>CM058233.1:98644338-99844338 GCA_030180135.1 Orychophragmus violaceus
ATAAAAGAATGTTTCTCTCGAGACCCTCATCAAATCAATACTAATCATAGTTAAATATCATGCGAATGAAGGGTTACGATGCGTGGTTAACTTACTATGTTTTTCATTACAGGTTGCCATAATTTATGGACTTGAGTTGCATGCTACAATTACAACCGTGTTGATGAGATTAATAATCTCACTGTCGAATTATAAATATAACTAATTTTTTAAGTACTTTAAAACAATAATGTATATAATACTTGAAAAGTCGATCGTAACATAATCTACTACATATAACAAACCACATATTAATTAAGGATCTTCATGAAGATAACAAGGCCATATTCTAAAATTATATCTCATAATTGTGAAGAATAATAATGAATCAATGGCCCAAAATCTTGTATCACACATGTTTGTATCGTTGAAACCATTGTGCCACAACCTAACCCAGTCTTTATCAGAGCACACATACATGTATAAAGACCGGTGATATCTACTCTTCCACCTTTCTCGATGATGTATCCACGGTTCAAAACTTTTCCGTCTCCATAAAAAAACCCGCAAGAACACGGAGTACGCGTATATCCCCGTTTCCTATCAACTATCTTCCGATATCATGATCATATCCTCTCCTTTAACCATTTGGTCGCTGGAGAACAATTTGTCGACCAAACAGTCACAATATTCAAAAAGACACATACTTCAGAGGAGAAGATCAGAAGGGTTTTTTGGATTCCATACATCTCTTGACGAATTTAGTTATAACCATAAGTAGGGACCAGATAATTTCATTAATGTTGGAGAAGTATAGAATGACCAAGTTATAGAAATCTGAGCATTCTTCGACGTTTTGCAGTGCCCTGCATGTTTCCTTTGCCCGAGCCAAATGGTGTATACCTTGGTTATCCTCATTGACGTCAAGAAGGATTATTCGTAGGACATCGCTAGGAAGATAATCCATTACGATTTTGGTAAGAAATGATGGAAATAGGGAAATGAGTATTTTAACAAATAATAATGTAGAATATTTGAGATGAATATCGTTTGGATTTTTAGTATATTAACCCCCCAACTAAATTTGATTCGGATAAAACCCCCCAAATTTGTTTTTCAGATATAAATCCCCTCATCTTTAGTTCTCTTAACAAATCAAACCCTCCGTCTTAATCACGTTTAAAATTTAATCTTTGTCGTTAAGTTAAACGCAGCGGTTAATTAATTTAACAAAAACGACGTGATTTTTTACTGGAAACGACATGCTTTCTAAAAAGAACAACACGGTGTTTACTCTATCTCCTTTAACCTCAGGATCACTCGACGAACAGACTAAAAATCCCCAATTCAACATCCGAAAAATGAAGAACCCTAAACAAAAAAAGTTGGGGGTTTGAGATACGAAGTCGAATCAGCATTTGAGAAAGTAAAGGAGAGTATTATTGAGAGTTTCTTTTCGAAAGCGATTTAGAATTTCGTAGAAGAAGAAGTATAGCAGGAGTCTGAAGCTGTGTTTCTGGTATTTGCAAAATCGAATTAAAATTGGCGTTTGGCGTTTGACATTAGCTTTGAGCATGTCCAAGTAAGGATTTTTAGACTTCCATTTCGATTTTAGTTATGTTGTGAAATAGTGTTCTTATTGCTCACTAATAGTTATTGGCTTGGTATGTGTTGATTGTAGAACAATATTTATTCGCTTGCATGTTGGAGGATACTGGGCAGCAGTTGGGTCTTACAATGGTGGTTCTACACGATGCTGTAGGATTGATTTTGACACGCCTTGTTTAGCTATGTTCACATAGATGGTGTCGAGCGGTGGATTTCCGGAGAATATGACCAAGTTCTCATATTTTCCTTATGCTGGGAGTCGGAATAGAAGAGATATTAGTTGCGACAGAGATGTTCTGGAAATGGTCACTCACTCAACGGAGCTTGAAAACATGAATATATATGTGGTAAGAGCTGATGACCCATACTTGGATGATGTTCTTATTGAAAGGGATGATGAAGAAGAGGAACCAGAGAGTGACGGTGAGAAGACCAACTTCTATGAAGATGATTATGTTGACGATGACGATTCAGACGATGACGGAGCTCAAATCGAATTTCATGTAGGCCAAGCATTTGCTACTAGAGAGAAGTTTAGAGAGACAGTGGAGAAGTATGTCCAGCAACCTGTTAAAGCTCAAGGAGATAGAGAGTGCTAAAGGTCTAATCACACCAAAAGCGTTGGCTATTATAGAGAAGAGAAAAGCTAGTCTGAAGTGGTGTCATGCATACTCCAATGGTAGAGGTATGTACGAGGTGGATCATGGTAAAAACAAGTATGTCGTTAGTGTTCGCGAATCTATATCTTGTACATGTCGGGCATACGATGTCAGTGGAATACCTTGTTGTCATATCATGTCTGCAATGTGGGATGAATATAGAGACACAAGGCTACCAGAAACTGTGGTTTCCGACTGGTATTCTGTTGAGAAATGGAAGCTCTGCTACAGCTCACTTCTTAACCCGGTGAATGGTATGGAGTTATGGGAGACACATAGTGATGTCGTTGTTATGCCTCCGCTAGATAAAATCATGCCCGGAAGACCAAAAAATAAGGACAGGATTTGTGATCCAAGTGAAGGCACACCTCGTGATACTAGTGATGTTAGAGTTCCTCAGCAAGCTGATAATCAAAGTCATCAAACAGAAAATCCTGCAGAGAAGATTACAATGGTAATGTATTTTTCAGGTGTTTTCATTATGTTGTTCTAAAGTATTGGATGTTAACTTCTTATGTGTGATGTGTTTTTGGTTTTGCAGAAATGTTCCAACTGCGGACAAACGGGACATAATAAACGAACATGCAAGGCAGAGCCTATTAATCCGCCTAAGCCACCCAAACAGCCTTCGGAATTTCCTTCGTACCATGAAAAAGCTGTGATTGTAAGTTTGATATTGCTTCTTCGCTTGGGAATGAACTTGTCTAAGTAATCAAAATCTTTTCATTTGTAGACTTGTAGCAACTGCAGGCAAACTGGACACAACAAGCGCAAGTGTAAGCGGGATCCAGTGCCTAAGCCAGACAATCTGCCACCAGGAAGGCCTTCAAAGAAACAAAAAACAATCAATTGAACAAGACTTCATGTGTAGTTTTTAGTTTTTTTTTGTGCAATGATGTGTTCTGTTATGGTTTTGATGTTACTCTGTTTGACTATGATGTTTATTATCCTTTCGGTTATGTTAGGATTGTTTTCACTTTTTCTATGTACTCAGTGACTTGTGTATCGGTTTTGAACACCATTTTTTTGATGTTTGGTGACTTATACATCCGGATATTATCTCTGCAACATTGTTCATGTTACCATTTGAAGCTAAGAAAAGGAGAAAATTCATGCCATTATCAAAGCATTCAGAATCCACACAACACCAAAGCATTTAAAATCCAGAATACATCAATCCAAAAACCAATTCAAACCTAAAACTTAACTCTAATGCTCTCAATAACCGCAATGAGCTCACTTATGTCCTTTTTCAAATCAAGTGTGTCTTGCTTCATCTCTTCCTTCATCTCGATCAACTCTTTCTCTATCACCGATTGCTTACTCGACAGAACTTCAAATTCTTCCAGCAATGCTTCGTCGACCCATTTGAAGACATGATTTGGTCCTGAAATTGCTCCACAACGATAGAACCTGCGGCCTGGGTTTTCTTGTGTTTTAGATGTCAACAGAATTGTTGTTGATCCACAATGACATTTCCTTGGTATTCCTTGACCTATTTCCATCTTAAATTCGATACACACAAACGCAATTAATTGATACATAGACCAAGACATACAAAGCAACATTTGTGAAAACCCAAGATCAAAATCGCATGAAGAATTCGATATATAGTACATTTAGTCTCTAAATTCGTTGTGAAGCAAACTAAAGAAGCAAATCGAACATGAAACTTTAGTCTCTAATCGCATAAAGAATCGAACAAAAAATACGAAGCAAACTAAAGAACAGGAAACTTTAGTCTCTAAATTCGCTTTGAACAATGATCAAATCGAACAAAACAGTGTGAAGAATCCGATATAGTACCTGACAAATCCGAGTCTTCAAGTCGCATGAACCCTAGATTCCAATTTGGGGATTTTTCATGTCTGAATAAAGGAAGACGACACTTACTTGTCGTTTTTCTTCTCCAGTTAAACACATCGTTTTAACTAACGTTTGTTTTAAAAAATTTAACGCCAATGTAGACGGAGGGTTTGATTTGTTAAGAGAACTAAAGATGAGGGGATTTTTATCTGAAAAACAAATTTGGGGGGTTTTATCCGAATCAAACTTAGTTGGGGGGTTAATATACTAAAAATCCATATCGTTTCATGCAACCTCATAAGTTTATTTATAGAGAGAATGCAACCTTTGGGTTTTCCATAAATGAAATAATATTAATGTTATTGTCATTTTTTACTTAATATGCATATGTGTATGTGCATCTTCGGCTGGAGTAATTATATATACATGATGAATCTATTTCGCTAGGTAATGATATAGATGTCGATTATTGAAAAATAAACAAGGTATATGTCCTATCATTTTAATCATCTTGCATGTTTGCAAAATGCATGCACTAATCTAAAAGAAGTAATAAGATTGCCAAACTTACCATAAGCGCATCCTGATGTTCATACTATTCTACAAAATAGTCGTTAATTCAGTCATGAAACAATAGCAAAGTAGTCGTAATGTACTCAAGGATGATGCATACATATTCCCATGTTTTAAATTTGCACATAAATTAAGATACAATTTAATTTTTATATACATAAACACAATCACTACAGGAAAATCAGGTATTCATAGCGTCCGAAAACGCTATCAATCCTATCGCAGCGTATTTAGAAACGTTGTGTCTGCCCCCACGATAATAGGTCCAAGACCTATCGTAGCGCTTTTGCATTATGCTACGATAGTTACGTATACGATAACGTTTCTTTAAATGCAATTGTATATTATACAATAGCGCTTTCTTTCTGTTATTTTATTTCCTTTTAACGCTATAATTGCTACTTATCTCAGATTACATAATATTTTAGGTAGCGTTATTTTAAACGTTTTTGATTTGTTTATTTAAATACAACGTTTATTTATCTGTTATAGTTTATACATATATCAGACTACCAAGTTTTGTTATAGCGTTTTAAAAAATGCTATGTGTGTGTTTTTTTTAAATAAGGGTTTATTTTTTCGCAATAGTATATTCTAGAATAGCGTTTGATTTCTGCAATAGCATTTTTGTATTTGTTGATAAATTTGTTATAACTGAATTTAATTTGATTATATTTTATAGAAAATTGTTAATTATAATGAAAAAGAAATTCAGAAATGAGAATAAAACCCCTCAGCAAAAGATTCCACTCTACTTGTTACAAGTATACAAACGTTTCAGAAGATTAGCCAATACATAAACGAATATAACAAAGTTAAACAAGCAGCTCGGTGCCTTGCCTTTGGAGGACTGTCCTTGTTCATGTTTAAGACGTTTCCTTGGTGCCGAGCTGCTTGCATTCTTCATGTTTCTGATAGCAGCTTGGTGATTTCCTACACACCATTTCGCTCAGCTCCATATGCTTCTTGTTGATTTTGTTGTGTGACTTGAGGGATTTGTGGGAATTGCGGTTTAAATTCAAAGGCAGAGAGACCGCAGACGAGTCCTCTCATTGGTTCCATTGTAATAAGCAGTTCATACAATGCCAAAGTGAATGACGCTTAAAAGTAAAAAAATATCGACTAATAGAAAAAAACAAACAAAAAGCAATTGAAAAACTAACCTCAATGCAAACAGTTGCTATGGCAGACAGAGAAATACCTCAGTTGTCTCAACTAGGGTTTTATAACACAGAGTATTAGAAAGACCTAACCTTTGGGATTCTCTGCGACCTTTGTTCGTTCGTGCAACATTGAGTAAACCTGCACCGAGAGATGGAAAGGAATTGTATCAAAGAATATTAGAAAAGTGTAATTAACAATTCATATATTAGAAGATTGTACCTCTCATCAATCACTGCTTCTTGCGGGACCGACAAATAGTTCCTTCACCCAAATCGATTGAAAAGGTTAAATCCCAAAAGAGCTTAATAGAGATATTAGAGAGATTAAAAGAGAATACAAGAAATAGTTACAGGCGGTGGATACTTGTCCGTTTCACGGCGGAGAGGGTTAGGGTAGAGCTGAAGCGTTTTCCTAAAAGAGATATAAGCGTTATCGAGTAAAAAATTTGATGGAGATGGCGAAATTAATCGAACGGCCAGAGATGGTGATCTTAGTGAGCTCTTCTAATTGGTTGTTATGGTATAATTTTTGGTTAATTTTTAATAATAAATCGATACAATTCAGGATTGCCAAAAAAAAATGTATAAAATTAGGATTTCTATATAGGCTTTTTAATAAAAGAAATTCCGAATAATAAGGAGTACCAAAAAAAACCATTTTAAGGGTTTAGGGTTTAGGGTTTAGAGTTTAGGATTTAGGGTTTATGGTGTATGGTTTAGGGCTTAGGGTTTAGGGTGTATGGAATGTGTTCAAAACTCTAGAGAATGTATTGTCTTAATCTAATTGTCAAGAAGAATCAGTAATTATTTTCTTGGTTAATCATAGACATGGAACTTTTATTTTTTAGTTATCTAAATCAGTTTGTTATCCATTAGAATGGAAACAACATTCCAATCTTAATATGAAATCGTCCCAAGCAGCAAGATATATATTAAACTCTGTTTTATCATTACAATACCAAATTATTTCATAACAAAGAGGAATTCACATATACAAAAATTAAACAACGAAAAATGAAATATTCGTTTTACTAACCCCTTCCAATTAAATGTATAAACACAAAAATAGTGTATTGGATTGTGTAGAAACACAAACCCGACTGCGTTTTGTTTTGTTTTGTTTCCCTCCATCTTTAAAAATCGAGTTACATGCCATTATAGGTTTGGCCATCATGTGTTGGATCAAATTAATTCATTTGATGTATATATATGATTTAATATAAATCAAACAGTGTTCATTGGGGCTCAACCGGCCAATAATCCTAAATACATAATAATAAACCTAACGACCAAACTCAAATCATTCATCTTCTAGGATCCCGTCACAATCAGTCCTAACACAAAAACTCTCATCATCAGAAGATTCATTCTCCAAATCATTATTGTATTCGATGGATATTGGCGGAGCTACAAACTCTTCTTCGGTTTCTAACTCATGATACCCCCTTGGTGGTGCCCTCATAACAACACTCCAAGGTGATATTTCATCTTCTCTGGAGTAAAACACTTGTTTTGCTTGAGAAGGCAAAATGTATGGATCTTGGCGAATTGCTTTTTGGTTAACGCTGAAGTTCACAAGCATAAAACCTTCTTCTTCCTTTAGACCATTCCCTTTGATGGCCCACTTACACTTGAATAATAGAACCTCAAACATGTGGTAGTCCAGCAATATTATCTGTTGTATCAATCCAAAGTAAGAAACTACGTCTGCCACGTGATTGGTATCTTTCACACTTGATCTACACATAGTAAAAGCTTCATACGCTACACCACTGTTCTGAGTTTTCCGCTTTAAGCGTTCGGTGTGAAAACGATGCCCATTAATGATGTACCCGTTATACGTTTGAGCTTTATGCCTTAGACCAAATGCTAACCATCTTAGTTTGGTCGAATGCTCTTTTGAATTAGTAGGGATCTAATATAAACAAATACAATATGATTATAGTGATAGTATCAGTTTTGACTTAAAAAGAAAAGATGTATATAGATACTTCTACAGACCTTTTCTTTTAGCAAATGTGGAAAACGTTCCCCATGTAGCTTCCATAAAAGAGTTTGATTTCTTCTTCAACAGACATCCTTATCTTGTAAATTGTCTAGATGCATGCTGTTTTACAAAACCAAAGAGATAGAATTAGTGACTATCAACCAACAATCATATTTTAAATAAGTATTAGCAAACTAAAAGTCATAACGTACTCAACATATGGATTTACAGCTTCCGTGTTCATCAACACATATCTGTGAGCAATTGGAAGCTCTTTATCAGATAGTGTAACTTCTATACCCTTATTAATTGGACGCCCTTCAAGTACACGCTCATCCAAATGCCCTTCAAGTACACGCTCATCCAAATCAACATCTTCATTACGATTTGCATACTCTAGAACTGGTACAGATGTTTTGAGAAACTCCAACCAAAAAGCAATAGATTCAGCTGCCAAGTAACCCTCCGCCATACATGCTTCTGGCCTTGCGTAGTTCTTAACGTACGATTTTAGAGTTTTCATGTACCTCTCAAATGGATACATCCATCTGAAGTGTACAGGGTCACCCAAACGTGTTTCTCTAGCTAGATGTATAGGAAGATGGAACATTATATCAAATAGAGATGGAGGAAAAAACCTCTCCATTTGGCACATCGTCTCAACAAGCTCAGACTCCAGTATTATTAGCTTCTCCGGGTCAATTACACGCTGGCATAGTTTACTGAAGAAGTTGCACAATCTACTAACTGCAGTCCTAGGTCCTTTTGGCAACAACCCTCTCAATGCAACTGGTAACAAGTTCTGGAGAAGAACGTGATGATCATGGGATTTCAGACCACCAATCATAGGAGGATCAAGTGTGACACAGTTTGCAATGTTCGCGCAGTACCCATCTGGTCCTATGAATTCAGCCAATCTCTTCCAGAATGTCTTCTTCTCTTCCTTGCTCAGCCAATAAGCAGCTGGTGGTAAATAAGTTTTAGTCCCACGTAGCTGAATGTGTAACTTACTTTGAATCCCCATTTCCTCTAATTCTCGTCGTGCTTTCACACCATCTTTTGACTTAGCACTTTGCATCAAAAGGGAAAGAATGGCATCAGACACATTCTTTTCCACATGCATAACATCGATGTTGTGACACACCGGCATATCCTAACTCAACAAACAAAAAGGGAAAGAATGGCATTAGACACATTCTCTTGTACTTTTTTTTATTTTGATAGATGCCTAACCTTCCAGTAAGGTAAATCAAATAGGATAGAACATTTCTTCCACCTCCATTGGTCAGAGTGTTCTTCATATTCTGCATGGGTAAGCTCATCAGCATTACACATTTCTAATCTTTTCCTTTTGCATTTCTCTTTCTCCAATGGTTTTCCAAATTCATTCTTATAATCCTTAAGGTGCTCAAATATTTCAGCACCTGTTTGAATTCTATTAGGACTCCCTTCCTCCACAGTGTTATCAAACCAAACTCCTCGGCGTCGGTATGGATGACCAGGTTTGAGTCTTTTCCTATTTCCCAAGTAGACGTACTTACGACTAAACGCCAACCTGTTGGAAATGTGTCCAGTAATCTCGGTACTGTCTCTAGAAAGTAAGAGTATGTCAAAGATCAGACATAAGTCATATAATACTGGGGGTCATGATGGCTTGCTAGAGTCCGCTCATGATCTATAAGTCTTGGACTTATTGCCTTTATTGTATGATCCCATATGGGTCACACGCCTAAGCTAACAGGAAATCGTGTAGGAACGGTTTAGCAGGAGTATGGTAAAAGTGCTAGGCATTTACTATACTTAGAGAGAATAAAAGGTTTAGCCAATGTGCATCGATCGATGCACAAGGTGCAACGATCGATGCAGTGCGCAAACACCGACGAGTTAATTGGTATTTGGGCCAAATGGCCCAAACAGAACCGAACGAGTTTTATGAATAAAACTCGAGTTCAGAACCAAATTAACCCTAACTTGAGCCGTCATCTCTCTCTCTCCCCTGCGCCGGTTTCTCCCAGTGGCCTAGCAGCCTGCTTCCTGATTGGTGTGCGTGTGTGAACCTCTGGAGGAGTTATCACTCGGTGGCTCTCTGATCTCTGACCTGTTCTTCCTTTCCGCTGCACAAAACAGGTAAAAGGTGAGATCTACTTATGTTTCTATTCAAGAGAACCTAGATCTGGCATGTTTAGGATCAAGTAATCTGATGAATTGAATCAGGATTAACACAAGAAGATCCTTCAGTGGTATCAGAGCCATTGGTTCTGGTTTTTCTTGTTTAGATTCATGTTTAGGATTGTTTTCTTGTTTTAGAAGTGTTTTGAATCAATTACTGATAAGAGAAATCACTTAAGCAACAAGGAATTGAAACCTAAACACACTTGAAATCGCAAAAACCAAACTATATTGATTTGGGGAATGCGATTTATTGAAAGTGAGAATCGGCTGTGATCGCGATGCATCGATCGATGCTATCGCATGATCGATCGATGCAACCGCGAGAGATCGACCGAAATCGCACGGATCGATCAAACGATCGCGTGGATCTCGCGAGAATCACTCGGCCAAACCTGATAACCGTTCGTGCATGCGTGAGAGCATCGATCGATGCAGGATCGATGAACGATCGTTGCAGGATCGATGCTGAGGGCATCGATCGATGCGGTTATGGTTTTGGCTCGGTTTAAATTTAATTAAAATTAATCGTCTCGGTTTAATATACAGATTTAATAATTTTATTAAGTCTGGTTAAACCAAGATAAGAAATCCAATGTCGAAAGAATTATTGGATTTAGTGCCTAAACCAGGATTTTCTAATTTGATTTGGTTGGACCAAATAAATTGAGAAAATCCGGTTTAGTAAATAACCGGTTGACAATTGTGGTCATCGTAGTAATTAATTTTGGTTAAGACCAATTTTAATGAACCAGACCGGTTATGTCATTTAATTGGACAATTGGGTCATGTCTTGGACATGGACCAAATTCTTGGGCCTCGGGCCAAGAAGTTAAAACAATTGGGCCAATTATTTGAGTCTTTCTTCAGATCAATTTAAAATTTATTTTATAAAGTTATAAAGTCGATTTTAAATTAAAGTTTCCGATATTTTGAAATTAGAAAGTTTCTTATTTTCTAGATTTGCATGATTCGGATTTTAAGAAATTTCTAAAGTTAGAAAGTTTCCGTTTTTAGAAAGTTTCCAATTTTAGAAAGTTTCCTAAAATAGTAGGTTTCCTAAAATAGAAAGTTTCCCGAAATAGTAATCTTCTATTTTGGGAATGATTTTAAATAAACCTACAAACCTCAAATAATATCAAGCGTTGGATGTCTTGTCCAGGCTATGTCAGCTGTCAAAGCCCATTCAATTGCATTCATGGCCTTACAGTGTGAGGATGTCTGCTTTTGCGTGGGTAAGACAGTTTGTGATTCATAAATGTCATTGGGAGTCCCAGACATTAATGATTACATGACTGTATAGTCTGGTTTTCTTGACTAGGCCATCGGGAGTCCCGGGCCTTGAGACATCAGAGTGGATTGGGCCTCGGGCCCAGATTCACAACCAAGAATTATATCACGGATATAATTAGCCGATATAGGGCTTACCGATATAAGCTAAGGTTGGGTGACGGCCAGTGGCCCACTTTGATCTTAGTTATATGTGGATCTTGGAATCATTATATTCTATTGAGGGTAACTTAGGTTATTGAATATAATGCGTGATTAATCATATTAATTTTAATACGAGATTAATCATATTGAACATATTAACTAAAATCCTTTTATCTTAAATTTCAGTTATGACTAGCACAAACAATCAAAACACTTTCTCGATCCGGTCTATCCTTGGGATGGACAAGCTGAACGGATCAAATTTCTTGACTTGGTCACGGAACCTGAGACTAGTTCTCAGACAGGAGAGAAAGGACTATGTTCTTGAGAGAGCTCTCCCCATGAGGATCGGGTCCAATGCTTCTCATGCAGTATATGATGCTTGGAATAAGCATTATAATGATGCGGTAGATGTGCGTGGTCTGATATTGGCTACCATGGACTCAGACTTGCAGAAGCAATATGAGAACATGGAGTCGCCAATAGAGATGATCAGCAGCCTGAAATTGAAATTTCAGGAGCAGATAAGAGTGGAGAGATACCAGTTGGTTAAATCTCTCACTAGCTGCAAGCTACCAAATGATCATCCAGTAAGTCCTCATGTCAGTAAAATGATGGGTTACATTGATAACCTGAGGAAACTGGATTATCCAGTTAGCCAGGAATTGGCAACTGAGATCATTCTGCAGTCACTGCCGTCAAGCTATGATAAGTTCGTAAGGAACTATATCAAGAAAGGCTTAACGAAGACGCTGACTGAACTGCATGATATGCTCAAGACAGTTGAGCCAAACGTGAAGAGTACCCTGTACAATCTCATGAATGAGAAGGGTAGGTTTACTAAACCTAATGCTGACAAGGGTGAAGACAAAGTTGACCAGATTTTGAATCATGGCAAGCGTGTGTCTTCTGAGCCCGAGTCAGATACCTCTTACGTTGGTAAGTGCTGCTACTGTAAGGAGACAGGGCATTGGAAGAGAAATTGCATTAAATTCATGGAAGATGATGAGGAGTTAAAGTCGATGTATGCGACTACTTCCTCAGGTATTCATGTTATTACTTCAAGTTCTACCTTAAAGGTATTGGATACTGGTTGTGGCACTGATATTTGTGATAATATGCAGAGCCTAAGAAACAGTAGAACGTTGAAGGAAGGGCAAGTGAAACTACATGTCTGGAAGGAGCTTGGGATGCTGCCTCAGCCGTAGGGTTTTCACTTATAGATCCCTTTGAGGCTTGGTTTTGTATTAAGTAATTGCTACAATGTACCTGCTTTAAGCAGAGTTGTCTTTCATTTTCTTGTAAGAATTTGAATGTTTTTCATTTTGATAAAAGACAAGTTTTGTTCTTTTGATCTTAATGAAATATTAATTGTAGCACCCTATTCATGGAATGGGTTTTATATCTTAAACCAAAGAGTGCCTAAATGTAACATAAATACCGAATTGGTTTAAATCTGATGAATTAAACCTGATTTTCTTGGCATAAATGTCTTGGTTACAGAGAGTAAGTCGGATTCAGAAATCCCATAGTTATGAACTGTTGGGCTCATTTGAATGAATGTCTTATGAGACTTGAATTCTGCTTACTAGACCAAAAGACAAAGGGCCCATCTTAGCCGAGCTAGAGAAAGGTCCAAAGGCTTATTGGAGATTGAACATACTCATGTATGTGGTCCGATGAGCAGTAATGCCAGAGAAAATTTTCTGTACTTCATTGTCTCGACTGATTAAGTCAGTGAGTAAGACTGTGTTCATTTGATGAGACACCAGAAGGAATTCTTTGACATGGTCGAAAGAGTTCTAGAATGAGGTATAGAATGTGAGTGACAGAAGTATTGAGACTTTGGATTAGATCCAAGTGAAAATACTTAAGTCATCGATGGTGTGATCATCTGATTGAGTGTGAAGTCGTTTCACAGCTCATTTCTCCTGAAAACCTGAAGGTGTTTCTGTGAGAAAGAATCAGATCTTATTAGAAATGATTAAAGATGAGTCACACGAATCTTCCATGATATTATTTAAGAATAACGCTCTAAAATATCTAAGTTTACGCTGAAATAGTTCCACAAATATCGGTTGAAAGACACCACGTTAATGTGGATTGGAATCGATCCAAATTTGTCTTTACTGAGTATTTGTAGTTGTGCTACTTCGCTGGTTGTCCTAGAGAAACTAAGGTTTGTTACTTTTACGTCCAATCTGTTTTCTAAGAAGGGAAGTTATTTTCCAAGAAGAACAGTGGGAGTAAAAGCATAACTCGAAGTTTTCAAAGGGAAACCAAGGCTCGGTACTTTTACGACCATTCTGTTTTCTAAGAAGGGAAATTACTTTCCAAGAAGAACAGTGGGAGTAAAAAGTATTTTTACGACCATTCTGTTTTCTAAGAAGGGAAGTTACTTTCCAAGAAGAACAGTGGGAGTAAAAGTACAACTCGAAGAAATTCGAGAAATACAGGAGGCTGCTTTACCTATTGAGGGAGAGCAGCGGAAGGATTTACAGATTTCTGTAGAATCTACACCTGTGGAGCCTGAAGTTCGCAGATATGAATGAATCAGTTACTAATCCGAGAGTGATTTCTCGTAATTAGTTGAAACTGATAATCATTGAAAGTTCGCATGATCTGATGATCATTGAAAGCGATGAATCTGCGATATTCAAAGAAGCGAAAGTGAGCCCGGACTCCGAAAAATTACATTTTATGTAAGTTAGCTTCATCGATCCATTCATGGATGGAAGCAAACATATCGGAGTTGGAATCTTCGTTCTGTTGAAGTAGTCAAGGTTTTGACTTGAACAGGAACGAAGCGGAACTGTGTGTTTACTAATAGATAAGTGGGAGCGATATTGCATTTCTCATAGTGTATGTCGATGACATACTGATTCTCGGATATAACGTCCCAATGCTGCAGTCAGTAAAGGACTGGCTTGGGAGTTGGTTTTGTGAATGACATGGGTATAGCCACGAAAGTCTTGGATTTTTGGATTTAAAGATAGAGATCCAAAAGAGCTGGTAGGACAATGTCAGGATTCTTAAATTGACAAAGTCCTACACGTTTTTTCAGCAATCCAAGAAGGGTTTTATGCCAATGTCACATGGCATTACGTTAAGCAAGATACAGTATCCTACGATAACTGCTGAGCTTAAATGCATGGATAGGATTCCACATGCTTCGGTAATTGGATCTATCATGTATGCCATGAAACGTACTTGTTTGATGTTACTTTAATGTTAAGCAAGACAAGTAAAGACCAGTCAAATCCAGCAAAGAATCAAGTTTCCTAAAATGTGTCCTAAAGTATTTGAATAATACTAAGGATAAGTTCTTGATTTACGGAGAAAGTGATGTGCTACAAGTCAGCAGAGTCTGAAAGGCAAGTTTCCAATAGACAAAGATGATTTCCGATCACAGTCCGGTTATATCTTGTGTCTATCTGGCGGTGCAAGGCACTGTTGCTGACTCCATGACTTAAACTGAACATTTCGCAGTTTGAAAGCAGCGAAAGAGGTTGTTTGGAAAGAAGAGTTCGTCAATGAACTTGATGTGATTCCCAGCATAGATGAGACTAGCTGCACATCAGAGGTCCAAACACCTTAAGATAAATGACAGAGATGTTAAGTAGATCAGCAAGTTTCAACAAATGAGAACGTTGCTAATCTATTAACGAAGCCACTCCTTAGGCCTAAGCACGAGTCTCGGACTGTTGCTGTAGGATAAGTGAAATTAAGATGTAGTCTTAATTTCAGTGGGAGTTATTAAAGGGCTTTATTTAGTTATTGGATATGTTCTTGAAATAACATTGAAAAATGTTTAATGAAATTATTATTTCAAGATTATTTTAACTGTGATGAAATAATCGTTCCAAAATGATATGAACCATTTTATAGGTCATCGAAGTAAATGACTTGATCTTGAGTCATCGAAGTCATTTAGCTTGATCATGAGACCCTATATTTGATAGATGTTTTATATCATCCCGTCCCTGGTCAAAGGTTGTTGAAATTGGAACACCAACAACCGTGTGAGACTGGATTGGTACGTGACTTATGACAAAGTCTCAGTGTGTCATAGATGCTCGGCATCAAAGTCAGTACATAGGTGTATGTTGGGAACATACGACCGGACGCGACCCGCTTATGAGAACTCTTCAGGATATTTATATCTGTGTCATAAGAGATTCTCACTACGACTATAGAGTATAGTCCTTAGACCTGAGTTCGCATGCATGTGACTGCACATGGACTGATGCACTTTGATCATTGTCTAACGCTATCGTTCTGCGATAGTTATAAGGACCTTGTTTGGGTACATTGTGAAGTGAGTAGTTTACAGTGATGGAACAAGACGGGATTTGTCCCTCCAATATAAATGGAGTGAATATCTCTAGGCCAATCGGAGATTTGAATACTGGAAAATGCATGGCCATGCTCAAACGGACTTTCCCGAGTCGTTTAGATTGTCAGTATCAAATCAGAGTCCGATGAACAAGATTAGGCTTTATAAGGATGACACCAATCTTGCCTTATGACTAATCGAGATATTGAGACAAAAGGATTATGAATACAGAGATTCCAGTACAAGTGGGAGATTGTTGGAAATGTGTCCAGTAATCTCGGTACTGTCTCTAGAAAGTAAGAGTATGTCAAAGATCAGACATAAGTCATATAATACTGGGGGTCATGATGGCTTGCTAGAGTCCGCTCATGATCTATAAGTCTTGGACTTATTGCCTTTATTGTATGATCCCATATGGGTCACACGCCTAAGCTAACAGGAAATCGTGTAGGAACGGTTTAGCAGGAGTATGGTAAAAGTGCTAGGCATTTACTATACTTAGAGAGAATAAAAGGTTTAGCCAATGTGCATCGATCGATGCACAAGGTGCAACGATCGATGCAGTGCGCAAACACCGACGAGTTAATTGGTATTTGGGCCAAATGGCCCAAACAGAACCGAACGAGTTTTATGAATAAAACTCGAGTTCAGAACCAAATTAACCCTAACTTGAGCCGTCATCTCTCTCTCTCCCCTGCGCCGGTTTCTCCCAGTGGCCTAGCAGCCTGCTTCCTGATTGGTGTGCGTGTGTGAACCTCTGGAGGAGTTATCACTCGGTGGCTCTCTGATCTCTGACCTGTTCTTCCTTTCCGCTGCACAAAACAGGTAAAAGGTGAGATCTACTTATGTTTCTATTCAAGAGAACCTAGATCTGGCATGTTTAGGATCAAGTAATCTGATGAATTGAATCAGGATTAACACCAGAAGATCCTTCACAACCACCTACTAGGTGTATCCTTCCCGCATACATTACATCCTTGTTTCCCTTTAACTTTACATCCAGACAAGGTCCCCAATCCTGGATAGTCGCTGATAGTCCACAATAGTATAGCCTTAAGTGTGAAAGTATCCTTCCATACTTGGATACCTTCATTCCACAAATCATTTAGATCATCAATCAAAGGAGCAAGGTAAACATCGATGTTGTTACTTGGTGCAGTCGGTCCAGGGATCAGAAGGGTTACCATAATGTTCTCTGACCTCATACACATCGTTGGAGACATATTGTAGTTCACTAACAGAACTGGCCATGTGCTATATATGGTATTCTGGATAGAATAGGGGTTCATCCCATCTGTAGATAAACCAAGTCTCAGGTTTCTTGGTTCAGCTGCGAAAAGTGGCCATCTAGCATTGACCTGAGCCCATGTCAATGAGTCAACCGGGTGTCTCATTGTTCCATCTCCAGAAGCATAACTGTAATGCCATTGCAAATTCTTAGACATTATCTCCGATATAAACATCCTCTTCAATCTTTCTTTTATAGGGAAATATCTGAGTATCTTTGCAGGAATCCCATCCTTTGTCTCACCAGAATGCTTATCAACATCCCATCTTGAAGCACCACACCTTGGGCAGCTACTCATCTCCTCGTACTGTTTCCGGTAAAAATTCAGTCATTCTTACACGCATGGATAACATCATATCCAAAACCAAATATCTTCAAGAATTTCTTTATCTCAGATGTGGATGTTGGAATCACATTACCTTTGGGAAGCATGTCATGAACCATACTTAAAAGCTGATCAAAGTAATTCTCTGAAATCCCACTCTTTACTTTGATCCTGTAGAGTCCCATAATTGCTGCAACTTTGGTGTAGTTTGGGCAGTCTGAGTATAGAGGAGTTTCTGCATCCTCTAATTTTTTTGTTAAACTCAAATTCTTCTTCACTTCCAACAACTTCAGGCTGCTCTGCATCCTTATTCGAGGACTCTGAATTGTCTTCATTTTCAAAGAAGGCAGATCTAAACAACTCATACGTTTCTAAGTCAGCACGTTCATCATCACCTGTTTTCTCATTCCTTATCTCTCCATGAATACTCCAACAAGCATTTCTCTTGTACTTGTGATCCATTCCACTAATTACCAAATGATCCAGTACTGTGCATATATCTTGATGACACACATTCCGACAATCGATACAAGGACATAACATCTGCAAAGGATTACCCAATCTCTTCGCTGATGCATACACAAAAGCACGTGCACCTTCCTCACACTCAGAGCCTGCCCTGTAAATTATAAAAGAATCAAAGTATGTTTAACACGAAACATAAAAAAAAACTGTTACTACACTGTGTTCAAGATTTTGTCAGAAAGTTGTAGAGAGGTTCGTACCTCGGAAGCCAAACCCATGACTTATCCATTACCAGAACACCGCAACAGCTACCAGGCTAAAGTGAAGTCAGAGATTAGTGAAATTAGTCACAAAATTATAATAATTAGCCCCAAATTGAAACAAAAACCTAATTTTTTACCGGGCCAATTTTATGTTTTTCCGCCACCAATTTCGACAGCGTTTTAAATTATGTAATGCTATGTATTCTACGCGTCACCTATTTTTTTTATTAAAGACGACCTTTTCATAGCGTTTACAAAAAATGAAACCATATTAAAAACTAAAACATAGCACAACACATATAAACGCTATAAGGAGACGCTATGAATACCCGATTTTCCTGTAGTGAATCTAACCAATGATAAAAACAAATATAGAATATAAAGGGTCAAAACAATAAAATATAATTAGTTTTACATTAAAAGTTGGAAACATCATACAATTTGAAGCATAGGGAGTATTAAGGATATTATTCATAATGAGTCTGAAGTAAAATAGAGACTCTAAGGTCCATAATAAGCTTCTATCACACATGTTTAGACCCTTGAAAAACCAAAGTCCCACAAAGCCTTCCATATTGTTATCGGAGCAAAAATGCAGCTATAAAGCTCGTTGATATCTACACTCGCTTGATATCTCATGGAACAGAGCAGACGGTCTTTCTGGCCATACACTCCTATCTCTACTAGTTAACTTCACACATATTCGAGTGGTAAGTTCATGTTCGATGACATATAAACGGTTCAAAACTTCTCCATCTCCATAAAAACACGCAAGAGCATGGAGTACGCATATATCACCGTCTCACATCGACTGTATGCCGATCTCTTGATCATTGTAGATAAAACAACACATACATCGTAGGAGAAAAGCTGAAGTGTTTCCGGATTGCAGACATCTGACGATGAAATCATGTATATAATTACGTGGGCACACTAAGAGATGTAAGTTACTATACCTGTAGTAGAAATCGATCGACTTGTAGAAATCTTGACTTTTTTCGAGGCTTTGCAGCGCCTTGCATGTTGTCTTTGCCCTTTTAAAATAGCGTAAACCTTTTTCAACGTCAATGACGTTAAGAAGATTTTTTAGTAAACTATCACTGAGAAGGTATTCCTAAATTTTATTTGTTCCTCACAACATCTTACAAAAAATACTGTTCAAGGTGGGTGAAGTTATGGCAAATTTCAAAGAACAAAGAGGGTGTGTCACAGGTTTATTGATGTTATCCACGAGGAATGGTACTACAAGGAAGTAGACTTGTGGACCATGCATGTACATGAATGGACATATCATAAGGAGGAAGATTTCAAAGAGTTGTGCCTATAATTAGGGAATTTGTCTGTTATGTACATAAGAGGTATGAGGCATATGTTTCAATAGGGAAATAGAGAAGAATGTCTAATCTGATTAGTCAAGCATCATATGGGTATGATTTGGCGATATATGAAAATGTCTGTATCCGAAGAATCCTTCATCCTGCACAGCGTTTTGGTGCCAAAATTTCAAGGGATTTTGTGCATAAAGCCAAGCAGAAGCTGTCAAAGTACATCACAACACCATGGAACCACCAAAACCCTCAATGGTTGACGGAAATGAAAGCCCTCATAGATGTGCGAACCATTAAGGAATGAAATTGTATTCCTAATTATCCATGGAATTTACCATTCAAAAGGTCGGGAGCGTGTGATAAGTTTTGCTAGAAGGCGAAAACATGGAGCTTTGCAGAGAAGTTCACTAATTTATTTGCTTAATCAATCTTATGATCTCTATATTTAGTCCATCTACACACTCTACTATTTTTAATCTATATTTTAATTAAGAATGTAAACAACTTAATTATGAGATTGTATTGGTATCCAACTACAGAAAATAATATTTAAACTCAAAACATTTCAATTACCCTGCATATAACCTATAAACAAAAAAATTCTCTATTGTTTAAGTGGATTAAAGTTTTGACGTAAACTTATAAACAAACACAACTTGCAACGACTGACAAAAAGAAAACCGATTTGGAGGTAATAAATAGAATCTGGAAGATTATTCAATGTTTTTCTCGATCGATATTATTCAATTTCCTAAACATGGTAATTACATATAAACGCATTAAATAAATTAGTTAAATCATAATTAAAAATTTACACCATCATAAAACCGGTAAGAATATTTCACACCAACCACTTTATCTCGTTTTATTCTATTTGTATCATTTCCATCATTTCTAAGCCAAAAATACACAAAACAGATGGAATGGGTATGTAAGGTTAAGATCATTCGGAATGGATTACCAATGTTTCTCCACATAGTCTTCAATTTTATGTTCTCCTCGGTGATAAACATGTTTGGTTGATTAGCAAATGTAAAATCTGAAAGCACAAGTATAAATCCCTTTATGTTTCTCCACAATTTTATTTTTAGGGTTTTAAAACAGATGCTACAATACCATGTAATTCGTTTCATAAACCATTTCGATGAAGGATCATGGAAGTATATCCAAAACTTTGTTGTGATTTGTAATCTAGTTTAACTCATAAACACAATTACTCCGAAAAATATTCTTGTGGACGAGCAAACTCACATATCAAATTGTTTCATGGTTGTCGATGATGAGTTTTATGACTTTGTTGGCATCGACGCCATACTAGAGCGCCAAATATCACATAAGTACATTATTGGTAAGTATTCTCTTATATCTACAGTAATAATTTTCTTACAAGAAATTATTATTTTTGTTGGACATATATATTTATATTAACCTTGTTTAATTGTTATCTGGATCTTATGTGTATATATATTGTAGATGTTTTTGGAAGCCTCAAGTTCTTTGGTTAAATGAAATCATATAAACATGATAGGATTTACAAGAGAATAAGTTCTTCCGATCTTGCTAAACAAGTTTGGTTCCATCTAAGGGAAATGAAGGAAGATCTTCATTTTTACAGTTTCAATTATGAAATTTTAAAATACTTGTTTTCACTTAAATTTTACCTAAATTAAATTATTCTCGTCTTATTTTTTCAAAATAGGAAATATATAAAATGCTTGCCTAGGGACAACAAAATTGGAAATACTAAATTATTCTCGTCTTATTTTGCCTTGTGAATAATAATCTAAGTAAGTAAAAAATTATTAATATCACTTTTAATATTTACAACTTAAAAAGTGTTTAACTTGTACAGAGGATCATCAATTTACTAATTCTCTTGGTATTAGAAATAGGGAAAATGCCAAAAAATACTTGAAATATTCAAAACTGGCCAAAACAAACCCAGATTATCGAGCTTCCAAAAACAAACCCAGACTAAACGTTGACTTCCCAATAAATACCCTAAGTTAGAGTTGCCTGGCCAAATTGGTACACCGTTAATTAATTTAACGGTTGGATTAGATGACGTTAACAAGCCGTTTACTGGTCCGTTAGCAATAAACGACGTCGCTCGGGGTTGAGACCATAAAATCCGAAATCGATTTGGGATTAATCAAAAACCATAATTTCTGAATAGTTAGAGAGTGTGAGATTTTCAGACGATTGCGAAGAGGAGATAGCGAGAGATAGCGATGGCTAGGACTAGAGGTGGAGGAACGACGGCTTCTAGGAAGACGCGGTGGGTCACTGAGGAAGAAGCTACGGTGCCCAAATCGCCAGAGCTTCGGAGATCGATGCGCGGGCGTCGAGAAGAAGTTGCAGAGCAATTTAATGTTCGGAGGTCGCCGCGCCGGTTGAAGACGACAGTGGGAGGAGGAGCTTCCGCCGCGAAACCTGATAGGTTTAGTTTTATCCCTATTCTACTGCAAGTGCACAGTTAATGCAATCGTAGTATATAAGGTATCGAATCCCACAAGGACTCTCAGTCACACAATAGATTATTAGTAATTCAGATTTAATTAAGCGAAGCAGATGTGAAAACAGTAAACGAAATAACAAAGCGAATCAAGTGAATTTGTAAGCAAGAGGGCGAAGCGTTAGGTTTCAGGAGTTCTCAGGAAATCAGGAACGCAAGCAATCAATCAATCAGGATCTAATCAATAACTGTTCTAGAACTCAAATCACGGATATAGAATTAACCAAATTCCTTTGCGAATAATTCTCTAAATCTAAGTGCAGCAAACCAAACTTTCGTTTGCGAGAACTAACAGATTAAACCAGCTTTAATTCCAAGTTTGATATGTTCACAATTAACCTAAACCAAACTTCCGTTTGCGAGTAGTTTAATTTCTTATCTAAGTTCTTTCTAGTTGAATTAACTAACTTCCGCTGTATTAATCAACCTAACATCATAATTCTGATTAGCTACTTCAGATTAAGCATTAAGAACAACTTAGATAAAGAACTAGCAGATATGAATCCCTATTAACTAATTAGAACTATAGTACCATGAAATCTTTAATGAGAATCCTTCAACCTAACAAGAGATCTACTCAGACATAGTAATCATAACAGATAACATAATCAAAGTAAATATCATAAATAAATCAAAGGAGTAGAAACAGGGGTTTGAAATTAAATCTCTTCCGAGAACAATACCAGCCCCTCTAATCTCCTCAGAGAATAAAACTTAGCGTAAGAAAATCTTAGCCTTAAACAATGACTGTAAAACCTAATTATAATCCTAAAACACGTTTTGGGGCTTCTTTGTAATTATCAGGAACTTCTGGGCAAAACTGCAATTTCTTCATTCTTCATGAAACCGTCGTTTGGCCCATCTCGCATGTGCAACGATCGTCGCCACAAGTGTGTCGATCGTTGCAGCTCTGAAATATCAACAGTGAAGTATATCTCTCGGCCAAATACCCCAATTAGCTCCAGAAAGTGCCATAATCACCAAATATACTCCAAATGTGCTCGTACCTAATAAACACCTGAAAAGACTCTAAAACATGGTAAAAGACTCGATAAATAACACATATACCATGGTTAAAAACCCTAAAATCCATGGTATATCAAAACCCCAGACGGCGTCAAAGAAACGAACTCCTCGTTTAAATCGTAAACAGCCGCATGCGAAGAAATTGAAGAAACAACTTCTAGAAGAAGCTATTGTGGTTTGTGGTGTTGTTGATCTAGAAGAATCAGCTTCTGAGAAGGAGTTAGAAGAATCTCATTTGGAAGGAAACGAAGAAGATGACGGACCTGATGACGGAGTAGATGCAGGAGGAGAAGACGGAGCTAAGAAGGTAGCTAGAGATGTTGATAGAGAAGTCGATGGAGCTGAGACTGAGGATTACTTTGGAGAACCTCCGATTGAATAACAAGGTTCTCGGGAATTGGCTCTTATCTTTGGTGAGAAAGCAAGAGACGATGATCGTGTGCAGGATGAAGACAGTGGTGCTGATGTATGCGATGAAGATAAGGTTCCCAATCCGTATTCATCGGATGAAGATAATGAAGAGCATGGCATGCTTGGTGAGCCATACAGAGAAGACCTTGATCCGGAGCAGCTTCTTTGATACTGCTGACTTCAAGCATGCTTGCTTGAGGTACACTCTGAAGACTGGGTACAACATCAAATACTACAGGTCTGGAGCTACAAAGATATGCGCCAAATGCGCTTCTACTCCTAAGCCGAAAGATCCTCCATGCCCCTGGATGATTTACTGTTCGTTCGAGAAGAGGAAGATGAAGATGCAGATCAAGACATACGTTGATGTACACACTTGCGAGAGAACATGTAATAAAAACTTGAATTGTTTGCTTTGAATTATGTTGACATTATATCTAGTAAACTCTTATGATTGCATTGTTAAACAGGGAATTCAAAGTTGCTAAAAAGGTCTGCCATTGCAACTCTGTTCTACGAGAGGCTTAGATTGAATCCAAAAATGAAAGCAAAAGAGATTGCGGCCGAGATAAAGAGAGAATACAAGATGAATGTACTTGACAGCTCGTGTGTGAAAGAGAAGACCAAGCTGATGAATGAGAGGAAGAGAACCCATGAAGAGCATTTTGACAAGATACGGGACTACTAGGCTGAGATCTTCAAGCAAAATCCTAGGTCCACGTTCGAGATTGAGACGATTCCAGGGCCAACCATAGGGAGCAAACAACGTTTTTACAGGATATATATATATGCTTTGAAGGCCAGAAGCTAAGCAGGACACGTACATTTAGGCCTGTGATTGGACTTGATGGGGCTTTTTTGAAGTGGGATATTAAAGGGCAATTGTTGGCTGCTGTGGGGAGAGACGGAGATGATATATCATGGTTTTTACCCATTTTAGACCATGATATAGATGTGTTTTTAGTGTCTTTTGTATTCGTTTAGAGTTTTTTACAGGTTTAATCAGGTTTGGAGCTAATTGGAGATATTTGGAGCATTTTGGGACTTTTGGAGCGTTTTGGCCGAGAGCTTAACTCACTGACCGATTTATTGATCATGCATCGACCGACACACCTTGTGCATCGGTCGACACACAAGCGAATGGGCCAAGTCTCGACAGTTTAATAAAGTTATGAAGATTTGCAGAAAAGCCCAAGATAGTTCCAGTATTTACACAGAAGCCCGATCCGAGATTAGGCTTATATATATAGGATTTTGGTGTTTAATTTAGATACGCTTTCATACTTAGAGCTAGGAGATTTTTTAGAGCTTTTGGGGCTGATCTAATTTTGTACTTTAGTTATTTTGGAGAAGATTTCGAACCCCTTTATCTATTTAATTTCTTATATGCAATCTATTATTTCTATGATTATGCTTTCATTAATCATGTCTGAGTAGACCCATAGTTAAGTTTAGGGTTTCTCATTAGGGTTTGATGACTTGCTAGACTTGTTTAATTCAGTTAAGGATTCATATGATTAGAATGTTCTTCAAACTAAATTGTGCTTAAAGCTAGTTCTAACCTGATCAATTAGAATCTAGATCTTAGGTTGCTAAATTCGACACGAGAGTGTGTTTTAGAATCTGAACTATTTAGGTTGAGCAATTAAATTATTCGCAAAGAGATTTGGTTTAGTTTAATTGTGAACATATCGAACTTGAACTTAATGGTAGTTTAATCTGTTAGTAATTGCAAAGAGATTTGGGTTACTGCACTTAGACTTAGAGGATTTTCGCAAAGAGATTTGGCTAATCCTATTTCCGTGATTTGAGTTCTAGAACTGAGTTTAATTTGATCCTGACTGATTAACCTGTCTGCTTGTCTGATTTCCTGAGAACACCCTAGGCTTGACGCTTTTAGTTTATTGCTTTCAAAACCGACTTGCTATTATTTACTTTCTTGCTTCGCAATTTATTTCATTCACCATCTGCTTATTTCTAGTATTATTCTCTATTGTTCTGATCTATTGAGACCAAGTGTCTCTGTGGATTCGATAACCCTATATACTACATTGACGATACTGTGCACTTGCAGTTTAGTATAGGGTAAAACTTAGAACCTATCAAGTTTTTGGCGCCGTTGCCGGGGATTCTTTGAGTCTTCGATAGGACTGCACTTAGGGTTTTTACTAGAAATTTTTCTTCTTTGTTTTTTTTTTCGTTTTTATTTTTTTATTTATTTTTTTTTGGTTACTAACTTTCTCTCTGTTTTCTTTCTGTCGCAGGTACGACTTTCGCCTTGCGTCGATCGTTGCATCCCTAGCGTCGATCGTCACAAAGCGATTTGAGATTGAATCGATCGTTGCACTGTTAGCATCGATCGTTGCTGGACGATTACAGACAGTTTATGCAGACGCACAAAACTAGAAGTAATCCGAACTTGAGCTTAGTTAATCTCGATCTTGAAGAACTTGGGCGTTTAGAGAGGACCAACAGAAGAGAAAGAAGAGAGAGAATGGTACGAGAGCGCTTGATTCTTGTACGTGATGCTGAAGGTACCCTGAGGGACCGAGATAACAACCCATACAATGCTAACTAAAAAAGGGTTGATGCTGAAGGAAAGGTCATCCCTGATCCTCCGGAGCAACCGCAACAGGAGCAGAATCAAAACCAGGGTCAAAGACAGGCCCAAGGTAGACAGATGGTTGTTCATGAGAGGACTTTAGCTGACTACAACAGACCGGATGAATATCATGCAAACCGGTCAGCTTTAGTGCTTCCTGCATTTGAGAGGAATGATTTTGAGATCAAGACCATCTACTACCAGCTGATGAGACAGATTGCTTTTCATGGTTACCAAGCGGAGCAGCCTATGGATCACATTGATCGGTTTGAGGACATAGTCACTGGCATGAAGTATGATGGAGTCTGCCCGGACTATCTGTTCCTTAAGCTATTTCCGCACAGTCTTGCTGGAGACGCTAGTGCATGGCTGAAGCAGTTAGCACCTGCTCAGTATACTACTTGGGCAGCCTTAATGAGTGAGTTCCTGCGTCACTTCTATGATGATGCGCGTTCAGAAAAGTCCAGACAGGACATACTCACTTTCTCCCAAGGAGCTGTGGAGCCTTTAAAGACTGCCTGGATGAGATTTAAGCAGTATCAGCGTGACTGCCCACACCATGGATTCACTGAAGTTCAGCTGATTGGTATATTCTTCAGAGGCATAGATCTTCCATATCAGTCTACGCTGGATAATTCCAGTAATGCCAACTTCAACACCAGGACTCCTACACAAGCTAAGCAGTTGATTGAGAACCTGATTGGCAGAAACAGTTGCAAGACTATGGATGAGAGGAGAAAGAAATCTGTGGAAGTATTGATAACTCAGAGATGGCTGAATTGAGATCTAGGATGGACAAAATCTGCACTCTTCTGGGCGAAAAGAAGGCTGTCCACTTTGCTCAAGAAGTAGAGGTAATTCAGACTGAGGAGGACACACAGGAAGAAGATGTGAATTACACTGTTCCAAGGAAACAAATTTGGTAATCAGCAGGGAAACCGGTTCTTTAACCAAGGACAAAAGAGTGCCTTCACAGGCAATCAGAACTCTTTTGGACAGACCAGTGGTTTTCAGAAGCCTTATGGACAAAGTGCTCAGAGAACCTACGGATCTTCAACTTATCAGACACCTCCTGCACCCACTGCTTTCGAGACTAAGATGGAGACAATGATGAAACAACTGTTGGAGAGCCAGATCAAGACTTCTGTGGACTGCAACAAGAAGATTGATGTTTTATATGAGGATCTCAATGGAAAGTTTGAGTCTCTAAACACTCACATGAAGCAGTTGGATACTCAGGTGAACCAGATGTCTAGCTCAATGAAGGGAAAAAGGAGTGGCAGACACTCATGTTAAGGCCTGGTCTGTGTACATTAATGATGGGACTCACCTTGGTGAAAAATTTGAGCTAAGTACAACTGAATTGGTGAGGGAAGGAGAAATCCCGGATTTTGGTCAAAAACTCTCGGGTGAAATCTGCTGCAGTGTGTCGATCGATGCAACATCTGCGCCGATCGATGCACCTATCGGGACAGCAACAATCGACGCTCCCATAGTAACGATCGATGCAGGGCGTAAACAGACAGATTCGCTGAGTGATGCTGGTTTTGATGCAGGCTTGGATTTTGATGACTTATTCTCCAGAGTCTCTGAGATCTCTCCACGGGAGATTTATGCGCATATTGTTAAACAACATACCTCAGTGTCTGAAGTAATTAAGCAAGAGATTGAAGAGATGAAGAAGCTAGAGGAGATTGGTGAAGGATTGGAAGAAATTCCACCTTCTGAGGATCCACCTTATCATCCTTGTGTGCAGAGGTACTTGAACAAGATGCTGCCCCTAGATTACGAGTTACGAGACTGGGTGATTATAGTGCCTCAGCATATTAGTGATGTTCTACTAAACAAGATCCCTAAGAAGCTGCCAGATCCTGGAGTGTTTGTGCTTGATTGTTCGATCTTTGAGGATAGCTTTAGGCGTTCTCCGTGTGATTTAGGAGCTGCTGGAAGTTTGATGCCATACTCTGTGGCAGAAAAGCTGGGTATGCTAGATTTTAGTCCTACTAGAACCTCTCTTGTCCTAGCTGATCAGTCCATACGAGTTCCTGAAGGACTCCTTATGGACATCCCGGTGAGAGTTGGTAACTACTTAGTTCCAACAGACTTCCTAGTGCTGAAATATGACTGCGATCCGGATGAAGCATTGTTGCTTGGAAGACCATTTTTGGCTACAGCAGGAGCATTAATAGATGTCAGGAACAGCCTGATAGACCTCCATCTGGGAGATGAGCCGCTGCGTTATGAGATGGATAAGCTGCGAAGACCACTGATAGATAGGCAGACATTCACCATAATGGAAGCAGATGATGAGCAGCCGGATAACACTGTGATTATAGACCCTGGAGCACATTTCACTCCATCTTTTCTTGGACATGAGCATTCTGCAACAGCCTACTCGCCACCTTGGATGAGGAGACTTGAACAGAGACAGAAAAAGTCTCTGTTAGGATCTCCTGGAACCTGAAAATCCTTGTCCGTCCGGTCAAGCTATTGACCTTAAACAAGCGCTGGGTGGGAGGCAACCCACCATTAGGTACTGGTATTTATCTACTTAATTTTTGGTGTTTTTGTTAGGATTTTACGTTTTGTTTCTAGTTTTGGTGAGTTTTTGGTTGCGGGTCTCGGACAAATCGCAGTGCGTCGATCGACACATCATTGTGTCGATCGTTACAACGAAAATTGCATTGCAGCGATCGTTGCGGTCCTGAGAAACGATCGACCATACAAGAAAATCGCACAGCAACGGTCGGTGCACCTAGTGCAACGACCGATGCCTGACTGCGACAGAGGTAAAAACCCGAGAGAACTAACCATTCCATTAACAAATTTTTATTTCTTTCTTTTTGCCAATCACTTGCTTGACACTACTGGAGACAGTGTGTCTTAAGTGTGGGGGAGGTTCTACTAATTACTTTCTTTTGTTTTCTTAAGAGTCAGTCCAATTTTTTAAAAAATTTGTTTTTTTTAGTCAAAATTTGTTTAAGTAGGAAACAATGACTTTTTGAGGAGACTGGCAGCATTTGCAGGAACTTAAGTAACCATTGGGATGAAGCTGCAGACTATCTCTGACTATTAGAAAACCCAGACACAGATCAACCTACTGGGAACACCCATATCACTTCAGGTATCAGAGGATCCTTTTACTGGCTTCAATTTAATACTGACTTAGATTTCTCACCTAAGGGCTTGGTATACTTTGTGTCGGATTCCCTGTTAGTTCTGACACAGCCTGTAAACCTGTCCTATTTAGTTCCCTTCTCCCCTTCTATAAAAAAAAGAAAGGTAATAAACTGAGGATGAGTTAGTAACTCCGAAGTGGTCACGGAAGTGGTAGAGACCCCTATTATCTCCTGTGCGATCCATGGAATGTGTCCAAAGTACACCCCATAACGGGAAGAACACTGATAAAAAAAATAAAATGATACCCAATGTGGGAAAAATCAGTTGTTAAAGAAGGGAAAGAGAAGAAAGGGACTAGAGAAAGATAGTATGGTGGTCTAGAGCTAATAAGGTAAGAATCCATGTGCCTTTGATCGATACCCCTTAGGTGAGACCGCACTTAAATACTTGCAGAAGTCAGTAGGGAGAATTTGAATGCTTGAATGTGATTGTGGAGTTTACCTAGGACATTTGCTAAGTGTGGGGGAAGTACATATTGGTCTTGATGTCTGTAGAATGATTCTTTCATGTGGATTACTAAGGGGAATCTGAATGTTGCTGCTTCTATGACAAAAAGAGTTTCTGAAGAGTTTTCAAACCTCTTCACTGCATTTTAGTTCTCTGTTTTGCTTGAGGGCAAGCAAAGGCTAAGTGTGGGGGAGTTGATATATCATGGTTTTTACCCATTTTAGACCATGATATAGATGTGTTTTTAGTGTCTTTTGTATTCGTTTAGAGTCTTTTACAGGTTTAATCAGGTTTGGAGCTAATTGGAGATATTTGAAGCATTTTGGGACTTTTGGAGCGTTTTGGCCGAGAGCTTAACTCACTGTCCGATTTATTTATCATGCATCGACCGACACACCCTGTGCATCGGTCGACACACAAGCGAATGGGCCAAGTCTCGGCGGTTTAATGAAGTTATGATGATTTGCAGAAAAGCCCAAGATAGTTCCAGTATTTACACAGAAGACCCATCCGAGATTAGGCTTATATATATAGGATTTTGGTGTTTAATTTAGATACGCTTTCATACTTAGAGCTAGGAGATTTTTAGAGCTTTTGGGGCTGATCTAATCCTGTACTTCAGTTATTTTGGAGAAGATTTCGAACCCCTTTATCTATTTAATTTCTTATATGCAATCTATTATTTCTATGATTATGCTTTCATCAATCATGTCTGAGTAGACCCATAGTTAAGTTTAGGGTTTCTCATTAGGGTTTGATGACTTGCTAGACTTGTTTAATTCAGTTAAGGATTCATATGATTAGAATGTTCTTCAAACTAAATTGTGCTTAAAGCTAGTTCTAACCTGATCAATTAGAATCTAGATCTTAGGTTGCTAAATTCGACACGAGAGTGTGTTTTAGAATCTGAACTATTTAGGTTGAGCAATTAAATTATTCGCAAAGAGATTTGGTTTAGTTTAATTGTGAACATATCGAACTTGAACTTAATGGTAGTTTAATCTGTTAGTAATTGCAAAGAGATTTGGGTTACTGCACTTAGACTTAGAGGATTTTCACAAAGAGATTTGGCTAATCCTATTTCCGTGATTTGAGTTCTAGAGCTGAGTTTAATTTGATCCTGACTGATTAACCTGTCTGCTTGTCTGATTTCCTGAGAACACCCTAGGCTTGACGCTTTTAGTTTATTGCTTTCAAAACCGACTTGCTATTATTTACTTTCTTGCTTCGCAATTTATTTCATTCACCATCTGATTATTTCTAGTATTATTCTCTATTGTTCTGATCTATTGAGACCAAGTGTCCCTGTGGATTCGATAACCCTATATACTACATTGACGATACTGTGCACTTGCAGTTTAGTATAGGGTAAAACTTAGAACCTATCAGGAGACAACATGATTGTACCTATTGCTTGGGCCGTGGTTGAGATAGAGAATGACACTAATTGGGACTGGTTCATCAAGCAACTAGCTCGGGACTTGGATTTAGGATATGGCAAAGGGTTCACGGATGTGTCTAATAAACATAAGGTATGTCTTTGTTTGGTTAGAGTTGTCTTTGAGTTTTAATAGTCTACGATTCTGCTAACTCATTTAGTTGTTCTTATTTCAGGGATTAGTCAAGGCCATTCATGAGCTTCTCCCAGAGGCTGAGCATAGACAATGCTGCAGACACATCTACGAGAACTGTAGGAAAGGAGGCCAAGACTTAACACTGCAAAAGCTGTTCTGCTTCATTGCTAAAAGCTACACTGAAGGGACGTATAATCACAACATGGAGGAGCTGAAGAAGTATAATGTCCATGCATATGCTTCACTTGTACTAACTCATCCAGAGACGTGGTCACGGGCATTTTCATGTTAGGCAACAATTGCAACAACAATCTCAACAATATAAGTGAGTCTTTTAATAGGACCATTAGAGAAGCTATAAGAAAGCCTTTGCTAGACCTAATAGAGGACATTAGTGTGATACCCCGATCTCGAAAGATGATTAAATATTATTATAAAATGTAATAGTATTTTTATCATTAATAAAATGAATTATCTTTCTAAGATATTCATTGGAATTATTTTTGGAAATTCTTGAGAATTTTCAGAAATAACCGGTTTTTCCGAGAAACCGATAAAATGTTCGGGGGAATTGGAAAATCCTTTAGAGGCCACTAAAACTCATGAAATTTTAACCACAGCCCTATTATTATATGTAGAAGCTTCGGTTAAAAGGATTTGGCAGGATTTGATTCCTAGATTAAGTTATGATTTTAGATCATTAAGGGCTAATTAGTTACAAAAATGCAAAATAAATTCTTTGGGGCTTGGGCTGGAACTAAGGAGTTTAGGGCTAATTACTAAGTTAATATTGGACCTAATTCCAGCTCAGAATGAAGCATGGGCCACGAAAATTGAGCCCAAGAATTAGAAGCTTCTTAGGTGCATGAATCTCAAGAATGTGTTGTCAACAATCTAAGGGTTGCATGGAGAGGCTTACAAATGGATGGTGGGAGATCAAATGCATTGTTTGTTGATGGTTTTTGGTGGTGAGGTCGTGGATTAAGATGGAGAGGAAGAGGAGACAAGTGGAAGGTGGAGATCTCTTCACTTTGGCTATAAAAAGAAGCCTCCACCCCTCACTTCTCTTCACACCAAAAACACCTCTCAACAAGAGTGGTAAGGAAGAGAGAAAGAAGAGAGGTAGAAGGGAAGAAGGAGAAGAAGAAGAAGAAGGCCAGAAGAAGGAGGAAGAGGGGGAGCCGAGAGGAGGAGGAGGAGGAGCCGTGAGGAGGAGAAGCCGGAGGAAAGAAGAAGGAGGAGCCGGAGGGAGAGATAGGGAAGATAGAGAGAGAGAGGAGAGAGAGAAGGAGGAGAGAGAGAGTAAAAGTAGTGAAGAGTTCGGTTAGTGAAGGAGGAGCGGGGAAATATTTCCTAAACGGAGATTTTCCATGTTCATTCCAAGTACCGACCTTCTCTTCCGTTCTAGGCAGTTTAAAGGAAGGTCCGGAGGTTCGGGGTCAACCACGACAAGTATCGGTGAGTTGGGGTTAATTGTGTGACTAATATTTTGTTACTCCGCAGGTTCCCGACATTAATTTATAATCCGGCGTAAGGTTATATATAGTGTCGGTTTGATTAGTATGTAATAATAATGAGTGTTAACATGATATGATGACTATGCTTGGTTGATTGTTAAGTAAGATTGTTATTATAGTAATAATGTGGTTGATATTACTATATAGTATACAATTGATTGATAATCAAATAAAGAACGAATGATTAAAATACGGGAAAACTAATAAGTAGCGTATTAATAATGTGATGAATTGTTATTGATTGATTGCTTGATGAGATGCTTGATTGTTGTGTTTATTGTGATGTGGTATGTTTGATAGTTTGTTTGATGTGTTCGTGATATGGAGAGATAGCAGGCATATCGACTTCCCTACCCGATGGATCCTCGGGAGTGTACCGGCCTGTTCACGTACTCTCGAGTCGTGTTACGGGCAGGTGTTAACCTACTGGGTGACGCCGGTAGGTGTGTGGTCCGGAGAATACGGGGTCATGTCCTAGGACCGGACTGCATGGAAGCTCTGACTATCTAGGGGTAGTCCGAGTCGCGTCACCGCGTATCGATGGACGGAGAACGGTGTCTTACTCGTTGCACTCTGTGTATATGAGTAAGAGTCGTGGAATTACTACCGTAGCCTATCTGGTGATGGGGCGAGTATTCCGAGGGAATGACAATATTGCCAGGGCCCGTAACATGCATATAGTTTAATTATTACTTTAGTGCTTTGGCTATTTTGGGTTGCTTGCCTAGCTTTCCGTCATTGCTTGTGTTTGGGATTGGGTTGGGTAGACGGAAAGTTACATTATTAGTTGGGGAATCTCAACTCACTGGGTCGATAATAGATCGCTCACCCCTCTCTTTTCATCTTTTCAGGTAACCCTTAGGAGTAGCGGAACGCGGGACGTTAGGCCAGCCGGTTTAGACTCGACGTCTCTTTCGCAACGATAATTTCAAGTAATAATTGTAATAAGTTTTAAATAAATAATGTCCATGGACCTATTGTATTTCCGCATAATTTATAACAAAAGATGTTTTATATTTTTGTAAAAAAATGTGACGGCCCTGGTCCCGACTAAGGTCAAAACGGAACAGGGGCTTTACAATTTGGTGGTATCAGAGCATGGATCCGATCATGCTTAAATGACCTGTGTTTTCAGTTTTATCGAGTCAAAGTTGAGTCGCGGAAGAGACATTAGGAAACCGGTCACGTCCTGTTTAGTTAGAACTTAGTCACTTACCCGTTAATAATGCAGATGGAGGACGGGGCAATCAGTAGTGGCGCACATGGTGTGGGGTCGGAAAGGGGTTCGGAACACAGAAGAATGGAACACGAGGAACCAGTTGAGAGACCTAGGTCACCAGGGAATCCCGGCAACCAGGAAGGACATGCAGACCAGACACGAGCATCTGCAGAAAAGGACATCGAAGATACTGGATCTAGTAATGATCGTCAGGAAGAAGTGCCAAAAGATGATCAGAACGCGGTAGGAAGCCAAGATGTGAACCCAGAGCACACCCTGAAGATGCTCCACGAAGTAATGGCGCGAGCCATGCAATCACCGCAGACAACACCCGATGTGACGACTCGTCCACCGTTCCTATCCTTGATCTCTTCGATGAAGAAGATCGGAACTACGCACTTCTCTGGTTGAACCGACCCTTTGGTCGCAGATCGATGGATCCGAATGATAGAGAAGAACTTCAAGGCTACAAGATGCCCGGAGGACTACAAGCTGAACGTGGGAGCCTACTATCTGGACCGAGATGCAGGCGACTGGTGGGAGAGCCGAGAAACCTAACTAGGTCATATGGTGAAAACTTGGTCAGCGTTCAAGGAGGAATTTGAACGCAAGTACTTTACCCCGGAGTCAAAGCGTCGACTACAGCGGGAATTTGCAAACCTTGAGCAAGGAAGTAAGTCAGTTCGGGAGTACGAATCCGAGTTCATGCGACTTAAGCGTTACGTGGGGAACAACAATGGAGATGAGGAGGCAATGATCACCAACTTCCTATTTGGTCTTCGACCTGAGTTGGAGAGCAGACTGTTGGATCTCCTAGGATCTAGGGTTTGATATATTGAATGAAACCAACCTCGTTCTTACCTTTCTGGCAGCGGAATTGAGATGGTGAACGAGATCAGTGGAGCAACGCAATCGCCTTGCCTCTACCAGATACACACGCACACAAGCTGGAACAACGGGATGCTAGTGCCGAATCTGTGGGTTCTAAGAGTTCCTGCTTTTCTGTCAGAGAGAACAGGGAACGGCCAGGGTTCAGGTCGACCATATAAGCCCTTATATATCGACCTGGATATGACATCACGAACCGTCGGACAAGCCCGACTCGGTTGCGTCATTAATACGAAACATCAGTTCCGAAACCCGATATGCAACGATCGTGTTGGAAGTTTTGGTTGATCCTGATTCAATTCTCATATTGATATCAACCTAAACATGCATCAGATCTAGGTGTTCTTATTTAGAAACATTAAGATGATCTCACCTTTTACCTGTTTGTTGCAGCGGAAGGAATAGAACAGGTCAGAGATCAGAAAGATGCACCGAGGGATGAATTCTCCAAAGGTTCACACACGCGATCACAGAAAACGGCTGCTAGACCGAGCTGGTGGGAGGCGCAGGGAGGAGAGGAAAATCGCGGCCAGGGTTAGTGTTAGGGGAAGGAGATTTGGCTTTTAGTTTATTAAAAGCCTTCTCTTTCCCTTTTGGGCTTATGGGCCCAAAACACCAATCTGATTAAATCCCATTTAATCAGACCCATTAATCTTTCTCTCTTAGTACGACAAATGCCTGGCACTTTTGTCATACTTCTGCTAAGCCGTTCCAACACATTTTCCTGTTAGCTTAGGCGTGTGACCCATATGGGATCATATAATAAAGGCAATAAGTCCAAGACTTATAGATCATGAGCGGACTCTAGCAAGCCATCATGACCCCCAGTATTATATGACTTATGTCTGATCATTGACATACTCTTACTTTGTAGAGACAGTACCGAGATTACTGGACACAATTCCAACAATCTCCCACTTGTACTGGAATCTCTCTGTATTCATAATCCTTTTGTCTCAATATCTCGATTAGTCATAAGGCAAGATTGGTGTCATCCTTATAAAGCCTAATCTTGTTCATCGGACTCTGATTTGATACTGACAATCCAAACGACTCGGGAAAGTCCGTTTGAGCATGGCCATGCATTTTCCAGTATTCAAATCTCCGATTGGCCTAGAGATATTCACTCCATTTATATTGGAGGGACAAATCCCGTCTTGTTCCATCACTGTAAACTACGCATTTCATAATACACCCAAACAAGGTCCTTATAACTATCGCAGAACGATAGCGTTAGACAATGATCAAAGTGCATCAGTCCATGTGCAGTCACATGCATGCGAACTCAGGTCTAAGGACTATACTCTATAGTCGTAGTAAGAATCTCTTATGACACAGATATAAATATCCTGAAGAGTTCTTATAAGCGGGTCTTGTCCGGTCGTATGTTCCCAAACATACACCTATGTACTGACTTTGATGCCGCGCATCTATGACACACTGAGACTTTGTCATAAGTCACGTACCAATCCAGTCTCACACGGTTGTTGGTGTTCCAATTTCAACAACCTTCGACTAGGGACAGGATGATATAAAACATTTATCAAATATAGGGTCTCATGATCAAGCTAAATGACTTTGATGACTCAAGATCAAGTCACTTACTTCGATGACCTATAAAATGGTTCATATCATTTTGGAACGATTATTTCATCACAGTTAAAATAATCTTGAAATAATAATTTCATTAAAACATAAAACAATGTTTTACAAGAACATATAAAATAACTAAATAAGGCCCTTTACTAACTCCCACTGAAATTAAGACTACATCTTAATTTCACTTATCCTACAGCAACAGTCCGAGACTCGTGCTTAGGCCTAAGGAGTGGCTTCGTTAATAGATTAGCAACGTTTTCATTCGTTGAAACTTGCTGATCTACTTAACATCTCTGTCATTTATCTTACGGAATAGGTTATACCTATCCTCAAGGTGTTTGGACCTCTGATGTGCAGCTAGTCTCATCTATGCTGGGAATCACATCAAGTTCAGTGACGAACTCTTCTTTCCAAACAACCTCTTTCGCCACTTCCAAAGCTGCGAAATGTTCAGCTTAAGTCATTGAGTCAGCAACAGTGCCTTGCACCGCCAGATAGACACAAGATATAACCGGACTGTGATCGGAAATCATCTTTGTCTATTGGAAACTTGCCTTTCAAACTCTACCGACTCGTAGCACCTCACTTTCTCCGTAACTCTAGAATTTATCCTTAGTATTCCTAAAATACTTTAGGATATTCTTTACGGCAATCCAGTGATTCTTTGCTGGATTTGACTGGTCTTTACTTGTCTTGCTTATCATTAAAGCAACATCAAACAAGTACGTTTCATGGCATACATGATAGATCCAATTGCCGACGCATATGGAATCTCATCCATGCATTTAAGCTCAGCAGTTATCGTAGGATACTGTATCTTGCTTAACTTAATGCCATGTGACATTGGCATAAAACCCTTCTTGGATTGCTCAAAACGTGTAGGACTTTGTCAATTTAAGAATCCTGACTTTATCCTACCAGCTCTTTTGGATCTCTATCTCTGGATCCAAAATCCAAGAACTACGTGGCTTTACCCATGTCATTCATTAAACCAACTCCCAAGCTAGTCCTTTACCGACTACAGCGTTGGGACGTTATATCCGAGAATCAGTATGTCATCGACATACACTATGAGAAATGCAATATTGCTCCCACTAATCTATTAGTAAACACACAGTTCCGCTTCGTTCCTGTTCAAGTCAAAACCTTGACTACTTCAACAGAACGAAGATTCCAACTCCGATATGTTTGCTTCCATCCATGAATGGATCGATGAAGCCAACTTACACAAAATGTAATTCTTCGGAGTCTGGGCTCACTTTCGCTTCCTAGGATTTCGCAGATTTGTCGCTTTCAATGATCATCAGATCATGCGAACATTCAATGATCATCAGGCTAAACTAATGACGAGAATTCACTCTCGGATTAGTGACTGATTCTTTCATATCTGCGAACTTCAGGCTCCACAGGTGTAGATTCTCCAGAAATCTGTAAATCCTTCCGCTGCTCTCCCTCAATAGGTTAAGCAGCCTCCTGTATTTCTCGAATTTCTTCGAGTTGTACTTTTACTCCCACTGTTCTTCTTGGGAAATAACTTCCCTTCTTAGAAAACAGAATGGTCGTAAAAATACTTTTTACTCCCACTGTTCTTCTTGGAAAGTAATTTCCTTCTTAGAAAACAGAATGGTCGTAAAAGTACCGAGCCTTGGTTTCCCTGAGAAAACTTCGAGTTATACTTTTACTCCCACTGTTCTTTTTGGAAAATAACTTCCCTTCTTAGAAAACAGATTGGACGCAAAAGTATAACAAGCCTTAGTTTCTCTAGGACAACCAGCGAAGTAGCACAACTACAAATACTCAGTAAAGACAAGTTTGGATCGATTCCAATCCACATTAACGTGGTGTCTTTCAACTGATATTTGTGGAACTATTTTAGCGTAAACTTAGATATTTCTAGAGCGTTATTCTTAAAATATCATGGAAGATTCGTGTGATTCATCTTTAATCATTTCTTATAAGATCTGATTCTTTCTCACAGAAACACCTTCAGGTTTTCAGGAGAAATGAGCTGTGAAACGATTTCACACTCATTCAGATGATCACATAATCAATGACTTAAGTATTCTCACTCATGATTTTAATCCAGAGTCTTAATACTTTTGTCATTCAGATCCTATACTTCATTCTGGAACTCTTTCGACCATGTCAAAGAATTCCGACTTGTGTCTCATCAAATGAACACAGTCACACTCACTGAAGTAATCAGTAGAGACAATGAAGTACAGGAGATTTTCTCTGGCATTACTGCTCATTGGGCCACATACATGAGTATGTTCCAGGTCCAATAAGCCTTTGGGCTTTTCTCTAGCTAGGCTAAGATAGGCCCTTTACTTTTTGGTCTAGTAAACAGAATTCAAGTCTCATAAGATATTTTATCAAATGAGCCCAACATCCCATGACTATGGGATTTCTGAATCCGACTTACTCTATGTGACCAAGACTTTTGCCAAGAAAAATCAGGTTTAATTCATCAGATTTAAACCAATTCGGTATTTATGTTACATTTAGGCACTCTTTGGTTTAAGATATAAAACCCATTCCATGAATAGGGTGCTACAATTAATATTTCATTAAGATCAAAAGAACAAAACTTGTCTTTTATCAAAATGAAAAACATTCAAATTCTTACAAGAAAATGAAAAACAACTCTGCTTAAAGCAGGTACATTGTAGCAATTATTTAATACAAAACCAAGCCTCAAAGGGATCTATAAGTGAAAAACCCTACGGCTGAGGCAGCATCCCAAGCTCCTTCCAGACATGTAGTTTCACTTGCCCTTCCTTCAACGTTCTACTGTTGCTTAGGCTCTGCATATTATCACAAATATCAGTGCCACAACCAGTATTCAATACCATTAAGGTAGAACTTGAAGTAATAACATGAATACCTGAGGAAATAGTCTCATACATCGACTTTAACTCCTCATCATCTTCCATGAATTTAATGCAATTTCTCTTCCAATGCCCTGTCTCCTTACAGTAGCAGCACTTACCAACGTAAAAAGTATCTGACTCGGGCTCAGAAGACACACGCTTGCCATGATTCAAAATCTGGACAACTTTGTCTTCACCCTTGTCAGCATTAGGTTTAGTAAACCTACCCTTCTCATTCATGAGATTGTACAGGGTACTCTTCACGTTTGGCTCAACTGTCTTGAGCATATCATGCAGTTCAGTCAGCGTCTTCGTTAAGCCTTTCTTGATATAGTTCCTTCTGAACTTATCATAGCTTGACGGCAGTGACTGCAGAATGATCTCAGTTGCCAATTCTTGGCTAACTGGATAATCCAGTTTCCTCAGGTTATCAATGTAACCCATCATTTTACTGACATGAGGATTTACTGGATGATCATTTGGTAGCTTGCAGCTAGTGAGAGATTTAACCAACTGGTATCTCTCCACTCTTATCTGCTCCTGAAATTTCAATTTCAGGCTGCTGATCATCTCTATTGGCGACTCCATGTTCTCATATTGCTTCCGCAAGTCTGAGTCCATGGTAGCCAATATCAGACCACGCACATCTACCGCATCATTATAATGCTTATTCCAAGCATCATATACTGCATGAGAAGCATTGGACCCGATCCTCACGGGGAGAGCCCTCTCAAGAACATAGTCCTTTCTCTCCTGTCTGAGGACTAGCCTCAGGTTCCGCGACCAAGTCAAGAAATTTGATCCGTTCAGCTTGTCCATCTTAAGGACAGACCGGATCGAGAAAGTGTTTTGATCGTTTGTGCTAGTCATAACTGAAAATTAAGATAAAAGGATTTTAGTTATTATGTTCAAAATGACTAATCTCATATTAAAATTTAATATGATTAATCACGCATTATATTCAATAACCTAAGTTACCCTCAATAGAATATAATGATTCCAAGATCCACATATAACTAAGATTAAAGTGGGCCACTGGCCGTCACCCAACCTTAGCTTATATCGGTAAGCCCTATATCGGCTAATTATATCCGTGATATAACTCTTGGTTGTGAATCTGGGCCCGAGGCCCAATCCACTCTGATGTCTCAAGGCCCGGGACTCCCGATGGCCTAGTCAAGAAAACCAGACTATACAGTCATGTAATCATTAATGTCTGGGACTCCCAATGACATTTATGAATCACAAACCGTCTTACCCACGCAAAAGCAGACATCCTCACACTGTAAGGCCATGAATGCAATTGAATGGGCTTTGACAGCTGACATAGCCTGGACAAGACATCCAACGCTTGATATTATTTGAGGTTCGTAGGTTTATTAAAATTCATTCCCAAAATAGAAGACTACTATTTCGGGAAACTTTCTATTTTTGGAAACCTACTATTTTTGGAAACTTTCTAAAATTGGAAACTTTCTAAAAACGGAAACTTTCTAACTTTAGAAATTTCTTAAAATCCAAAACCCGCAAATTCAGAAACTTCTATTTTAAGAAACTTTCTAATTTCAAAATTTCGGAAACTTTAATTTAAAAACGACTTTATAATTTTATAAAATAGATTTTAAATTAATCTGAAGAAAGACTCAAATAACTGGCCCAATTGTTTTAACTTCTTGGCCCGAGGCCCAAGAATTGGTCCATGTCCAAGACATGACCCAATTGTCCAATTAATTGACATAACCGGTCTGGTTCATTAAAACTGGTCTAACCAAGTTTTAATTACTACGATGACCACAATTGTCAACCGGTTATTTACTAAACCGGAATTTCTCAATTTATTTGGTCCAACCAAATCAAATTAGAAATTCCTGGTTTAGGCACTAAATCCAATATTTCTTTCGACATTGGATTTCTTATCCCGGTTTAACCAGATTTAATAAAATTATTAAAATCTGTTTATTAAACCAGAACGGTTGATTTTAATTAAGTTTTGAACCGAACCACCTAACCGAAATCGAACCGGCCCAATTACACCCAAAACCCTAACCGGTCGAGCAAGAGCCGTCCAGCCGCAAGCCGCATGCTCGATCCGAGATCGAGACGCTCGGATTGCCGGACGGGACGCTTGCGTGTGATCGGGACGGTCAGACGAGCTCGGGTCAGGCGGGACGATCGTGGGACGGGTCGATGCTTGGCCGAGACGCGACGATCGGGACGAGCCGGACGAGATCACGGACGCGATCGCCAAGCGATCGTGGTCGATCTTTCTCGCACGTCAAGCAAGCATCGGGACATGAGAGAGGTGGAACGGGACGATCCATGATCGGGACGAGCCACGATCGATCCGACCCAACCGACCATCTCTCGGCCGTGATAACCAACCGGCCAAGCCGGTCGATTTTCCCTTGGCCGATCAACAAAACCCGAGTCATATAGCTCGGTTTTGTGATTTCAAACGTTTGTTCAGGATTCAATTCAGTTTCTTAAGTGTTTTTCTTATCAGTAATGGATTCAAAACACTTCTAAACAGAATAAACAACCTAAACAATGAATCTAAACAAGAAATCCTAAGAACCTGTGGCTCTGATACCAATGTTGGAAGTTTTGGTTGATCCTGATTCAATTCTCATATTGATATCAACCTAAACATGCATCAGATCTAGGTGTTCTTATTTAGAAACATTAAGATGATCTCACCTTTTACCTGTTTGTTGCAGCGGAAGGAATAGAACAGGTCAGAGATCAGAAAGATGCACCGAGGGATGAATTCTCCAAAGGTTCACACACGCGATCACAGAAAACGGCTGCTAGACCGAGCTGGTGGGAGGCGCAGGGAGGAGAGGAAAATCGCGGCCAGGGTTAGTGTTAGGGGAAGGAGATTTGGCTTTTAGTTTATTAAAAGCCTTCTCTTTCCCTTTTGGGCTTATGGGCCCAAAACACCAATCTGATTAAATCCCATTTAATCAGACCCATTAATCTTTCTCTCTTAGTACGACAAATGCCTGGCACTTTTGTCATACTTCTGCTAAGCCGTTCCAACACATTTTCCTGTTAGCTTAGGCGTGTGACCCATATGGGATCATATAATAAAGGCAATAAGTCCAAGACTTATAGATCATGAGCGGACTCTAGCAAGCCATCATGACCCCCAGTATTATATGACTTATGTCTGATCATTGACATACTCTTACTTTGTAGAGACAGTACCGAGATTACTGGACACAATTCCAACAGATCGACACACTTAATGTATCGATCGTTACACCTCCGCGAAAGGCCTGCATCGATCGACGCACTAATGCATCGATCGACACACATTATAAAACTCTATGTAAATGTGTATCCAATACACATAAGTATGATCATTACCATAATGATCATTCCCACTATCATGCTTCCAGTTTGCTTAGGTGTGTGACCCTATAGGATCATATAATACTGGCAGTAAGTCTACAACTTACAGATTGCAAGAGGCTTCTAGCAAAACATTGCAACCACCCAGTATTATACGAATGTCTGATCTCGACACACAACTATCATCAGGAGTTAGCACAAGTGTGATTTCAGGACACCATCCCAACAATCTCCCACTTGTACTGGAATCATCAATTCCTATAATCCTTTTGTCTCTATATCTCGATTTGGCATAAGGCAAGATTGGTGTCATCCTTATTAAGCAAACATCGTGTTCATCGAACTCCTGATCTCATACTGAAACATTACAAACAACTGAACTACAGTTCGTTTGAGTGCGGCCACACATTTTCTCAGTATTCAATCTTCGATAGGCCCTGAGATATTTATCTCCCGTTATTCAGGAGGGACAAATTCCATCTTGTTCCATCCCTGTTTCAACGCATATTTCATGATATACCTGAGCAGTGCCGTTATAGCCGTCAGTTACGGGTCGACGTTTGACAAGGTCAAAGTGTACCAATTCATATGCAAGAAAGCATGATGAATTCAGGTCTAAGGACTATACTCTATAGTCGTTATGAGAACCTCTTATGACACAGATATAACTATCTTGTAGACTTCTCATTAGCGGGTCATGTCCGATCATGTGTTCACTAACACATATATATGTGACTGACTACGATAATCATATCATTGGCTCCATGAAACTTAGCCAACAGTCACCTCACAATCTAGTCTCTATCGGTTGTCAGTGTCCCAATTCTACAACCTCGACTAGGGACAAAATAATTTATTAACTTATAGGGTTTCATGATCAAGTCCTCAACTTGATGACCTATAATATGTCATAAACTTATTTTGGGACCATTATTTAGATCACAATAAATAATGCTGAAATCAAATTTCATTAAACATGTCCAAAAGAATGTTTACAAGAGCATCTTATCATAACTAAAATAAGACCAAAACTCCCACTAGAATTAAGATTACATCTTGAGATCTCTAATGCCTACAGCAGTCGTATGACTTTCATGCTTAGGCCTTGGGAGTGACTTGGTCAGAGGATCAGCGACATTCTCTTCTGTCGGAACTCGGCTGATCTTTACATCACCTCTATTGACGATATCACGAATCTGGTGTGACCTGGGTTCTTTCGCCTGAGCAATGGCTCCATTGTTGTCACAAAATAAAGCCACTGGCTCCAAGATACTAGGAACCACACCAAGCTCAGTTATGAACTTCTTAATCCAAACAGCCTCCTTTGCCGCTTCTAAAGCAGCAATATATTCAGATTCCGTTGTGGAATTATCTACGGTATTCTGCTTAGAGCTCTTCCAGCTCACTGCACCGCCATTCAGACAGAAGACATATCCAGATTGTGATCGGAAATCGTTACTGTCGGTCTGAAAACTCGCATCAGTGAATCAATTCACCACAAGTTCTTCACTTCCTCCATACACCAGGAATTTATCCTTAGTATGTCTCAAATACTTGAGAATATTCTTGACAGCTGTCCGGTGATCTTCACATGGATCCGATTGGTATCTACTCGTCATGCTTAACGCATAAGCTACATCTGGACGAGTGCAGAGCATGGCATACATAATAGATCCTATTGCTGAAGCATAAGGAATCCTATTCATGCGCTCTCGCTCAGCATGTGTTTTCGGACACTGCTTCTTGCTGAGAATAATGCCATGAGACATTGGTATGAAGCCCTTCTTGGAATCATGCATCTTGAATCTGTGCAACACCTTATCAATATAAGTGTCCTGGCACAATCCAATCAGCTTGTTCGCTCTATCTCTGTAGATTCTGATCCCAAGAATGTATGCTGCTTCTCCCATGTCTTTCATGGAAAAACAACTTCCAAGCCAAGTCTTAACAGACTGAAGCAACGGAACGTCATTACCGAGGAGGAGTATGTCGTCGACATACAGTACAAGAAGCGCAATTTTGCCCCCACTAGTCTTCTTGTATACACATGGTTCCTCTTCGTTCTTGATGAAACCAAATTGTTTAATTGATTCATCAAAACGAAGATTCCAACTCCGTGATGCTTGCTTCAATCCATAAATGGATTTATGAAGCTTGCATACCTTTCCAGCGTTCTTAGGATCCACAAAACCCTCAGGTTGTGTCATATACACATCCTCTTCCAAAATACCATTCAGGAATGCGGTTTTGACATCCATTTGCCAAATCTCATAATCATAATGAGCAGCAATCGCTAGAAGAATCCGAATGGATTTAAGCATAGCGACTGGGGAATAGGTTTCATCATAGTCAATACCATGAATTTGCTTGAAACCTTTAGCCACCAACCTCGCTTTGTAAATTTGTACATTGCCATCTACGTCAATCTTCTTCTTGAAGATCCATTTACACTCAATGGCTTTTGCACCATTAGGTAAATTGACCAAGGACCATACTTGGTTCTCTGACATAGATTCCATTTCGGACTTGGAGGCTCCAAGCCACTTTTCGGAGTCCGGGCCCATCATTGCTTCCGTGAAGGTTGCTGGTTCGTCACTGTCAATCACCATCAAGTCATTGGAGTCGGTCACGAGAAATCCATAGTATCTATCGGGTTCGTGACGGATCCTTCCGGATCTGCGAACTTCAGGCTCCATAGGCGTCGGTTCCACAGAACTCTGTGGATCCAACTGCTGCTCTTCCTCAAAAGGTTGAACAGTTTCCTGTGCATCTTGAATTTCTTCGAGATGTACTTTACTCCCACTGTTTTTCTTAGAAAGAAATTCTCTCTCAAGAAAAGAACAGTCCCGAGCAACAAAAACTTTGTTCTCAGTTTGGTTGTAAAAGTAGTATGCCTTGGTATCCCTAGGATAACCAACGAAATAGCATTTGTCTGATTTGGGTGCAAGCTTGTCAGAGATTAAACGTTTGACATAAGCTTCACAACCCCAAATCTTCAGAAAAGACAGACTAGGAATTTTCCCAGTCCACAATTCATGTGGTGTCTTATCCACTGATTTAGATGACACCCTATTTAGTGTAAACGCAGACGTTTCTAGAGCGTATCCCCAAAAGGATAATGGAAGATTAGAATGACTCATCATAGACCGGACCATATCCAATAAGGTTCGATTCCTCCTCTCAGACACTCCATTCCATTGAGGTGTTCCAGGAGGAGTGAGTTGTGAAACAATTCCACACTCGCTCAGATAGTCGCTGAACTCTTGGCTTAAGTATTCTCCTCGGCGATCCGATCGCAGAACTTTGATACTTTTGCCAAGTTGGTTCTGTACTTCATTCTTGAATTCCTTGAATCTATCAAAGGATTCTGACTTGTGTCTCATCAAATAGACATAGCCATACCTACTGAAATCATCAGTGAAAGGTAATGAAGTACTTGTAGTTTCCTCTGGCAACAGTGCTCATTGGCCCACATACGTCAGTATGAATGAGGCCCAATAACTCACTGGCCCTTTCATTTGGTTTGTTGAAAGGGGCCCATCAAGCAAGATTCGCATTTTTCACATGATTCAAAATCAAATTAGCCCAGAAGCCCATTTCGATGGAGCCTTTGGATGCGTTTCTCATTGATATGGCCCAAACGACAATGCCATAAGAAAGTCGGGTTTTCGTCATTGGACTTAAACCGCTTTGTATTTATGTTAAAGACAGGCATTTCTTGGTTTAAAACATATAACCCATTATCTAATGGGGCGCTACCATAAAATGTACCATCACGATTAAAAGAACAAACTTTATTCTTAACTGCAAAATCAACACCTTCCAAATCCAAAACGGAAACTGAAATTATGTTTCTGCTAATCGCAGGTACAAAGTAGCAATTATTCAAAGCTAAAACCATGCCCGAAGGTAAAGACAACTCATAGGTGCCTACGACCAGTGCATCAACCTTAGCTCCATTCCCGACCCGTAGCTCCACTTGTCCTTTCTTCAGCGTTCTACTATTTCTTAGTGCCTGCATATTAGTACAAATATGAGCACCACAGCCGGTATCCAATACCCACGAAGTAGAACTAGAAGACATAACATTAAGTTCGATAACATAAATACCTGAGTCAGACGCTTCATACGTCTTCTTCAGCTTCTTGTAATCTTCCTTGAACTTCTTGCAGTCTCTCTTCCAATGCCCTAACTGCTTGCAGTAGTTGCACTTATCCTCAGGAGAAGGCTCGGATTTGGGCTTGGGCTTGGGCTTGTCTTGACTCTCAGTCTCGACAACCTGGGCCTTTCCCTTGTCCTTCTTCGGTTTCTTAAACCTTTTACCCCCTTGTACCATCAGGACACTGGGAGTAGCCTTCTTGAGATTCGGCTCTGCTGTCTTCAGCATACCGTGCAACTCAGTCAATGTCTTAGTCATGTTTTGTATGTTGTAGTTCATGATGAACTAATCAAAACACGACGGCAAAGACTGCAGAATCATGTCAGTGGCTAGCTCCTGGCTAATTGCACAGTCCAGTTTCCCCAGGTTATCAATGTAACCCATCATTTTAAGGACATGAGGACTTACTGGACTGTCCTTAGCCAGCTTGCAATCCATGAGAGATTTAACCGTCTGGTATCTCTCTGTGCGAGCTTGCTCCTGAAACAAAGCTTTCAGGTTGTTAATCATCTCAATGGGTGATAACACGTTCTCATATTGCTTCTGCAGCTCAGAGTTCATGGTCACCAGCATTAGACAATTAACATCTTTGACATCCGCTGAATGCTTATCCCAAGCATTCTTTTCTGTCTGCGGAGCATTGGAACGTGGCCTCTCGGGGAGAACTCTTTCAAGGACATATTCCTTGTTCTCCTGCCTGAGAACTATTCTCAGGTTCCGATACCATTCCAAGAAATTAGATCCATTTAACTTGTCCTTCTCAAGGACGGATCTCAGTGAGAAAGTGTTGATGTGAGTTGAGACAGACATAGCTGTAATTAAAAGAGATAGATTTTAGTTATAATGCTCAAGAAAATGAGAAATATTATATAATAAGAGAACTCGCATTGTATTCATAACTATGTTTCCTCGGATGAATACAAGGAACCAAGATCCTCAGATCACCAAAATCTGAGTGGGTGACTCGCCATCACCCAAACTTTAGTCATCTAGGTAAGCAAATCATTGCTAATTGTACCCAGTACAATTCTTGGTCGTGGATAAGACAATCCATGTCTTACCCACTCTGATGTCTCTGGGCCCAGAACTTCTGATAGCCCAGTCAAGTAAACCAACCTTTTCCTGTCTTGTGATCATTGACAGTCGCACTGCAAGTCTATCAATGACAACCTGCCTTACCCATGTTGTTGTGGATACCAAGGACTCCAAGACTATCCAACGAACGACACGAGTCTTGACAGTAGACAAGATTGGGCAAGACATCAAGATCACTTGATATTTAGTTGAGGAAAGGAACTATTTTATCTTGATGTATATCCAATACACATCCAAGAAATTATAGATTTAATTAAAACATTCAGTTTTATTAAGTTAAGGTTCATTATTGATTTGGTATTCGCAACTAGAAGTCCAACTTCTAAGTCTGCGGGTTACATATCGATCGATGCGTACTTGCAACGATCGACACACTCAAACCACAATCAATTTGGTTTCCGGTTCAATCCAATTCAACCGAAATCAACCAACTGAATCGATCGATGCACCCAGTGCGTCGATCGGTACAGTGCGAGTTTTCGCTGTGCATCGATCGACACAAGCTTACTGACGATCGATGCTATGCGAACAACCCAAAAGATTTTACGAGTTTTCGCTCTGTGTCGATCGACGCAATCTTTGCATCGATCGACACACTCCGACAAACCCTAAAATTATTTGCGAATTTTCGCTCTGTGACGATCGACGCACGCTTTGCATCGATCGACACACTGCGACAAACCCTAAAATTTATCGTGTTATTTCGCGGCGTGTCGATCGACGCATCCAATGCATCGATCGACACAGTGCGATTTCAACAGTTTCAACGTTTTTTAACAGGCTTATAATCCGAGATTAACAAGAGAAAAACACGATTTTAGCATGCAATTTTCAATTCAACAACAACAAGTTTCGAATTAATTGCATCAGATTCAATAGCTAAACCCTAACAACGCTCTGATACCACTGTTGGATCTCCTAGGATCTAGGGTTTGATATATTGAATGAAACCAACCTCGTTCTTACCTTTCTGGCAGCGGAATTGAGATGGTGAACGAGATCAGTGGAGCAACGCAATCGCCTTGCCTCTACCAGATACACACGCACACAAGCTGGAACAACGGGATGCTAGTGCCGAATCTGTGGGTTCTAAGAGTTCCTGCTTTTCTGTCAGAGAGAACAGGGAACGGCCAGGGTTCAGGTCGACCATATAAGCCTGATAGGTCAAGAATTAATCCCTATACTAAACTGCAAGTGTACAGCAATGTCAAAGTAGTATATAGGGTTATCGAATCCACAGGGACACTTGGTCTCAAGAGAATCAAACCGTAGGGAATGAATACTAGAAATAAGCAATGTGATTGTATTGAAAATAGTGCAAGAAAGTAAATCAGTAGCAGAGATTATTGGTTGTGAAAGCAAGTAATTAAAAGCGTCAAACCTAGGGCATTCTCAGGAAATCAGACTAGCAGACAGTTCATTCAGCAAGGATCTAATTAAGCACAGTTCTAGAACTCAAAACACAGATATAGAATTAACCAAATTCCTTTGCGATAATTCTCTAAGTCTAAGTGCAGCAAACCAAACTTCCGTTTGCGAGAACTAACAGATTAAACTAGCATTAAGCTCGAGTTTGATATGTTCACAATTATCCTAAACCAAACTTTCGTTTGCGCAAAGTTTAATTGCCCAATTTAATTAGTTCAGATTCCTAAACCCCACTTCCGTGACGTATTTAGCAACCTAAGATCTAGATTCTAATTGATCAGGTTAGAACTAGCTTTAAGCACAATTAAATTGAAGAACAGATATAGTTTGAATCCTTAACTGAAATTGAACAAGTCTAGCAAGTCATGAAATCCTATGTGAGAAACCCTAAGTCTAACTAGGAATCTACTCAGACATAGATAATGAAAACATGATCATATGATAAGTAAATTGCATAAAAGAATAAGAGTAAAAGGGGTTCGAAATCTTCTCCAAATACAGATGATGAATTAGGTTCAGATCAGCCCCAGAAGCTCTAAAAATCCTCTGCTCTTAATTATGAAAGTGTGTCTAATAAAAACTCTAAAAACTCTATTATATAGGCACAATCTCGGCCAGGGGCTTCTTTGTAAATATCAGGAACTTCTGGATCAAAGTGCAATATCTTGATTCTTCTAAACCGCCGAACTTTTGGCCCATCTCGCTGGTGCAACGATCGTTGCTAGAGTGCAACGATCGACACCTTTCTCTGTTTCGGACAGTGAACTCTATCTCTCGGCCAATCACTCCAAAAATCTCCAAAATGCTCCATAATCTTCCAATTTAGCTCCCAACCTGATTATACCTGTAAAAGACTCTAAACAAAGACAAAAGACACTAAAACACATCTATATCATGGCTTAAAACTAGTAAAAACCATGATATATCAACTCCCCCACACTTAGCCTTTGCTTGCCCTCAAGCAAAACATAGAACTAAAACATGGTGAAGAGGTTTGAAAACTCTTCAGAAACTCATTTCATCTTAGAAGCTACAATACTCAGATTCCCCTTAGTAAACCACTGAAAGAATCAATCACAGGATATCAAGACCAACATGTACTTCCCCCACACTTAGCAACTGTCCTAGGTAAACTCCACAATCACATTCAAGCATTCAAATTCTCCCTACTGACTTCTGCAAGTATTTAAGTGCGGTCTCACCTAAGGAGTATCGATCTAAAGGCACATGGATTCTTACCTAATCAGCTCTAGACCACCATACTATCTTTCTCTAGTCCCTTTCTTCTCTTTCCCTTCTTTAACAACTGATTTTTCCCCACTGGGTATCATTTTATTTTTTTTATCAGTGTTCTTCCCGTTATGGGGTGTACTTTGGACACATTCCATGGATCACATGAGAGATAATAGTGTTTGCTACTATTCTCATGACCACTTCGGAGTTACTAACTCATCCTCAGTTTATTATCTTTTTTTTTTTTTTACTTTATAGAAGGGGAGAAGGGAACTAAATAGGACAGGTTTACAGGCTGTGTCAGAACTAACAGGGAATCCGACATAAAGTATACCAAGCCCTTAGGTGAGAAAATCTAAGTCAGTATTATGGGTGAAGTCAGTAAAAGGATCCTCTGATACCTGAAGTGATGTGGGTGTTCCCAGTAGGTTGATCCGTGTCTGAGTTTTCTAACATTCAGAGATAGATCCTGCAACTTCATCCCAATGGTTACTTAAGTTCCTGCAAGTTTTGTAAATCTCCTCAGAAAATCATAGTTTCTTACTTAAACAATTTTGACTCAATAAAACAAAAAAATTTGAAAAACGGACTGACTCTTAAGAAAACAGAAAGATAAACGTCAGTAGCACCTCCCCCACACTTAAGACACACTGTCCCCAGTAGTGTCCAGCGAAGGATCGGTAAAAAGAAAATAAAATAAATTGAAAAGGTGAAATCATGTCTGTCGGGTTACCTCTGTCGCACAGCATCGATCGGTGCATAAGATGCATCGACCGTTACTTGGCGATTTTCGTGTATGGTCGATCGTTGCTCAGGACCGCAACGATCGCTGCAATGCGATTCATTTCGTGTTGTGACGATCGATGCAGAAATGCATCGATCGCTGCACTGCGATTTAATCCGAGACCTGCAAACATGACTGCACCAGAAACAAAAACAAACGTAAAATCCTAACAAAAACACCAAAAATTAAAAAGAAAAACACCAGTACCTAATGGTGGGTTGCCTCCCACCCAGCGCTTGTTTAAGGTCAATAGCTTGACCGGACGCGCAAGGTTTTTCAAGTGCCAGAAGATCCTGACAGAGACTTTTTCTGTCTCTGTTCAAGTCTCCTCATCCATGGTGGAGAATAGGCTGTTGCAGAATGCTTCAGTCCAAGAAAAGATGGAGTAAAATGCGCTCCAGGATCTACTATCACAGTCTCATTCAGCTGCTCATCATCTGCTTCCAAGATCTTGAAAGTCTGTCCATCTATCAGTGGCTTCCGCAGCTTCTCCATCTCATATCGCAGTGTCTCATCTCCCAGGTGGAGGTCTATTAGACTCTGTCTAACATCAATCACAGCTCCTGCTGTAGCCAAGAATGGTCTCCCAAGCAATAAAGCTTCATCCGGATCGCAGGCATATTTCAGCACAAGGAAGTCCGTTGGAACTAAGTAGTTTCCAACTCTTACCGGAATATCCATAAGGAGTCCTTCAGGAACTCGCATGGACTGATCAGCTAGGATAAGACGTGTCCTAGTAGGAGCAAAATCCAACATACCCAGCTTCTCTGCCACAGAGTAAGGCATTATGCTCCCAGCAGCTCCTAAATCACACAGAGAACGCCTAAAACTATCTTCAAAGATAGAACAATCAAGTACAAAGACTCCAGGATCAGGCAGTTTCTTTGGGACCTTAGTTAACAGAACATCACTAATATGCTGAGGAACTACTATCACCCATTCTCTTAGCTCTTCATCTAATGGCAACATCTTGTTCAAATATTTCTGAACACATGGATGATAAGGTGGATCATCAGATGATGGAATTTCTTCCAAGTCTTCACCATTCTTTTCTAGCCTTTTCAGCTCTTCAATCTCTTGTTTAATCACTTCAGACACCTTGGGACTGTGCCAAATAGCTCGTGCATAAACATCTTCTGGAGTGATTTCAGATGTATCAGGGAATAGGCGGGCTAGTTCTGCATCAATCTCATTTTCATCCCACGGATTCTCTGCTTGTTCACGACCTGCATCGATCGATGCCAGAGGTGTATCGATCGTTGCATCGCGATCATCACAACTTCCACCCGAGAGTTTTTCACAGAAATCCGAAAATTCCTCCTCAGTCACCAACTCAGCCGTACTTAGCTCAAATTTCTCCCCTAGGTAAGATCCATCATTAATCATTACAGACCAGGCCTTAATATGAGTGTCTGCAACTCCTTTTCCTTTCAGTGAGCTGGACATCTGATTCACCTGAGTGTCCAACTGCTTCATGTGAGTGCTCAATGTCTCAAACTTCCCATTGAGGTCCTGATAGACAGCGTCCAGCTTCTTGTTGTTGTCTACAGAAAGCTTGGTTTGACTTTCCATCAGTTGTTCCATCATAGCCTCCATTTTGCTCTCATGTGCTGTAGGTGCAGGAGGAGTCTGATAAGATGTAGATCCATAGGTTCTCTGATTACCCTGTCCATAGGTCTTCTGAAAACCTCCATTATGTCCTCCATTCGAGAATCTGTTCCCCTGTTGATTGTTAAATCTATTACCTTGGAAACCGGAACCTCCTATGAAATTCACTTCTTCTTCCTGAGTGTCCTCCTCAGTCTGAATCACCTCCACATCTTGGGCAAAGTGGACAGCTTTCTTATTTGTCAGGAGATTGAAAACTGTGTCCAATCTGGATCTAATATTAGCTATATCAGAATTCTCTACAGTTCCACCAGATCTCTTCCTCCTTTCGTCCATTGTTTTGCAACTATTGCTGCCAATCAGGTTCTCTATCAACCGTTTAGCTTGTGTAGGAGTTCTGGTGCTGAAATTTGCATCACTGGAATTATCTAGCGCAGTCTGATAAGGGAGATCTATGCCTCTGAAGAAAATACCTATCAGCTGTACTTCTGTGAATCCATGGTGTGGACAATCACGCTGATATTTCTTAAATCTCATCCATGCGGTTGTCAAAGGCTCCACAGCTCCTTGGGAAAAAGTGAGTATGTCCTGCCTGGACTGATCTGAGCGCGCAGCATCGTAGAAGTGACGCAGGAACTCACTCTTTAAGGCTGCCCAAGTAGTATACTGACCAGGTGCCAGTTGTCTCAGCCATGCACTAGCGTCTCCAGCAAGACTGTGCGGAAATAGCTTAAGGAACAGATAGTCCGGGCATACTCCTTCATATTTCATGCCAGTGACTATGTCCTCAAACTTGTCAATGTGATCCATAGGCTGCTCTGATTGAAGACCATGAAAAGCAATCTGCCTCATCAGTTGGTAGTAGATAGTTTTTACCTCAAAATCATTCCTTTCGAAGGCAGGAAGCACTAGAGCTGCTCGGTTTGCATGAAACTCATCAGGTCTATTGTAATCAGCTAGTGTCCTCTCATGAACTACCATCCGGCCTTCTGGCTCAACTTCATCAGGGATCACTCGTCCCTCAGCATCAATCCTTTGCCCAGCAGCATTGTAAGGATTGTTCTCTGGATCCCTCAGGATTCCATCAGCATCTGGTATCAAGATCAAGCGTTCTTGTACCATTCTTTCTCTCTTTTCTCTTCTAATAGTCCTCTCTAGACGTCCAAGTTCTTCTAGGTTGAGATTAACTAAGCTCGAGTTCGGATTACTTCGAGTGTTCTGCGTTGGCATAAACTGTCTGTAATCGTCCAGCAACGATCGATGCTATCAGTGCAACGATCGATTCAATCTCAAATCGCTTAGCAACGATCGATGCTAGGGTGCAACGATCGATGCAAGGCGAAATTCGAACCTGCGACAGAGAGAAACAGAGAAAAAGTTAGCAAAATAATAAAAAAAACGAAAAACAAAAACAAAAAACGAAAAATTTCTAGTAAAACCCTAAGTTCGGTCCTATCGAAGACTCAAAGAGTCCCCGGCAACGGCGCCAAAAACTTGATAGGTCAAGAATTAATCCCTATACTAAACTGCAAGTGTACAGCAATGTCAAAGTAGTATATAGGGTTATCGAATCCACAGGGACACTTGGTCTCAAGAGAATCAAACCGTAGGGAATGAATACTAGAAATAAGCAATGTGATTGTATTGAAAATAGTGCAAGAAAGTAAATCAGTAGCAGAGATTATTGGTTGTGAAAGCAAGTAATTAAAAGCGTCAAACCTAGGGCATTCTCAGGAAATCAGACTAGCAGACAGTTCATTCAGCAAGGATCTAATTAAGCACAGTTCTAGAACTCAAAACACAGATATAGAATTAACCAAATTCCTTTGCGATAATTCTCTAAGTCTAAGTGCAGCAAACCAAACTTCCGTTTGCGAGAACTAACAGATTAAACTAGCATTAAGCTCGAGTTTGATATGTTCACAATTATCCTAAACCAAACTTTCGTTTGCGCAAAGTTTAATTGCCCAATTTAATTAGTTCAGATTCCTAAACCCCACTTCCGTGACGTATTTAGCAACCTAAGATCTAGATTCTAATTGATCAGGTTAGAACTAGCTTTAAGCACAATTAAATTGAAGAACAGATATAGTTTGAATCCTTAACTGAAATTGAACAAGTCTAGCAAGTCATGAAATCCTATGTGAGAAACCCTAAGTCTAACTAGGAATCTACTCAGACATAGATAATGAAAACATGATCATATGATAAGTAAATTGCATAAAAGAATAAGAGTAAAAGGGGTTCGAAATCTTCTCCAAATACAGATGATGAATTAGGTTCAGATCAGCCCCAAAAGCTCTAAAAATCCTCTGCTCTTAATTATGAAAGTGTGTCTAATAAAATCTCTAAAAACTCTATTATATAGGCACAATCTCGGCCAGGGGCTTCTTTGTAAATATCAGGAACTTCTGGATCAAAGTGCAATATCTTGATTCTTCTAAACCGCCGAACTTTTGGCCCATCTCGCTGGTGCAACGATCGTTGCTAGAGTGCAACGATCGACACCTTTCTCTGTTTCGGACAGTGAACTCTATCTCTCGGCCAATCACTCCAAAAATCTCCAAAATGCTCCATAATCTTCCAATTTAGCTCCCAACCTGATTATACCTGTAAAAGACTCTAAACAAAGACAAAAGACACTAAAACACATCTATATCATGGCTTAAAACTAGTAAAAACCATGATATATCAAAGCCCTTATATATCGACCTGGATATGACATCACGAACCGTCGGACAAGCCCGACTCGGTTGCGTCATTAATCCGAAACATCAGTTCCGAAACCCGATATGCAACGATCGACACACTTAATGTATCGATCGTTACACCTCCGCAAAAGGCCTGCATCGATCGAAGCACTAATGCATCGATCGACACACATTATAAAACTCTATGTAAATGTGTATCCAATACACATAAGTATGATCATTACCATAATGATCATTCCCACTATCATGCTTCCAGTTTGCTTAGGTGTGTGACCCTATAGGATCATATAATACTGGCAGTAAGTCTACAACTTACAGATTGCAAGAGGCTTCTAGCAAAACATTGCAACCACCCAGTATTATACGAATGTCTGATCTCGACACACAACTATCATCAGGAGTTAGCACAAGTGTGATTTCAGGACACCATCCCAACACAGACTTGCGGTGGGGAACTTCTCAAGCCTCACGGACTTGGTGGAAAAAGCAGTAAGCGTAGAAATCGGGTTATCGGCAGAACGGGCAGCACGGGAGAACTTCCAGTCAAACCAAGGCGGAAAATTGTCGAATCACCAGGGCCGATATTCTGGACAAAACCGTCGTTTCAAGGACAAAGGTAAGCGACCCCAAGGATCATCCGACTCGTTCAAAGGAACATCAGTATGCTTCAACTGCGGACAGCCTGGCCATATCTCCAAGTACTGCCCAAGGAATGCAGCACATCATGCACCCCACTCGCCATCCAGCCGCCAGCTCGCCCTGCGATTGAGCCCGCCCGCAAGCGTCAAGCCTTAGATGATAGGGTGTATGCGTTAGAAGTAGATAATAATGAGGCCCCAGAGCCTGTTCAGGGTACGATCACAGGTATGCATGTGCCGGAACCCTAATCCTAGTGTGTTTATTTCTAAGATGTTTAAAAAGTATCGATAAATAAAGGTTCTTACATTAAATAAGTATTTTATTTTAAACCCCAAAAATCAATGTGGCAGGAACCATACATGTCGCGGGTTGTCCCACACATGTATTGTTCGATTCAGGAGCCACTCATAGTTTTATAACTCCTCAAGTATTCGCGGAGATCGGAGGGAGTTACAAAATAGACAGAGTTAGTGTCGTTGTGTTGACCCTCGGAAAGCAAACCCTCCAAATAGATAAGTGTATTCGGAATGTCCCGCTATTCATCCAGGCAAAGAGATTCCTCGTAAATTTACTAATCACCCCATTAACGCGGCACGAAGTCATTCTTGGAATGGATTGGCTGTCTGGATATCAAGCCCAGTTAGACTGCAGACTAGGGAGGATTACATTCCGTGGAAACGAAAAGGAGGAAGTAGTCTACTACGGAATTAACCTTAGTAAGTCGGTTTGTATAATAGCGGCTCTTCGGGTTCAAGACTTGATCAAGAATGGAGAAGCATTTTTGGTGACCATCACGGCCGGTGATGAAACCATCAGAAAAGACGTTAAGATCGAGGACATCGCGATAGTTCAAGAGTTCGAGGACGTATTCGCGCCATTAAAGGAATTACCACCATCGCGAAGTAATCCTTTCACCATCAACCTGGAACCAGAGGCAAAACCAATCGCAAAGGCTCCTTACCGAATGGCACCAGCAGAGTTGGCGGAACTCAAGAAACAGCTAGATGATTTGATCGGAAAAGGCTTCATTCGACCAAGCTCGTCACCATGGGGAGCTCCAGTGCTATTCGTAAAGAAGAAAGATGGGAGTATGAGGTTGTGCATCGACTATCGTGGCATCAACAACATCACCATCAAGGATAGATATCCGTTACCTCGAATCGATGAACTGTTGGATCAGCTTAAAGGAGCAAGCTAATTTTCAAAAATAGATTTAGCATCTGGATATCATCAAATTCCTATTGCTGAGAAGGACATCATGAAGACGGCGTTTCGAACTCGGTATGGGCAGTTTGAGTTTGTTGTAATGCCTTTTGGGCTTACCAATGCACCAGCAGCCTTTATGCGATTAATGAATGAAGTTTTCCACGATTATCTCGATAAGTTTGTTATCATTTTTATCGACGATATTCTGGTTTACTCAAAAACCAAGGAAGAGCATCGGATGCATTTGGCATTAGTTCTCGAGAGATTGCGGAAGTTGAAGCTATTTGCTAAATTCAGCAAATGTTCGTTCTGGCAGAGGTAAATTGGATTTCTGGGTCATCACATCTCTGAGCAAGGAGTATCAGCCGATCCCGAGAAGGTCAAAGCAATTCAAGAGTGGCCTCGACCTACTTCTGTGACGGAAGTTCGGAGTTTTCTTGGCTTGGCAGGGTACTATCGGAAGTTCGTCCGCGGATTTTCCTCAATCGCAAAGCCATTGACGAAGCTCACAGGGAAAGGCGTTCCCTTCATATGGAGTAAGGAGGCAGAAGACGCTTTTGCTAAGTTGAAGGTAACTTCAGCACCAGTTTTGGCGTTACCAGAACCCGGTAAACCCTATACGGTGTATACGGATGCATCGCGAGTTGGTTTGGGGTGCGTCTTAATGCAAGAAGGTAAAGTCATCGCTTATGCATCTCGTCAGTTAAGGAAGCATGAAGAGAATTATCGGACGCACGACTTGGAAATGGCGGCGGTAGTATTCGCGTTGCGTATATGGAGATCCTATGTCTATGGAGAAAGCATAGAAGTATTTACGGACCATCAAAGTCTTAAATACTTGTTCATGCAACCGGATCTCAACCTACGACAGCGAAGGTGGATGGAGTTTATCGCGGATTACGACCTCAAGATAAAGTATCACCCGGGAAAAGCTAATGTGGTCGCGGACGCACTTAGTCGGAGGAAAACCAAAGCTAGCATCGAAAGAGAGCTCAAAACCTTAACCGAAGAGCTAAAGTTGGTAAATTTGGCTGCAATGGAAGATGAAGTAAATGAGCCGTTGGGTCTACAAGCGGTAAGGCAGGCAGATTTGGTTCTTCGAATCCGAGAAGAGCAGCAGAAGAATGAAAAGATTTTGAAGATCATCGAAGAAGTCAGGAATCAAGACGGACCAAACCAAAGCGGGTACCATCTGGCCAATGATGGTACATTGCTGCTCAGGGGAAGGATCACGGTTCCAGAAGGACAAGGTTTGCGAGAAGAAATCTTGGAGGCGGCGCATCATTCGTTGCTTAGCATTCATCCTGGGAGCTCAAAAATGTACAAGGACGTGAGGAGGTACTACCATTGGCCGGGAATGAAGAAATCGGTTGCTCGATGGGTAGCGTAATGTTCAACTTGTCAGCAAATCAAAGTAGAGCATCAAGTACCCGGAGGTTTACTTCAGAATCTCCCTATTCCACAGTGGAAATGGGATTCCATATCGATGGACTTCATCACCGGAATGCCGACAGCAAAAGGAAGGGCAAACAACGCAAACATTGCAATCTGGATAAACGTTGACCATCTGACCAAGGTGGCGCATCTTCTTCCGATAAAGGACACAAATAAGGTAGAAGTTTTGGCCGAGCTCTATATCGATCAAATCATTCGCCTTCATGGAATCCCAGCGGATATCGTGTCGGATCGGGATCCTCGTTTTACATCCTTCTTTTGGAGGGCACTACAAGAAGCGTTGGGAACGGAGTTGCGAATCAGTACCGCTTATCATCCGGAAACGGACGGCCAGAATGAAAGGACAATCCGGACCATTGTGGACATGTTGCGTATGTGTGCACTTGATTGGGCCGGAAATTGGGAGAAGCATCTACCATTAGTGGAATTCTCGTATAATAACAGCTACCATTCCAGCATTGGAATGTCTCCATATGAAGCTCTATATGGACGACTGTGTAGAACTCCGCTATGTTGGACCGAGATCGGAGAGCGAGAGATCTTTGGACCCAAGATCGTTGATGAGACGACCAGCAAGCTGCAAGTGATTCAAGCTAATATGAAGAAAGCTCAAGACCGGCAGAAGAAATTTGCAGACCAAGCAAGACGAGAGGTTAACTTCGCAGTCGGAGATTGGGTGTATTTGCGGGTCTCATCGCAAAGGAGGGGAGAACGGTTCGGTAAGGTTGGGAAGCTCGTAGTTCGCTGCATCGGACCATACCAAGTAATTGGTAAGGTTGGAGAAGTGGCATACAGACTGGATCTACCGTCAGACATGCGGATTCACCCCGTGTTCCATGTATCTATGCTACGAAAGTTCATCCGTGACCCAAGAGATGTGGAAACAGAGGAAATAGAGGATCTTTGGCCGAACCTTACCCACACTGAAGGACCCATTCGCATCGGAGAGAGGCGTATCCGTAAACTCAAAAATAGAGAGATTCCGCAAGTTCAAGTCTTTTGGGGAAAGCAGAATCGTGTAGTCGTCACCTGGGAGGATGAAGCAAGGTTTAGGGAGTCGTATCTGGAGTTTTTCTCTAGTGTTCAGTAGAAAGGAGTTCCATAGCGATAAAGAATTCGGGGACGAATTTCAATAAGGGGGGGAGAATGTGATACCCCGACCTCGGAAGATGATAAAATATTATTATAAAATGTAATAGTATTTTTATCTTTAATAAAATAAATTATCTTTCTAAGATATTCATTGGAATTATTTTTGGAAATTCTTGGGAATTTTCAGAAATGACCGGTTTTTGCGAGAAACCGATAAAATGTTCGGACGAATTGGAAAACCCTTTAGAAGCCACTAAAAATCATGAAATTTTAACCACAGCCCTATTATTATAAGTAGAAGTTTCGTTTAAAAGGATTTGGCAGGATTTAATACCTAGATTAAGTTATGATTTTTAGATCATTAAGGGCTAATTAGTGACAAAAATGCAAAATAAATTCTTTGGGGCTTGGGCTGGAACTAAGGAGTTTAGGGCTAATTACTAAGTTAATATTGGACCTAAATCCAGCTCATAATGAAGGATGGGACACGAAAATTGAGCCCAAGAATTAGAAGCTTCATAGGTGCATGAATCTCAAGAATGTGTTGTCAACAATCTAAGGGTTGCATGGAGAGGCTTACAAATGGATGGTGGGAGATCAAATGCATTGTTTGTGGATGGGTTTTGGTGATGAGGTCGTGGCTTAAGATGGAGAGGAAGAGGAGACAAGTGGAAGGTGGAGATCTCTTCACTTTGGCTATAAAAAGAAGCCTCCACCCTTCACTTCTCTTCACACCAAAAACACCTCTCAACAAGAGTGGTAAGGAAGAGAGAAAGAAGAGAGGGAGAAGGGAAGAAGGAGAAGAAGAAGAAGGCGGACAGAAGAAGGAGGAAGAGGGGGAGCCGAGAGGAGGAGAAGCCAGAGGAAAGAAGAAAGAGGAGCCGGAGGGAGAGAGATGGAAGATAGAGAGAGAGGAGAGAGAGAGAGAAGGAGTAGAGAGAGAGAGAGAGGAAAAGTAGTGAAGAGTTCGGTTAGTGAAGGAGGAGCGGGGAAATATTTCCTAAACGGAGATTTTCCACGTTCATCCCAAGTACCGACCTTCTCTTCCGCTCTAGGCAGTTTAAAGGAAGGTCCGGAGGTTCAGGGTCAACCACGACAAGTATCGGTGAGTTGGGGTTAATTGTGTGACTAATATATTGTTACTCCGCAGGTTCCCGACATTAAGTTATAATCCGGCGTAAGGTTATAATTAGTGTCGGTTTGATTAGTATATAATAATAATGAGTGTTAGCGTGATATGATGACTATGCTTGGTTGATTTTTAAGTAAGATTGTTATTATAGTAATAATGCGGTTGATATTACTATATAGTATACAATTGATTGATAATCAAATAAAGAACGAATGATTAAAATACGGGAAAACTAATAAGTAGCGTATTAATAATGTGATGAATTGTTATTGATTGATTGCTTGATGAGATGCTTGATTGTTGTGTTTATTGTGATGTGGTATGTTTGATAGTTTGTTTGATGTGTTAGTGACATGGAGAGATAGCAGGCATATCGACTCCCTACCCGATGGATCGTCGGGAGCGTACCATCCTGTTCACGTACTCTCGAGTCGTGTTACGGGCAGGTGTTAACCTACTGGGTGACACCGGTAGGTGTGTGGTCCGGAGAATACGGGGTCATGTCTTAGGGCCGGACTGCATGGAAGCTCTGACTATCTAGGGGTAGTCCGAGTCACCGCGTATCGATGGACGGAGAACGGTGTCTTACTCGTTTCACTCTGTGTATATGAGTAAGAGTCGTGGAATTACTACCGTAGCCTATCTGGTGACGGGGCGAGTATTCCGAGGGAATGACGTTATTGCCAGGGCCCGCAACATGCATATAGTTTAATTATTACTTTAGTGCTTCGGCTATTTAGGGTTGCTTGTGTAGCTTTCCGTCATTGCTTGTGTTTGGGGTTGGGTTGGGTAGACGGAAATTTACATTATTAGTTGGGGAATCTCAACTCACTGGGTCGATAATAGATCGCTCACCCCTCTCTTTTCATCTTTTCAGGTAACCCTTAGGAGTAGCGGAACGCGGGACGTTAGGCCAGCCGGTTTAGACTCGGCGTCTCTTTTGCAACGACAATTTCAAGTAATAATTGTAATAAAATTTAAATAAATAATGTCCATGGACCTATTGTATTTCCGCATAATTTATAACAAAAGATGTTTTATATTTTTGTAAAAAAAAATGTGACGGCCCTGGTCCCGACTAAGGTCAAAACGGAACAGGGGCGTTACAATTATGCAACAATGTATGACAAAAAACTACAAAAGGGCGTCAGGATTAGATTAAACAAAACGACGTCGTATGGTCTGATTAGATTAAATATAAATTTGTACAAAACGACATCGTTTATTGCTAACGGACCAGTAAACGGCTTGTTAACATCATCTAATCCAGCCGTTAAATTAATTAACGGTGTACCAATTTGGCCAGGTCAACTCTAACTTAGGGTATTTGTTGGGAAGTCAACGTATAGTCTGAGTTTGTTTTTGGAAGCTCGATAATCTGGGTTTGTTTTGGCCAGTTTTGAATAGTTCAGGTATTTTTTGGCATTTTTCCCATTACAAATATCATATATAAAACATACATAGTTTATGGTGTCAAAATGAAAAAAAAAAAAAACATAAATAGTTTCTTACTAACATTATTTTAATTTTTATTTGTAGGTGTTTCTTTACAAAAGGCAATGGATCTCATTTTAAGCCATGAATTTATCTTCAATCCTACTAATATTAGGATCAAAGTTATTGTGGATTTCCTTAATAAGACTTTAATTAGTTACAATTAATAGTTAAAATCATGGTTATTTGCAATTTGATAACTAAGTTACGACTACTCGTGTGAAAAATTCCAAAACAAATTGTGTAATTTATCTGGGAAACCAAACCTAATTTTTAGCCCAATCCATTTCAATTACCCACTTTTACCCAAAAATTCCGATTAAGTTTCGAAAAATACTCATTTACCACAAACATAAACCCTTAATTTATTTTGTTATTATTATTCTCTGAAATCTCCTTCGAACCATCTCGCTTATTGTCCCTAAATCATCCTCTCTGCCCACTCATCTCTAACTGATATCTTCTTTCAATCTCATATTCGAGGCTCTCAATTTCATCCCTAACTTTTGCAGAAACCCTATCGACCCTTTAAATCTCTTCTTTGAATCTCTCTGTGATTAGTGCCTCTATCTAAAAAAGGACGTAAGAGAGTATCAGTTCCAAACGTCACTCAAAGAGCCATTGGGACCATCGGCACTACTACTTTGAAAAATACACCAAGTCCCTCTACCGAAATGAGACAATTTCACGCCGGCGGCCATAGTTCCTCCGACTCAGTTGACTCAACGTCAAGATAATGACCTAGTTATCGCCCAACCGTCAACAACAACACCCCATGTCCGTAACTATCCATCGCCACAAAAACTTTTCCAAAACTCGAATACTAATCAACGTGAAGTCAATGCATCTCTTTTGTCATAAGAAGTACAAAACATCCAGAATCATGTTCCGGACTCCCCACCTTCGCCACTAACCACTCTCATCCTCTGAGTTATTCATATTCTGAAGTCAAAACCTCCTTGACGAATCTCTTCCAGTAATTTCAGATATCTAGGAAGACGCACTATTGGCTCTGAATGCTCTCCTTAGGGTGCCAGACAAGAAAAGGTTTACCACCGTCCTCTCTCCCACACTGACGTCAAACTCGACTTGGTATGGCTATTTTTATATACTTTTTCTCCAGATGTTGATATAAAATTTTTGGCTTGTTATTCTCTGTATGGGTTTCTAGTTCTAGTCTATGCGTATTGTCTTGGTGTGTTTTTAAACCGTCTAGTTTGCTTATGAATATGATTGTTGGTTTGCTTATGAGTTATGTTGGTCTGATCATGAGTTCGAGCCTCTGATAGTTAATATGTTAATCTTATTGTTATCAAGCAACTGAATTTAGATGCCTTAGTTTAACTACTCTCTAAGTTTTGAAAAATTTCGGGTGGCTGAGCGTTTACAAGATACAGTTTTTATCGTTTGATACAGAGTATTATTCTTCTATTGAAACTATTTTCTGGTTTATTCGAGACAGAGGATCAAAATTGGTTTGGATGATTACTATAAAATTTACAAACAAATTCGAGAAACCCTAATATAGTTGGTCACGTGTGCCTCGTAATAGAACATAAAGATACTTCCTCGAGTTTTCGGTTCCGTTTTCTCTCATATATCCTTTACATATACATTTATGTTTTCACTAATGCTATGTTTATTCTCTTTTTATTCTAGAAAACCCACACCTCTGATCTCTTGATAACAGGGACAGTTCAACAGTATTTGAAGGATATCTGTTAACAACGGTTGAAAGACATGGTTAGCAACGCATGAACTAGTGGATAGTGACCTAAGTGGAAAACGATGACTGACTACTGAAATATTGCAGAAGATAAGGATAGGAGTGAAACCCATTTCAGTTGTCGTATGTCTAACCTTGAAGATCTCGGTCATCACATCTACTTTTCAAGGGCCAAGTCGTACGAAAAATCCAGCAAGAAATGGCAATTAAGTTTTATTATATATCTATTATTTACGTTTGTTACAGTATTGCAACTTGAAATTTCTCTAATAGTCATAGTTTGTTTTAAATCACTACATGAAGGGGAATTGGAAAGACAGGTGAATATTGGTGAGGTATTCATCAAGAAACAAACACAGCTAGATGGTACGTATGTTAATTGAAAGGCGGAGAAAATCGCTACAAAATTTAAGAAGAACGTGAAAGAAAAGTTGGCAGAGCTCGACACATAGATGTCAAAATTTTAGGACGGTGCTGCTTCTTGACATCGGGAGCTCTCAATAGATGAATATAACTACATATTTCTTTAATTAAAGTAATATTTTCACAATCCACATTTATAAAGTCATGTCATGTTCTTTATTTAATTGTTTTTGTCTGATTGTCTTTAATTATAACAGGTCACTAAGAAGGATGGATGAGGAAATCCTTATGGAGTTAGAAGCCTGAAAGAGAATCTTTTATGGGGCGAGCCTAAGCAGCCGGGAGACTCTTCTGGGTATTTTCCCCTGCAAGAGCAACTGAAGGAAGCTCAACATAAAATCAAGAACAGGCTGCCCATGAAGCAGATCACGCTCAAGTTGTGACTGAGCAGAAGGAAAAGATCGAGCACATTTCCTTGGTTGAAAATTATTTGCGACTAAATGATCTGGTGTTTATGGACTCCCTACAGACTCATAAGGCTGCAGCAAACACAAAGACTCGTCTCCCAACATGTACAACTTCAACTCCATCTGCTTCGTAGGTTACTTATTATTTTCCCTACCGAACCAATTTTGTTGTGTATGATTAGGAAACTACTTAATGTTGGAGTTTTCATATATAGATAATCATTTGTGTATCTATGCTACACAAAACTATATAAGTTATCTTTGTTACCTTGAAGAAAATGTCTTTTACATTTCTTGTAACATTCATATTGCAGTAGCGTTAGTTACCAAATCGTACATTTTCCAAATGGAATGATACAAAATTATTATTTTACGCCTGCAAAACAGTCGTCAATTTAATGAAAACAGTCATACAGTAGTGGCACATTCAATATCATAATCTTTTATGGATGTCAAGCGTAGTTGCTGCATAGTTGTTAGATTAGTCATTAAACAATCATCAAATATATTATGACTACATTGTGACTATATAGGACAGTCATTTAGTAGTCGCCATAGTGACTGAATGTTTTTGTTGGCCACTAAATAGTCGTTACAATATTGATTCAACAGTGGTAAAGTTGTGGCTAAATGTTGACCATAATCATTTATAGATGTTTCAGTAGTCGATGTATAGTCGTTTTATTTGTCACTAAATAGTCGCCAAATATCTTACGACTAATTTGTGACTATACTAGTTAATCACATAATAGTTGCCACATACTGGTGATATCATTACAATAATCATATATGGATATTCCGATTAGTCGCTGGATAGTCATTAAAATGTGCATTACTCAGTCGCTACATAGTGGTCAATGTTTACGACTACTTTTTAAGCACATTATCCAGTCACATATTAGTCGCCCATTGGTCACCTAGTTTAACTACTATCTGATTACTACATTTCTCCGGCTTCAACTGGTCTCTCTCTATAGTCGCACAATTGTCGAAAGTTGGTCCATATATATCACAGTTATGCTACGTCTAAGCTACGACTGCTGTTGTTAGTCGTACAAATAGTCATAAATTTCCGATTATTTATACGACTATGCAATTTAGCGACTACGGATTTACAATTACCATATTTAGTTGTAGTTTAGTCGTAAAACCTTGTATACCGTCTATTTCGCGACTAATGTGCTTTCGCAAAATCGCTTTTTTCTTGTAGTCATTACAACTCATCATCATAAATATATGCATGCAATAAAGATCCTCCCAGTGAAGATGTTAGGCAGAATCAATCGGCTCCATCGATAAATCGAACTCCGTTAGCAATGAGAAGAAAGGATCGCCAGGGCTATATGGCAGAGCAGGGGCCTATGTGGGATTGAGATGAGCTGGAAAGATTCCTTCATAGATCTGCGGCATGGTCAGGTACCCATGGTAAGGTACACCTGAAGTAACTGTGTCATATGGGTGTCCGGGAAAGGGCGGAGCTGCTATTGGACTCGCGCTTACCAAGACGTGTGCCGGGATCAACACAAAATGCGGGAACACTCTGATGACTGAAAATACGGGCATGGGCTGTCCGGAATGGAACCGACGGACTCGCGGTACTCCGAACAATTGCTCATGTTGTCGTGGTCGAGCACCAATGCACACAAACCTCATGGGACAACACTGTTGCAAAATTCACAAAAACAAAAAAATGGTCAGTTTATACTCCTTTAATTTCTAACTTACCCTTTCCCCTGGAGACGAACGTGGCTTGAATTCCTAATAGTTGAATTTGAAACACATATGACTCGATAGAACATTGAAAACTTTTGAAAAAAACCGGAATTTTAGAATCCATGACAAACCATGCTGATACCACCTTTTTGTAGCGCCTCCTTCCCGTTTATCCGTTGACTGACGAGCTAACCGGCCAACAATCAAAAAAGAACATGACCTGCCAAACCTGTGCAGGCCAAACCAGAAGGCTTAGCTACGTACAAAAGCGGCAGACAGTCCGGTTTGAGACAAAAGGTTCGAACTGATCCATCCTCGCCTGTTTACCTCGCTTCCACGTTACAAGGCTTTTCAACTCGTATCGCTTCCACGAGTTGTGTCAGATTTGAACTAAACCTTATGCCAGGGACAAATTCTGTTTTTAGTCATCTAAATATTTAGTTAAATATTTTAATTAATTTCCATAAAAAAACTTTTGTTTTCAAAATCATTTTTTGGAAATCCTCAAAAAACGAACCTGAAATAAAACCATGAAATCGTTTCGAAAACAAATTCTAGCCAAGTGCAACCTGAATCTACTCTGAGTGGCTTACGCGTCCGTCGTGCTACTCTAAAACCCTAAAAAAGAAAAAAAGTGTTGGATGGGCAATCTAAAATCACCAAGTGAGTCAGCTCCCAACCAAACAGGATAAACAAACTCCACCCGACAAACCCAAAATAACAAGCAATAATAATTAATGAAATAATACAGTTTGTCACGTACTACCACAACGTAATGAGCTCCACACTACCCACAAATATTATCTATCAACACAGATCATCAACAAAGGAAATCGAGAACACTACGGCATATGCACTCGATAAGACTTGATCTATACTAAACGCATATCTAATGCAATCTCAACAGCATGGGCCCCCAACACGAACTAGGTAAACTTCAACAAGAACGATTAACTACCCCTTTTCCATGATAACTAAAACCTCCCACAACTCCTAGACGTAAACACAAAGTCCTACTACCTAGGATCTCCCAAGGATCCAATCGGGAAGGAAGCACCAGAACGCCACACCAGACTCGCGGGATCTAACGCAGCCAACACAATTTTGACCGTACGTAACATTACGACAAGCAAGTAGACTCATTGAGACTCTATGACTCAACAGAACACTGATAACGTCAACAATCAATAATTACTTAAACTAAAAACCTGAAGCTATCCCGCATGTCCTAACCAAGCACCACTAATCCAAACCTATCTGGCCAAACATCGGAAGAGGTATCCACAACCAAAACCGATCGGACCTCACACCGAAATGTGTATCAATCAACACAACCTTTACGGCCCAACACCGGGATAAGTAGCATTAACAATCAATACATCTTTAACAACAAATCATAAAATCAACCAATAATCAACATCAAACATGCAATAACTTTACTCATGTAATTACTTATATTCACCAATCACTTGAATCCATTAATTCAAATAATTCCTTTTTATTTTAGTTTGGTTTTAATTCTCATATTTAATCCAATTATCTACTTCTGGTTTAATTCTACTACCTTGGAGTTAGTAAACTTACTAACCCGTAGCCCCAATAATTATTTAAATTAGTTTATTTAACTTCTTATACTAACTTCTATTTTATTTCATTAGTTTAAATTCCAGATTTATATAACCACTTTATTAGAGTTAGTAAACTTACTAACTCCAAGTTGTTTTCACCTCATTTTAAGTATTCTAACTCCCCATTTATTTAATTTTTAGTTTTAAGTTACTTATCTGTCAGATTGAGGCTAGTAAACCTACTAACCTCCTGACCCCAATTATTTTATTCCGTAAATATTTTAACCCGACTATATAATTCTATTTTACCCTAGTCCGGTTTATATAATATTCAAAGGTTTGTTAAGTTTTAATCTGTATTTTAATTATCTCTTAATTCCCTTATGTAGATTCATTTTTGTCAACATATACTCCATTTCCCGCATCGGATTTTCACCATGGGGGGGGGGGGGGGGTAACTTATCTGGCTCATCGTGACTTACATGGGAGAAAAAGAAATGACATTTTTTCAAGGGAATCGGCCCAAGCATTCAAGATCCTACGAATTAAAAATAAATATAACGATACAAATACTTCTCTCCAGGATTTGAAGAGGTCCAGTTCTGTCCGGAAGTTCGGCCAATCTTGGGGTTCTTTCGTCATACTGATCAGATCCGGACATACGGTCTCAATTACCACCTCAAGGATTCCCCCTTCTAGGTGACATGACATTTCCTATAGAAAATCATCAAGCTCCGCATGTAGCGGAGATAGACACCTTCTGCATCCTTGTACTTCTTTTATCCTCATTCCAAATGCCTCCTTAAGAAACCATCCAAGTCCACTACTCAAGCCCTGATAAACCCAAGAGGCATCAATCTAGCATGTCGGGGGTGCAGGGGTGTACCGATGACTTGAAAGTCGGTTCTTTGTTGAGGGAGACTTCCGACTTCTTCTGCTTCTATATGTTCGGCATTGTTTGCATCTCTCCACTTTCTGCTTCCAAAATAGCTTGTTGCAGAGTTTTCATTGGGGAGATTGATATATCATGGTTTTTACTAGTTTTAGACCATGATATAAGTGTGTTTTAGTGTCTTTTTGTGTTCTTTTAGAGTCTTTTACAGGTATAATCAGGTTTGAAGCATATTTGGTGATTATGGCACTTTTTGGAGATTTTTGGAGTGATTGGCCGAGAGATAGAGTCCACTGTCCGAAACAGAGCAATGCGTCGATCGTTGCACCCCTGCACCGATCGTTGCACCAGCGAGATGGGCCGAAACTCGGCGGTTTAGAAGAATCAAGATATTGCACCCTGATCCAGAAGTTCCTGATATTTACAAAGAAGCCCCTGGCCGAGATTATGCCTATATAATTAAGTTTTACGTGTTTTATTTACATACGCTTTCATAATTAAGAGCAGAGGATTTTTAAAGCTTTTGGGGCTGATCTGAACCTATTACTTCATCTGTATTTCGAGAAGATTTCGAACCCCTTTAATCTTTTATCTTTTATGCAATTTATTCATCATATGATTATGTTTTCATTATCTATGTCTGAGTAGATTCCTTGTTAGGTTTAGGGTTTCTCACATAGGATTTCATGACTTGCTAGACCTGTTTAATTCAGTTAAGGATTCATAACTATATCTGTTCTTCAATCTAAATTATACTTAAAGCTAGTTCTAACCTGATCAATTAGAATCTAGATCTTAGGTTGCTAAATACGTCACGGAAGTAGGGTTTAGGAATCTGAACTATTTAGATTGAGCAATTAAACTTCTCGCAAACGAAAGTTTGGTTTAGGATAATTGTGAACATATCAAACTTGGAATTAATGCTAGTTTAACCTGTTAGTTCTCACAAACGGAAGTTTGGTTTGCTGCACTTAGACTTAGAGAATTAATGCAAAGGAATTTGGTTAATTCTATATCTGTGTTTTGAGTTCTAGGGAGTTCTCAGGAAATCAGTGTTTGGATTATGTGTTTGTTCATGGTTTAATTCACAGATTACAACCTAGCACACATAACTCAGATCTAGGTGATTTGCAGTTGAATCAAACAGATCAGGATCATTACCTCTTTTAGAGTGCAGCGGATTGATTGGTAATGTCGAGATCACTTAGAGCAGATGGTTACCGGCTCCTCCAAGGAATATCCACACGCTTACAAGCTACGGATCAGGTTGCTAGACCAAAGCAGGAATGAATCAGAGAGAGAGGACGGCTCAGTTTCGCATATCTGTCGAAAAATAAGATCACACTTATTTATATCGACTGTGCCATAAACCTAAACACCAGTCTCGGTTTCGCAATTGTGTCGAACGACACATCCACCCGTGTCGATCGACACAAGTCCTGTATCTCGATATGGGCCCAAGTAATTAAACTAATGGCCCAATTCTCTGTACAAATACAGTAAATGCCTTGCATCTTACCGTATTAATTCCATTTTAACTTTCCCGTTAGCTATGGTGTGTGACCCTTTGGGATCATACAATACTGGCAATAAGTCCTAAACTTATAGATCAAGAGCGGGCTCTAGCAAGTCATCATGATCACCCAGTATTTATGACTTATGTCTGATCTCAACACTTATCATACTTTCTAGAGATAGTACAGTAGATTTCAGGACATTCCCAACAATCTCCCACTTGTACTGGAATCCTACATTCCCTAATCCTTTTGTCTTAATATCTCGATCTGGCATAAGGCAAGATGCGTGTCATCCTTATATAGCCAGACCATGTTCATCGGACCAGATTTGATACTGACAATGCAAACGACTTGGGCAAGTCCGTTTGGGAGTGGCCACTCTCTTACCAGCTATCAAGTCTCCGATTGGCCTAGAGATATTACCTCCGTTAAACGGCAGGGACAAATCCCATCTTGTTCCATCACTATGAACTACACACTTTATAATACACCCAACCAAGGTCCTTATAGCTCCCAGTTACGAAACAGCGTTAGACAATGATCAAAGTGCATCACTCCATGTGCAGCCACATGCATGCGAACTCTGGTCTAAGGACTATACTCTATAGTCGTATATGAGAACCTCTTATGACACAGATATTAATATCTTGTAGAGTTCTCATCAGCGGGCCATGTCCGGTCATATGCTCCCCTACATATACCTATGTGTCGACTTTGATGCCGCGCATCTATGACCCCTCGAAACTTGGTCATAAGTCTCAACACAATCTAGTCTCAAATGGTTGTTGGTGTTCCAATTTCAACAACCTTCGACTATGGACGCTATGATTTATGTCATTTCGTTAAATATGGGGTTTCAGGATCAAGTCTACTCATGTACTTCGATGACCCATATATAATGACATGAATCATTTTGGAACGATTATTTTATATCACAGTTAAAATAATCCAGAAATAAAATTTCATTAACATTTAAAAATGTTTACATGAACCAATCAAAATAACTAAAATAAAGCCCTCACAACTCCCACTCAAAAAGAGATTACATTTGAATATCTCTAATTCCTACAGCAGCAGTGTGCAACTCGTGCTTAGGTCTCGGGAGTGGCTTTGTCAATGGGTCAGCCACGTTCTCATCTGTGGGAACTCTGCTGACCATCACTTCACCTCTATTCACTATATCACGAATCAGGTGATACCTTCTCATAATGTGTTTGGATTTCTGATGATGTCTCGGTTCCTTAGCTTGAGCAATTGCACCATTGTTGTCACAATACAGTGCCAATGGCTCTGTAGCATTTGGGAATACACCGAGTTCAATCAAGAAGTTCCTTATCCAAACTCCTTCCTTCGCAGCTTCTGAAGCAGCGATGTATTCAGCTTCAGTTGTGGAATCTGCCACGGTGCTCTGCTTGGAACTCTTCCAACTTACTGCACCGCCATTCAGACAGAAGATATAACCAGACTGTGACCGGAAATCATCTTTATCTGTCTGAAAACTTGCATCCGTGAATCCACTCATTTCAAGCACTTCACTTCCTCCGTAAACCAAGAATTTGTCCTTAGTATTTCTCAAATACTTCAGGATATTCTTTACGGCAATCCAGTGATTCTCACCTGGATTAGACTGGTACCTACTCGTCATGCTAAGTGCATAAGCAACATCAGGACGAGTACAGATCATGGCATACATGATAGATCCTATAGCCGAAGCATAAGGAATCCTACTCATGCGATTAAGCTCATCAGGTGTTTTAGGACACTGAGTCTTGCTTAGTGTAGCGCCATGTATCATTGGCGTGAACCCCTTCTTGGAATTATCCATTCCGAATCGGTGCAGGACTTTGTCTATATAAGAATCTTGACAAAGTCCAATCAGCCTTTTAGATCTGTCTCTAAAGATTCGGATTCCAAGAACATACGCGGCTTCACCCATGTCCTTCATGGAAAAACAACTTCCCAACCAGTCTTTAACAGACTTCAGCATTGGAATATCATTTCCAAGAAGCAATATGTCATCGACATATAGGATAAGGAACGCCACTTTGCTCCCACTAGTTTTCTTATACACACATTGTTCTTCCTTGTTTCTGATGAAGTCAAAGTTCTTTATTGCTTCATCAAAACGAAGATTCCAACTCCTCGATGCTTGCTTCAATCCATAAATGGATTTGTGAAGCTTGCATACTTTCCCAGCATTCTTAGGATCAATGTAACCGTCAGGCTGTGTCATGTACACATCCTCCTCCAAGATTCCATTCAGGAAGGCGGTTTTCACATCCATCTGCCAAATCTCATAATCATAATAAGCGGCAGTTGCTAGGAGAATCCGAATTGATTTCATCATGGCCACTGGTGAATAGGTTTCATCATAGTCTATACCATGAATTTGCTTGAAACCTTTTGCCACCAACCTGGCCTTGTAAATCTGGACATTTCCATCCATGTCTATCTTCTTCTTGAAGATCCATTTACACTCGATGGCTTTTGCACCAGCGGGTAAATCAACCAGTGAAAACACTCGGTTGACAGACATGGAGTCCATCTCGGATTCAGTGGCTTCACGCCACTTTAAGGAGTCAGGGCCCATCATGGCTTCTGCAAAGTTCGAGGGTTCATCACCGTCAATGATCAAAAGATCATGGCAATTAGTCACAAGGAATCCCTGATATCTATCAGGTTCCTGACGAATCCTTCCGGATCTTCGAACTTCAGGTACTGCAGGTTCAGGTTCTATTACAACTTCATGTAATTCATCCTGCTGTTCTTCCTCATTAGGTTGAACAGGTTCCTGTCCTTCTTGAATTTCATCAAGTTGTACCTTACTCCCACTATCTTTCTTAGAGAGAAATTCCCTCTCAAGAAAAGTGCAATCCCGAGCAACAAAGATCTTGTTCTCGGACCGCAGATAGAAGTAATAAGCCTTGGTATCCCTAGGATAACCAATGAAGTAGCATTTGTCAGATTTTGGTGTAAGCTTGTCTGAGATTAATCTTTTGACATAGGCTTCACAACCCCAAATTCTGAGAAAAGACATTGCTGGAGCTTTTCCAGTCCATATCTCATATGGTGTCTTTGCTACTGCCTTTGATGGCACTCTGTTCAGTGTGAACGTTGCGGTCAGCAAAGCATATCCCCAAAGGGATATAGGAAGGTCTGTGTGACTCATCATGGATCGGACCATATCTAACAATGTCCGATTCCTTCTCTCAGACACACCATTCCACTGAGGTGTTCCAGGAGGTGTGAGTTGGGAGATGATCCCACACTCACTCAGATGATCACGGAATTCCTGGCTCAAGTATTCTCCTCCTCGGTCCGACCTAAGAGCCTTAATACTTTTACCAAGCTGGTTCTGTACTTCATTCTGGAATTCTTTGAACTTTTCAAAGGTTTCCGACTTATGTTTCATCAAGTAGACATATCCATATCTACTGAAATCATCAGTGAATGTAATGAAGTACTGATAGTTTCCTCTAGCATTTGTGGACATTGGGCCACACACGTCAGTATGTATCAGGCCCAATAGTTCACTGGCCCTTTCTGTGGGTTTGTTGAAAGGAGCCCGTGTCATTTTGCCCATTAGGCAAGATTCGCATTGCTCACAAGACTCAAAGTCAAATGAGCCCAAGAGTCCATTTGAATGGAGCCTCTTGACGCGTTTCTCACTAATGTGCCCCAAACGACAATGCCAGAGAAACGTCTCATTTTCTTCGTTAGATTTGAACCGTTTTGTATTAATGTTATATATTGGAGCAGATTGATCCAGCATGTACAGCCCATTAACAAGAGGGGCACAGCCATAGAACATATTATTGAGATTAAAGGAACACAATTTATTCTTAATAGAAAAATCTAATCCTTGCAAATCCAATAATGAAACTGAAATGATATTTCTGCTTATAGCAGGTACAAAATAACAATTCTCAAGTTCCAAAATCAATCCAGAAGGTAAAGACAACAAGTAAGTGCCAACGGCCAGTGCTGGAACCTTCGCTCCATTGCCAACCCGCAACTCTACTTGCCCTTGCTTCAACCTTCTACTGTTGCTGAGCGCCTGCATATTAGTACAAATATGAGCCCCACATCCAGTATCCAATACCCAAGTGGTATTATCAGAAGTAGTAGTATTTACTTCAATAACAAAAATACCTGAAGATTTAGTCGCCAAGGACTTCTTCTTCTCCTTCATACTTTCGTGGTATTTCTTACAATCCCTGCGATAATGCCCTGCCTCTTTGCAAAAGTGGCAGATATCAGAAGGCCCAGCTTTAGACACGGGCTTGGGCTTGGCCTTTTCATTGCTGACTGCCTTGCCCTTTCCCTTGTCTGCAGCAGATTTCTTGAAACCCTTGCCCTTCTGCACCATGAGTACAGACGGTTCCTTGGCCTTCTTCAGATTAGGTTCTGCAGTCTTGAGCATACCATGTAGCTCAGGCAAAGTCTTTATCAACCCATGCATATTATAGTTCAAGATGAACTGGTCATATGCACGAGTAAGAGACTGCAGAACGATATCACAAGCAAGCTCTTGGCTTATAGGACAGTCGAGCCTAGTCAAATGATCGAGATAACCCATCATTTTCAGAACATGTGGACTCACTGCTGTATCCTTAGCCATTTTACAGTCCAAGAGATTCTTAACAGTTTGGAATCTCTCTGTACGGGCCTGCTCCTCAAACAACGCTTTCAGGTTTGCCATCAGTTCCATGGGACAAGTCAGGCCTTCCCACTGCATCTGCAGTTCGGGAGCCATTGTCGCCAACATTAGGCAAACCACGTCATTAGCATCTGAAGAATGCGTATCCCAAGCATTCCTCACAGCTTGTGTGGCATTATTCGCAGGTCTAGGGGGGAGAACTCTTTCAAGGACATAAGCCTTCTTCTCCTGCCTGAGTACAAGTCTCAGGTTCCTGGACCAGTTCAGGAAGTTTGATCCGTTCAGTTTGTCCTTCTCAAGGGCAGACCGGATCGAGAAAGTGTTTTGTGTTGTTGTGCTTGACATAGCTGAAATTATGAGACAATAGAGTTTTAGTTATTTAGTTCATAAAAGAGTAATCTTAACAACTTATAAGAAAACTCGCATTGCATTCAAAATTTCTTTGTTCAACCTCATAAGAATGCAATGATTCCGAGACCCATGTTCAGCTAATACCAAAGTGGGCCACTGGCCGTCACCCAGAATTAGCTTTACTTGGTAAGCATACACGCAGCTAGTTATAACCATATAACTCTCGGTTGTGGATTGGGCCCAAGGCCCAATACACCAGATGTCTCAAGGCCCGGGACTCCCGATGGCCCAGTCAAGGAAACCAATCTCTTACAGCCAAATAATCACTAAACTCTGGGACTCCCAATGAAATTAGTTACTATATACTACTTTACTTACGCAAAAACAGACACCTCACACTGTAAGCCATATCTGTAATTGAATAAGCGTTAAGTAGCTGACAAGATTGGGCAAGACATCCAAGCTTGATATTGGTTTTGAGGATTTTAGATTTTCTTTCCAAAAATAGAAGATTACTATTTTGGGAAAGTTACTTATTTTAGAAACTTTCTAAATTTAGAAACCTACTAAAAATAGAAATTTCTAATTTAATATTTTATTAAATTTTTCGGTTGGGTCACAAATTATAGGCCCAATTCTTGGCCCAAGACCACAGAATTCCAATTGGCCCAATAATTTGACATAACCGAGTCGGTTCATTAATTCTGGTCCGAGACCAAATTAACTACTAAATCCAACTGGTTATTTACTAAACCAGACCAGCTCTAAATTATTTGGTCCAACCAAATCAAACTTAGACCAGCCTTCGGTTTAGGTTAAAATTCAATTTTTGAATTTAAATCCGGTTTAACAAGAAATTAAATAATACCTTGTATTAAATAATTTCCAGCAAACCGCGATTTGGGTTAACCGCTTGAACCACCAATTAAATTGGATCGGTTCAGTTAAGTCCAAAATCAGGAAGAAAAAGATTGGTCTAACCAATCAATTTTAGCCAATTTTGACCTAACTTGCGGTTTTCGCTAATGCTGACAATGAACCACAATCGGTTTGATTGGTTCATTGTCGTGGGTTAGGGAAGAACGAACCACGAAGCTCGGATGAACCGATTGGCTACTCGCGGATCGTTCACCACGCCAGCGTATCGATCGATATCACGCTCCTGCGTCGATCGATACTCGCGTGCACCAGCTCGAAAACGATCGGGTCATCGGGACCGCGACAAACAATCGATCCGATTCTGTATCGACCGATACTCGCTCCCTCGTCGATCGACACGGGCGACCAGATCGCATACCGATGGCTTTCAATCGGATCATGCGATCTATTTCTTTAGGTTTTCATGTTTTCTAATCAAATTTCTTAACCAAATTCGATTCTAAACAGTAAAACAACCTAAATTTGATCCAGAAAGCAAAAACCTAACAACCTAGGCTCTGATACCACTGTTTGGATTATGTGTTTGTTCATGGTTTAATTCACAGATTACAACCTAGCACACATAACTCAGATCTAGGTGATTTGCAGTTGAATCAAACAGATCAGGATCATTACCTCTTTTAGAGTGCAGCGGATTGATTGGTAATGTCGAGATCACTTAGAGCAGATGGTTACCGGCTCCTCCAAGGAATATCCACACACTTACAAGCTACGGATCAGGTTGCTAGACCAAAGCAGGAATGAATCAGAGAGAGAGGACGGCTCAGTTTCGCATATCTGTCGAAAAATAAGATCACACTTATTTATATCGACTGTGCCATAAACCTAAACACCAGTCTCGGTTTCGCAATTGTGTCGACCGACACATCCACCCGTGTCGATCGACACAAGTCCTGTATCTCGATATGGGCCCAAGTAATTAAACTAATGGCCCAATTCTCTGTACAAATACAGTAAATGCCTTGCATCTTACCGTATTAATTCCATTTTAACTTTCCCGTTAGCTATGGTGTGTGACCCTTTGGGATCATACAATACTGGCAATAAGTCCTAAACTTATAGATCAAGAGCGGGCTCTAGCAAGTCATCATGATCACCCAGTATTTATGACTTATGTCTGATCTCGACACTTATCATACTTTCTAGAGATAGTACAGTAGATTTCAGGACATTCCCAACAATCAGGAACACAAGCAATCAATCAATCGGGATCTAATCAGAAACTGTTCTAGAACTCAAACACAGATATAGAATTAACCAATTGTCGTTGCGAGAATTCTCTAAGTCTAAGTGCAGCAATCCAAATTCCTTTGCAATTACTAATAGATTAAACCAGCTTTAATTCCATTTCGATATCTTCACAATCTAATTAAACCAAATTCCTTTGCGAGTAATTAAATTGCTCATCTAGGTTCTTTCTAGCTAATTAACCAACTGTCGTTGTATTAATCAACCTAACATCATAAATCTGGGTAGCTAATTCAGATTAAGCATTAATAACAATCCTAGATGAAGAACTAGCTGATATAAATCCCTACTGATTAATTAAACTATAATTCCATGAAATCCCTAATGAGAATCCCTAAACCTAACAGGTAATCTACTCAGACATAATCATCGAAACAGAAAAAATCTTGAATAGAAAACCAAATATCATAAAAACAGAATAAAGAACTGGGGTTCGAAATCAAGTCTCTTTCGAGAACATGATCAGCCCCTAAAACTCTCTCTGAATAAAATAAAGCGTAAGTAAAGCATTGCCTAAACAATGGCTTAAAAACTCTTATATAATGGTCTAAAGTCGGCTGGGGCTTCTTTGTAATTATGAGGAACTTCTGGGCAAAAGTCTAGTTTCCAATTCTCTTCATTAAACACTCGCGAGAAGTCTGTGTCGACCTTGTGTCGATCGACACAGGTCTGTGAATTCGACAGTGAGCTCTTCCTCTCGGGTTAAATCTCCAAAATGCTCCAGAATCCTCTATAATGTCCAATTCTGCTCCAAACGTCCTTAGACCTGTAAACACAACTAAAAGAGTCCAAAACATAGTAAAAGACTCGATAAATAAGACATATACCAATGTTAAAAACCCTAAAATCCATGGTATATCAACTCCCCCACACTTAGCTCTTGCTTGTCCTCAAGCAAGTAAAGAACCAAAGCATAAGAAAAGAAGTTTGAAAACACATAAACTCATTTCGTCTTAGGAACTTTCGCATTTCACATTGATAGGTTCTAAGTTTTACCCTATTCTAAAACTGCAAGTGAACAGCAATGTCGAAATAGTATATAGGGTTATCGAATCCACAGGGACACTAGGTCTCAAGAGAATCAAACTGTAGAGATAAATACTAGAAATAAGCAGATGGTGAATGAAATAAATTTCGAAGCAAGAAAGTAAACGATAGCAAGTTGGTTTTGAAAGCAATAAACTAAAAGCGTCAAGCCTAGGGTATTCTCAGGAAATCAGACAAGCAGACAAGTTAATCAGTCAGGATCAAATTAAACTCAGTTCTAGAACTCGAATCACGGTATTAGAATTAACCAAATCTCTTTGCGAGAATTCTCTAAGTCTAAGTGCAGTAACCCAAATCTCTTTGCAATTACTAACAGATTAAACTAGCATTAAGTTCAAGTTCGATATGTTCACAATTAAACTAAACCAAATCTCTTTGCGAATAGTTTAACTGCTCAACCTAAATAATTCAGATTCTAAAACACACTCTCGTGTCGAATTTAGCAACCTAAGATCTAGATTCTAATTGATCAGGTTAGAACTAGCATTTAAGCACAATTTAGTTTGAAGAACATTCTAATCATATGAATCCTTAACTGAATTAAACAAGTCTAGCAAGTCATCAAACCCTAATGAGAAACCCTAAACTCAACTATGAATCTACTCAGACATGATTGATGAAAACATAATCATAGAAAAAATAGATTGCATATAAGAAATTAAATAGATAAAGGGGTTCGAAATCTTCTCCAAAATAAGTGAATACAGGAAATAGATCAGCCCCGAAAACTCTAAAAATCTCTTAGCTCTAAGTATGAAAGCGTAAGTAAATTAAACACCAAAATCTAGTATATATAGGCATAATCTCGAATGGGGCTTCTGTGTAAATACTGGAACTATTCTGGGCTTCAATGCAATTCTTCATAACTTCATAAACCGACGCGTACGGCCCATCTCGGTAGTGTGTCGACCGATGCACAATGTGTGTCGGTCGATGCATGATCAATAAATCAGTCAGTGAGTTAAGCTCTCGGCCAAAACGTCCCAAAAGTCCCAAAATGCTCCAAATATCTCCAATTAGCTCCAAACTTGATTAAACCTGTAAAAGACTCTAAACGAATACAAAAGACACTAAAAACACACTTATATCATGGTCTAAAATGGGTAAAAACCATGATATATCAACTCCCCCACACTTAGCCTTTGCTTGCCCTCAAGCAAAACAGAGAACTAAAATGTAGTGAAGAGGTTTGAAAACTCTTCAGAAACTCTTTTCATCCTAGAAGCAGCAGCATTCAGATTCCCCTTAGCAATCCACATGAAAGAATCAATCTACAGACATCAAAACCAACATGTACTTCCCCCACACTTAGCAACTGTCCTAAGTAAACGCCACAATCACATTCACGCATTCAAATTCTCCCTACTGACTTCTGCAAGTATTTAAGTGCGGTCTCACCTAAGGGGTATCGATCTAAAGGCACATGGATTCTTACCTTGCCAGCTCTAGACCACCAAACTGTCTTTCTATAGTCCCTTTCTTCTCTTTTCCCTTCCTTAACAACTGATTTCTCCCACATTGGGTATCTTTTTATTTTTATTTTTATCAGTGTTCTTCCCGTTTTGGGGTGTACTTTGGATCTTTCCATGGATGCACAGGAGATAATAGTTTTAGCTACCACTCCCAGAGACCACTTCGAAGCTATTAATTGGTCCTTTTCCATAGATACACAAGAGATGAAAGTTGTAGCTACCACTCCCAGTGACTACTTCAAAGTTCCTAGCTTATCCTCAGTTTATCTTACTTTTTTTTTTTTTTTGAAGGGGAGAAGGGAACCAAATAGGACAGGTTAACAGGCTGTGTCAGAACTAACAAGGGAATCCGACATAAAGTATACCAAACCCTTAGGTGAGAAATCTAAAGTCAGTATTAAATTGAAGTCAGTAAAAGGATCCTCTGATACCTGAAGCGATGTGGGTGTTCTCAGTAGGCTGATCCATGTCTGGGTTTTCTAATAGTCATAGATAATCTGTAGCTTCAACCCAATGGTTACTTAAGTTCCTGCAAATGCTACTAATCTCCTCAAAAAGTCATTGTTTCCTACTTAAACAAATTTTGACTCGAAAAACAAATTTTTAAAAATTTAACTGACTCTTAAGAAAACAAAAGAAAGTAATTAGTAGAACCTCCCCCACACTTAAGACACACTGTCCCCAGTAGTGTCAAGCAAGGGATTGGTTAAAAGAAAGAAAATAAAATTATGTTAATGGAATGGTTAGTTCTCTCGGGTTTTTACCTCTGTCGCAGTCAGACATCGATCGTTGCACTAGGTGCAGCGACCGTTGCTGTGCGATTTTCGTTGTAACGATCGACACAATGGTGTGTCGATCGACGCACTGCGATTTCACCGAGACCTGCAAACAAAACTCACCAAAACCAGAAGCAAAAAGTAAAATCCTATAAAAATACTAAAATCAAAATGCAAAAACGAAAACAGTGGGTTGCCTCCCACTCAGCGCTTGTTTAACGTCAATAGCTTGACGCTTCATCGGATTTAGGTAGAGGGTGCATCATCCAGAGGCAAAATCTGTCCTTCTGGAATCTCGGCCTTAGCCCAATAATGTTTCACCCGCTGTCCATTTACAGTGAACTCAATACCATCCTTACCAGTTAGAACGACAGCTCCATACGGACGCACCTCTTTGATTGTGAAAGGGCCGCACCACCTTGATTTCAGCTTACCTGGAAACAAATGCAAACGAGAGTTATATAAAAGTACCTGATCATTAGGCTCAAATTGTCTGGAGACAATTTTTTTGTCATGATATGCCTTAGTCCTTTCCTTGTACAGCTTTGAGTTTTCATAAGCAAAATGTCTAATCTCATCCAACTCATTAAGCTGCACTAATCTCCTCTCTGCAGCAGACTTAAGATCAAAATTCATCTGTTTCATAGCCCATGCTGCTTTGTGTTCAAGCTCCACTGGCAGATGACATGCTTTTCCATATAGCAGATGGAATGGAGTGGTTCCAAGCGGCGTCTTGAATGCTGTCCTGTAAGCCCATAATGCATCATCCAACTTTGCTGCCCAATCCTTTCTTGTCTTTCCGACCGTCTTTTCAAGGATCTCTTTAATCTGCCTGTTAGAAACTTCAACTTGTCCACTAGTTTGAGGGTGATAAGGAGTAGCGACTCGGTGATGAACTCCATGCTTTTTCAGCAACTTCTCGAAGACCTTATTGATAAAATGAGATCCTCCATCACTAATCACTATACGAGGGACTCCAAATCTGGGGAATATGATGGTTTTAAACAGCTTAATAACCACCGAAGAATCATTAGTTGGACTAGCTATTGCTTCAACCCACTTAGACACATAGTCCACAGCAACCAAGATGAATTTATTCCCATAGGATGAGGGAAAAGGACCCATGAAATCTATGCCCCAACAATCGAAAACCTCAACTTCCAGAATGAAATTCTGAGGCATCTCATGCTTCTTGCTGATTTTCCCTCTCCTCTGACAAGCATCACACTGAGAGACGAAAGAATGAGTGTCTCTGAACATTGTAGGCCACCAGAAACCTGCTTGCAGAACCTTAGACACGGTCTTGAAAGTAGCAAAATGTCCAGCATAATCTGATCCATGACAGTGGAAGAGGATGTCTGGAACTTCTGATTCAGCAATGCATCTCCTGTAAAGGCCATCTGAACAGTGCTTGTAGAGAAAAGGTTCATCCCAGTAGTATCTTCTAAGCTCCCTAAAGAACCTTTTCTTTTCATAGCCCTTTAGATCATCTGGTTCAGTCTCAGCAGCAAGGTAGTTAGCTATATCTGCGTACCAGGGTCGATCGGATGTTGCTACGGCAGAAATCTCGAAGTTATAATTTCCGATTCTGATTTTGAAAGACTCTCGGTTCGTATTGGATATGCATCGACCGTTGCTTGTGCATGTGTCGATCGTTTCTTCCCCGATACTCGTATCGACCGTTGCCAATGTGGCATCGATCGACACAAGGTGATTTTCCCGACAGTTCTGCAACTCTCCTCCCAAATCCATCTGAAAAACTGTACCAATCATGTTGACGTTTTCCTCGGGCAAATAATCATTTATGGGCACGTCTTCCTCAACCAGCATCCTTGAAAGATGATCAGCAACTCCATTCTCAACTCCCTTCTTGTCCCTCACTTCAATATCAAACTCCTGAAGCAACATAATCCATCTCAACAATCTTGGCTTAGCATCCTTCTTCTGCATCAGATACTTCAGGGCTGAATGATTAGTATGAACAATCACCTTGGAGCCAACAAGATAGGGGCGGAATTTCTCGAAAGCGAAGACAACAGCTAACAGCTCTTTCTCTGTGGTTGCATAGTTTTTCTGCGCATCATCTAGTGTCCTACTAGCGTAATAGATAGCATGAAGCTTTCTGTCCTTCTTCTGTCCCAGAACAGCTCCTACAGCAAAATCACTCGCATCACACATAACCTCAAAAGGTAGATCCCAATCCGGTGGCTGGACTATTGGAGCACTCACTAAAGCCTGCTTGATCTGTTCAAATGCAGCCTTACAGTCTGCATTGAACTCAAATTTGGTATCCTTACACAGTAAAGCAGTTAGTGGCCTAGCAATCTTACTGAAGTCTTTGATGAACCGTCTATAGAATCCAGCATGTCCAAGAAAGCTTCTTATAGCCTTAACAGAATCAGGCGCCTGAAGGTTAGTCATTACCTCAATCTTAGCGCGGTCCACTTCGATCCCTGCTTCAGATACTTTATGTCCAAGAACAATACCATCTCTGACCATGAAGTGGCATTTTTCCCAGTTAAGAACCAAGTGTTTCTCTTCGCATCTAGTCAGCACCTTACACAGATTGTCCAAACATTCATTATAAGATGATCCATAGACTGAAAAATCATCCATGAATACTTCCATGAAGTCCTCAATCATATCAGTGAATATGGACATCATGCATCTCTGGAAAGTGGCAGGAGCATTACAGAGTCCAAAAGGCATCCTACGGTAAGCAAATGTGTCATATGGAAAGTGAAAGTGGTTTTGCCCTGATCTTCTGGTGGATAGGAATCTGAAAGAAACCTGAGTATCCATCGAGGAAGCAGTAGTAAGGATGATTGGCTAACCTATCCAGCATTTGATCAATGAAAGGTAAGGGAAAGTGATCCTTTCTAGTTGCAGCATTCAGCTTCCTGTAATCTATGCACATCCTGTGTCCCGTTACAGTCCTAGTAGGTATCAGCTCATTCTTCTCATTCTTCAAAACTGTAACTCCACCTTTCTTAGGTACTACATAGACTGGACTTACCCAATCACTGTCTGAAATAGGATAGATGATTCCAGCATCTAGTAGTTTCATAATCTCCTTTTTAACCACTTCCTGCAGATTAGGATTAAGTCTTCTCTGATGCTCAATGGATGTCTTAGACTCATCCTCAAGATGTATCCGATGCATGCACAGCTCTGGTGAGATACCTGAAATGTCATCAAGAGAATAGCCAAGAGCTTTGCGATACTTGCGCAGCTTGCTTAGCAGTAAAGTGAGCTCTGCGTTGTTCAAACTAGCGTTAACAATCACTGGATAAGTTGAATTCGGTCCAAGAAACGCGTACCTTAGCCCTGATGGAAGTTGTTTCAACTCTATTTTCGGAGCCTTTTCCTCTGCCCAGTCTGCATCGCCTTGCAACGACCGATGCTTGGTGAGTGTCGATCGTTGCATTGTCGCGTCAGATACTTCCACCTGCATTGCTACTTCAACAGAATCCATCAGTCTTGTATAGCACATTGCCGGCTCGTCCTGTAGGTACTCCAACTCCATTATAGAGCTCAGTAAAGCTCTTTCTAGTGGATCTTCAGCATGTGACTGGTGAAAGTACTCTGCGGCTAATTCACTGAGCGTGTCCACATAGAAAGTCTGTCCGTCGATGGTTGGTCTCTTTACCAGCTTGTTCATATCAAAACTCATCTTCAGATCACCTATATTCAGAACTATTTTACCTCTCTGACAATCAATCATTGCACCAGCTGTAGCTAAGAAAGATCTGCCCAAAATTAGTGGATCCTTAGGTTCCTGTCCATATTGCAGAACCACAAAGTCAGTAGGAATCGCACATTGGCCAATCATTATAGGCACATCCTCCAATATTCCTTCGGGAATCCTGATTGTTCTGTCTGCTAGAATCAGTGATATCCTAGTGGGTCTGAAATCAGTCATACCGAGCCTCTTAGCAACCGAGAGAGGCATAAGATTCACGCTGGAACCAAGATCACATAGGGATCTTTCGAATCTCTCCTTATAGATGGTACAATCTAATACAAAGCTTCCAGGATCCTTTAACTTCTCAGGAGTTCTGCCCTGAATTACTGCACTGCATACCTCACTGATCATCATCACACTCTCTTCATCAGTCCATTTTCCAGCAATCATATCTTTAAGGCATCTTCTCATCATAGGCGAGGTATCCATGGAGTCAAGCAAAGGCACTTCAACTTTCACATTTTTTATGAACTCTTTGCATTTGGCATACTGCCTCTCGCTCTTAGCCTTCCTGGGATTCTTGGGGTAGGGTATTTTAGGCTTGTAAACTCTTTCGGTCGACTGTTTTGATGTCTCTGGTTTGGAATCTTCAGCAGGCTCCTTGCATCGACCGACACTGGAATTGTGTCGATCGTTGCTGGGCGACTTCGTGACGACAGTTTCTACGTTATCGCTTTGCGTCGACCGTTGCTTGGGTGCATCGACCGATGCATCGCGAATGTCATGAATTTCATCTTCCAATTCTTCAATCTCTACGAGTTCCTCAACGCTCAGCTGCCTGTTTTGTTTAGGTAACAGTTCCTTACCACTTCTCAAAGTCACTGCATTGCATTGGTACTTGGGATTAGCGTCAGTTCGTCCTGGGAGATATCCATCTTCCCTCTGAGCATGTCCAGCAATTCTTGCAACCTTAGCATCAAGCTCTTTCACGTGGGTGCTCAGAGTCTTAAACTTCCCATTCAGCTTCTCATAGACATTATCTACCTTTTTGTCGAAGTCTGCAGCACTCTTAATCTGATTCTCCAGCACCTGTTCCAGCATTATTTCTATCTTACTCTTATGAGCAGTGGCTGCAGGAGGAGTCTGATAAGATGAAGGTCCATAGGTTACTTGATTTCCCGTGAAGGTATTCCTCTGTCCTCCACCGGAAAATCTGTTCCCAGATTAATATCCAAATCCGTTTCCTTGGAAACCAGATCCTCCAATGAAATTCACATCTTCTTCCTGAGTGTCCTCCTCAGTTTGAATTACTTCTACTTCTTGAGCAAAGTGGACAGCCTTCTTTTCACCTAGAAGAGTGCAGATTTTGTCCATCCTGGATCTCAATTCAGCCATCTCTGAGTTATCAACACTTCCACCAGATTTCTTCCTCCTCTCATCCATAGTCTTGCAACTGTTACTGCCAATCAGATTCTCAATAAACTGCTTAGCCTGTGTAGGAGTCCTGGTGTTGAAGTTGGCATTACTGGAATTATCCAGCGCAGACTGATATGGAAGATCTATGCCTCTGAAGAAGATACCAATCAGCTGAACTTCAGTGAATCCATGGTGTGGGCAGTCACGCTGATACTGCTTAAATCTTATCCAAGCAGTCTTTAAGGGCTCCACAGCTCCTTGGGAGAAAGTGAGTATGTCCTGTCTGGACTGGTCTGAACGCGCATCATCATAGAAGTGACGCAAGAACTCACTCTTTAAAGCTGCCCAAGTGGTATACTGGCCAGGTACTAGCTGCCTCAGCCATACACTAGCGTCTCCAGCAAGACTGTGTGGAAATAGCTTAAGGAACAGATAGTCCGGGCATACTCCATCATACTTCATGCCAGTAACTATGTCCTCAAACCGATCAATGTGGTCCATAGGCTGCTCCGCTTGGAGACCATGAAAAGCAATCTGCCTCATCAGCTGGTAGTAGATGGTCTTGACTTCAAAATCATTCCTCTCAAAGGCAGGAAGCACTAAAGCTGACCCGTTTGCATGAAACTCATCCGGTCTGTTGTAGTCAGCTAAAGTCCTCTCATGAACAACCAGCTGTCTACCTTGAGCTTGTCTTTAACCTTGGTTTTGTTCCTGTTGCAGTTGCTCAGGAGGGTCAGGGATGACATTCCCTTCAGCATCAATCCTCTGCCCAGCAGCATTGTAAGGATTGTTTTCCGGATCCCTCAGGGTACCTTTAGCATCTGGTATCAAGATCAAACGTTCTCGTACCATTCTCTCTCTCTTTTCTCTTCTGATAGTTCTTTCTAGACGTCCAAGCTGTTTGATCGTTTAGTGTCTCCTGATTCAATTCTCAGATTGATTCATCCTACTAAACATGCAGATCTAGGTTCTCTTGCTTAGAAACATAATAGATCTCACCTGTTACCTTGTTTATGCAGCGGAATGGGAGGTAAGGGTCAGAGATCAGCAGAACCACCAAGAGATAGCTCCTCCAAAGGCTCACACACGCACACTCGGGAAATTGGCTGCTAGACCAGCTGAGAGAGGAGGCGCAGAGAGAGAGGTGGGAGGCGCAGAAGTGCTGAGAAAATTAAGAGCTAGGGCAAGTTTTATTTAATAAAACCCTTGTCCAGTTTTTATGGGCTTTTGGGCCCAATTCTCAGTTCTGATTAAATCCCTTGGATTTAATCAGGCCCTTTAGTCTCTCTAAGTACAGTAAATGCCTAGCACTTTTACCATACTTCTGCTAAACCGTTCCTTCGTATTTTCCCGTTAGCTTAGGCGTGTGACCCATATGGGATCATATAATAAAGGCAATAAGTCCAAGACTTATAGATCATGAGCGGACTCTAGCAAGCCATCATGACCCCCAGTATTATATGACTTATGTCTGATCATTGACATACTCTTACTTTCTAGAGACAGTACCGAGATTACTGGACACAATTCCAACAATCTCCCACTTGTACTGGAATCTCTGTATTCATAATCCTTTTGTCTCAATATCTCGATTAGTCATAAGGCAAGATTAGTGTCATCCTTATAAAGCCTAATCTTGTTCATCGGACTCTGATTTGATACTGACAATCCAAACGACTCGGGACAGTCCGTTTGAGCATGGCCATGCATTTTCCAGTATTCAAATCTCCGATTGGCCTAGAGATATTCACTCCATTTATATTGGAGGGACAAATCCCGTCTTGTTCCATCACTGTAAACTACTCATTTCATGATGTACCCAAACAAGGTCCTTATAACTATCGCTTAACGACAGCGTTAGACAATGATCAAAGCGCATCAGTCCATGTGCAGTCACATGCATGCGAACTCAGGTCTAAGGACTATACTCTATAGTCGTAGTGAGAATCTCTTATGACACAGATATAAATATCCTGAAGAGTTCTCATAAGCGGGTCATGTCCGGTCGTATGTTCCCAACATACACCTATGTACTGACTTTGATGCCGCGCATCTATGACACCATGAAACTTGGTCATAAGTCACATACCAATCTAGTCTCACACGGTTGTTGGTGTTCCAATTTCAACAACCTTCGACTAGGGACTGAATGATATAAGCCATCTATCAAATATAGGGTCTCATGATCAAGCTAAATGACTTTGATGACTCAAGATCAAGTCACTTACTTCGATGACCTATAAAATGGTTTATATCACTTTGGAACGATTATTTCATCACAGTTAAAATAATCTTGAAATAATAATTTCATTAAACAAAAAAAATGTTTTACAAGAACATATCAAATAACTAAATAAAGCCTTTAAACTCCCACTCAAATTTAGATTACATTTCAATGTTTCTAATGCCTACAGCTTCAGTCAGATACTCGAGCTTAGGCCTTGGGAGTGGCTTTGTCAACGGATCAGCGACATTATCATCTGTCGGGACTCGGCTGATCTTGACTTCCTTTCTATTAACGATGTCACGTATCAAGTGAAATCTTCTTTGAACATGCTTGGATTTCTGATGTGATCTTGGTTCCTTTGCCTGAGCTATAGCACCATTGTTGTCACAAAACAGTGCCAGAGGCTCAGCCGCATTCGGTATCACACCCAGTTCGATCATGAACTTTCGTATCCAAACAGCTTCCTTCGCTGCTTCTGAGGCGGCGACATATTCAGCTTCTGTAGTGGAATCAGCAACGGTGTCTTGCTTGGAGCTTCTCCAACTTACTGCACCGCCATTCAGACAAAAGATATAACCGGACTGTGACCGGAAATCATCTGCGTCTGTCTGGAAACTTGCGTCCGTGAATCCACTGACTTCAAGCACATCACTTCCACCGTACACCAAGAACTTATCCTTAGTATGTCTTAGATACTTCAAGATATTCTTTACGGCAATCCAGTGGCTTTCACCTGGATTTGACTGGTATCTACTCGTCATGCTCAGTGCATAAGCAACATCAGGACGAGTACAAATCATGGCATACATGATAGATCCTATTGCAGATGCATAAGGAATATTCTTCATGCGCTCAAGCTCAGCAGCCGACGTAGGGCTCTGCTTCTTGCTCAGCGTTGTGCCATGTACCATTGGTGTGAAGCCCTTCTTGGAATCTTTCATGCTGAATCTTTGCAGGACTTTGTCAATGTATGAATCTTGACACAAGCCTATCAGCCTTTTAGATCTATCCCGGTAGATCCTAATTCCAAGAACGTATGCGGCTTCACCCATGTCTTTCATGGAAAAACAACTTCCAAGCCAGTCCTTTACCGACTTTAGCATTGGAACGTCGTTTCCGAGAAGCAGTATGTCATCGACATACAGAATAAGAAATACTATCTTGCTCCCACTAGTTTTCTTATACACGCATTGTTCTTCTTCGTTTCTGATGAAGTCAAATTGCTTGATCGCTTCATCAAAACGGAGATTCCAGCTCCTCGATGCTTGCTTCAATCCATAAATGGATTTATGAAGCTTGCATACTTTCCCAGCATTCTTTGGATCTATGTAACCGTCAGGTTGTGTCATATACACATCCTCTTCCAGAATTCCATTCAGGAAGGCGGTTTTCACGTCCATCTGCCAAATTTCATAATCATGAAAAGCTGCAGTTGCTAGTAGAATCCGAATAGATTTCATCATTGCCACTGGGGAATAGGTTTCATCGTAATCCACACCGTGAACTTGTCTGAAACCTTTTGCCACCAACCTGGCTTTATAAATCTGGACATTTCCATCCACGTCAATCTTCTTCTTGAAGATCCATTTGCACTCGATGGCTTTTACACCAGCGGGTAAGTCAACCAACGAAAACACTTGGTTGACTGACATGGAGTCCATTTCGGAATCAGTGGCCTTGCGCCACTTCGAGGAATCTGGGCCCATCATGGCTTGATTGAAGTTCGATGGTTCATCACCATCAATGATCAGAAGATCATGACAGTCAGTCACGAGGAATCCTTGATATCTCTCGGGTTCGTGATGGATCCTCCCGGATCTTCGAACTTCAGGTACTACAGGTTCAGGCACTACAATTTCTTGTAGGTCCTCCTGCTGCTCTTCCTCTTCAGGTTGAACAGTATCCTGCTCATCTTGAATTTCTTCAAGCAGTACCTTACTCCCACTATCTTTCTTAGAGAGAAATTCCCTCTCAAGAAAGTTACAATCCCGGGCAACAAAGATCTTGTTCTCGGAACGTAGATAGAAGTAATAAGCCTTGGTTTCTTTCGGATAACCAATGAAGTAGCATTTATCAGACTTTGGTGTAAGCTTGTCAGAGATCAATCTCTTGACATAGGCTTCACAACCCCAAATTCTTAGATAAGACAGCACTGGAGCTACTCCAGTCCATAATTCATATGGTGTCTTTGCTGCTGCTTTTGATGGCGCTCTATTTAGAGTGAACACTGCTGTTAGCAGAGCATATCCCCAAAGGGATATTGGAAGGTCTGTGTGACTCATCATAGATCGAACCATATCCAATAAGGTCCGATTTCTCCTCTCAGACACACCATTCCATTGAGGTGTTCCAGGAGGAGTGAGTTGGGACACGATCCCACACTCTCTTAGATGATCACTGAATTCTTGGCTTAAGTATTCTCCTCCTCGGTCGGACCGAAGAGCCTTAATGCTTTTGCCAAGTTGGTTCTGTACTTCATTTTGGAATTCTCTGAACTTCTCGAACGATTCAGACTTATGTTTCATTAAATAAACATATCCATACCTACTGAAATCATCAGTGAAGGTAATGAAGTACTGATAGTTTCCTCTTGCATTTGTGGACATTGGGCCACACACGTCAGTGTGTATCAGGCCCAATAAGTCACTGGCCCTCTCGTTAGGTTTATTAAAGGGGGCCCGCGTCATTTTGCCCATCATGCAGGATTCGCATTTCTCACATGACTCAAAGTCAAAAGAGCCAAGAAGTCCATTCGTATGGAGCCTCTTAATGCGTTTCTCGCTGATGTGCCCTAAACGACAATGCCATAGAAACGTTTGGTTCTCCTCATTAGGTTTGAACCGTTTGGTATTAATGTTATAAATTGGCGCGGATTGATCGAGTATGTAAAGCCCATTCGTAAGAGGGGCACAACCATAGAACAAATTGTTGCGATTGAAGGAACATAATTTATTCTTAACTGAAAAATCATAACCTTCCAAATCCAACAAAGAAATTGAAATAATATTTCTGCTTATCGCAGGTACAAAATAACAATTATTGAGTTCTAAAACCAATCCAGAAGATAAAGACAACAAGTATGTGCCTACAGCTAGTGCAGGAACTTTCGCTCCATTCCCAACTCGTAGCTCCACTTGTCCTTGCTTCAGCTTCCTACTGTTGCTGAGTGCCTGCATATTAGTACAAATATGAGCCCCACAACCAGTATCCATAACCCATGAGGTATTATCAGAAGTAGTTGTATTAACTTCTATAACAAAAATACCTGATGAAGAAGTCTCGAGAGTCTTCTTCTTCAATTCCTTTAGACCTTCCAGGAATTTCTTACATTCTCTCCTCCAATGCCCTGGTTCTTTACAGAACCTGCATATGTCAGTAGGCCCAGCCTTGGACTTGGGCTTGGGCTTTGGCGTGTCCTTGTCCGCGACTTGGACAGCCTTAGCCTTTCCCTTGTCCTTGGCAGAAGATTTCTTAAAACCCTTGCCCTTTTGCACCATAAGCACATTGGGGTCCTTGGCTTTCTTCAAGTTGGGCTCTGCAGTCTTGAGCATTCCGTGAAGCTCAGGCAATGTCTTACTCAAGCCATGCATATTGAAGTTCAGAATGAACTGATCATAGCTTGCAGGTAATGACTGCAGAATGATGTCGCAGGCAAGTTCCTGGCTGATAGGGCAGTCGAGTTTCTGAAGATGATCGAGATAACCCATCATCTTCAAGACATGAGGACTCACTGCCGCATTTGCAGCCAACTTACAGTCTAAGAGGTTCTTAACTGTCTGGAACCTCTCTGTCCTAGCCTGCTCTTGAAAAAGCGATTTCAGGCTTGCCATTATCTCGATGGGTGACAACACACTCTCGAACTGCATTTGCAGCTCAGCAGTCATTGTCGCCAACATCAGGCAATAGACATCATTTTCATCTGACGAATGCTTTTCCCAAGCATTATGCAGAGTCCTGGCGGCATTGGCAGGAGGCCTCTCGGGGAGGGGATCACGAAGGACATAATCCTTCTTCTCCTGCTTGAGGACTAGCCTCAAGTTCCTTGACCACGTCAGGAAGTTCGTTCCAGTCAGCTTCTCCTTCTCGAGAACAGACCGGATTGAGAATGTGTTTTGTGTGCTTGTAGTAGTCATAGCTGAAATATATAAGATAAAAAGGATTTTAGTTAATATGTTCAATATGATTAATCTCGTATTAAATTTAATATGATTAATCACGCATTATATTCAATAACATCAGTTACCCTCAATAGAATATAATGATTCCAAGATCCACATATAACTAAGATTAAAGTGGGCCACTGGCCGTCACCCAACCTTAGCTTATATCGGTAAGCCCTATATCGGCTAATTATATCCGTGATATAACTCTTGGTTGTGAATCTGGGCCCGAGGCCCAATCCACTCTGATGTCTCAAGGCCCGGGACTCCCGATGGCCTAGTCAAGAAAAACAGACTATTCAGTCATGTAATCACTAATGTCTGGGACTCCCAATGACATTTATGAATCACAAACCGTCTTACCCACGCAAAAGTAGACACCCTCACACTGTAAGGCCATGAGTACAATTGAATGGGCTTCGACAGCTGACATAGACTGGACAAGACATCCAACGCTTGATATTATTTGAGGTTTGTAGGTTTATTAAAATTTCATCCCAAAATAGAAGATTACTATTTTGGGAAACTTTCCATTTTGGGAAACCTACTATTTTTGGAAACTTTCTAAAATTAGAAACTTTTAATTATAGGAATTTCCTAAAATCCAAAACATGCAAATCTAGAAACTTCTATTTTAAGAAACTTTCTAATTTCAAAATTTTGGAAACTTATTAATTTAAAAATCGATTTTATAATTTTATAAAATAAATTTTAAATTAATTCTGAAGAAAAGACTCAAATAATTGGCCCAATTGTTTTAACTTCTTGGCCCGAGGCCCAAGAATTGGTCTATGTCCGAGACATAACCCAACTGTCCAATTAAATGACATAACCGGTCTGGTTCATTAAAATTGGTCCAACCAAAATTAATTATTACGATGACCACAATTGTCAACCGGTTATTTACTAAACCGGATTTTCTCAATTTATTTGGTCCAACCAAATCAAATTAGAAAATCACTGGTTTAGGCACTAAATCCAATTTTTCGACTTTGGATTTCTTATCCCGGTTTAACCAGAACTTAATAAATTTATTAAGTCTGTTTATTAAACCGTGACGATTTGATTTTAATCAAGTTTTAAACCGAAACATTAACCGAACCGAACCGATTTTTACAATCGAACCGACCACGGTCATCAGCCGAAGCTTCACGCACGGACGAGAGCGGGACGGGACGGGCTTGGGCCGAGAGACGCGGGATCCATGCGATCGTTCGATCCATGCGATCACGGTCGATCTCTCACGACCAAGCCGATCGGGACGGGACGGGACGGGACGCTCACACCGTGCGATCCAGCGGTCCATCTCGCTCGCATCATCGCTGATCGGACGAGAGGCCACGGCAACGCAAGCGGGACGTATGGCCGGTCGCGAAGAGACGATGCAGGACGCGATCGCGATCGATCGTGCGATCATTCGATCCGATCCGATCCGCGATCGTGCGCTCGTCCATGTCGTTGATCGTGTCGATGACACAACCCGATCCATGATCGGTTGTGTGTCTAACGATCCGGACGTGTGATCCGATACCGATCAACACTCCGACGCATACCGATTCAATATAGATCGGATCATGCGATTTCATGTTTGTTTAGGTTTTAATTCTTTGTTTCTTAAGTGTTTTTCCTTATCAGTAAATTGATTCAAACACTTCTTAAACAATCCTAAACATGATTCTAAACAAGAAAAACCACAGAACCAATGGCTCTGATACCACTGCTTGATCGTTTAGTGTCTCCTGATTCAATTCTCAGATTGATTCATCCTACTAAACATGCAGATCTAGGTTCTCTTGATTAGAAACATAATAGATCTCACCTGTTACCTTGTTTATGCAGCGGAATGGGAGGTAAGGGTCAGAGATCAGCAGAACCACCAAGAGATAGCTCCTCCAAAGGCTCACACACGCACACTCGGGAAATTGGCTGCTAGACCAGCTGAGAGAGGAGGCGCAGAGAGAGAGGTGGGAGACGCAGAAGTGCTGAGAAAATTAAGAGCTAGGGCAAGTTTTATTTAATAAAACCCTTGTCCAGTTCTTATGGGCTTTTGGGCCCAATTCTCAGTTCTGATTAAATCCCTTGGATTTAATCAGGCCCTTTAGTCTCTCTAAGTACAGTAAATGCCTAGCACTTTTACCGTACTTCTGCTAAACCGTTCCTTCGTATTTTCCCGTTAGCTTAGGCGTGTGACCCATATGGGATCATATAATAAAGGCAATAAGTCCAAGACTTATAGATCATGAGCGGACTCTAGCAAGCCATCATGACCCCCAGTATTATATGACTTATGTCTGATCATTGACATACTCTTACTTTCTAGAGACAGTACCGAGATTACTGGACACAATTCCAACACAAGCTCCTCTAGTCCGAGATTAACTAAGCTCGAGTTCGGATTACTTCGAGTTTTCTGCGTTGGCATAAACTGTCTGTAATCGTCCAGCAACGATCGATGCTATCAGTGCAACGATCGATTCAATCTCAGAATCGCCTAGTGACGATCGACGCAAGGGATGCAACGATCGACGCAAGGCGAAAGTCGTACCTGCGACAGAAAGAAACAGAGAAAAAGTTAGCAAAATATGAAAATAAAACGAAAAAGCAAAAACAAAAAGAAAAATTCCTAGTAAAAACCCTAAGTTCGGTCCTATCGAAGACTCTAAGAGTCCCCGGCAACGGCGCCAAAAACTTGATAGGTTCTAAGTTTTACCCTATTCTAAAACTGCAAGTGAACAGCAATGTCGAAATAGTATATAGGGTTATCGAATCCACATGGACACTAGGTCTCAAAAGAATCAAACTGTAGAGATAAATACTAGAAATAAGCAGATGGTGAATGAAATAAATTGCGAAGCAAGAAAGTAAACGATAGCAAGTTGGTTTTGAAAGCAATAAACTAAAAGCGTCAAGCCTAGGGTATTCTCAGGAAATCAGACAAGCAGACAAGTTAATCAGTCAGGATCAAATTAAACTCAGTTCTAGAACTCGAATCACGGTATTAGAATTAACCAAATCTCTTTGGGAGAATTCTCTAAGTCTAAGTGCAGTAACCCAAATCTCTTTGCAATTACTAACAGATTAAACTAGCATTAAGTTCAAGTTCGATATGTTCACAATTAAACTAAACCAAATCTCTTTGCGAATAGTTTAACTGCTCAACCTAAATAATTCAGATTCTAAAACACACTCTCGTGTCGAATTTAGCAACCTAAGATCTAGATTCTAATTGATCAGGTTAGAACTAGCATTTAAGCACAATTTAGTTTGAAGAACATTCTAATCATATGAATCCTTAACTGAATTAAACAAGTCTAGCAAGTCATCAAACCCTAATGAGAAACCCTAAACTCAACTATGGATCTACTCAGACATGATTGATGAAAACATAATCATAGAAAAAATAGATTGCATATAAGAAATTAAATAGATAAAGGGGTTCGAAATCTTCTCCAAAATAAGTGAATAAAGGAAATAGATCAGCCCCGAAAACTCTAAAAATCTCTTAGCTCTAAGTATGAAAGCGTAAGTAAATTAAACACCAAAATCTAGTATATATAGGCATAATCTCGAATGGGGCTTCTGTGTAAATACTGGAACTATTCTGGGCTTCAATGCAATTCTTCATAACTTCATAAACCGACGCGTACGGCCCATCTCGGTAGTGTGTCGACCGATGCACAATGTGTGTCGGTCGATGCATGATCAATAAATCAGTCAGTGAGTTAAGCTCTCGGCCAAAACGTCCCAAAAGTCCCAAAATGCTCCAAATATCTCCAATTAGCTCCAAACTTGATTAAACCTGTAAAAGACTCTAAACGAATACAAAAGACACTAAAAACACACTTATATCATGGTCTAAAATGGATAAAAACCATGATATATCACACATTCACTTAGTAATCCACTGAAAACTTTCCTACAGAACTCAAAACCACAATATACTTCCCCCACACTTAGCAATTGTCCCAAGTAAACTCCACAATCACATTCAAGCATTCAAATTCACCCTACTGACTTCTATAAGTAATTAAGTGCGGTCTCACCTAAGGATTATCGATCAAAGGGCACATGGACTCTTACCTTGCCAGCTCTAGACCACCATACTATCTTTCTCTGGTCCTTTTCTTCTCTTTCCCTTCCTTAACAACTGATTTTTCCCCACTGGGTATCATTTTTTTTTTTTATCAGTGTTCTTCCTGTTAAGGGGTGTACTTTGGACACATTCCATGGTGCACAGGATATGATAGTTGTAGCTACCACTCCTAGAGACCACTTCGGAGTTACTAACTTATCCTCAGTTTATTATCTTTTTTTTTTTTTACTTTATGGAAGGGGAGAAGGGAACCAAATATGACAAGTTTACAAGCTGTGTCAGAACTAACAAAGGAATCCGACTGAAGGTATACCAAGCCCTTAGGTGAGAAAATTAAGTCAGTATTAAGTTTGAAGTCAGTAAAAGGATCCTCTGATACCTGAAGTGATGTGGGTGTTCTTAGTATGCTGATACGTGATGGGGTTTTCTAACAGTCATAGAGGCTCTGCAAGTCTGTCCAATGGTTACTTAGTTCTTGTTCAAGCGAAAAGTTTCCTCGAAAAATCATAGTTATATACAAAGTTTGACTCAATAAAACAAAAAATTTAAAAAACGGGACTGACACTAAGAAAACAAAAGTGTGCGCCAGTAGCTCCTCGTTCACACTTAAACTACACTGTCCCCAATGTAATCAAAGCATGAGCTCAGTGAGAATAATAATCAAATTAAAACAATCCGAAAAGTTGCAGATTACTTACCTTTCGTCGCCCTGTGTCGATCTATGCCACAAGGGTGTCGATCGATGCAAGGCGAATATGCTCGCGGTTATTGAGATAACCGGTGTCTGAACCGCAATCGAATTGGTAAACCGTAAATCGCGACTGCATCGACCGATGCACTAGGTGTGTCGATCGATACAAGGCGATTTTGTTTGTTTCTCACGCTTCTGAACACACTTAAACAGAAAAATTAAAAATACCAAATTAAAACGAAAAACAAAAACAAAAACGAACCTAGCAGTGGGTTGCCTCCCACTCAGCGCTTGTTTTTAGTCATTAGCTTGACTATCGGAAGAGATTTGATTCAAGGCGGTTTCAACAGAGACTTTGAGTTTCTCTGTGAATATCTCTTCATCCAAGGAGGTGTATAGGCTTTCAGATCACGAGGTATTCCAAGGAATGAAAGAGTAGAAGCAGGGCGGGAGTGAAGCTTGGATGGCATACTGCGTTTTCCTGCATTCAAAGCAATGTAGTCAGGAGGTCTAAGCTTAGGTGATTTATACCTTACTTTTAGTGCATATCTGATGTCTGGAGCTTTCTGCTTATGAGCAGTTGCAGGTACCGAAGATGTTAGAGCAGGTGTAAGAGGAACCGCCATCTTCTTCTCTCCACTATCAGATAATGTAGTTCCACCAATCTGAACTTCTTCTTTCAGATGACCATCAGTGGTTTCATTCAGCTCCTTATCATGAACTCGCGAAGCTTCAACTGGTGGTGTTTCATTCATCTTCGTATCCATCACTTTCATGCAGTTAGCCACTTCTAGCTCTTGTTTAGAGGGTTTAGGAACCTTAGGATATGGCACAATGGGCTTATAGACTCGTTCCAGGATTGTTGCAGGCTTCTGGTCATGTCTGCGTTCTGTGTCGATCGATGTTGTGTGTGTGTCGATCGACACAAGGCGATGATGCTCAATTCCATTAGACGGAACGAGACTGTGTCGATTGATGCTTGAGCTGTGTCAATCGATGCATGTCTCAGACAGACAGATTTCATCCAGAAAATCCGAGATTATGCTCTCTTCTTCCCCCAGCAACTCAATCTCATCTCTTAAGGTCACTGCTTTGATGGATCTGTACTGTTCAGCTTTCCTAGCTTCATTTTGTCTTTGTATTGCCCCAGCTGTCTGCTGAACTTGGATATCTAGCTTCTTCACATGTGAGCTCAAGTATTCAAACTTCCCATTCAGATTTTCATGTATAGCATCCAGCTTCATGTTGAAGTTTTCAGCAGTCTTAGCCTGATCCTCTAGCAGCTGCTCCATCATGGATTCCATCTTGCTCTTATAAGCAGTAGCCGCAGGAGGTGTCTGATATGAGGACGATCCATATGTTCTCTGATAAGAATTACCTTGCTGATTACCAAACCTGTTTCCCTGAAACCCAGAACCATTTATGTAGTTCATCTCCTCTTCCTGTCTTTCCAGTAACTGCTCCATCATGCTCATCAGCTTACCAGATTGTTTATTTTGAGGAGGAACAAGCTGATATGATGGAGATTCATAGTTTCTGGTGAATGAATAGGAACCATAGCCTCTGCAGAACGAGTTATTCTGCTGATTTTCCAACATCCGTTCCATCATTCCCATCATCCTTTCGCACTGTGTCGATCGATGCATAGTAGCGTCGATCGATGCAAGCTCGAGAATGCAACGATCGACACACAGGACCGTGTCGATCGATCCAAGGCGATTACAGGCGTACCTGAAACGCAAAAACAGAAAAGAAAAGAAAAAAAAATTAGCAACAAAAAATAAAAAAACGAAAAACCTAGTCTAAACCCTAAGTTCAAATCTATCGAGGACTCAAAAGAGTCCCCGACAACAGCGCTAAAAACTTGATAGGTGTAGTTTTATCCCTATTCTACTGCAAGTGCACAGTGATGTAGTTGTAGTACTTAGGGTTTCGAATCCACAGGGACTCCGGTCAACGATAGATTATGAAACAGTAAAGATTAAAATAGGAAAAGCAATGTGAGAAAGCAGTAAATCAAGCAAGCAGAAAAGTAAATAGATCGCTTGTAAATCAGAAGGCGGAGGCGTTAAGTCTAGGGAGTTCTCAGGAAATCAGGAACACAAGCAATCAATCAATTGGGATCTAATCGGAAACTGTTCTAGAACTCAAACACAGATATAGAATTAACCAACTGTCGTTGCGAGAATTCTCTAAGTCTAAGTGCAGCAATCCAAATTCTTTTGCTCATCTAGGTTCTTTCTAGCTAATTAACCAACTGTCGTTGTATAATTCAACCTAACATCATAAATCTGGGTAGCTAATTCAGATTAAGCATTAATAACAATCCTAGATGAAGAACTAGCAGATATAAATCCCTACAGATTAATTAAACTATAATTCCATGAAATCTCTAATGAGAATCCCTAAACCTAACAGGTAATCTACTCAGACATAATCATCGAAACAGAAAACATCTTGAATAGAAAACCAAATATCATAAAAACAGAATAAAGAACTGGGGTTCGAAATCAAGTCTCTTTCGAGAACAAGATCTGCCCCTAAAACTCTCTCTGAATAAAATAAAGCGTAAGTAAAGCGTTGCCTAAACAATGGCGTAAAAACTCTTATATAATGGTCTAAATTCGGCTGGGGCTTCTTTGTTATTATGAGGAACTTCTGGGCAAAAGTGCAATTTCCAATTCTCTTCATTAAACGCTCGCGAGAAGTCTGTGTCGACCTTGTGTCGATCGATGCACATGTTGTGTCGATCGACACAGGTCTGTGAATTCGACAGTGAGCTCTTCTTCTAGGGTTAAATCTCCAAAATACTCCATAACCCTCTATAATGTCCAATTCTGCTCCAAACATCCTTAGACATGTAAACACAACTAAAAGACTCCAAAACATAGTAAAAGACTCGATAAATAAGACATATACCATGGTTAAAAACCCAAAAAATCCATAGTATATCAGATAGTTACACTATTTTGGATCAGATAGATTCACATCTTTTGTCCTCCAGAAGAAGAAATCCATATTGCAAAATATAGATGTACTCGTGAAACAACTTTGAATAGACAGAAAGTCCGAGAGAGCACATCCTTGTAAAACAGGGGGCACTCAAAGAGGAGGTGATGAATTGTTTCCTCCGGTGCACCGCATCTAGGGCAAGATGTATTTGTCCCTCGATGTTTGTATATCAATCTTCGGCAAGTTTCCAGACATCCTGAGAGCGCTTGCCACATGAAGTGTTTTAATTTTCTAGGGGCTTGGGTTTTCCTGGAAAAAAAAATTAAACAATTTTATGCATGGTTTTGTAATCTCTTGGTTAGGAATCGAAAGTTTTCTTCTCCTTATCAAATCATACCCATATTTGAATGTATAGAATCCAGATTTAGTATGACTCCAAGCAAATCCATCTTGTATAACATCTCGGCTATGTCTCATCCCCAAAATAAATGGGATATCATCGGGATGGAAAAGGTCCTGGAGAACTTGAACATCCCTTTCCTTTGTAACTTTTCTAATCAAAGTATGGGCTAGTAAAATCTGGTCTCTATATCTTGTTTTATCATGTCCTATGTGGGGGTTGGGACTGTGTATTCGGGATCCACAGCTCCCACAATTCTCTTGTGTTATACCCTGACCCAATAGTCCTTCGTATACCTTGAAGAAGTATTGAATTTTCATACATGATGCTAAGCCACCAAATGATGGGGAATAGACCTTCAATCTTCTAATGGGATATGTTATTGTAGTATCTTCCTCGAAAAACGAGGGATGGGAGAGGAGAAGGATATTGGAGCAATGTCCACAATTGATTTGCAAGAAGGTCTAAGTTGGTATCTCTCAAATCTTGAAATCCAAACCTTCCATGTCATGGGGAATGCTGATTTTATCCCAAGCTATCCAATGAAACCCCTTACTGTCTTACTTAGTGCTCCACCAGAAGATCAAAATAGCACTCATAAATTTATTTGTTGTGTCCTTAGGGAGGAGACATAACATGTGTAGGTACTGCTTGTGCTATTGATTTAATCAGAACTTCTTTTCCCCCTTTAGTAAGGAGCTTCGAATTCCAATTGCTAACCTGTCCATTTAGACGATCTCTCACATAGGCGAAGACCTTCCTTTTTGGCCCACTAATACGTTCTAGTATACCTAAATACATTCTCATTCCATTTGTGATCTCTATCGTCTGTCTGATTTCTCTATGGGTATCTTGGTCCACTTTGTTTCCAAATACAATTGACGATTTGGAATTGTTAAGTCTTTGTCCTGAAGCTTCCCCATAGACCTTTATAATCTTTGTTAACTTTGCACATTGTAGGACATCTGGTTTGGAGAAAAATAGACTATCATCGACGAAGTGCAGGCGGGAGACATAAGGAATTGCACGGGCTATTCTTAGTCATGTAAAACGTTCCTCCGTTTCCGCTCCATTTAGAAGGTATACTAGGGCTTTCGTGCATAGAATAAACATGAATGGAGGGAGGGCTCGCCTTGTATGAACCCAGAATAGGCCTATTCCTCCTTTTTGGTTCTCCATTTGTTAGAAATTGTTAGGATACCGAAGAGACGGAAAACATTAATAGCTATATTTAACAGCAAATACCATTTTCAGTAGTACCTCCTCAAGGAATTTACATTCTACCCGGTCATATGTTTAACACCCGTCTCCCGGTGAACCAGAGACGCAGCATTAGGACGCCTGTTGAACCAGAATCGGTCCAACCAGATGCCAACTCAACTTGTGCGAGGTCCCAGGCGCTTCCTTCGGTTCAAATCCATCAATAACATCACAACGATCGATCAATCCTGCATCCGGACCTGCGAGGGAAAAAGGACGGGAAAGGAAAGAGGACTGAGTAATTGTTTCAAAACACAATTACCCAGCGAGTGCGGATTTAAGGACCACGCGATCCCGGCTTACGCCACACAACTACGAAACACAAGTCCTAGGCTAATATCACCTTGCACGCAATGCCCGAAGGCACATTACAATCAACCTACGAAATAACTACCTGTCTATGGTTGTGGACTAGGGCTGCCTACCCCTAATCCAACCCACGGACCGGCCATTACGCCCTTTCCACAGCAAACAAACGGCTCGCGAACCTTCGAACCACATCACACCACCACGGGAGGGCTCGTCAGGACCCTCCTCCGATGAACAAGGATGCGTACCAAAACTCGTTATACACGTCCTGCCACTCAATCCCTAAAACAGTTCTATCACACATAGCCATCACATACAAGCAACGTTTTCGGTTTAGTGATAACCTATCAATTCTATGTTTCACAATCAATCACGCGTATCTCTACCCTAAACTACCTAGGAAAGACAACATTAACGAAGGACTATCGTCCGGAATTGAATGAAGCAAGGGAGATCACAACCAGTCCTCACCTTTACCAAAGAAGAGGGCAAAATGGTAATTTAGGAATCTCATCAGCCCGAACAGACATCAGATCTAGAAACAGGACGAAAAATAGAAGAGTTTAGGCTTTTGAATCACTCAAATCAGATCTAAGACGGGCTAGATACGATCGAAAGAAGTTCAATGTTTAGATCGCAAACCGAATCAAACCGAATTGAAATCGAATTGGAATTAGTTTTCGACTAAACCGGAAATTGAAATCAATTTTGGCAAACCAAAATAAACCGGATCCAATTGAATTAAACCGAATGAAAACCAAAATTGAAATTGATTTAGCTAAACCGGATTGAACCGAACCAAAATTAATTTAAACCGAGATTTGAAATCGAATTAGGGAAAACCGAACCAAACCAAGATTGAAATTGAAAACCGGTTAAACCAGAAATTGAAATTGGAATTGGATAACCGGAGGTTGAAATCGAATTGGACCAAACCGTAGTAAACCGGACTAGACCCAATTGAACCGGATCGATCCTGGTTAAACCGAGTTTTGGAAATTGAGTTGGACCAAACCAAAAACTGATTCGTCAAGAACAAAAACGTTTTATAAAACAGGTCATAACTTTCAAACTGTAAGTTGGATTCGGGCGATTATTACCTTTCTTGAAAGCTGAGACCGAGAGCTTTCCAACGACATATTGTGCGTTCCGTGGTTCCTTACGGTTCGACGGAAAAACGCGAATCAATCTGACGGCTGGGACTGCATCGATCCCATATCTGCGTTTGGAAAAGTGATAGATCTGAGAAACGAGATTAGATCTCAGATCTAACACCACAGAGGATCAGATCTAGGATAGGGGAAGAAGAAAATGAGGAGAATCAGTGGAGGATAAAGAAGAATCACTTAACCCGGAGAAGAACGAAGAGATATGCATGGGAGAGAAGAGAAGATCGGACGGAGGTGGCTCACCGGAGATGGCTGCGACTGCTGGTGGCTCGCCGGAGGGACAGGGATTCGCTGTAGGCTTTTTCTTCATGCTTTTCCAAGAGAGGAGGCACATATTTATAAGGAGGAGGCTAGGGTTTTGAGAGAAGAGAATGGGCTTTTGGGCTTTGGACTAGGCTTTATTCTTTTTCTTCAAAATTTTAACATGGGCTGGATTTGGGCCATTACAATATGCATTACTCATATCCATCTTAATGGCCATAAATTTTGAACTGCACATTGGGTTTGTGCGAAGAGCGTGAAAATTCTCATGTGCTAGAGTATATTTTCAGTTATAAGCCGTCTAGACATGAAGGATGATTGTTTCTTTGATATCAGGTTCGGGAGAAAGGAATTCACCCATTTGCACATGATATGTGAGATAATTTTATAGCAGACATTACAGAGGCTGATTGGTCTAAAGTCTTTCCTTTTTTGGTATATGGAAAATATTGGTATGGTTTAAATTCACATCCAAAGATCCAGTGGCTAAAAATTCCTTAACCAATTTAGTAATATCTTCGTCCAATATGGACTAGAATTGCTGATAAAATATACTCATCATGCCATCCGGTCTCGGTGCCTTATCCGGATTAATATTAAAAAGAGCCTTTTAATTTCGTCATCTGATGGGTATTTCACCAGATTTAGGTTCAATGTATCTGGGACTTTCTCGGTAATGTACCGGAGTGATTCAGAGAAATCAATTGGTTGGATGTAAAAAACAAGTTAGTGAACTAGTTGGTCGCCACTTTATCTATCCCCTTAGCGCTTTCCACCCAGTGCCCATTATCATCCATTAGACATATGACACAGTTTCTTGCTCGCCTTTGTTTCCTAAAAGCGTGAAAGAATTTCGTGTTACTATCTCCCTCCTTGGGGATCAGATTCCTACTTTTTGCCTCCAAAAGGTCTCTTCTTCCCTAAAAGCAGTGCATAGTTGTCTTCTCATATCCTCTATTTCTTCTACTGTTGTATTATCATCATCTTGTGCAAGAAATATCTTGATCTTGAGTTCCTCGATTTTTTTTGTTGTATTAGTTGGTAAGGTTTTATTCCATTTGGATATATGGTTTCAACATGAGGCAATTTTTTGCTGGAAATCCCGACTTAGAATTCCGTCGGAGTTGCCCCATCCGGCTCTCACCGCCTCTTTGAGTCCCGGTTTCCCAATCCAACACTTATCGAAGTGGAAAATTTTCCTCTTTCAATGAGGCGTCACCTTTATATTGGTGAGAACATGTCTATGGTCCGAACCCCAAAGTCATAGATATTCCACTAACGTGTGAGAGAAAAAGTAAATGCCAGTCCTCATTACTCATTTCTCTATCTAGACGGCATTTGACCTTTGCAGATTTCTCTTCCCTACCCAAGAGAAAGAGATTCCTTTATAAGGGAAATCTATCATTCCACAGTTCTCGATTATCAGGCAGAAAAAAGAGAAATGATGCCTCCGATCTTCTTCGTCCTCCATGTTTTTCATGGTTTCCGGTAATTTTATTAAAATATCATGTAATAAGCCAATAATTATTTTGATGGATAATCATATGCGCAATTCATTCCCAAACATACTCTCGATCTTTGACAACTGGATTTCCGTAAACAAAAGTTATGTGGATCTTATGTCCTTCTAGAGAGGTTTGGATATCGATTATATGTTCATACGAGTACTATAGACATATGGATCATTTATATAAAAGAGAGCTAAACCTCTGTTTCGGTCTATAGGCTCTACAGTGTAAAACAGTGTTCAAGAAAGCAGTAGATGCTAATCGAGCGGTGACCCAACGCCTAGTGCCTAAAACGTCTAATCGAAAGTTTAAATTGTAATTAGGCGTCATATATGAAATATTATGATTTGTAAATAACAAATTCATGTTAATTTATTATCATAAGATTTTATATTTTAATTTATGAATTATAATAATTTATAAACAATAAATATTATATTAATATATTATTATAATGTTATGATTTTCTACGAAAATTAAAAGGTAATTGTGCCATGGTTTATAGGAGCCTAGCGCCTAGGGCTTTAGTAGCATAATGCTTTTTAGAAAACTGGTCTAAGACTCTCGTATCCAAAAGAGACTTGGAAATCTTGCAGAAAATATCGATTATTTTTCGTTTCTAATAAAAATAGAAAAGTAGAAAGGAAACACCAGTGAAGTTTTTTGCGATGTACTTTTGTCAGTTTAGCTTCCACCCTCTGACAATTCCACGCAATTACATTCATGTTAATTCGTTGTGTTGGCCTACAACATTTGCTTCTTCCTCGGAACCCAAAAAAAACATCCCAATGAATATATCTTGAATAAAAAAAAGACTTCGGTTTGGAGTTGCATTTCGTAAAATTTCCTATAATTTGGTGGAGACACAAGATTAAAAAACTCTTCTTTCCTATACGGTTTATCTTTGACAGGTTCCAAATCTCTAAATTAATTAAACAGAGCCGTTCTTTAGAAGGCTTGATTTTCTTAGCACAAGGCTAGAATATTTGATTAGGAAATCGTGGTAACAAAGCGACATGTTTAGATCTTCTTCTAAAAACGCAATTTTTCATATGGAGATCTACTACTCCCAATCCTCCATTGATAAGAATTTTGATATGCAACTACGCTACCAAGATTTAACTTGCAAATTTGACGCGATCGAGTACCCTTTTCTTAAAACATCCAACCATAAGTACTCCGTAGATATACAGTCTTAAGGAGCCCTTGTTGTTACCAAATGTGAGAAAAGCAGATATGTAGATTTAAAATCCAAACCCAATCATAAATTACTTAGCATAAAGCTAGAAGTTGATTGTTTTCTAAATGGAACGTTTCTTCTTCTACATGTAGAAAATGAATAAATAAATTAATCAAATTTTAGGAGGCTTCATGAAGTGCTATTTTAGGAGTTAAACTTCCATTTGTCCATATTCTTAGAAAACGAATCACTTGTTTTTCATTCTCATTCCCATAAGAATGAATACTATGATTCGCATTTTGAACAGACATGAATACAACATCTATAGGATAACTTCGGTCTTCAAAGTTATTTGACATTTTTACACTATATCCGCTATTCTTCTTGATTTTTAATCCAACACACAAATCTATAGGTTCCGTTAAGGTAGCTATATGATGTGTATTATCAATGATTTTGACAGAGGGCAGTAAAATTATGTCTCGAGCAATTATATATCCAGGACCTTGGACACAAATAAGCGCGTTGCGCGATCCATATAGATTACTTCTTAAAACAATCTCTTTCAAATTCATTAAAATTTCATGTACTGATTCTTGAATACCTATTATATTACAATAGTCATGTGGTATGTTCTCATATTTTGCATGTGTAATACATGTTCCTTCTATTTCGCCAAGTAAAGCTCTTCACATCGCAATGCCTATTGTGTCGGCTTGACCTTTCATAAGTGGAGACAGAATAAAGCGTCCACAATAAAGACGCTTACTATCTCTTCTTAATTCAACATACTTCCACTGTAGTGTCCGAGTAGATACTTTGACTTTCTCTCAAACCATAGTAATTTTATTTGATCAGATCACTGAATCATTTATTTCTCCTTAAACCCTTTCAGCCTTTATTTCATTCTATACACGTCTTTTTTAGGCTTTCTGTGGAGTCGATGACTATTCATAGCTATTACCTTGACACCAAAGAATAGTTCGACCCAATGCTTTATTTCCGTCCTAGTTGATCCTGATTCGGCATTAAGAGTATATTTATTTTTCCCCAATAATCGAATACTTTTGTCAGTATTCCGTCCATAAATCAATTTTCTTCCCTATGAGTTCTAGTCTCAATAAGAATGCTAGTTCTTATTGTTCATATGTTATGATGTGAATATACAAAACCAATTCTATATGTATAGATGATGAGAATTTTCCATCGATACATAGCCAATTCCAATAGACTTATTGGAGGGTCCCATTGACGTGCATCCAGTAGGAATTGAACCTACGAATCCGCCAATTATGAGATGGGCGCTTTAACTATTCAACCATGGATGCTTAGTGGGGATCCTCGTACATGGTGAATAACCAAATTCCAGTTGAAATGAAATCTTTAGGATAAATCAATGCTATTTAGGAGGAATCAATGAAAGGACATCAATTCAAATCCTGGATTTTCGAACTGAGAGAAATAGTGAGAGAGATAAAGAATTCTCACTAATTCATAGATTTATGGAGCCAAATCAATTCAATGGGGCCATTTTATTTTTGCGGAGCTTGTAAAATATTTCTCCGCAATTTGGTAGGTCTGTTATGAAATTCCATAGCTCCCAAAACTCCAAAAAGATTTTTCGCGACAATTTTTTGGCTTCCTTTCTTGACAAATCCGAAAAGGCCTTCTAAAAACCGATTTCTGCATTTTTCGTCTTCTAAATAATTTTTATTAATAAAATAAGATTATTTCACCCTCTGTTGCTTCTGACTCCAAGTTCCTTAAAATTACAAAATACCCTTCTACCTCCAAAATTTATAGAAATGTCGTTCCGGCAATTTCTACGATCTCGAACATGCCCGTCAATAATAATTCAAGACAGGGTATTCTCGAGCTTTAGATCAAGTTTCGATCAACACCAACACTGAGTGTCGGTCGACACCTTCAGAAAATCGATTTTTTTTTTGTTTCGTGATGGACAGAAATCGACAACCTCGACAAAAAGGGCCAACAAAATTGTTAGAGTTTCGATCGGCACCTTTTCGGCATCGGCCGACACCACGGACGAGCAGATGCAGTTTTTTTTGGAGAAGTAAAAGGTACCATATGCGAGACCTCGTAAGATATCCAAGTAGAAGCTTAAAGATGCTAAGTGCATAGCTATGATGGAAGAGCAGATTTCTAATGTTCAATTTGTTGGTACTGCTTGGACTACTGCTTTCATAAGGAGGTATAAAAAACGGATGATAGATAAGGATATAAGCCTCGAGGAAGGAGTATTCATGATTGAAAAATGCTTCAAAGTAGAAAACCTTGTCATTGACATTGGTGAGCGCATCCCTTTTGTCCTTGAAGTCCATGTTTGCTAGTATTGTGTTGAGGAATTAAGTTCTAAATAAAAGAGGGAGATTTTTCTTTTTCTTTTTCATAACATGAAGTTGGTTGGATGACACAATCCCCATCTTGACCGAGTAAACTTTGATCATGCCATGGGGTGTTCTTGAGGAAGAATCCCAAAAGGTGATGGAAGATGGGTAGCTCTCTATGCTCTTTATCCCTAAAGTCTCAACCATCTCAAGAGACATCACACTCACATTGGAACTTTAATCACACAAAGCATGGTCAATACTAAATTTTCCCGAATGCATCACAGATAATTTATCGGGGTTTACAAGCTTAGGAAGATAGGTTGGTGTACTATTGATCTTTGAGTTTCCTTTCATCTTGCACAACTAGTTGATCACCTTAATTCTCAACAAAACGGACAAGTAAAAATACCTCAATAATGGCTTCTTCCTCGAGAAAAATGATCCCAAACAAAATTTCTAATCGACAAAATATTCAAACAGTTTTTAGATTCATATATCTGAAGAACTATATTCGAATCCGAACCTTATCGAGAATCCAATACTACAGTTATAATCTTAAAATTATCAGTTATAATCCAATACTACAATTATAATATTTATTCAATGTCAATACCTTACGAAATCCAACACCTAAAGGCACTTAATATAAGGATTATCAATGACAAGTAAAAGAAAAAACCTAAATATGTACAAGGATATACATGGGATTTCCTCCCAAGTGAGATTGTTTTAAGACTCATGCTTCACTACCTTGGCTTCTAATGAGGATATGTGAATGGCCTAACTTCTTGATTAATAGTTAGAGCTTGAGTAAGAAGATCTTGAAGCTTGATAGGATTTCATTGTATCACGGGAGTAAGGATGGCCTTAGTACTTAAGTAAGATTAATTTGGCCCTTCATAGAATGTTAGGGGATGGAGATGGCACATAATGCATTAGTTGCTTCAATTCATTTCTTGTCTCAAGACGGTGTCTTTTAGCTCTATCCACCCCTTCCTTTCGACCATTTTCCACGTGTTTACTAGATTGACCTTGAAGACTCGCACTTCCCAACATTTCCATCTCATTTTCAGCATTTAGAGAATTCAGTCTTCTAGCTTCAACCTCATCGATGGTCAACTTTCTCAAGGTGCAATACACCATCATCTCACAACTAGCAAAATGTTTTGCTGCCGCTAGATGTACCTCCTCATTTGTAGAGTCGATAGTTTCACAAGTGGTGGGTGAAGAAGGCTTCATAGGGTAAAAAACATTGTTATTGTCATTGGTGAGCGCTATTCTTTTGTCCTTGAAGTCCATGCTTGCTTGTGTTGTGTTGACGAATGAAGTTCTAAGTAAGGGAGGGAGATTTTTTTCTTTTTTCATCCTCATAATAAAGAATTCGGTTGGATGACACAATCCGCCCATCTTGACCAAGTAATCTTTGATCATGCCATGGGGTATTCTTGAGGAAGAATCCCCAAAGGTGATGGAATATGGGTGGCTTTCTATGCTCTTTATCGTAATGTGTCAACCATCTCAAGAGACATCACACTCAGAGTGGAACCTTAATCACACAAAGCATGGTCAATCCTCAATTTTCCAAGAATGCAACAAAAAGATAATTTATCGGGGTTTCCAAGCTTAGGAATATAGGTTGGTGTACTATTGATCTTTGAGTTTCCTTTCATCTTGCACAATTAGTTGATCACCTTAATTCTCAACAAAACGGACAAGTAAAAATACCTCAATAATGGCTTCTTCCTCGAGAAAATGATACCAAACCAAATTTCTAATCGACAAAATATGCAAACAGTTTTTAGATTCATATATCTGAAGAACTATATTCGAATCCGAACCTTATCGAGAATCCAATACTATAGTTATAATCTTAAAATTATCAGTTAGAATCCAATACTACAATTATGAAATGGCCTAGTTTCACTCTTTATTCAATGCCAATACCTTAGGAAATACAACACCTAAAGGCACTTAATATAAGGATTATCAATGACAAGTAAAAGAAAAAACTTAAAAATATATACAAGGATATACATGGGATTTCCTCCCAAGTGAGATTGTTTTAAGACTCATGCTTCACTACCTTGGCTTCTAATGAGGATATGTGAATGGCCTAACTTCTTGATTAATAGTTAGGGCTTGAGTAAGAAGATCTTGAAGCTTTATAGGATCTCATTGTATCATGGGAGTAAGGATGGCTTTAGTACTTAAGTAAGATTAATTTGGCCCTTCATAGAATGTTAGGGGATGGAGATGGCACATAATGCATTAGTTGCTTCAATTCATTTCTTGTCACAAGACGTTGTGTTTTAGCTCTATCCACCCCTTCCTTTTGACCATTTTCCATGTGCTTACTAGATTAACCTTGAAGACTCTCACTTCCCAACATTTCCATCTCATTTTAAGCATTTCGAGAACTCAGTCTTCTAGCTTCAACCTCACCGATGGTCAATTTTCTCAAGGTGCAATACACCATCATCTCACAACTAGCAAAATGTTTTGCTGCTGCTAGATCTACCTTATAATACCCTGTATCAAGAAATGGTCAACGGGAAGTCGACGACGGGCGTTTCTGTAATTTCCAAGAGATGAGGGGCATTTTGGTAAATTTTACCAAAATACAAGTTGTAAGCGGAGACGGGCCAAATGTTCTTCTTTTTGGCCATAAAGAACATTAAGAAGTGAACAGCAGGTGTAGCTGAAGCAAGGGCGCTAGAAAGCTGGTAGTAGTAGAATGCACAAAGAGACCTTCCACCTAAGCGTACGATCTTGGATGTTTCCCTCTCGACTTTGGATCTTAGAACCCCAAAAGTCTGTCTGTACAAACGAGGTCTGCTTCGCCGGGAGTGTGCTACAGAACATCATTATTTTACATTCTTTCATATGTATAGCGCAACCTAATACTTGTTTTTAGACCAGAAGTGGAAGAAACGGAGATTAAACGAGTTTTACGGACTATCGGGAAAGAAAACCGATAGAACCGATTAAACTTGTAAAATTCATTACGGGAGCTACGGGAGTCCGATTGAGGTGAAAGGACTTGCTAAATTCTTCTAAAATAGTCTAGTGTTTTAAAAAGAATCTTGTAGGGTTTATTTTAGAGGCAACGGAGTTTTAATGATTTTAACGGTTTATCAGGAATGGAAACCGACAAAATCGAGAAACATTGTAAATTCCATAACCGGAGCTACGGATGTCTAAATGGAGTGATTCGAGTTTATAAATTCATATAAGAGCATCTAGAATATTAAAATGATTCTTGGAGGATTTATTTCATAGGTTACGGGGTTTTAAAGATTTTTTTGAATAGACTATCGGGAATGGAAACCAAAAAACCGAGAAAAAGACAGAAACACCTCTAAACGTAATCTAAAATTTTTGAAATTTTGACCATAGCTACATTCAATTATGTATAGGATATGATTAAAAGTATTGAGCAAGATTTTATCCCTATAGTAAGTTATAATTTTTAGACCATTAAGGGGTATTTAATAGCTATAAATTAAACATAAATTCAAGGGTGCTTGAGCTTGGACCAGGGTGATTAAGGCTGATTTATAAGGTTATTTTGGAACTAAATAAAGCCCAGTATTAAGAATGGGCCACGAAAAATTGCAAGAAAGAATAAAAGGCTTTGTGGTACTTTTGGTGCAATGAATCTAACAATGTGTTGTCACCAATCTAAGGGACTTCAAGGAGAAGGCTACAAGTGGATGGTAGATGATGAAATGCATTGTTTTGGATGGATTTTTGGTAGGAGGTCGTGGAAAATTAGGAGAAAGGAGGGGAGACAAATGGAGGGGGGAGATCACTTCAATTTTTCTATAAAAAGAGAGCTACCCCCAAACATTTTTCTCACACCAAAAACACTCAAAGCAAAGAGTAGTAAAGAAGAGAGAAAGAAGATAGGGAGAAGAGAGGGAGAATGGAGGAAGAAGAAGGATAAGGAGGATGAGAGAAGAAGGAGGAGGAGGAGGAGCCGGGAGGAGAATAAGAAGCCGGAGGGAGGAGAGAAGAATGAGGAGCCGGAGGGGAGAGAGAGAGGGAGGAGAGTGAGAGTGAGAAAAATATAATAAATATGGTGAAAGGAATATTATTACATCAGAATATTCCCAAGAATATTCTTCGGAAAAGAATTTTTTTGCCGTAATAATCCTTCCGATAAACCGGATTTCTTTTATTTAGAAATAGGATAGACGGTTGTAGTAGACATCAAATGAGGGTTTTCTGGAGGTTCAGAATCACCAAGGTCAAGTTCGGGGTCCAAGCGAATCAACGGTTCAGGAAAGGTTAGGGTTAGCATCGGGTTCGTTTCGGGTCTTGAGGGTTCCGTCAATCCATCCATCCGTCGTCATGATATCACTGTGAGTCGGTTAAATTGTTTGTTGCATATAGATTAGATCATATAGACCCGTAATTAATAAACCATAGATTTAAGTTGCATACCTCGATGATTGATATGGTTAGAATGGCTAGGTTAATTAATAACTCGTTTAACTAACTAAATGGTTAGGTTAAGAGATGCATGCTAGTTATCTTATATTTATAATTCATTAATTGCACCATTGATTGATGATTGTTGATTGTTTGATTGATGCATTCATATAGACGGCATGCTAGGACGTATATGCATATATAGGTAATTAAGAACGTATCTAAATGAATCTATATATGGGAAATTGTGAGTTGATTAAAATACGGATTTAAAACACATAACACATTTAGAATATAATAACGGGGTGGTTAATTAGTCAATAGTCGGGGTTATCGGGTTAAATGAATTAATTAAATAATAATGTGATGTCAGGAGGTTAGTAAGTTTACTAATATCAAGCTGACGGATCAAAGAGATTAATAATAATAGTTTAAGGAAATAATGATAACTAGAGTTGAATTAAGCCGTCTACGGGATTAGTAATCCACTAATCCCAAGGTATCGATCGAATGAGTTAAGGTTTAGAAAAGAGTAAAATATTAATAAACCTAATTAATTGTTGTGTGGTGTTGTGATGATTGTTGTGTCGATTGTTGTGTAATTGTGTATCTACTTCGGTGTTGGGCCGAGTAGACTCTTGATTGCTTGATTGTGTATCTACTGCGGTGTTGGGCCAAGTAGACTGTACTGGTAGATACTTACTTTGGTGCGGGACCGAGTAAGTTTGGATAGATGCCTAATCTGGTATGAAACCGGATAAGGTCGGGTGATGTGGAGGTTGGTGATAGGACTTGTGGGATAGATTGGGGATTGAGTTAGTGTTTCTATTTTGACCTTGATGGTCTTGCGTGCTAGAGTCCCAATGAGTCTGTTGTTTACATTACTATTATTAGGACTCTATAGGGTGCGTTAGATCCCGCAAGTATAGAGACGGCGTTCCGGTACTTCCGACCAATTGAATCCTCGGGTAGTTACCTGATCGGTCCATGATAGGGTCAGGTTTTAATCCTATACTAAACTGCAAGTGCACAGTATCGTCAATGTAGTATATAGGGTTATCGAATCCACAGGGACAATTGGTCTCAATAGAATAAGAAACGTAGCGATCAATACTAGGAGTAAGCAAATGGTGAATGAAATAAATTGCGAGGCAAGAAAGTAAACGATAGAAAGTTGGTTTTGAAAGCAATAAACTAAAAGCGTCAAGCCTAGGGTATTCTCAGGAAATCAGACAGGCAGACAGTTCATTCATCAAGGATCTAATTAAGCACAGTTCTAGAACTCAAAACACAGATACAGAATTAACCAAATTCCTTTGCATTAATTCTCTAAGTCTAAGTGCAGCAAACCAAACTTCCGTTTGCGAGAACTAACAGATTAAACTAGCATTAATTCCAAGTTTGATATGTTCACAATTATCCTAAACCAAACTTCCGTTTGCGAAAATTTTAATTGCTCAATCTAATTAGTTCAGATTCCTAAACCCCACTTCCGTGACGTATTTAGCAACCTAAGATCTAGATTCTAATTGATCATGTTAGAACTAGCTTTAAGCACAATTAAATTGAAGAACAAATATAGTTTGAATCCTTAACTGAATTAAACAAGTCTAGCAAGTCATGAAATCCTATGTGAGAAACCCTAAACCTAACAAGGAATCTACTCAGACATAGATAATGAAAACATAATCATATGATAAGTAAATTGCATAAAAGATAAATTGGAATCAAAGGGGTTCGAAATCTTCTCCAAATACAGATGAAGTAACAGGTTCAGATCAGTCCCAAAAGCTCTAAAAATCCTCTGCTCTTAATTATGAATGCCTTTTGTAAATTAAACACCAAAATCCTATATATATAAGCATAATCTCGGATGGGGCTTCTGGTAAATACTGGAACTATCTTGGGCTTCTCTGCAATTCTTCATAACTTTGTTAAACCGCCGAGACTTGGCCCATTCGCTTGTGTGTCGACCGATGCACAAGGTGTGTCGGTCGATGCATGATCAATAAATCGAGCAGTGAGTTAAGCTCTCGGCCAAAATGCTACAAAAGTCTCAAAATGCTCCAAATATCTCCAATTAGCTCCAAACTTGATTAAACCTGTAAAAGACTCTAAAAGAACACAAAAGACACTAAAAACACAACTATATCATGGCATAAAATGGGTAAAAACCATGATATATCAACTCCCCCACACTTAGCCTTTGCTTGCCCTCAAGCAAAACATAGAACTAAAGCTTGGTGAAGGGGTTTGAAAACTCTTCAGAAACTCATTTCATCCTAGAAGCTACAATACTCAGATTCCCCTTAGTAAACCACTGAAAGAATCAATCACAGGATATCAAGACCAACATGTACTTCCCCCACACTTAGCAACTGTCCTAAGTAAACTCCACAATCACATTCAAGCATTCAAATTCTCCCTACTGACTTCTGCAAGTATTTAAGTGCGGTCTCACCTAAGGAGTATCGATCAAAGGGCACATGGATTCTTACCAAATTAGCTCTAGACCACCATACTATCTTTCTCTAATCCCTTTCTTCTCTTTCCCTTCCTTAACAACTGATTTTCCCCACATTGGGTATCCTTTTATTTTTTTTATCAGTGTTCTTCCTGTTATGGGGTGTACTTTGGACACATTTCATGGATCGCACAGGAGATAATAGGGGTCTCTACCACTCCCGTGACCACTTCGGAGTTACTAACTCATCCTCAGTTTATTATCTCTTTTTTTTTTACTTATGGAAGGGGAGAAGGGAACTAAATAGGACAGGTTGACAGGCTGTGTCAGAACTAACAGGGAATCCGACACAAAGTATACCAAGCCCTTAGGTGAGAAATCTAAATCAGTATTAAGGTGAAGTCAGTAAAAGGATCCTCTGATACCTGAAGTGATATGGGTGTTCCCAGTAGGTTGATCTGTATCTGGGTTTTCTAATAGTCAGAGATAGATCCTGCAACTTCATCCCAATGGTTACTAAAGTTCCTGCAAGTCTTGTAAATCTCCTCAGAAAATCATAGTTTCTTACTTAAACAATTTTGACTCAACAAAACAAAAAATTTTGAAAAATTGACTGACTCTTAAGAAAACAGAAAGATATAAGTCAGTAGCACCTCCCCCACACTTAAGACACATTGTCCCCAGTAGTGTCGAGCGAAGGATCGGTAAAAAGAAAATAAAAATCGAAAAGATGAGATTATGTCTGTCGGTTTTACCTCTGTCGCTCAGGCATCGATCGTTGCACTAAGTGCATCCACCGTTACTTGGCGATTTTCGTGTATGGTCGATCGTTGCTCAGGACCGCAACGATCGCTGCAATGCGATTTCGATCGTGTTGTGACGATCGACACAGAAGTGCGTCGATCGACGCACTGTGAATTTGTCTGAGACCTGCAATCATAAACTCACCAAAAACAAAAACAAAAGTAAAATCCTAACAAAAACACCAAAAATTAAATAGATAAACACCAGTACCTAATGGTGGATGGCCTCCCACCCAGCGCTTGTTTAAGGTCAATAGCTTGACCGGACGGACAAGGATTTTCAGGTTGAGGGTGCAGCATCCAGAGGCAGAATCTGTCCTCTTGGAATCTCGGCCTTAGCCCAATAATGTTTTACCCTCTGTCCATTTACAGCAAACTAATTACCTTCTTTGCCGATTAGAACGACAGCTCCATATGGACGCACTTCTTTTATCGTGTAGGGACCAGACCATCTTGATTTCAGCTTACCTGGAAACAAATGCAATCGAGAATTATATAAGAGTACCTGATCATTAGGCTCAAACCGTCTAGAAACAATCTTCTTATCATGATAAGCTTTAGTTCTCTCCTTGTACAGCATTGAGTTCTCATAGGAAAACTGTCTAATCTCATCCAACTCATTAAGCTGTATCAATCTCTTCTCTGCAGCTGATTTAAGGTCGAAGTTCATCTGCTTTACAGCCCACGCTGCTTTGTGCTCAAGCTCCACTGGCAGATGACATGCTTTTCCATACAGCAGATGAAATGGAGTAGTCCCTAATGGCATCTTAAATGCAGTCTTGTAGGCCCATAAAGCATCATCAAGCTTAGCTGCCCAATCTTTCCTTGTCTTTCCAACTGTCTTCTCTAAGATCTCTTTGATCTGTCTGTTAGAAACCTCGACTTGTCCACTAGTCTGAGGGTGATAAGGAGTAGGGACTCGGAGATGAACCCATGCTTTCTTAGGAGCTTCTCAAAGACTTTATTAATAAAGTGGGATCCCCCATCACTAATCACTATCCGAGGCACTCCAAATCTAGGGAATATGATGGATTTAAACAGCTTAATGACTACTGAAGAATCATTGGTTGGACTAGCTATTGCTTCTACCCACTTAGACACATAATCCACAGCAACCAGGATGAATTTATTTCCATAGGATGAGGGAAAAGGACCCATAAAGTCTATGCCCCAGCAATCAAAAACCTCAACCTCAAGAATGAAATTCTGAGGCATCTCATGCTTCCTACTGATTTTCCCTCTCCTCTGACAGGCATCACAATGAGAAATAAATAAGTGAGCATCAGCAAACATTGTAGGCCACCAGAAACCTGTCTGTAACACCTTAGACACAGTCTTGAAAGTGGCAAAATGTCCTGCGTAATCTGATCCATGGCAGTGGAATAGGATATCTGGAACCTCTGATTCAGCAACACACCTTCTGTAGAGGCCATCTGAACAGTGCTTATAGAGGTATGGTTCATCCCAATAGTATCGCCTAAGCTCTCTGAAGAACCTCTTCTTCTCATACCCTTTTAGATCATCCGGTTCAGTCTCTATGGCTAGGTAGTTGGCTATGTCTGCATACCATGGTCGATCAGTTGTTGTGACAGCATTAATCTCAAACTCGTACCCTCCAATCCGAATTGTAAAAGTATCTGGATCTGTATCCGCATTGCAACGATCGTCACAGAGGAGCGCATCGATCGTCGCTGTCCCGATAGGTGCATCGATCGACGCTGAAGTTGCATCGATCGACGCAATGCGATTAATCCGACAGTTTTGCAGATTTCTGTCAAAATCTGTTTGAAACATTGTCCCAACCATGTTGACGTTCTCTTCAGGCAAATAATCATTAATTGGCACGTCTTCCTCAACTAGCATCCTTGAAAGATGGTCAGCAACTCCATTTTCAACCCCTTTCTTGTCTCTTACTTCAGTGTCAAACTCCTGAAGCAACAGAATCCATCTCAACAATCTTGGCTTAGCATCTTTCTTCTGCATCAGATACTTCAGGGCTGAATGATCAGTCTGTACAATCACCTTTGAGCCGACAAGATAAGAGCGAAATTTTTCAAATGCAAAGACAACCGCCAACAACTCCTTCTCCGTAGTGGCATAGTTTCTTTTTGCATCATCCAGTGTCCTACTGGCATAATAGATAGCATGAAGCTTTCTATCCTTCTTCTGCCCAAGAACAGCTCCTACAGCATAATCACTTGCATCACACATAACCTCAAAAGGCAGATCCCAATCCGGTGGCTGAACTATGGGAGCACTTACTAATGCTTGCTTGATCTGTTCAAATGCAGTCTGACAATCTGCAGTGAACTCGAATTTGGTATGCTTACACAGCAAAGCAGTTAGTGGCCTAGCGATTTTGCTGAAATCTTTGATGAACCGTCTGTAGAAGCCAGCATGTCCAAGAAAACTTCTAATAGATTTAACAGAATCAGGCGCCTGAAGATTGGTCATCACCTCAATCTTAGCGCGGTCCACCTCTATTCCTGCTTTAGACACTTTATGTCCAAGTACAATGCCATCTCTAACCATGAAATGACACTTTTCCCAATTAAGAACCAAGTGTTTCTCTTCACATCTTGTCAGAACCTTACACAGATTGTCTAAGCAGTCATTATAGGATGATCCATATACTGAGAAATCATCCATGAATACCTCCATAAAGTCCTCAATCATGTCTGTGAATATGGACATCATGCATCTCTGGAAAGTGGCTGGTACATTGCAGAGTCGAAAAGGCATCCTACGGTAAGCGAATGTCCCATATGGACAAGTGAAAGTGGTCTTTCCCTGATCCTCTGGATGGATGGGAATCTGAAAGAAACCTGAGTAGCCGTCAAGGAAGCAATAGTAAGGGTGATTGGCTAGCCTCTCGAGCATCTGATAAATAAAAGGCAAGGGGAAATGATCCTTCCTGGTAGCAGCATTCAGTTTCCTGTAATCTATACACATCCTGTGTCCTGTCACAGTCCTAGTAGGGATCAGCTCGTTCTTCTCATTCTTCACAACTGTAACTCCTCCCTTCTTAGGTACTACATGGACTGGACTCACCCAATCACTGTCAGAGATAGGATAGATGATCTAGGCATCAAGGAGTTTCATAATCTCCTTTTTAACCACTTCCTGCAAATTGGGATTAAGCCTTCTCTGATGCTCAATAGATGTTTTGGACTCATCCTCAAGATGTATCCGATGCATGCACAGCTCCGGTGAGATGCCTGTAATATCATCAAGAGAATAGCCAAGAGCCTTGCGATGTTTGCGCAGCTTGCTTAGCAGTAAGGTGAGCTCTGCGTTGTTCAAACTAGCATTAACAATCACTGGATAAGTTGAATTGGGTCCAAGAAATGTGTACCTTAGCCCGGATGGAAGTCGTTTCAGTTCTATTTTCGGAGCTTTTTCTTCTGCCCAGTCTCTGTCGACTTGCAACGACCGATGCTCAGGTAGTGTCGATCGTTGCAGGGTCGCGTCAGACACTTCTACCTGCATTGCAACCTCAACAGAATCCATCAGTCTCGTATAACACATTGCTGGCTCGTCCTTCAGGTACTCTAACTCCAAGATAGAGCTCAGTAAAGCCCTTTCTAATGGGTCTTCAGCATGTGATTGGTAAAAGTACTCGGCAGCCAAATCACCTAATGTGTCCACATAGAAGGTCTGTCCGTCGATGGTTGGTCTCTTTACTAGCTTGTTCATATCAAAACTCATCTTTAGATCGCCCACATTCAGAATTATTTTACCTCCTTGACGGTCAATCATCGCACCAGCTGTAGCTAGGAAAGACCTCCCCAGAATCAATGGGTCTTTTGGCTCTTGTCCATATTGTAGAACCACAAAATCAGTAGGGATCACACACTTGCCAACCATTATAGGCACATCCACTATTACTCCTTCGGGAATCCTGATTGATATATCTGCCAGAACCAGTGATATCCTAGTGGGAATAAAGTCTGTCATCCCAAGCCTTTTAGTAACTGAGAGGGGCATCAGATTTACACTGGAACCAAGATCACATAGAGACCTTTCGAACCTCTCTTTGTAGATGGCACAATCTAACACGAAGCTTCCTGGATCCTTTAGTTTCTCTGGAATTCTGCCTTGAACCACTGCGCTGCACACCTCATTGAGCATCATTATACTCTCTTCATCAAACCATTTTCCAGAAATCATATCCTTAAGGCATCTCTTCATCATAGGAGAAGTTTGAACAGAGTCTAACAAAGGCACTTCAACTCTCACCTTTTTTTATGAACTCTTTCCACTTTGCATATTGCCTATCATTCTTAGCCTTTCTGGGATTCTTGGGATAAGGTACCTTAGGCTTGTATACCCTTTCGGTTGACTGTTTCGGTTTCTCTGGTTTCGAACTCTCTGCAGTCACCTTGTGTCGATCGTTGCTCCTACCGCATCGATCGGTGCTAGGCGACTGTGCTTCGACTTCCGACTCCTTGATTTCGCTCTGCATCGACCGTTGCATAGGTGCATCGATCGACGCATTGCGAACATCGCGGATCTCATCTTCCAGCTCTTCAATTTCTACGAGTTCTTCAACACTTAACTGCTTTTTCGGCCCAGATGACAGCTCCATACCACTTCTCAATGTCATTGCATTGCATTGGTACTTGGGATTAACATCAGTTCGTCCTGGGAGATATCCCTCTTCCCTTTGAGCATGCCATGCAGTCCTTGCAACTTTAGCATCAAGTTCCTTCATGTGTGTGTTCAGATATTCAAACTTCCCATTCAGCTCCCTGTAGATTGTTTCCATCTTCTCATCGGCATCTGCTGCGATCTTAGTCTGACTCTCCATCATCTGCTTCAGCATTGTCTCCACTCTACTTGTATGTCCAGGATTAGATGATTTGCTGTTGAAAGTACTTTTTTGTCCTCCATTGAAGAACCTGTTCCCTTGTTGATTACCAAATCTATTACCTTGGAAACCAGAACCTCCTATGTAATTCACATCTTCTTCCTGAGTGTCCTCCTCTGTCTGAATTACCTCTACATCTTGGGCAAAGTGAACCACTTTCTTACCTGCTAGGAGATTGCAAACTGTGTCCAGTCTAGATCTAATATCAGCTATGTCAGAACTCTCTACACCACCACCAGGTTTCTTCCTCCTCTCATCGATAGTCTTGCAACTGTTGCTGCCTATCAGATTCTCAATCAACTGCTTAGCCTGTGTAGGAGTCCTGGTGTTGAAGTTGGCATTACTGGAATTATCCAGCACAAACTGATATGGAAGATCTATGCCTCTGAAGAAAATACCAATCAGCTGAACTTCAGTGAATCCATGGTGTGGGCAATCACGCTGATACTGCTTAAATCTCATCCAGGCAGTCTTCAAAGGCTCCACAGCTCCTTGAGAAAATGTGAGTATGTCCTGTCTGGACTGGTCTGAACGCGCATCATCATAGAAGTGGCGCAAGAACTCACTTTTCAGGGCTGCCCAAGTAGTATACTGACCAGGTACCAGCTGCTTCAGCCATGCACTAGCGTCTCCAGCAAGACTGTGCGGAAAGAGCTTAAGGAACAGATAGTCCGGGCATACTCCATCATACTTCATGCTAGTGACTATGTCCTCAAACCGATCAATGTGATCCATAGGCTGCTCTGCTTGGTAACCATGAAATGCAATCTGTCTCATCAGCGAGTAGTAGATGGTCTTGATATCAAAATCATTCCTCTCAAAGGTAGGAAGCACTAAAGCTGACCGGTTTGCATGAAACTCATCCGGTCTGTTGTAATCAGCTAAGGTACTCTCATGGACAACCATCTGTCTAGCTCGGTTCTGGCGTGGTGGCTCAGCTTCCTCATCATCAGGGATCACTCGTCCATCAGCATCAATCCTCTGCCCAGCAGCATTGTAAGGATTGTTTTCTGGATCCCTCAGGGTACCCTCAGCATCTGGTATCAGAATCAAACACTCACGTACCATCCTTTCTCTTCTTTCTCTTCTGTTAGCTCTCTCTAAACGTCCAAGTTCTTCAAGATCTAGATTAACTAAGCTCAAGTTCGGATTACTTCTAGTTTTCTGCATCTGCATAAACTGTCTGTAATCGTCCAGCAACGATCGATGCTATCAGTGCAACGATCGATTCAACCTCAGAATCGCCTAGTGACGAACGATGCAAGGGTGCAACGATCGACGCAGTGCGAAATTGGTACCTGCGACAGAGAGAAAAACAGACGAAAATTAGTACTAAAAAAAATAAAAAAAAAACGAAAAGAAAACGAAAAATCCTAGTAAAACCCTAGGCACGAAGCTATTGAAGTCTCCAAGAGTCCCCGGCAACGGCGCCAAAAACTTGATAAGTTCAGGTTTTAATCCTATACTAAACTGCAAGTGCACAGTATCGTCAATGTAGTATATAGGGTTATCGAATCCACAGGGACAATTGGTCTCAATAGAATCAGAAACGTAGAGATTAATACTAGGAGTAAGCAAATGGTGAATGAAATAAATTGCGAGGAAAGAAAGTAAACGATAGCAAGTTGGTTTTGAAATTAATAAACTAAAAGCGTCAAGCCTAGGGTATTCTCAGGAAATCAGACAGGCATATAGTTCATTCAGCAAGGATCTAATTAAGCACAGTTCTAGAACTCAAAACACAGATATAGAATTAACCAAATTCCTTTGCATTAATTCTCTAAGTCTAAGTGCAGCAAACCAAACTTCCGTTTGCGAGAACTAACAGATTAAACTAGCATTAATTCCAAGTTTAATATGTTCACAATTATCCTAAACCAAACTTCCGTTTGCGAAAAGTTTAATTGCTCAATCTAATTAGTTCAGATTCCTAAACCCCACTTCCGTGACGTATTTAGCAACCTAAGATCTAGATTCTAATTGATCAGGTTAGAACTAGCTTTAAGCACAATTAAATTGAAGAACATATATAGTTTGAATCCTTAACTGAATTAAACAAGTCTAGCAAGTCATGAAATCCTATGTGAGAAACCCTAAACCTAACAAGGAATCTACTCAGACATAGATAATGAAAACATATTCATATGATAAGTAAATTGCATAAAAGATAAATAGGAATTAAAGGGGTTCAAAATCTTCTCCAAATACAGATGAAGCAACAGGTTCAGATCAGCCCCAAAAGCTCTAAAAATCCTCAGCTCTTAATTATGAATGCTTTTTGTAAATTAAACACCAAAATCCTATATATATAAGCATAATCTCGGATGGGGCTTCTGTGTAAATACTGGAACTATCTTGGGCTTCTCTGCAATTCTTCATAACTTTGTTAAACCGCCGAGACTTGGCCCATTCGCTTGTGTGTCGACCGATGCACAAGGTGTGTCGGTCGATGCATGATCAATAAATCGGGCAGTGAGTTAAGCTCTCGGCCAAAATGCTCCAAAAGTCCCAAAATGCTCCAAATATCTCCAATTAGCTCCAAACTTGATTAAACCTGTAAAAGACTCTAAAAGAACACAAAAGACACTAAAAACACAACTATATCATGGCATAAAATGGGTAAAAACCATGATATATCAGTCCACGTGCCTTCGGGTAGTGATTCTGGTTATGGTGTTAACCTACTGAGTGACGCCGGTAGGTGTGTGGTCCGGAGAATACGGGGTCGCGTCCAAGGGCCGGACTGCATGAAAGCTTTGGTTATCTAGGGGTAGCCCGAGTCACCGCATATCGATGGACAGAGAATGGTGTCCTAGTCGTAGGACTTCGTGTTTTCATCTAGGAGTCATGGGAGGTTTTAGTTACCGTGGGGTAGCTAAGTGTTTCCGTGGAAATTACCGAGTACGCATAGTGGGCCCAGTTAATGTGAAGTTGTATAGAGCCGCGATAGATAGATCGAATCTAATCGAGAACATATGCCGCAGTGTTCTCGATTCCCTTGGTTACCTTTTTGTTGTTGTGATTTAATTGATGCTTGTATGTTGTGGAGCTCATCACGTATTGGTAGCACTGAAGGATCTTCGGTGTTAATCCTGATTCAATTCATCAGATTACTAGATCCTAAACATGCCAGATCTAGGTTCTCTTGATTAGAAACATAAGTAGATCTCACCTTTTACCTGTTTTGCAGCGGAAAGAGAGAACATGTCAGAGATCAGAGAGCCACCGAGTGATAACTCCTCCAGAGGTTCACACACGCACACCAAGCAGGAAGAAAGCTGCTAGACCGAGCTGTGGGAGGTCGCAGGGAGAGAGAGAGTCGCGGCTAGGGCTACCTCTCGACCTGAACTCGTCTTAAGTTTATATAAAACTTGTTCAGTTCGTTTTGGGCCATTTGGCCCAAATGCCAATTAACTCCGAGGCGTTCGCGCATTGCATCGATCGTTGCACCTTATGCATCGATCGATGCACAATGGCTAAAACCTCTTATTCTCTCTAAGTATAGTAAATGCCTAGCACTTTTACCATACTCCTGCTAAACCGTTCCTACACGATTTCCTGTTAGCTTAGGCGTGTGACCCATATGGGATCATATAATAAAGGCAATAAGTCCAAGACTTATAGATCATGAGCGGACTCTAGCAAGCCATCATGACCCCCAGTATTATATGACTTATGTCTGATCTTTGACATACTCTTACTTTCTAGAGACAGTACCGAGATTACTGGACACATTTCCAACAATCTCCCACTTGTACTGGAATCTCTGTATTCATAATCCTTTTGTCACAATATCTCGATTAGTCATAAGGCAAGATTAGTGTCATCCTTATAAAGCCTAATCTTGTTCATCGGACTCTGATTTGATACTGTCAATCCAAACGACTCGGGACAGTCCGTTTGAGCATGGCCATGCATTTTCCAGTATTCAAATCTCCGATTGGCCTAGAGATATTCACTCCATTTATATTGGAGGGACAAATCCCGTCTTGTTCCATCACTGTAAACTACTCATTTCATAATGTACCCAAACAAGGTCCTTATAACTATCGCAGAACGATAGCGTTAGACAATGATCAAAGTGCATCAGTCCATGTGCAGTCACATGCATGCGAACTCAGGTCTAAGGACTATACTCTATAGTCGTAGTAAGAATCTCTTATGACACAGATATAAATATCCTGAAGAGTTCTTATAAGCGGGTCTTGTCCGGTCGTATGTTCCCCAACATACACCTATGTACTGACTTTGATGCCGAGCATCTATGACACACTGAGACTTTGTCATAAGTCACGTACCAATCCAGTCTCACACGGTTGTTGGTGTTCCAATTTCAACAACCTTTGACTAGGGACAGGATGATATAAAACATCTATCAAATATAGGGTCTCATGATCAAGCTAAATGACTTCGATGACTCAAGATCAAGTCATTTACTTCGATGACCTATAAAATGGTTCATATCATTTTGGAACGATTATTTCATCACAGTTAAAATAATCTTGAAATAATAATTTCATTATCAAACATCTCAAATGTTTTACAAGAACATATCAATAACTAAATAAAGCCCTTTACTAACTCCCACTGAAATTAAGACTACATCTTAACTTCACTTATCCTACAGCTACAGTCCGTGACTCGTGCTTAGGGCTAAGGAGTGGCTTCGTTAATAGATTAGCAACGTTCTCATTTGTTGAAACTTGCTGATCTACTTAACATCTCTGTCATTTATCTCAAGGTGTTTGGACCTCTGATGTGCAGCTAGTCTCATCTATGCTGGGAATCACATCAAGTTCATTGACGAACTCTTCTTTCCAAACAACCTCTTTCGCCGCTTTCCAAGCTGCGAAATGTTCAGTTTAAGTCATGGAGTCAGCAACAGTGCCTTGCACCGCCAGACAGACACAAGATATAACCGGACTGTGACCGGAAATCATCTTTGTCTGTTGGAAACTTGCCTTTCAGACTCTGCTGACTTGTAGCACATCACTTTCTCCGTAAATCAAGAACTTATCCTTAGTATTCCTCAAATACTTTAGGACATACTTTAGGAAACTTGATTCTTTGCTGGATTTGACTGGTCTTTACTTGTCTTGCTTAACATTAAAGCAACATCAAACAAGTACGTTTCATGGCATACATGATAGATCCAATTACCGAAGCATATGGAATCCTATCCATGCATTTAAGCTCAGCAGTTATCGTAGGATACTGTATCTTGCTTAACGTATTGCCATGTGACATTTGCATAAAACCCTTCTTGGATTGCTGAAAAACGTGTAGGACTTTGTCAATTTAAGAATCCTGACATTGTCCTACCAGCTCTTTTGGATCTCTATCTTTAAATCCAAAATCCAAGACTTTCGTGGCTATACCCATGTCATTCACAAAACCAACTCCCAAGCCAGTCCTTTACCGACTGCAGCATTGGGACGTTATATCCGAGAATCAGTATGTCATCGACATACACTTTGAGAAATGCAATATCGCTCCCACTAATCTATTAGTAAACACACAGTTCCGCTTCGTTCCTGTTCAAGTCAAAACCTTGACTACTTCAACAGAACGAAGATTCCAACTCCGATATGTTTGCTTCCATCCATGAATGGATCGATGAAGCTAACTTACATAAAATGTAATTTTTCGGAGTCCGGGCTTACTTTCGCTTCTTTGAATTTCGCAGATTCGTCGCTTTCAATGATCATCAGATCATGCGAACTTTCAATGATTATCAGGTTCAACTAATGACGAGAAATCACTCTCTGATTAGCAACTGATTCATTCATATCTGCGAACTTCAGGCTCCACAGGTGTAGATTCTACAGAAATCTGTAAATCCTTCCGCTGCTCTCCCTCAATAGGTAAAGCAGCCTCCTGTATTTCTCGAATTTCTTCGAGTTGTACTTTTACTCCCACTGTTCTTCTTGGAAAGTAACTTCCCTTCTTAGAAAACAGAATGGTCGTAAAAATACTTTTTACTCCCACTGTTCTTCTTGGAAAGTAATTTCCCTTCTTAGAAAACAGAATGGTCGTAAAAGTACCGAGCCTTGGTTTCCCTAAGAAAACTTCGAGTTATGTTTTTACTCCCACTGTTCTTCTTGGAAAATAACTTCCCTTCTTAGAAAACAGATTGGACGTAAAAGTAACAAGCCTTAGTTTCTCTAGGACAACCAGCGAAGTAGCTCAACTACTAATACTCAGTAAAGACGAATTTGGATCGATTCCAATCCACATTTACGTGGTGTCTTTCAACTGATATTGGTGGAACTATTTTAGCGTAAACTTAGATATTTCTAGAGCGTTATTCTTAAAATATCATGGAAGATCCGTGTGATTCATCTTTAATCATTTCTAATAAGATCTGATTCTTTCTCACAGAAACACCTTCAGGTTTTCAGGAGAAATGAGCTGTGAAACGATTTCACACTCATTCAGATGATCACATAATCAATGACTTAAGTATTCTCACTCATGATTTTAATCCAGAGTCTTAATACTTTTGTCATTCAGATCCTATACTTCATTCTGGAACTCTTTCGACCATGTCAAAGAATTCCGACTTGTGTCTCATCAAATGAACACAGTCACACTCACTGAAGTAATCAGTAGAGACAATGAAGTACAGGAGATTTTTCTCTGGCATTACTGCTCATTGGGCCACATACATGAGTATGTTCCAGGTCCAATGAGCCTTTGGGCTTTTCTTTAGCTCGGCTAAGATAGGCCCTTTACCTTTTGGTCTAGTAAACATAATTCAAGTCTCATAAGATATTTTATCAAATGAGCCCAACAGTCCATGACTATGGGATTTCTGAATCCGACTTACTCTATGTGACCAAGACTTTATGCCAAGAAAAATCAGGTTTAATTCATCAGATTTAAACCAATTCGGTATTTATGTTACATTTAGGCACTTTTGGTTTAAGATATAAAACCCATTCCATGAATAGGGTGCTACAATTAATATTTCATTAAGATCAAAAGAACAAAACTTGTCTTTTATCAAAATGAAAAACATTCAAATTCTTACAAGAAAATGAAAGACAACTCTGCTTGAAGCAGGTACATTGTAGCAATTATTTAATACAAAACCAAGCCTCAAAGGGATCTATAAGTGAAAAACCCTACGGCTGAGGCAGCATCCCAAGCTCCTTCCAGACATGTAGTTTCACTTGCCCTTCCTTCAACGTTCTACTGTTGCTTAGGCTCTGCATATTATCACAAATATCAGTGCCACAACCAGTATCCAATACCTTTAAGGTAGAACTTGAAGTAATAACATGAATACCTGAGGAAGTAGTCGCATACATCGACTTTAACTCCTTATTATCTTCCATGAATTTAATGCAATCACTCTTCCAATGCCCTGTCTCCTTACAGTAGCAGCACTTACCAACGTAAGAGGTATCTGACTCGGGCTCAGAAGACACACGCTTGCCATGATTCAAAATCTGGACAACTTTGCCTTCACCCTTGTCAGCATTAGGTTTATCAAACCTACCCTTCTCATTCATGAGATTTTTCAGGGTACTCTTCATGTTTGGCTCAACTGTCTTGAGCATATCATGCAGTTCAGTCAGCGTCTTCGTTAAGCCTTTCTTGATATAGTTCCTTCTGAACTTATCATAGCTTGACGGCAGTGACTGCAGAATGATCTCAGTTGCCAATTCTTGGCTAACTGGATAATCCAGTTTCCTCAGGTTATCAATATAACCTATCATTTTACTGACATGAGGACTCACCGGATTATCATTTGGTAGCTTGCAGCTAGTGAGAGACTTAACCAACTGGTATCTCTCCACTCTTATTTGCTCCTGAAATTTCAATTTCAGGCTGCTGATCATCTCTATTGGCGACTCCATGTTCTCATATTGCTCCCGCAAGTCAGAGTCCATGGTAGCCAATATCAGACCACGCACATCTACCGTATCATTATAATGCTTATTCCAAGCATCATATACTGCATGGGAGGCATTGGACCCGATCCTTACGGGGAGAGCTCTCTCAAGAACATAGTCCTTTCTCTCCTGCCTGAGGACTAGCCTCAGGTTCCGCGGCCAAGTCAAGAAATTTGATCCGTTCAGCTTGTCCATCCCAAGGATAGACCGGATCGAGAAAGTGTTTTGATTGTTTGTGCTAGTCATAACTGAAATTTAAGATAAAAGGATTTTAGTTAATATGTTCAATATGATTAATCTCGTATTAAAATTAATATGATTAATCACGCATTATATTCAATAACATAAGTTACCCTCAATAGAATATAATGATTCCAAGATCCACATATAACTAAGATTAAAGTGGGCCACTGGCCATCACCCAACCTTAGCTTATATCGGTAAGCCATGTATCGGCTAATTATATCCGTGATATAACTCTTGGTTGTGAATCTGGGCCCGAGGCCCAATCCACTCTGATGTCTCAAGGCCCGGGACTCCCGATGGCCTAGTCAAGAAAACCAGACTATACAGTCATGTAATCATTAATGTCTGGGACTCCCAATGACATTTATGAATCACAAACCGTCTTACCCACGCAAAAGCAGACATCCTCACACTGTAAGGCCATGAATACAATTGAATGGGCTTTGACAGCTGACATAGAATGGACAAGACATCCAACGCTTGATATTATATGAGGTTCGTAGGTTTATTAAAATTTCATTCCCAAAATAGAAGATTACTATTTCGGGAAACTTTCTATTTTAGGAAACCTACTATTTTAGGAAACTTTCTAAAATGGAAACTTTCCTTAAATCCAAAACATGCAAATTCAGAAACTTCTAATTTAAGAAACTTTCTAATTTCAAAATTTCGGAAACTTTAATTTTAAAATCTATTTATATAACTTTATAAAATAAACTTTAAATTAATCTGAAGAAAGACTCAAATAATTGGCCCAATTGTTTTAACTTCTTGGCCCGAGGCCCAAGAATTTGTCCATGTCCAAGACATGACCCAATTGTCCAATTAATTGACATAACCGGTCTGGTTCATTAAAATTGGTCTAACCAAAATTAATTACTACGACGACCACAATTGTCAACCGGTTATTTACTAAACCGGATTTTCTCAATTTATTTGGTCCAACCAAATCAAATTAGAAAATCCTGGTTTAGGCACTAAATCCAATAATTCTTTCGACATTGGATTTCTTATCCCGGTTTAACCAGACTTAATAAAATTATTAAATCTGTTTATTAAACCGAGACGTTTAATTTTAATTAAATTAAACCGAGTCTAAACCCTGACCTCATCGATCGATGCTCTCAGCATCGATCGATGCTCTCAGCATCGATCGATGCTCTTAGCATTGATCCTGCAACGATCGTGCATCGATCCTGCAACGATCGATGCTCTCACGCGTGCACGAACGGTTATCAGGTTTGGCCGAGAGATTCTCGCGAGATCCATGCGATCGTTTGAACGATCCATGCGATCGCGGTCAATCTCTCGCGACTGCAACGATCGATCCTTGCATTGCATCGATCGATGCAATGCGATCTCTCGTGGTTGTATCGACCGATCATGCGATCGTATCGATCGATGCATCGCGATCACAGCCGATACTTCTTTATGAAAATCGCATTCTTCCAAATCAATATAGCTTGGATTATTGCGATTTCAAATGCGTTTAGGTTTCAATTCCTTGTTGCTTAAGTGATTTATCTTATCAGTAGTTGATTCAAAACACTTCTTAAACAAGGAAACAATTCTAAACTGAATCTAAACAAGAAAAACCAGAACCAATGGCTCTGATACCACTGAAGGATCTTCGGTGTTAATCCTGATTCAATTCATCAGATTACTAGATCCTAAACATGCCAGATCTAGGTTCTCTTGATTAGAAACATAAGTAGATCTCACCTTTTACCTGTTTTGCAGCGGAAAGAGAGAACAGGTCAGAGATCAGAGAGCCACCGAGTGATAACTCCTCCAGAGGTTCACACACGCACACCAAGCAGGAAGAAAGCTGCTAGACCGAGCTGTGGGAGGTCGCAGGGAGAGAGAGAGTCGCGGCTAGGGCTACCTCTCGACCTGAACTCGTCTTAAGTTTATATAAAACTTGTTCAGTTCGTTTTGGGCCATTTGGCCCAAATGCCAATTAACTCCGAGGCGTTCGCGCATTGCATCGATCGTTGCACCTTATGCATCGATCGATGCACAATGGCTAAAACCTCTTATTCTCTCTAAGTATAGTAAATGCCTAGCACTTTTACCATACTCCTGCTAAACCGTTCCTACACGATTTCCTGTTAGCTTAGGCGTGTGACCCATATGGGATCATATAATAAAGGCAATAAGTCCAAGACTTATAGATCATGAGCGGACTCTAGCAAGCCATCATGACCCCCAGTATTATATGACTTATGTCTGATCTTTGACATACTCTTACTTTCTAGAGACAGTACCGTGATTACTGGACACATTTCCAACAAGCACGTGATCAGCAACTGTACTTGATTGTTATTTTCGGTTTGTGCGGGATTATTAGATTATTAGCAGCCTTTAGTTAGGAGCCGACTCACTGGGTAATCTTAGATTGCTCATCAGACTATTTTTGTTTTTCAGGTTTGGCGTAGTTCGGCGGACGCGTAGGACACTCGGAGCAGTCTCGGGTTGGCATTTGGCTAGCGTTTGTAAGCATTTGGACTTTATTTTCGGTTGCGGATTTTATGGGTACCCTGCTAAAAGATTTGTATTGAACCGTATATTGTTACAAATAAGATTTATATTTTTAAAGTAATAAAAATGGAATAATTCTCGGATATACGGTTTAGTCCGAACCGAACACAATTCGGTGAAGCGGTACGGGTTTAAAAGCCTCGTATCGTGGAAACGAGGTAAACGGAATCAAAGGTGGTTTGGTTCAAGCCTTTGTCTCAAACCGGACTGTCTCTGGCTTTGGTATTGTGACAAACTCTTCTCGTACGACTGCTCGGGTTCGATCGGTCATGTTCTTGTTTGATTGTTGACCGGTCAGCTCGTCGGTCAGCGGAAAATGGGAAGGGGGCTTCACATACCTCCTCTTTTGTAGAGTTGAGAGTTTCACAAGGGGTGAGTGAAGAAGGGTTCATAAGGTAAAAAACATCGTTATTGACATTGGTGAGCGCAATTATTTTGTCCTTGAAGTCCATGCTTGCTGTTGGGGAATGAAGTTCTAAATAAAGGAGGGAGATTTTTTTCTTTTTTCATCCTCATAACAAAGAATTCGGTTGGATGACACAATCCGCCCATCTTAACCAAGTAATCTTTGATCATGCCATGGGTGTTCGTGAGGAAGAGTCCCCAAAGGTGATGAAAGATAGGTAGCTATCTATGTGCTTTATTCTTATGTGTCAACCATCTCAAGAGACATCATACTCAGAGTGGAAGATGAATAACACACAAAGCATCTTCAATTCTCAATTTTCCATGAGTTAATTTATCAGGGTTTCCAATCTTAGGAAGAGAGGTTGGTGTGTTGTTGATCTTTGAGTTTCCTTTCATTGTGCACAACTAGTTGATCATGTAAATTCTCAACACAATGGACAAGTAAAAATACCTCAATAATGGCATCTTCCTCCCATAAAAATGATACCGAACCAAATTTCTAATCAACAAAATATCTAAACGGATTTTAGATTCATATATCCAAAGAACTGGACTCGAATCCGAACCTAATCGAGAATTCAATATTATAGTTATAAACCTAAAGTTATCAGTTATTTGAAAACTAAATAGTCAAAATATCCAAAATATCTAAAATATTGTAAAAATTCTTAATTATGATTATCTAAATTAATTATATTTTATTCAAATTTAAATATTTTTGATCTGTTTTAATATTTTGAGTATGATCTAAACCCAGATAGAACTGAACCGGACCCAAACTAAAATAGTAAAATATCTAACATATCTTATACTGAAAACATAAAAAAATTTGAACCGGACCCAGATACATGAATACCCTTACCTACATTTTTGATAATAAACATAAATTAATATATGGATATCTGGAAACCAATCTAAAGGTACTTTTGCAATTATGAACTTAATAAATGAATTTTGGTTCCTAAAATTAAAAAAAAAAAAAAGCAAAATTGGGTTTAAATCGGTATGTTCATGTTTATTCAACCGAACCGATTTCATTAATTTACTAATTTTAGCTTTCTTGCGGATAACAATAAAGTAACCCAATTATTAATGCAACTAGTTATCCAAAAATAGAGGTTTTATTGGGACTAGTCCACCGATCTAAGAGTACATAAAGATTTGTTAAATTACTGGTTTAAAATTAAGAAATATGCTTCATGACCACAAAACTAGTTTTGTGAACATTAATTTAGAGTTATAATGTGGTTGGGTATTTTTAAAATGAAATATAGGTGATAAAACTAATGAAAAATTCACGATTTACGTATGAAAATAAGGGTTTTCATAGGTAAGGCAACATATCTAATTTATATAAAAGACAAGTAATGATAGAGAAACTATCTCCTCTCCTCCAATCAAATCGTCAGATTAAGCTGACGTGTCACAATTTTTGGTGACTACTTTGAAAAAAAAATTTGGTGACTATTCGAACAATTTTTTTTTATCTCCCAAAAAAATTCTTAACCTCCCGTGAACGTGAACCGTTCAACAGTTGCAGAGCTCCCCCATCCCCATTTTCGTCGTTCTCCATCAATCTCACAACCCAGGTAGGAAATCATTTATTTTTTCTTTGATTCTCAATTCCTACAATCCCGATTTGGTGTATGCTCAAAAAAATCGCAATCGAATTTTTGTTTATGTATATTTTCAAGTATTCCTGGATCTGGAAAATTTGGGAATTATAGGCGTCGACTGATCTTCAACTCTCAAGAACACAACCTGAGGCAAAACTAGCTACAAACCGTCTGATTCATGTTTATCGTCCTCTATCTGTCTATTATATCTGTGAATCTTCAAAACCCTTACCCCATCTTTGTTTGTTGTCACAGGTGTGAAACCGGTGAATAAATTCTGATCTATTACACATTCAAACCTGTTTATTTTTCTTTTCTTATCGTTAATTTGATTTTTGTAATTGCAGAGATCATAGTAAAGCTTGGGTCCATGCTCAGTTTGGTGGTTATATGAAAAACGGTTCTGTCTTTTTGTTTGCTTCTTGATAAATCTTAGATTCACTCTTCATATGCTCATGAATTTTTTATGTACTTCATGAAAATATCCAGATTAGGCATAAAGATCATCCTACTGAACTTTATCTGGCTGGAGATACTCTGCTGCTGATAGTCATGATTACCAGATGTTGTCAGACAAGAACCCTGGTGATCCTCAAGCTGCTAAAAACTTTCAGGTGAATCAAGTGAAAATATTATGTTCATTAGTTTGCTTCACAAGGATTATTAATGAGTGTTTGAATAATTACTCTCAATCACTCAAATCCTTACACTTCTTATGTGAACTGAAGATACTAGGTGAAGCTTACCAGGTTCTTAGCGATCCTGAGAAGCGGATTGCTTATGATAAATATGGAAAAGAAGGGGTTCAACTGTAAGTTTGCACTCTATGCTCATATGGTTTCTCTGTCACTCTATAGATAACCTCTTAAGATGTTTATGTTAATGCATCATTCGAGAATGTTGCTTTTGTAAATTCTTAGTTGCCACTGCCATAAAATGTCAATTTTACGTCTTCGTTTTTTTTACGGGGATGCAATGTTGATCTTGCAGCTGTGTTTGGCCTGCTCTTTGGTAGCGAGTTGTTTGAGGATAACCTTGTGCAACCTGCTCTTGCTTCAATTGCATCACTCGACGCAGAATGAGAATCACATGAGCCTGAGATTATAAACAAAATGCTTCATGCTTATATCAAAGTATGTTGATTTCTTTTCGCTTTAACTGTTTTCTTATGACATGATGTTTATGATTCATGTGTGTTTTCATAGTAATTGTGTGCAGGCGATGCAAAAGGCAAGGGAAGACAAGTTGTACGGTGAATTAAGCCAGTACATCTCGTGCGTTTTTCTGTCTTTGTTACTAAGTGATTGGAAGCTTCTACATCCTTTTGTAGGAAAGCGACAGGAATGGTCAACTATATAGACAACTTAACCAAGAAATTATAGAAGTTGAGGAATCGAAAAGAGAAGCGTACAAAGAGCGTCAGGCGGTTTTAAGCTGAAATTACAGCCGTTGAGGCAATTCGCAGTGTAAAATATCTGGAAATATCCATTATCTCAAGACATTGAGAATGTTTTTTTTTTTGCTTATAATTGTTTCCTTTTACTTTAAAGGCAAGAGTGTATGAAGCTATGTTCCATGAGAAAGCGAGGCTAAGGAAAGAAGGTAAAGAAGCATTGGCAAAACAAAGGAAAATGGTGGAGAAGATTAAACAAGAGAGGGACGACGCGCTTATCATCATTCGAATTGAAGAAAGATATATGATGAGGAACTGAGATGCAGAGTTTAAGCTGAAATAATTGTTGGGGAAGGAGAAAGAAGAACACGTGCAATTTGAATCATTACGATAAGAGGAATATAAGGTGATCCTTCTGTATGATAGACCTGCAGCAAAACAGGCACGACAATGAAAAAATTTGACGACTAAAACAGAGGATACAAGGAGAAATTTAAAAACGTTCAAGCACCTGTTGTGATAACCCGTATCCAAAATACGGTCAACAGGCAGCAGAAAGTCTACCAGGGGTAAAATTGTCATTTTACCAAAGTCGGGGGTAAAATGGTAATTTTACCAAAAGTCGAGACGGGCCGAATATTATTATATTTTAATATAAAGAATGTTCACAAGACCAGAGTTGGAGAAATCAGAGCAGAAACATGTTTTTCGGTAAGTCGGGAATTGAAACCGACAAAACGAAAGCAACTTCAAAAATTCATAACCGGAGCTACGGGTGTCCGTTTGAGGTGATTCAAAATGCTAAATTCATAAAAAAGCAAGGAAAATTATTTTATGGAGGTTTGGAGATTTATGGGAATCGACTGGTATTTTCTAAAACAATTATCAAGAAAACGAGCAAACTGAAGCATCAGAAGAATCGGAAATATGAAATTCTACAGAATGTTTCGAGCAATCTAATTGATCAGAAAACACTTCTTAAGTGACATGTGGCACACGTGGTTGTTTCCTATTGGAAGATTCCAATTCAATTAAACTTCTAGAAGGTGATCAAGGAGTTGCCACCTAAGGATCCATGTGTTACAAGCATGAAGGAGGAAGGAAGAGAGGGCATGTGGCAAGGAAACACACCAGACACTTCATGGAACAAAAACGTGGAGGAAGGAGAGAAATAGAAGGACACTTGTCAACTTAAGGGATCAAAAGAGTGGAGGGACACTTGTCATCAAAATGGGTCTCTTGTGTTGCTATATAAGGAGGCTTTCTCCTTCTCATTTCAACACACAACAACAACAAAAAATAAAGAGAGAAGGAGCAAAGAGCATGAGAAGAAGAAGGGAGAGAAGAAGAAGAAGGGAGAAGAAGAGAAGAAGGAAGAAGAAGCCGGCGAAGAAGAAGAAGACGAAGAAGGTGGAGAAGAAGAGGAGAAGCGTGAGAGGAGAGGGAGGAGAAGCGTGAGAGGAGAGAGAGGAGAAGAAGAAAAAGAGAGAAAAGGAAGAAGGGTAGAAGAGCGTGAAGAAGGAGAGAGAGAGGAGAAGAGAAGTAGCGTGAAGAAGAAGGAAGAGAAGGAGAAGAGCGTGAAGAAGAGGAGAGAGGAGAAGAAGAAGAAGAGTGAAGCGTGAGGGAGAAGAAAGGAGAAGAAGAAGAAGAGGTGAAGCGTGAAGGAGAGAGGAAGAGAGAGAGAAGAAGCGTGAAGAAGAGGAGAGAGAAGAAGAAGGAAGGAGAGAGAGGCGTGAGATGAGGAGAAGGAGAGAGGAAGAAGGAAGACCGGAGGAGAGAGAAAGAATAGAGAGAAAGAGGAGAGAGAAAGTAGAGAGAGACGTGAAGATGAATAAAAGAGAGAGAAGGAGGCGTGAGAGAGAGAGAGAGAGAGGAGGAGGAAGAGTGAGAAGAAGAAGAAGAGAGAGAGGAGGAGAACCGGAGGATCCTTGTTCTGGCCGGTTCTTGAGTTGCGGTTTGTGTTCGGGAGTTCGTGTTCGGGAAGCCTCGGGGTTCGTGTTCGGGTATTCGGAGAGGTTCGGGAATAGTTCGGGGTTCGAGTCGGGTCTCTCGGGATTTACATCTGCATCGAGCCGCCATTTCCGCACCTATCTCACTGTGAGTCAGCTCACAAACTCGTAGATTCATATAGACCATAAATTGATAAGCCGTAGTGCTAGGATTGCATACCCGTTACTTAACCTAATTGGTACTTAATAATTAATTGGGCGTTTAATGTTAACCGGTTAGGATCAGGTAAGCATGTTAGGGTTTAAAGAATTAAAAGGTTAATTGGTTGTGTGCTGCTAGGTTGTTAGTAATGATTGGGTGATGCATTCATATAGACCGTTGATTAGGACTGTATATGCATATATATGGTATAAGAACGATAATTAATGAATCTATATACGGAAATTAAGACGACATTAAAATATAGTTAAACCTAAACGAACGTATAGAATATGATAACGGGATCGGGGCTTAGGTTTAATAGCAGGGTAAGGGTAATGAATTAAATTAAGTTAATAATGAGACGTCGGGGAGTTAGTAAGTTTACTAACTCTACACCGACGGATCGGGGAGTTAATAAATGATGTTTAGGTTGGTTAAGAAATAAGAAGTGTGGTGATTGGTGAACCGTCTACGGGTTAGCGAGCCGCTGACCTAAGGTAGCGGGCGTAAATTGGTTAAAAGATGATAGCAACCCTAATAGCCCTGTTGTGTGTTGTTGTGTGTTGATTGCATGGTTGTATTTGTTGTGATGATTGTGATTGCGTGATTATTGTTATTGTTATTGTTGTGCGCTTGTGTGCAGGCTTGTTAGACTGCTCGGTGTTGGGCCGAGCAGTTATTGCGGACACTTACTCCGGTCACGGGACCGGGTAAGTTTGTGGTGCTGACTAGGTATCTTACCTAGTCAGAGCGGTGGTAGTGTAGAGGCTTGCGGAATGGTTGGGGATTTATTATTGATATTGATTGCGTGATCTGTGCTAGAGTCCCAACGAGTCTGCGTGTTTATATTTCTGCACTAGGAATCTAGGGTGCGTTAGATACCGCAAGCTTAGGTTTTGTTTACATGCTGGTACTTCCATCCCGATTGGATCCTCGGGAATTGAGAACCTGGTCAGCTTAGCCTGGCGGGTGCGAACCTATGGAGTGACGTCTGTAGGGTGTAGTCCGGAGAATACGGGGTCGCGTCCTAGGGCCTGACTAAATGGAAGCTCGGGTTGCCGGGGGTAACCGGAGTCGCCGCGTATCGATGGACAGAGAACGGTGTCCTAGTCGTTGTGTGGACGGCTAGGAGTTATATGGATTAGTTGCCATATCGGTGACAGTGGAAACCCGTGGAAGTCACCAAGTTCGTAGGGCCCAGTGTTTGTTTTGTTATCTTTCTTTCGTTGCGCGATAGATAGATCGAGTCCAATCGAGGACATGTGCCGCAGTGCCTTCGATTTCCTTAATTCTCTTGTTTTGGCTATTGCTTGATTGTGTGTGAGTTGACACGACATGGTAGTGCGTGATCGACCGTTTATTCCTGCTGATTGTTATTTTTGGGTTTGGGGGGGGGGGGGAATCTGTAGACTCTAGATAGATTAGAAGCCGTTAGTGGGGAGCCGATTCACTGGGTGACTTAGATCGCTCATTATACTCTTTTTGTGTTTTCAGGTTTAGCTGCGACGGGCGCGGGAGGTCCTCGGTGTGGTTTCGGGTTGCTTGTGACGGGATTTGATTTGTGATATTTTTGAGTGTTTTCTCGGTTCGACATTATTATTATTTTGTGTATTGATTTCTTTGTATATTTTACTTGACGATTGTTTGTGAAATTCTATTAAACGTTGTACTCAATGTTGATTACTCAGAAATGAAATTGTTTCCCTGATATGAGGTTTTAGTCCGAACCGACACAACTCATCGAAGTAGTGCAAGTGGTACCGCTTGTGCTATGGATATGAGGATACCGGAGTCGAGGATAGATTGGTTCGAGCCTTTGTCTCAAACCGAACTATCTTTGGCTTCGTCCTGTGACGAACTTTTCTCGTTCGACTTGCTCGGGTACGATCGGTCATGTTCTTGTTTGATTGTTGACCGGTCAGCTCGACGGTCAGCGGAGAATGGGAAAGGGGCGTTACACCTGTAGCCTATAGAAAAATTCTTTCAAAGTTGCTCTATCGCTCTGTCCTATGCGAGGAGCAGGACATGAGTATGGTTGCTTACCTATCTTGGCTAAAATGGTACTCCATTTTAAAGTCCAAGGCAGTAACATAAACTATGTGAAGCTATTGGATATTATTTGTTCATCTGTTTTTAAACAGGTAATGGAGAGGTTCCAAAGCTCTTATCCTGTCCTAGATTCCAAAGCTCTGCATATCCCTGCTGGAGACTTAAGCTTTGGATCAGGGGCCAAGCTTAAAAATGCGGTACAACATCAAGAAACATGATTCAAATTGTTATAATATTCACTTCATACTAATTTTTCTTGAATGTTATAATATCTCGGATATGTTTCAATCATTCAATAATATGTACTTTTCTTTTTTTGGCAGTAATTTATTTTACATTTAAAATCATTGAAGATTCTTAGTTTTACCATTATCACCGCCTCCAAAAAAGTATATGTTCTATATTTGCAGAAAAAATCAAAACTTATATAAAAGACAAGTAATGAGAGAGAAACTATCTCCTCTCCTTCAATCAAATCGTCAGATTAAGCTGACGTGTCACAATTTTTGGTGACTACTTTGAAAAAAAAAATTGGTGACTATTCGAACAATTTTTTTTTCATCTCCCAAAAAAATTCTAAACCTCCCGTGAACGTGAACCGTTCAACAGTTGTAGAGCTCCCCCATCCCCATTTTCGTCGTTCTCCATCAATCTCACAACCCAGGTAGGAAATCATTTATTTTTTCTTTGATTCTCAATTCCTACAATCCTGATTTGGTGTATGCTCAAAGAAATCGCAATCAAATTTTTGTTTATGTATATTTTCAAGTATTCCTGGATCTGGAAAAATTGGGAATTATAGGCGTCGACTGATCTTCAACTCTCAAGAACACAACCTGAGGCAAAACTAGCTACAAACCGTCGGATTCATGTTTATCGTCCTCTGTCTGTCTATTATATCTGTGAATCTTCAAAACCCTTACCCCATCTTTGTTTGTTGTCGCAGGTGTGAAACCGGTGAATAAATTATGATCTATTAGACATTCAAACCTGTTTATTTTTCTTTTCTTATCGTTAATTTTATTTTTGTAATTGCATAGATCATAGTAAAGCTTGGGTCCATGCTCAATTTGGTGGTTATATGAAAAACGGTTCTGTCTTTTTGTTTGTTTCTTGATAATCTTAGATTCACTCTTCATATGCTCATGAATTTTTTATGTACTGCATGAGAATATCCAGATTAGGCATTAAGATCATCCTATTGAACTTTATCTGGCTGGAGATACTCTGCTGCTGATAGTCATGATTACCAGATGTTGTTAGACAAGAACCCTGGTGATCCTCAAGTTGCTAAAAACTTTCAGGTGAATCAAGTGAAAATATTATGTTCATTAGTTTGCTTTACAAGGATTATTAATGAGTGTTTGAATAATTACTCTCAATCACTCAAATCCTTACACTTCTTATGTGAACTGAAGATACTAGGTGAAGCTTACCAGGTTCTTAGCGATCCTGAGAAGCGGATTGCTTATGATAAATATGGAAAAGAAGGGGTTCAACTGTAAGTTTGCACTCTATGCTCATATGGTTTCTCTGTCACTCTATAGATAACCTCTTAAGATGTTTATGTTAATGCATCATTCGAGAATGTTGCTTTTGTAAATTCTTAGTTGCCACTGCCATAATATGTCAATTTTGCGTCTTCATTTTTTTTACGGGGATGCAATGTTGATCTTGCAGCTGTGTTTGGCCTGCTCTTTGGTAGAGAGTTGTTTGAGGATTACCTTGGGCAACCTGCTCTTGCTTTAATTGCATCACTCGACGCAGAATGAGAATCATATGAGCCTGAGATTATAAACAAAATGCTTCAAGCTTATATCAAAGTATGTTGATTTCTTTTCGCTTTAACTGTTTTCTTATGACATGATGTTTATGATTCATGTGTGTTTTCATAGGAATTGTGTGCAGGCGATGCAAAAGGCAAGGGAAGACAAGTTGTACGGTGAATTAAGCTAGTATATCTCGTGCGTTTTTCTGTCTCTGTTACTAAGTGATTGGAAGCTTCTACGTCCTTTTGTAGGAAAGCGACAGGAATGGTCAACTATATAGACAACTTAACCAAGCACTTATAGAAGTTGAGAAATCGAAAAGAGAAGCGTACAAAGAGCGTCAGGCGGTTTTAAGCTGAAATTACAGCCGTTGAGGCAATTCGCAGTGTAAAATATCTGGAAATATCCATTATCTCAAGACATTGAGAATGTTCTTTTTTGCTTATAATTGTTTCCTTTTACTTTAAAGGCAAGAGTGTATGAAGCTATGTTCCATGAGAAAGCGAGGCTAAGGAAAGAAGGTAAAGAAGCATTGGCAAAACAAAGGAAAATGGTGGAGAAGATTAAACAAGAGAGGGACAACGCGCTTATCATCATTCGAATTGAAGAAAGATATACGATGAGGAACTGAGATGCAGAGTTGAAGCTGAATAATTGTTGGGGAAGGAGAAAGAAGAACACGCGCAATTTGAATCATTACGATAAGAGGAATATAAGGTGATCCTTCTGTATGATAGACCTGCAGCAAAACAGGCACGACAATGAAAAAATTTGACGACTAAAACAGAGGATACAAGGAGAAAACTAAAAACGTTCAAGCACCTGTAGCCTATGGAAAAATGCTTTCAAAGTTGCTCTATCGCTCTGTCCTATGCGAGGAGCAGGACATGAGTGTGGTTGCTTACCTATCTTGGCTAAAATGGTACTCCATTTTAAAGTCCAAGGCAGTAACATAAACTATGTGAAGCTATTCACTACAAGAAATCAACCTGGAACCGACGGACATAACCGTCGGTGTACCGTCGGAAAAGGCGTTTCCTGACGGAATTCCGAGAGGACAAGTCCGTCGGTTCTAGGGCGTCAGAAAAAAATATCCGTTGGAAAACCGTAAGAATTTTTGGACAGTTTTCCGACAGCATTAATTCCGACGGGTTATCGACGGTTTACCGACAATCATTAAACCGACGGTTAACCGACAATATATTGATATGTAAATAACCGACGTTAAACCGACAGTTATTTACCGATGGTAAACCGACGATATGAACCGACGGAAAACCGACGATTATGTCCGACGGTGGAAACCGACGGAGACCCGATGGTTATTTACCGACGGTATACCGACGGGTTTAACCGACGGTGAATCGACAGTTATAACCAACAGAGGCCCGACGGTTTACCGTTATTGACTAACTGACGGTTAACCAACGGTCTACTGACGGTTATTTACCGACGGATTACCGACGGGTTTTACCGACAGTTAACCGACGGGATAAAAACCGACGGTTTACTGACGGTGATTAACCGACGGATTACCGACGGTTGGTACCCGACGGTAAACCGACGGGTTGTTACCGACGGATATTATATTTTTAGAAAAAAATATTAAATATTTTATATTATTTTTTTGTTTAATAAAGATTTTGTATTAATTTTTTTATGAAATAATATACGAATTATTTTTAATTTATTTATTAATTTTTTTACATAAAAATGTACTTATGAAAATTACATGGGATTTGGATCCCCATCGTTTCCTAGCCCCGTACCCAACCCATCAACCGATCCCATCCCCGTTGCTGATGCTCCTGTTCCCGCTCCCGTTCCCGGTACTTGGTTAGTCGCGCCCGATCCTTCTCCCGGAGGTGTTCCGCCAAACCGGATGTAGTTCATGATCGTTTCTTGCATCTCCGTCATCTTTCTTTCATTCTCGGCCCTTTCCTCTCGCATCCGAGCTTCAAAGCTCTCCCTTAGAGCTGCAATTTCCACGTCTTTCTCACGTAGAGCTTCGGCGAAGACGTCGCTCTCTGGACGGAAGCGGGAATGCGGAGTCGAGGCTTCCCCCATGTTTCCTAAACCGAAAACACGGCCCTTCCTGCGTTATGTTTCCTGCATAGGATAACAAATATTACTTAAACAATTTATAAATAAACAGGCGCTATGTAAATTTTGAATAAACAGAAGACCTTATCTCAAGAAAGATCTCGTTGATCCTTTGTGACGGTACCTGATATATCATGGTTTTTACTAGTTTTAGACCATGATATAAGTGTGTTTTAGTGTCCTTTTGTGTTCTTTTAGAGTCTTTTACAGGTATAATCAGGTTTGGAGCTGAATTGGAGATGTTGGAGCATTTTGGAGATTTTTGGAGTGTTTGGCCGAGAGATAGAGCTCATTGTCCGAAACAGAGTATTGAATCGATCGACACACATTTGGTGTCGATCGTTGCACAAGCGAGATGGGCCAAAACTCGGCGGATTAATGAAGAGTGACGATATTGCACTTTGATCCAGAAGTTCCTGATATTTACAAAGAAGCCCCAGGCCGAGATTAGACCTATTTAATTAAGTTTTTGGTGTTTTATCTAGATACGCTTTCATAATTAAGAGCAGAGTGTTTTTAGAGCTTTTGGGGCTGATCTGAACCTGTATTTCATCTTGTATTTGGAGAAGATTTCGAACCCCTTTATTTCTTTAATATCTTTTATGCAATTTATTCATCATATGATTATGTTTACATCTTCTATGTCTGAGTAGATTCATAGTTAGGTTTAGGGTTTCTCACATAGGATTTCATGACTTGCTAGACTTGTTTAATTCAGTTAAGGATTCATAACTTATCTGTTCTTCGATCTAAACTGTGTTTAATGCTAGTTCTAACCTGATCAATTAGAATCTATATTTTAGGTTGCTAAATACGACACGAAAGTGTGGTTTAAAATATGAACTATTTAGGTTGAGCAATTAAACTTCTCGCAAATTAATTTGGTTTAGTTTAATTGTGAACATATCAAACTTGGAATTAATGCTGGTTTAATCTGTTAGTAATTGCAAAGGAATTTGGATTACTGCACTTAGACTTAGAGAATTCTCGCAAAGGAATTTGGTTAATTATATATCCGTGATTTGAGTTCTAGAACTGTGCTTAATTAGATCTTGACTGAATGATTTGTCTGCTTGTCTGATTTCATGAGAACACCCTAGACTTAGCGCCTTTATTATCTGCTTTCACAACCGATAATCTTGCTACTTGTTTACTTTCTCGCATTTGCTTTTAGTTTACTTCACATTGCTTTCATCTTAGTTTAAATCTCTATTGTTCTTGAGCTATCGAAACCAGAGTCTCTGTGGATTCGATACCCTATATACTACAATCACTTGACTGTGCACTTGCAGTAGAATAGGATTAAAACTCGACCCTATCAAGTTTTTGGCGCCGTTGCCGGAGACTCTTAGAGTCTTCGGTAGCTTCGAGCTTAGGGTTTTTACTAGGATTTTTATTTTTTGTTTTAAGTTACTAATTTTTCTCTGTTTTCTCTCTGTCGCAGGTACCGATTTCGCATAGCGTCGATCGTTGCACCTTTGTGTCGATCGTCACTAGGCGATTCTGAGATTGAATCGATCGTTGCACTCATAGCATCGATCGTTGCTTGACGATTACAGACAGTTTATGCAGACGCGTAAAACTAGAAGTAATCAGAACTTGAACCTCGTTAATCTCGGACTTGAAGAACTTGGACGACTAGAGAGGACTATCAGAAGAGAAAGAAGAGAAAGGATGGTACGTGAGCATTTGATCCTGATACCAGATGCTAACGGTATCCTGAGGGACCCAGATAACAATCCTCACAATGCTGCTGGGCAGAGGATTGATGCTGAGGGACGTGTGATCCCTGAGGTTGAGGAACCTGAACCACAGCCGCAGGCGCAAGGCCGTGGTAGACAGATGGTTGTCCATGAGAGGACTTTAGTTGACTACAATAGACTAGATGAGTTTCATGCAAACCGGTCAGCTTTAGTGTGATACCCCGATCTCGGAAATACGATAAAAATATTATTATTAAATGTAATAGTATTTTTATCATCAATAAAATGAATTTTCTTGTTAAGAAATTCATTGGGATTATTTTTGGAAATTCTTGAGAATTTTCATTAAGACCCGGTTTTTCCGAGAAACCGATAAAATGTTCGGACAAGCGAAAGAACCGTTTAAAGTCCAGTAAAAATTATGAAATTTTGACCACAGCTCCATTAAAATATTTAGAAGCTATGGTTAAAACGATTTGGAATGATTCAACCTCTAGATTAATTTATGAATTTTGGGTCATTAATGAGTAATTAGTGATTAAAAATTCAAAATAAAATCCATGGAGCATGGGCTTGCTTAGGGCTGACCAGGGAGGATAGGAAAAGTAATTTGTCATCTGATTTAAGCCCAGAAAGGAGCGAGCCACGAAATTCAGAAAGAAGAACCAAAAAGGAGCCTTATGGGCTAAATACAATGAACTTGTCAAGGTCTTTTGTGGACCAAGTTCAATGGGCTTCTTCTTGGGCTTCAGGAGGGTATGAAAGAGGATAATAAGGAGTGTTTTTGGCCAACATCTGGCCTAGGGTCGTGGCATAAGAGGAGAGTGTAGAGGAGACAAGTGGAGGGTGTAGATTAACTCCCTTTGGCTATAAAAAGGGACCTCACCGCTCTCATTTTTCTCCACACCAAAGCTCACAAGAAAAAAAAGAGGAAGAGGAGAGAAAGAAGAGAGAAAGAAGAGAGAAGGAAGAGAAGAAGAAGAGAGAAAGAAGAAGAGAGGAGGCGCCAAGGAGGAGGAGAAGAAGAGGAAGCCGGAAGAAGAAGATGAGGAAGAGAAGCCGGAGAGGAGAGAGAGAAGGAAGAGAGAGAAAGAGAGGGAGGAGAGAGAGAGAGGGAGGAGCGAGAGTAGAGAGAGAGTAGTGAAGAGTTCGGATGGTAACGGAGGAACGGAGAAATATTTCCTAAACGGAGATTTTCAACGTTCATCTCAAGTACCAACTTTCTCTTCCGTCTTAAGCGCTTTAGGACGGTCCGAAGGTTCGATTAATACGGTAATACGGGGTCAACCGCGACAAAGTGTTGGTGAGTTGGGGTTGATTGATTGAGTAATATGTTACTCCGCAGGTTCCCAACACTAAGTTACGAGCCGATGAGACGGTTGTGATTAGTGTCGGTTTGTCTAATAAATGGTTATGCTATATGAGTATATACGGTTGTGTTATTGAATGATGTTGATGGTATAGATACTATTGTGATGATGTAACGTGTGGTGATTAAAGAACCGAGGAATGAACAAAATGATTAAAACGCGGGAAAATATGTTATCATAATATAACGACCGGTTATGATTGGTTGATGTACGGAATGTGTGCGAATGATGATTATGTTTATGTGATGTGGTATGGTTAATGGTTGCTTAATGTGTTAGTGACATGATGTGATAGCGGGCATATCGATTTCCCGACCCGATGGATCCTCGGGAGTTTACCGGTCGGTTCACGTACCCTCGGGTCGTGTTATCGGCAGGTGTTAACCTACTGAGTGACGCCGGTAGGTGTGTGGTCCGGAGAATACGGGGTCATGTCCTAGGGCCGGACTGCATGGAATCTCGGGTTGCCGGGGGTAACCGGAGTCGCCGCGTATCGATGGACAGAGAACGGTAGTGATTCCCTCGATTCTTACTCATAAACACGGAGTACTACATGTTTATGAGTAAGAATCGAGGGAATCACTACCGTAGGCCTATATGGTAACGGGACGAGTATTCCGAGGGAATGACGATATTGCCCGGGGCCCATAGCATGCATATAGTATACTTGATGTTTCCGTGCTTCGGCTATTTATTAATGCTTGTGTAACCTCCCGTCATTGATTGTGTTTGGGGATGGGATGGGTGGACGGGAAGTTACTTTGTTAGTTGGGAGATCCCAACTCACTGAGTCGATGATAGATCGCTCACCCCTCTTGTTTGTCTTTTTCAGGTAACCCGTAAGGATAGCGGATCGCAAGACGTTAGGTCATCCGGTGTAGTGTCGACGTCTCTTTCAGAACTTTTAATTTCAAAGTAATGTGATTTTAAATAAATATCGTCCATGGACCTAATGTACTTCCGCACTTTAAAAAGCTACGTTTTATACTCGTAAAAGCATGTTGGTTATGTTAGATTACTCCGATCTAATGTAACTACCAAATTTTATTATGGTTGCAAAGCCGTAACTAAAGTTTGGGAAACGTGTAACTGAATAACTCGGATCAGTCTAATGACGAAAGTTATTAAGCCGACCCGAATTAGTCAAACACGGTAAAAATTGTGACGACTCTGGTCCACTCGGAACAGGGGCGTTATAAATGGTGGTATCAGAGCATGGTTCCGATCGTGCTCATATAACATGCGTTTTCAGATTTATCGAGTCAAAAGTTGAGTCGCGAAAGAGACATTAGAAAACCGGATACGTCTTGTTTAGCTAGAACTTAGTCATTTACCCGTTCTTGGATACAGATGGAGAACGAAGGAAGCGATAGTGGCGATTGTGGAATGGCTATGGGGTCGGAACGAGTTTCAGAACGCAGAGGACTTGGTCACGAGGAATCAACCGAAAAGGCTAAGTCACCAGAAAATTCGGGAAATCAAGAGAGGCAGACAGATCAGGCGCAACCAACAGAGGAAAAGGACATCGAAGACACTGAATCCAGCAATGAACGCTCGAAGGAAAGGAATGTAGAGCCAGAGCATAGCTTGAAAATGCTGCATGACATAATGACTAAAGCTATGAAATCACCGCAAGTAACCCCTGACGCGGCAAATCACCCACCGTTCCTATCTTTGATCTCTTCGATGAAGAAGATGGGAACTACGCACTTCTCCGGTGGAACTGACCCATTAGTTGCCGATCGATGGATCCGAATGGTGGAGAAGAACTTCAAGGCTACAAGATGGCCGGAGGACTATAAGCTGAGTGTGGGAACTTATTATATGGACCGTGACGCAGCCGATTGGTGGGAAAGTCGGGAAGCTCAAGTGGGACATATGGTGAAGACCTGGACGGCGTTTAAGGAAGAATTTGAGCATAAGTACTTTACCCCGGAGTCAAAACGTCGGCTTCAACGGGATTTTGCTAATCTTGAGCAAGGGAGTAAAACAGTCCGCGAGTATGAATCCGAGTTCATGAGACTAAGGCGCTATGTGGGCAACAATAACGGAGACGAAGAGGCAATGATCACCAACTTTCTATTTGGCCTTCGACCAGAACTGGAAAGTAGACTCGCAGTGGGGAACTTTTCTAGCCTCACAGACTTGGTGGAGAAAGCAGTAAGCGTAGAAATTGGGTTAGCAGCAGAACGAACAGTACGGGGAAATTTCACTCCTAATCAGGGCGGAAGGTCATCAGGCTCTCAGGAACGGCACTTTTTACAAAACCATCGTTTCAAGGATAAGGGCAAGCGACCGCAAGGATCATCTGACTCTGCTAAGGGGGCGGCAGTATGCTACAACTGCGGCCAGCCCGGTCATATCTCCAAGAATTGTCTAAGGAACGCAACACAGTACGTGTCGCCTGGTCTTACTTGTTTCCGATGTGGTCAGAAGGGCCATTATGCTCAAGAGTGTTCGAATCCGATCCCAGCCACCCCACTCGCCATCAAGCCTGCGCCAGTTCGCCCTACGATCGAACCCGCTCGCAAGCGTCAAGCTGTAGAAAGTAGGGTTATGCCTTAGAGCTAGATAATAATGAAACCCCGAAACCCGCTCAGGGTCCTATCACAGGTACATTTGTACCGGAACCCTAATCCTTGTGTGTGTGTAGAAAACTTCCATGTGTAAATAGAACCGTCGAAGTTGTTTAAAAATAAATCTTCGTTATAAATAAATAAAGTTTCTGTTGTAAAATATAAGTATTGTATCTTAAAGTTAGATATTATTATCGCTGGAACCATTCATGTTGCGGGTCGTCTCACACATGTATTGTTCGATTCGGGAGCCACTCATAGTTTTGTGACTCCAGAAGTAGTTGCGGAAATTGGAGGGAAGTTCAGGATAGAGAATGTTAATGTCGCTGTGTTGATCCCTGGGGAGCAAACCCTCCAAGTAGACAAGTGTATTCGGAATGTACCGTTAGTCATCACGGCAAAGCAGTTCTTTGTGAATTTTCTAATTACTCCTCTAACACGGTACGAAGTTATTCTCGGAATGGATTGGTTGTCCAGTTATAAGGCACAGTTAGATTGCGGTCGGGGGAGGATCACTTTTCGTGGAGATGAGATGGAGAAGATGGTTTATGACGGGATTAATCCTTGTACATCAGTGTGCATTGTGGCGGCTGTTCGAGTCCAAGACCTAATAAAGAATGGAGAAGCATTCTTAGTGACCATCACTGCCGGTGAGGGAACTGTCAACAAGGAAGTCAGGATCGAAGACATTGCGGTAGTCCAGGAGTTCGAGGACGTATTTGCGGCATTGAAATAATTACCTCCGCCTCGGAGTAATCCTTTCACCATTACGTTGGAACCAGAAGCAAAACCTATCGCGAAGGCACCTTACCGAATGCCTCCAGCCGAATTGGCAAAACTCAAAAAGCAACTTGAGGATTTGATTGGGAAAGGCTTTATTCGGCCGAGTTCATCACCGTGGGGAGCTCCGGTATTGTTCGTAAAGAAGAAAGACGGGAGTATGAGGTTGTGCATCGACTATCGCAGCATAAACAACATTACCGTCAAGGATAAATACCCATTGCCTCGAATCGATGAACTTTTGGATCAGCTTAAGGGAGTAAGTTGGTTTTTGAAAATAGATTTGGCGTCTGGATATCACCAGATTCCTATCGCCGAGGGGGATATCATGAAGACGGCCTTTCAAACCAGATACGGGCAGTTCGAGTTTGTGGTAATGCCTTTTGGGCTTACTGATAGGGATCAGGTTTTAATCCTATATCTAACTGCAAGTGTACAGCAATATCAATGTAGTATATAGGGTATCGAATCCACAGAGACTCTGGTATTCAACAGCTCAAGAACAGGAATTAAACTAGGAAGAAAACAATGTAATTGAATTGAAAGCAATATGAGAAAGTAAGCAGAAAGCAGAGATTAATTGGTTGTGAAAGCAAGTTATTAAGAGCGCTAGGTCTAGGGCGTTCTCAGGAAATCAGACGAGCAAACAGTTTATTCAGCAAGGATCTAATTACGCACAGTTCTAGAACTCAAAACACGGATATAGAATTAACCAAATTCCTTTGCGATAATTCTCTAAGTCTAAGTGCAGCAAACCAAACTTTCGTTTGCGAGAACTAACAGATTAAACTAGCATTAATTCCAGGTTTGATATGTTCACAATTATCCTAAACCAAACTTTCGTTTGCGAGAAGTTTAATTGCTCAATTTAATTAGTTCAGATTCCTAAACCCCACTTCTGTGACGTATTTAGCAACCTAAGATCTAGATTCTAATTGATCAGGTTAGAACTAGCTTTAAGCACAATTAAATTGAAGAACCGATATAGTTTGAATCCTTAACTGATTTTAAACAAGTCTAGCAAGTCATGAAATCCTATGTGAGAAACCCTAAACCTAACAAGGAATCTACTCAGACATAGACAATGAAAACATAATCATATGATAAGTAAATTGCATAAAAGATAAAGAGTAAAAGGGGTTCGAAATCTTCTCCAAATACAGATGAAGTAATAGGTTCAGATCAGCCTCAAAAGCTCTAAAAATCCTCTGCTCTTAATTATGAAAGTGTATGTAAATAAAACAACTAAAACTTAATTATATAGGTATAATCTCGGCCAGGGGCTTCTTTGCAAATATCAGGAACTTCTGGATCAAAGTGCAATATCTTGATTCTTCTAAACCGCCGAGTTTCGGCCCATCTCGCTGATGCATCGATCGATGCTTGGAGTGCAACGATCGACACATTCCTCTGTTTCGGACAGTGAGCTCTATCTCTCGGCCAAACACTCCAAAAATCTCCAAAAAGTGCCATAATCACCAAATATGCTCCAAACCTGATTATACCTGTAAAAGACTCTAAAAGAACACAAAAGACACTAAAAACACAACTATATCATGGCATAAAACCGGTAAAAACCATGATATATCAACTCTCCCACACTTAGCCTTTGCTTGCCCTCAAGAAAAACATAGAACTAAAGCTTGGTGAAGAGGTTTGAAAACTTTCAGAAACTCATTTCATCTTAGAAGCTACAATACTCAGATTCCCCTTAGTAAACCACTGAAAGAATCAATCACAGGATATCAAGACCAACATGTACTTCCCCCACACTTAGCAATTGTCCTCGGTAAACTCCACAATCACATTCAAGCATTCAAATTCACCCTACTGACTTCTGCAAGTATTTAAGTGCGGTCTCACCCAAGGAGTATCGACCAAAGGCACATGGATTCTTACCTAATCAGCTCTAGACCACCATACTATCTTTCTCTAGTCCCTTTCTTATCTTTTCCCTTCTTTGACAACTGATTTTTCCCACATTGGGTATCATTTTATTTTTTTTATCAGTGTTCTTCCCGTTATGGGGTGTACTTTGGACACATTCCATGGATCGCACAGGAGATAATAGGGGTCTCTACCACTCCCGTGACCACTTCGGAGTTACTAACTCATCCTCAGTTTATTATCTCTTTTTTTTAACTTTAGAGAAGGGGAGAAGGGAACTAAATAGGACAGGTTTACAGGCTGTGTCAGAACTAACAGGGAATCCGACACAAAGTATACCAAGCCCTTAGGTGAGAAATCTAAGTCAGTATTAAACTGAAGTCAGTAAAAGGATCCTCTGATACCTGAAGTGATATGGGTGTTCCCAGTAGGTTGATCTGTGTCTGGGTTTTCTAACAGTCAGAGATAGATCCTGCAACTTCATCCCAATGGTTACTTAAGTTCTTGCAAGTCTTGTAAATCTTCTCAGAAAATCATAGTTTCTTACTTAAACAATTTTGACTCAATAAAACAAAAATTTTTGAAAAATTGACTGACTCATAAGAAAACAGAAAGATAATCGTTAGTAGCACCTCCCCCACACTTAAGACACACTATCCCCAGTAGTGTCCAGCGAAGGATCGGTAAAAAAAAAAATTGAAAAAGATGAGATTATGTATGTCGGGTTACCTCTGTCGCTCAGGCATCAATCGTTGCACAAAGTGCATCGACCGTTACTTGGCGATTTTCGTGTATGGTCGATCGTTGCTCAGGACTGCAACGATCGCTGCAATGCGATTCCGATCGTGTTGTGACGATCGACACATAAGTGCGTCGATCGACACATAAGTGCGTCGATCGACGCACTGCGAATCTGTCCGAGACCTGCAATCATAAACTCACCAAAAACAAAAACAAACATAAAATCCTAACAAAAACACCAAAAAATAAGTAAATAAATACCAGTACCTAATGGTGGGTTGCCTCCCACCCAGCGCTTGTTTAAGGTCAATAGCTTGACCGGACGGACAAGGATTTTCAGGTTCCAGGAGGTCCTAACAGAGACTTTTTCTGTCTTTGTTCAAGTCTCCTCATCCAAGGTGGGGTATAAGCACTTGGATCATGGGATCTCCCAAGGAAGAAACCAACAGAATCAGGGCGGGAGTGAAGCTTGGGTGGGGTAGGATGTTGTCCTGCATTCAAAGTAATGCGGTTAGGATGTTTAAGATTAGATGATTTGTGCCTTACCTTAGGTGGACATAAGATGTCTGGAGCTTTCTGCTTATGAGCAGTTGCAGGTATTGAAGATGTTAGAGCAGGTTCAAGAGGAACCGCCATCTTCTTCTTTTCACTATCAGATACTGTAGTTCCACCAATCTGAACTTCTTCTTTTAGATGACCATCAGTGGAGATCATCTTCTTTGCATGAACTCGCGAAGTTTCAACTGGTGGTGTTTTATTCACCTTCTTACCCATCACTTTCATGCAGTTAGCCCCTTCTAGCTCTTGTTTGGAAGGTTTAGGAACCTTAGGATATGGCACTGGGGGCTTGTAGACTCGTTCTGGTACTGTTGCAGATTTCTGGTCATGTCTGCGTTCTGTGTCGATCGTTGCATGATGTGTGTCGATCGATGCGAGGCGATTCTGTTTGTCGAAATTAAGAACTCGAAATTGTCGTCAGAATGGCGTGTCGATCGACACTAAGGGGGTGTCGATCGATGCATGTATCAGGCAGACAATATTCATCCAGAAAATCCGAGATTATGCTCTCTTCTTCTTCCAACAAGTCAATCTCATCCCTTATGTTCACAGCATTGATGTGCAGCTTCCGTTCAGCTCTCTTAGCTTTATTCTGCCTCTCTATTGCTACATATGTTCGTTCAATTATGATATATAGCTCCTCCATATGTGTGTTCAAAGATTCGAACTTCTCATTCAAGTCTTCATACAACGCATCTAGCTTTGAGTTGAAGGACATATCAATTTGTTGTTGTCTCTCAAGATAGTGCTCCATCATGATTTCCAATCTGCTCTTATGTGTAGGCGCAGGCGGTGCTTGGTAAGAAGAAACACCACAGTTCCTTGTAAAGGGTTTCTGAAAAACAGATCTGTGACCATAGAATCCAGTTCCTTCAACGCAATGGTTAGCTTCATGTGCATACTTTCCAAGTTGAAGACTATGCAGAGAGTCAACTTGGTTCTTCGACCCAGCTATCTAAGAACTGTCAATCCCCGAGCAGAAAATATCATTCCGACACATCGTCCTGGCGATCTCTTAGTGTTCTTGGTGATTCAGCGAAGTGTGTCGATTGATGCAAGATGGGCGTCGATCGATGCAATGCGAAATCAGAGAAAACAGAAAATAAATCAGCAAAAATAAAAAAAAAATAAAAACAAAAACGAAAAGAAAACGAAAAATCCTAGTAAAACCCTAAGTTCTAAGCAATCGAAGACTCTAAGAGTCCCCGGCAACGGCGCCAAGAACTTGATAGGGATCAGGTTTTAATCCTATACCTAACTGCAAGTGTACAACAATATCAATGTAGTATATAGGTTATCGAATCCACAGAGACTCTGGTATTCAATAGTTCAAGAACAGGAATTAAACTAGGAAGAAAACAATGTAATTGAATTGAAAGCAATGTGAGAAAGTAAGCAGAAAGCAGAGATTAATTGGTGGTGAAAGCAAGTTATTAAGAGCGCTAGGTCTAGGGCGTTCTCAGGAAATCAGACGAGCAGACAGTTTATTCAGCAAGGATATAATTAAGCACAGTTCTAGAACTCAAAACACGGATATAGAATTAACCAAATTCCTTTGCGATAATTCTCTAAGTCTAAGTGCAGCAAACCAAACTTCCGTTTGCGAGAACTAACAGATTAAACTAGCATTAATTCCAGGTTTGATATGTTCACAATTATCCTAAACCAAACTTTCGTTTGCGAGAAGTTTAATTGCTCAATTTAATTAGTTCAGATTCCTAAACCCCACTTATGTGACGTATTTAGCAACCTAAGATCTAGATTCTAATTGATCAGGTTAGAACTAGCTTTAAGCACAATTAAATTGAAGAACAGATATAGTTTGAATCCTTAACTGATTTTAAACAAGTCTAGCAAGTCATGAAATCCTATGTGAGAAACCCTAAACCTAACAAGGAATCTACTCAGACATAGACAATGAAAACATAATCATATGATAAGTAAATTGCATAAAAGATAAAGAGTAAAAGGGGTTCGAAATCTTCTCCAAATACAGATGAAGTAATAGGTTCAGATCAGCCCCAAAAGCTCTAAAAATCCTCTGCTCTTAATTATGAGAGTGTATGTAAATAAAACAACTAAAACTTAATTATATAGGTATAATCTCGGCCAGGGGCTTCTTTGCAAATATCAGGAACTTCTGGATCAAAGTGCAATATCTTGATTCTTCTAAACCGCCGAGTTTCGGCCCATCTCGCTGATGCATCGATCGATGCTTGGAGTGCAACGATCGACACATTCCTCTGTTTCGGACAGTGAGCTCTATCTCTCGGCCAAACACTCCAAAAATCTCCAAAAAGTGACATAATCACCAAATATGCTCCAAACCTGATTATACCTGTAAAAGACTCTAAAAGAACACAAAAGACACTAAAAACACAACTATATCATGGCATAAAACCGGTAAAAACCATGATATATCACTTACCAACGCACCAGCAGCCTTCATGCGGTTAATGAACGAAGTTTTCCATGATTATCTCGATAAATTTGTTATCATATTTATCGATGATATTCTGGTTTACTCAAAGACGGAGGAAGAGCACCGGTCGCATTTGACGTTAGTCCTCGCGAGATTGCGGAAGCTAAAACTGTTTGCTAAATTTAGCAAGTGCTCGTTTTGGAAAAGGGAAATTGGGTTTTTAGGACATCGCATTTCTGAGCAAGGAGTATCAGCCGATCCCGAGAAAGTAAAAGCAATTCAAGAGTGGCCTCGACCTACCTCCGTAATGGAAGTTCGAAGTTTTCTAGGTCTGGCAGGATACTATCGGAAGTTCGTCCGTGGGTTTTCTTCAATCGCCAAGCCATTGACGAAACTAACAGGGAAAGGCGCTCCCTTCGTATGGAGTAAAGAAGCAGAAGACGCTTTCGTAAAATTAAAGATCTCTTTGACCTCAGCACCCGTTTTGACTCTACCCGAATCCGGTAAACTCTATACGGTGTATACCGATGCGTCCCGAGTAGGTTTGGGGTGTGTCCTGATGCAGGAAGGTAAAGTCATCGCTTATGCGTCTCGTCAGTTAAGAAAGCACGAAGAGAATTATCGGACGCATGACCTGGAGATGGCAGCGGTTGTATTTGCATTGCGAATGTGGAGATCGTACCTCTATGGCGAAACCATAGAAGTATTCACAGACCATCAAATTCTGAAATACTGATTCACGCAACCAGACCTCAATCTACGACAGCAGAGGTGGATGGAGTTAATCGCAGATTACGACTGAGCGCATCCGCAACCACATTGGCTTTTCCAGGGTGAGGTCTGCTTCAGAACCTACCTATTCCTCAATGGAAATGGGATTCCATATCGATGGATTTCATCACCGGAATGCCGACAGCAAAAGGGAGGGCAAACAACGCAATCTGGGAAATTGTTGACCGCTTAACCAAGGTGGCGCATCTAATTCCGATAAAAGATACGGATAAAGTGGAAGCGTTAGCTGAACTCTATATCAATCAAATCATTCGTTTGCATGGAATTCCAGCGGACATCGTGTCATATCAGGACCCACGATTTACCTTCATTTTCTGGAGAGCGTTACAGGAAGCGTTAGGAACGGAGCTACGTATCAGCACTGCTTATCATCCAGAAATCGACCGTTACTTGGCGATTTTCGTGTATGGTCGATCGTTGCTCAGGACTGCAACGATCGCTGCAATGCGATTCCGATCGTGTTGTGACGATCGACACATAAGTGCGTCGATCGACACATAAGTGCGTCGATCGACGCACTGCGAATCTGTCCGAGACCTGCAATCATAAACTCACCAAAAACAAAAACAAACATAAAATCCTAACAAAAACACCAAAAAATAAGTAAATAAACACCAGTACCTAATGGTGGGTTGCCTCCCACCCAGCGCTTGTTTAAGGTCAATAGCTTGACCGGACGGACAAGGATTTTCAGGTTCCAGGAGGTCCTAACAGAGACTTTTTCTGTCTTTGTTCAAGTCTCCTCATCCAAGGTGGGGTATAAGCACTTGGATCATGGGATCTCCCAAGGAAGAAACCAACAGAATCAGGGCGGGAGTGAAGCTTGGGTGGGTAGGATGTTGTCCTGCATTCAAAGTAATGCGGTTAGGATGTTTAAGATTAGATGATTTGTGCCTTACCTTAGGTGGAAATAAGATGTCTGGAGCTTTCTGCTTATGAGCAGTTGCAGGTATTGAAGATGTTAGAGCAGGTTCAAGAGGAACCGCCATCTTCTTCTTTTCACTATCAGATACTGTAGTTCCACCAATCTGAACTTCTTCTTTTAGATGACCATCAGTGGAGATCATCTTCTTTGCATGAACTCGCGAAGTTTCAACTGGTGGTGTTTTATTCACCTTCTTACCCATCACTTTCATGCAGTTAGCCCCTTCTAGCTCTTGTTTGGAAGGTTTAGGAACCTTAGGATATGGCATTGGGGGCTTGTAGACTCGTTCTGGTACTGTTGCAGATTTCTGGTCATGTCTGCGTTCTGTGTCGATCGTTGCATGATGTGTGTCGATCGATGCGAGGCGATTCTGTTTGTCGAAATTAAGAACTCGAAATTGTCGTCAGAATGGCGTGTCGATCGACACTAAGGGGGTGTCGATCGATGCATGTATCAGGCAGACAATATTCATCCAGAAAATCCGAGATTATGCTCTCTTCTTCTTCCAACAAGTCAATCTCATCCCTTATGTTCACAGCATTGATGTGCAGCTTCCGTTCAGCTCTCTTAGCTTTATTCTGCCTCTCTATTGCTACATATGTTCGTTCAATTATGATATATAGCTCCTCCATATGTGTGTTCAAAGATTCGAACTTCTCATTCAAGTCTTCATACAACGCATCTAGCTTTGAGTTGAAGGACATATCAATTTGTTGTTGTCTCTCAAGATAGTGCTCCATCATGATTTCCAATCTGCTCTTATGTGTAGGCGCAGGCGGTGCTTGGTAAGAAGAAACACCACAGTTCCTTGTAAAGGGTTTCTGAAAAACAGATCCGTGACCATAGAATCCAGTTCCTTCAACGCAATGGTTAGCTTCATGTGCATACTTTCCAAGTTGAAGACTATGCAGAGAGTCAACTTGGTTCTTCGACCCAGCTATCTAAGAACTGTCAATCCCCGAGCTGAAAATATCATTCCGACACATCGTCCTGGCGATCTCTTAGTGTTCTTGGTGATTCAGCGAAGTGTGTCGATTGATGCAAGATGGGCGTCGATCGATGCAATGCGAAATCAGAGAAAACAGAAAAATAAATCAGCAAAAAAAAAAAAAAAAAAAAAACAAAAACGAAAAGAAAACGAAAAGTCCTAGTAAAACCCTAAGTTCTAAGCAATCGAAGACTCTAAGAGTCCCCGGCAACGGCGCCAAGAACTTGATAGGGATCAGGTTTTAATCCTATACCTAACTGCAAGTGTACAACAATATCAATGTAGTATATAGGTTATCGAATCCACAGAGACTCTGGTATTCAATAGCTCAAGAACAGGAATTAAACTAGGAAGAAAACAATGTAATTGAATTGAAAGCAATGTGAGAAAGTAAGCAGAAAGCAGAGATTAATTGGTGGTGAAAGCAAGTTATTAAGAGCGCTAGGTCTAGGGCGTTCTCAGGAAATCAGACGAGCAGACAGTTTATTCAGCAAGGATATAATTAAGCACAGTTCTAGAACTCAAAACACGGATATAGAATTAACCAAATTCCTTTGCGATAATTCTCTAAGTCTAAGTGCAGCAAACCAAACTTCCGTTTGCGAGAACTAACAGATTAAACTAGCATTAATTCCAGGTTTGATATGTTCACAATTATCCTAAACCAAACTTTCGTTTGCGAGAAATTTAATTGCTCAATTTAATTAGTTCAGATTCCTAAACCCCACTTATGTGACGTATTTAGCAACCTAAGATCTAGATTCTAATTGATCAGGTTAGAACTAGCTTTAAGCACAATTAAATTGAAGAACAGATATAGTTTGAATCCTTAACTGATTTTAAACAAGTCTAGCAAGTCATGAAATCCTATGTGAGAAACCCTAAACCTAACAAGGAATCTACTCAGACATAGACAATGAAAACATAATCATATGATAAGTAAATTGCATAAAAGATAAAGAGTAAAAGGGGTTCGAAATCTTCTCCAAATACAGATGAAGTAATAGGTTCAGATCAGCCCCAAAAGCTCTAAAAATCCTCTGCTCTTAATTATGAGAGTGTATGTAAATAAAACAACTAAAACTTAATTATATAGGTATAATCTCGGCCAGGGGCTTCTTTGCAAATATCAGGAACTTCTGGATCAAAGTGCAATATCTTGATTCTTCTAAACCGCCGAGTTTCGGCCCATCTCGCTGATGCATCGATCGATGCTTGGAGTGCAACGATCGACACATTCCTCTGTTTCGGACAGTGAGCTCTATCTCTCGGCCAAACACTCCAAAAAGTGACATAATCACCAAATATGCTCCAAACCTGATTATACCTGTAAAAGACTCTAAAAGAACACAAAAGACACTAAAAACACAACTATATCATGGCATAAAACCGGTAAAAACCATGATATATCACTTACCAACGCACCAGCAGCCTTCATGCGGTTAATGAACGAAGTTTTCCATGATTATCTCGATAAATTTGTTATCATATTTATCGATGATATTCTGGTTTACTCAAAGACGGAGGAAGAGCACCGGTCGCATTTGACGTTAGTCCTCGCGAGATTGCGGAAGCTAAAACTGTTTGCTAAATTTAGCAAGTGCTCGTTTTGGAAAAGGGAAATTGGGTTTTTAGGACATCGCATTTCTGAGCAAGGAGTATCAGCCGATCCCGAGAAAGTAAAAGCAATTCAAGAGTGGCCTCGACCTACCTCCGTAATGGAAGTTCGAAGTTTTCTAGGTCTGGCAGGATACTATCGGAAGTTCGTCCGTGGGTTTTCTTCAATCGCCAAGCCATTGACGAAACTAACAGGGAAAGGCGCTCCCTTCGTATGGAGTAAAGAAGCAGAAGACGCTTTCGTAAAATTAAAGATCTCTTTGACCTCAGCACCCGTTTTGACTCTACCCGAATCCGGTAAACTCTATACGGTGTATACCGATGCGTCCCGAGTAGGTTTGGGGTGTGTCCTGATGCAGGAAGGTAAAGTCATCGCTTATGCGTCTCGTCAGTTAAGAAAGCACGAAGAGAATTATCGGACGCATGACCTGGAGATGGCAGCGGTTGTATTTGCATTGCGAATGTGGAGATCGTACCTCTATGGCGAAACCATAGAAGTATTCACAGACCATCAAATTCTGAAATACTGATTCACGCAACCAGACCTCAATCTACGACAGCAGAGGTGGATGGAGTTAATCGCAGATTACGACTGAGCGCATCCGCAACCACATTGGATTTTCCAGGGTGAGGTCTGCTTCAGAACCTACCTATTCCTCAATGGAAATGGGATTCCATATCGATGGATTTCATCACCGGAATGCCGACAGCAAAAGGGAGGGAAAACAACGCAATCTGGGAAATTGTTGACCGCTTAACCAAGGTGGCGCATCTAATTCCGATAAAAGATACGGATAAAGTGGAAGCGTTAGCTGAACTCTATATCAATCAAATCATTCGTTTGCATGGAATTCCAGCGGACATCGTGTCATATCAGGACCCACGATTTACCTTCATTTTCTGGAGAGCGTTACAGGAAGCGTTAGGAACGGAGCTACGTATCAGCACTGCTTATCATCCAGAAATCGACCGTTACTTGGCGATTTTCGTGTATGGTCGATCGTTTCTCAGGACTGCAACGATCGCTGCAATGCGATTCCGATCGTGTTGTGACGATCGACACATAAGTGCGTCGATCGACACATAAGTGCGTCGATCGACGCACTGCGAATCTGTCCGAGCCCTGCAATCATAAACTCACCAAAAACAAAAACAAACATAAAATCCTAACAAAAACACCAAAAAATAAGTAAATAAACACCAGTACCTAATGGTGGGTTGCCTCCCACCCAGCGCTTGTTTAAGGTCAATAGCTTGACCGGACGGACAAGGATTTTCAGGTTCCAGGAGGTCCTAACAGAGACTTTTTCTGTCTTTGTTCAAGTCTCCTCATCCAAGGTGGGGTATAAGCACTTGGATCATGGGATCTCCCAAGGAAGAAACCAACAGAATCAGGGCGGGAGTGAAGCTTGGGTGGGGTAGGATGTTGTCCTGCATTCAAAGTAATGCGGTTAGGATGTTTAAGATTAGATGATTTGTGCCTTACCTTATGTGGAAATAAGATGTCTGGAGCTTTCTGCTTATGAGCAGTTGCAGGTATTGAAGATGTTAGAGCAGGTTCAAGAGGAACCGCCATCTTCTTCTTTTCACTATCAGATACTGTAGTTCCACCAATCTGAACTTCTTCTTTTAGATGACCATCAGTGGAGATCATCTTCTTTGCATGAACTCGCGAAGTTTCAACTGGTGGTGTTTTATTCACCTTCTTACCCATCACTTTCATGCAGTTAGCCCCTTCTAGCTCTTGTTTGCAAGGTTTAGGAACCTTAGGATATGGCACTGGGGGCTTGTAGACTCGTTCTGGTACTGTTGCAGATTTCTGGTCATGTCTGCGTTCTGTGTCGATCGTTGCATGATGTGTGTCGATCGATGCGAGGCGATTCTGTTTGTCGAAATTAAGAACTCGAAATTGTCGTCAGAATGGCGTGTCGATCGACACTAAGGGGGTGTCGATCGATGCATGTATCAGGCAGACAATATTCATCCAGAAAATCCGAGATTATGCTCTCTTCTTCTTCCAACAAGTCAATCTCATCCCTTATGTTCACAGCATTGATGTGCAGCTTCCGTTCAGCTCTCTTAGCTTTATTCTGCCTCTCTATTGCTACATATGTTCGTTCAATTATGATATATAGCTCCTCCATATGTGTGTTCAAAGATTCGAACTTCTCATTCAAGTCTTCATACAACGCATCTAGCTTTGAGTTGAAGGACATATCAATTTGTTGTTGTCTCTCAAGATAGTGCTCCATCATGATTTCCAATCTGCTCTTATGTGTAGGCGCAGGCGGTGCTTGGTAAGAAGAAACACCACAGTTCCTTGTAAAGGGTTTCTGAAAAACAGATCCGTGACCATAGAATCCAGTTCCTTCAACGCAATGGTTAGCTTCATGTGCATACTTTCCAAGTTGAAGACTATGCAGAGAGTCAACTTGGTTCTTCGACCCAGCTATCTAAGAACTGTCAATCCCCGAGCTGAAAATATCATTCCGACACATCGTCCTGGCGATCTCTTAGTGTTCTTGGTGATTCAGCGAAGTGTGTCGATTGATGCAAGATGGGCGTCGATCGATGCAATGCGAAATCAGAGAAAACAGAAAAATAAATCAGCAAAAATAAAAAAAAAATAAAAACAAAAACGAAAAGAAAACGAAAAATCCTAGTAAAACCCTAAGTTCTAAGCAATCGAAGACTCTAAGAGTCCCCGGCAACGGCGCCAAGAACTTGATAGGGATCAGGTTTTAATCCTATACCTAACTGCAAGTGTACAACAATATCAATGTAGTATATAGGTTATCGAATCCACAGAGACTCTGGTATTCAATAGCTCAAGAACAGGAATTAAACTAGGAAGAAAACAATGTAATTGAATTGAAAGCAATGTGAGAAAGTAAGCAGAAAGCAGAGATTAATTGGTGGTGAAAGCAAGTTATTAAGAGCGCTAGGTCTAGGGCGTTCTCAGGAAATCAGACGAGCAGACAGTTTATTCAGCAAGGATATAATTAAGCACAGTTCTAGAACTCAAAACACGGATATAGAATTAACCAAATTCCTTTGCGATAATTCTCTAAGTCTAAGTGCAGCAAACCAAACTTCCGTTTGCGAGAACTAACAGATTAAACTAGCATTAATTCCAGGTTTGATATGTTCACAATTATCCTAAACCAAACTTTCGTTTGCGAGAAGTTTAATTGCTCAATTTAATTAGTTCAGATTCCTAAACCCCACTTATGTGACGTATTTAGCAACCTAAGATCTAGATTCTAATTGATCAGGTTAGAACTAGCTTTAAGCACAATTAAATTGAAGAACAGATATAGTTTGAATCCTTAACTGATTTTAAACAAGTCTAGCAAGTCATGAAATCCTATGTGAGAAACCCTAAACCTAACAAGGAATCTACTCAGACATAGACAATGAAAACATAATCATATGATAAGTAAATTGCATAAAAGATAAAGAGTAAAAGGGGTTCGAAATCTTCTCCAAATACAGATGAAGTAATAGGTTCAGATCAGCCCCAAAAGCTCTAAAAATCCTCTGCTCTTAATTATGAGAGTGTATGTAAATAAAACAACTAAAACTTAATTATATAGGTATAATCTCGGCCAGGGGCTTCTTTGCAAATATCAGGAACTTCTGGATCAAAGTGCAATATCTTGATTCTTCTAAACCGCCGAGTTTCGGCCCATCTCGCTGATGCATCGATCGATGCTTGGAGTGCAACGATCGACACATTCCTCTGTTTCGGACAGTGAGCTCTATCTCTCGGCCAAACACTCCAAAAATCTCCAAAAAGTGACATAATCACCAAATATGCTCCAAACCTGATTATACCTGTAAAAGACTCTAAAAGAACACAAAAGACACTAAAAACACAACTATATCATGGCATAAAACCGGTAAAAACCATGATATATCACTTACCAACGCACCAGCAGCCTTCATGCGGTTAATGAACGAAGTTTTCCATGATTATCTCGATAAATTTGTTATCATATTTATCGATGATATTCTGGTTTACTCAAAGACGGAGGAAGAGCACCGGTCGCATTTGACGTTAGTCCTCGCGAGATTGCGGAAGCTAAAACTGTTTGCTAAATTTAGCAAGTGCTCGTTTTGGAAAAGGGAAATTGGGTTTTTAGGACATCGCATTTCTGAGCAAGGAGTATCAGCCGATCCCGAGAAAGTAAAAGCAATTCAAGAGTGGCCTCGACCTACCTCCGTAATGGAAGTTCGAAGTTTTCTAGGTCTGGCAGGATACTATCGGAAGTTCGTCCGTGGGTTTTCTTCAATCGCCAAGCCATTGACGAAACTAACAGGGAAAGGCGCTCCCTTCGTATGGAGTAAAGAAGCAGAAGACGCTTTCGTAAAATTAAAGATCTCTTTGACCTCAGCACCCGTTTTGACTCTACCCGAATCCGGTAAACTCTATACGGTGTATACCGATGCGTCCCGAGTAGGTTTGGGGTGTGTCCTGATGCAGGAAGGTAAAGTCATCGCTTATGCGTCTCGTCAGTTAAGAAAGCACGAAGAGAATTATCGGACGCATGACCTGGAGATGGCAGCGGTTGTATTTGCATTGCGAATGTGGAGATCGTACCTCTATGGCGAAACCATAGAAGTATTCACAGACCATCAAATTCTGAAATACTGATTCACGCAACCAGACCTCAATCTACGACAGCAGAGGTGGATGGAGTTAATCGCAGATTACGACTGAGCGCATCCGCAACCACATTGGCTTTTCCAGGGTGAGGTCTGCTTCAGAACCTACCTATTCCTCAATGGAAATGGGATTCCATATCGATGGATTTCATCACCGGAATGCCGACAGCAAAAGGGAGGGCAAACAACGCAATCTGGGAAATTGTTGACCGCTTAACCAAGGTGGCGCATCTAATTCCGATAAAAGATACGGATAAAGTGGAAGCGTTAGCTGAACTCTATATCAATCAAATCATTCGTTTGCATGGAATTCCAGCGGACATCGTGTCATATCAGGACCCACGATTTACCTTCATTTTCTGGAGAGCGTTACAGGAAGCGTTAGGAACGGAGCTACGTATCAGCACTGCTTATCATCCAGAAATCGACGGTCAAACCGAAAGGACTATCCGGACCATAGAGGACACGTTACGAATGTGTGCTCTGGATTTGGCCGGAAATTGGGAAAAACACTTACCCTTAGTGGAATTCTCATACAACAACAGCTACCACTCCAGTATCGGAATGTCTCCACATGAAGCCCTGTATGGACGACCGTGTAGGACTCCGCTATGTTGGACCGAGATCGGAGAACGAGAAGTTTTTGGACCCAAAATTGTGGATGAAACCACCAGCAAGCTGCAAATAATTCAAGCCAATATGAAGAAAGCTCAAGATCGACAGAAGAAATTTGCAGACCAAGCAAGGAGAGAGGTTAACTTTGAAGTCGGAGATTGGGTGTATTTAAGAGTCTCATCGCAAAGAAAAGCGGAACGGTTCTGAAAGGTTGGAAAGCTGGCAGTTCGCTACATCAGACCATACCAAATAATTGGAAAGGTTGGAGAAATGGCGTACAAATTGGATCTACCAACAGACATGCGGATTCACCCAATGTTTCATGTATCCATGTTAGGAAAGTTTATCCGTGACCCAAGAGATGTGGAAACAGAGAGAATAGAAGACCTGCAACCAAACCTCACCTACACCGAAGGACCCATTCGTATCGGAGAAAGACGCACCCGTAAACTCAAGAGCCGAGAAATTCCGCAAGTACAAGTCTTCTGGGGAAAGCACAACCGTGTGATTGTCACGTGGGAAGACGAAGCAAGGTTTAAAGATGCATATCCGGAGTTTTTCACTCATTCCCGGTAGAAAGGAGTTGTAATATAACCATAAAGAATTCGAGGACGAATTCTAATAAGGGGGGAAGAATGTGATACCCCGATCTCGGAAATACGATAAAAATATTATTATTAAATGTAATGGTATTTTTATCATCAATAAAATGAATTTTCTTGTTAAGAAATTCATTGGGATTATTTTTGGAAATTCTTGAGAATTTTCATTAAAACCCGGTTTTTCCGAGAAACCAATAAAATGTTCGGACAAGCGAAAGAACCCTCTAAAGTCCAGTAAAAATTATTAAATTTTGACCACAGCTCCATTAACATATGTAGAAGCTATGGTTAAAAGGATTTGGCAAGATTCAACTTCTAGATTAAGTTATGAATTTTGGGTCATTAATGAGTAATTAGTGATTAAAAATTCAAAATAAAATCCATGGAGCATGGGCTTGCTTAGGGATGACCAGGGAGGATAGGAAAAGTCATTTGTCATCTGATTTAAGCCCAGAAAGGAGTGAGCCACGAAATTCAGCAAGAAGAACCAAAAAGGAGCCTTATGGGCTAAATACAATGAACTTGTCAAGGTCTTTTGTGGACCAAGTTCAATGGGCTTCTTCTTTGGCTTCAGGAGGATAAGAAAGAGGATAAGAAGGAGTGTTTTTGGCCAACATCTGGCCTAGGGTCGTGGCATAAGAGGAGAGTGGAGAGGAGACAAGTGGAGGGTGGAGATTAACTCCCTTTGGCTATAAAAAGGGACCTCACCCCTCTCATTTTTCTCCACACCAAAGCTCACAAGAAAAAAAAGAGGAAGAGGAGAGAAAGAAGAGAGAAAGAAGAGAGAAGGAAGAGAAGAAGAAGAGAGGAGGAGGCGCCAAGGAGGAGGATAAGAAGACGAAGCCGGAAGAAGAAGAGGAGAAAGAGAAGCCGGAGAGGAGAGAGAGAGAGGGAAGAGAGAGAAAGAGAGGGAGGAGCGAGAGTAGAGAGAGAGTAGTGACGAGTTCGGATGGTAACGGAGGATTGGAGAAATATTTCCTAAACGGAGATTTTCAACGTTCATCTCAAGTACCAACTTTCTCTTCCGTCTTAAGCGGCTTTAGGACGGTCTGAAGGTTCGATTAATACGGCAATACGGGGTCAACCGCGACAAAGTGTTGGTGAGTTGGGGTTGATTGATTGAGTAATATGTTACTCCGCAGGTTCCCGACACTAAGTTACGAGCCGATGAGACGGTTGTGATTAGTGTCGGTTTGTCTAATAATTGGTTATGCTATATGAGTATATACGGTTGTGTGATTGAATGATGTTGATGGTATATATACTATTGTGATGATGTAACGTGTGGTGATTAAAGTGAAGGATTGTTTAGTGTTTATCCTGATTCAATTTTATTGATTGATTCCTACTAAACAGATTGGATCTAGGTTCTCTTGCTGAATCATAAAGGATCTCAGTTAATACCTTGTTATGCAGCGGAAGAATCAGGTATGAGTCAGAGATCAGCAGAACCGCCAAGAGACAGCTCCTCCAAAGGTTCACACACGCACACTTCAGGAAGTTGGCTGCTAGACCACAGGGAGGGAGGCGCAGAGAGAGAGAGAGGCGGCGCAGGGAGAGAGTTGTGTGAGAGCAACTAGGTTAAGTTTTATTTATAAAACTGTTGTCTAGTTCTGTTGGGCCTTTTGGGCCCAATTCTCAGTCTGATTAAATCCCTTAGATTTAATCTGGCCCTTTAATCTCTCTAAGTATAGTAAATGCCTAGCACTTTTACCGTACTTCTGCTGAACCGTTCCCTTATAGTTTCCTGTTAGCTTAGGCGTGTGACCCATATGGGATCATATAATAAAGGCAATAAATCCGAGACTTATAGATCATGAGCGGACTCTAGCAAGCCATCATGACCCCCAGTATTATATGACTTATGTCTGATCATTGACATACTCTTACTTTCTAGAGACAGTACAGAGATTACTGGACATAACTCCAACAATCTCCCACTTGTACTGGAATCTCTGTATTCATATTCCTTTTGTCTCAATATCTCGATTAGTCATAAGGCAAGATGAGTGTCATCCTTATAAAGCCTAATCTTGTTCATCGGACTCTGATTTGACACTGACAATCCAAACGACTCGGGACAGTCCGTTTGAGCATGGCCATACATTTTCCAGTATTCAAATCTCCGATTGGCCTAGAGATATTCACTCCATTTATATTGGAGGAACAAATCCCGTCTTTTTCCATCACTGTAAACTACTCATTTCATAATACACCCAAACAAGGTCCTTATAACTATCGCTTAACGACAGCGTTAGACAATGATCAAAGCGCATCAGTTGATGTGCAGTCACATGCATGCGAACTCAGGTCTAAGGACTATACTCTATAGTCGTAGTAAGAATCTCTTATGACACAGATATAAATATCCTGAAGAGTTCTTATAAGCGGGTCATGTCCGGTCGTATGTACCCCAACATACACCTATGTACTGACTTTGATGCCGTGCATCTATGACATCCTGAGACTTTGTCATAAGTCACATACCAATCTAGTCTCACGCGGTTGTTGGTGTTCCAATTTCAACAACCTTCGACTAGGGACAGGATGATATAAGCCATCTATCAAATATAGGGTCTCATGATCAAGCTAAATGACTTCGATGACTCAAGATCAAGTCACTTACTTCGATGACCTATAAAATGGTTTATATCATTTTGGAACGATTATTTCATCACAGTTAAAATAATCTTGAAATAATAATTTTTATTAAACATCTTAAAATGTTTTACAAGAACATATCAATAACTAAATAAAGCCCTCAAACTCCCACTCAAATTTAGATTACATTTCAATGTCTCTAATGCCTACAGCTTCAGTCAGGTACTCGAGCTTAGGCCTTGGGAGTGGCTTTGTCAATGGATCAGCGACATTATCATCTGTCGGAACTCGGCTGATCTTGACTTCCTTTTTATTAATGATATCACATATCAAGTGAAATCTTCTTAGTACATGCTTGGATTTCTGGTGTGATCTTGGTTCCTTTGCCTGAGCAATAGCACCATTGTTATCACAAAACAGTGCCAGAGGCTCAGCTGCATTCGGTATCACACCTAGTTCAATAATGAACTTTCGTATCCAAACAGCTTCCTTCGCTGCTTCTGAGGCGGCGACATATTCAGCTTCCGTAGTGGAATCAGCAACGGTGTCTTGCTTGGAGCTTCTCCAACTAATTGCACCGCCATTCAGACAGAAGATATAACCGGACTGTGACCGGAAATCATCTTTGTCTGTCTGGAAACTTGCGTCCGTGAATCCACTTACTTCAAGCACATTACTTCCGCCGTACACCAAGAACTTATCCTTAGTATGTCTTAGATACTTCAGGATATTCTTGACGGCAATCCAGTGGCTTTCACCTGGATTTGACTGGTATCTACTCGTCATGCTCAATGCATAAGCAACATCAGGACGAGTACAGATCATGGCATACATGATAGATCCTATTGCAGATGCATAAGGAATATTCTTCATGCGCTCAAGCTCAGCAGCCGTCGTAGGGCTCTGCTTCTTGCTTAGCGTTGTGCCATGTACCATTGGCGTGAAGCCCTTCTTGGAATCTGCCATGCTGAATCTATGCAGGACTTTGTCAATGTATGAATCTTGACACAAGCCTATCAGCCTTTTAGATCTATCCCGGTAGATCCGGATTCCAAGAACGTATGCGGCTTCACCCATGTCTTTCATGGAAAAACAACTTCCAAGCCAGTCCTTTACCGACCGCAGCATTGGTACGTCGTTTCCGAGAAGCAGTATGTCATCGACATACAGAATAAGAAATACTATCTTGCTCCCACTAGTCTTCTTATACACGCATTGTTCTTCTTCGTTTCTGATGAAGTCAAATTGCTTGATCGCTTCATCAAAACGAAGATTCCAGCTCCTCGATGCTTGCTTCAATCCATAAATGGATTTATGAAGCTTGCATACTTTCCCAGCATTCTTTGGATCTATGTAACCGTCAAGTTGTGTCATATACACATCCTCTTCCAGAATTCCATTCAGGAAGGCGGTTTTCACGTCCATCTGCCAAATTTCATAATCATGAAAAGCTGCAGTTGCTAGTAGAATCCGAATAGATTTCATCATAGCCACTGGGGAATAGGTTTCATCATAATCCACACCGTGAACTTGCCTGAAACCTTTTGCCACCAACCTGGCTTTATAAATCTGGACATTTCCATCCACGTCGATCTTCTTCTTGAAGATCCATTTACACTCGATGGCTTTTGCACCAGCGGGTAAATCAACCAATGAAAACACTTGGTTGATCGACATGGAGTCCATTTCGGAATCAGTGGCTTTACGCCACTTAGAGGAATCTGGGCCCATCATGGCTTGATTGAAGTTCGATGGTTCATCACCATCAATGATCAGAAGATCATGACAGTTAGTCACGAGGAATCCTTGATATCTCTCGGGTTCGTGACGGATCCTCCCGGATCTTCGAACTTCAGGTACTACAGGTTCAGGCTCTACAATTTCTTGTAGGTCCTCCTGCTGCTCTTCCTCATTAGGTTGAGCAGTATCCTGTTCATCTTGAATTTCTTCAAGCAGTACCTTACTCCCACTGTTTTTCTTAGAGAGAAACTCCCTCTCAAGAAAATTACAATCCCGGGCAACAAAAATCTTGTTCTCGGATCGTAGGTAGAAGTAATAAGCCTTGGTCTCCTTCGGATAACCAATGAAGTAGCATTTATCAGACTTTGGTGTAAGCTTGTCAGAGATTAATCTCTTGACATAGGCTTCACAACCCCAAATTCTAAGATAAGACAGCACTGGAGCTTCCCCAGTCCATAATTCATATGGTGTCTTAGCTACTGCTTTTGATGGCGCTCTATTTAGAGTGAACACTGCTGTTAGCAGAGCATATCCCCAAAGGGATATTGGAAGGTCTGTGTGACTCATCATAGACCGAACCATATCCAATAAGGTCCGATTCCTCCTCTCAGACACACCATTCCATTGAGGTGTTCCAGGAGGAGTGAGTTGGGAAACTATCCCACACTCTCTTAGATGATCACTGAACTCTTGGCTCAAGTATTCTCCTCCTCGGTCGGACCGAAGAGCTTTAATGCTTTTGCCAAGTTGGTTCTGTACTTCATTTTGGAATTCTCTGAATCTCTCAAACGATTCAGACTTATGTTTCATTAAATAAACATATCCATACCTACTGAAATCATCAGTGAAGGTAATGAAGTACTGATAGTTTCCTCTTGCATTTGTGGACATTGGGCCACACACATCTGTGTGTATCAGGCCCAATAAGTCACTGGCCCTCTCGTTAGGTTTATTAAAGGGGGCCCGCGTCATTTTGCCCATCAGACAGGATTCGCATTTCTCACATGACTCAAAGTCAAATGAGCCAAGAAGTCCATTCGAATGGAGCCTCTTAATGCGTTTCTCACTGATGTGCCCTAAACGACAATGCCATAGAAACGTTCGGTTCTCCTCATTAGGTTTGAACCGTTTGGTATTAATGTTATAAATTGGCGCGGATTGATCAAGTATGTAAAGCCCATTCGTAAGAGGGGCACAACCATAGAACAAATTGTTGCGATTGAAGGAACATAATTTATTCTTAACTGAAAAATCATAACCTTCCAAATCCAACAATGAAATTGAAATAATATTTCTGCTTATCGCAGGTACAAAATAACAATTATTGAGTTCTAAAACCAATCCCGAAGGTAAAGACAACAAGTATGTGCCTACAGCTAGTGCAGGAACTTTCGCTCCATTCCCAACTCGTAGCTCCACTTGTCCTTGCTTCAGCCTCCTACTGTTGCTGAGTGCCTGCATATTAGTACAAATATGAGCCCCACAACCAGTATCCATAACCCATGAGGTATTATCAGAAGTAGTTGTATTAACTTCTATAACAAAAATACCTGATGAAGAAGTCTCCAGAGTCTTCTTCTTCAATTCCTTTAGACCTTCCAGGAATTTCTTACATTCTCTCCTCCAATGCCCTGGTTCTTTGCAGAACCTGCAGATGTCAGTAGGCCCAGCCTTGGACTTGGGCTTTGGCTTTGGCGTGTCCTTGTCCGAGACTTGGACAGCCTTAGCCTTTCCCTTGTCCTTGGCAGAGGATTTCTTAAAGCCCTTGCCCTTTTGCACCATAAGCACGTTGGGGTCCTTGGCTTTCCTCAAGTTGGGCTCTGCAGTCTTGAGCATTCCGTGAAGCTCAGGCAATGTCTTACTCAAGCCATGCATATTGAAGTTCAGGATGAACTGATCATAGCTTGCAGGTAAAGACTGCAGAACGATGTCGCAGGCAAGTTCCTGGCTGATAGGGCAGTCGAGTTTCTGAAGATTATCGAGATAACCCATCATCTTCAAGACATGAGGACTCACTGCCGCATTTGCAGCCATCTTACAGTCTAAGAGGTTCTTAACTGTCTGGAACCTCTCAGTCCTTGCCTGCTCCTGAAAAAGCGATTTCAGGCTTGCCATTATCTCGATGGGTGACAGCACACTCTCGAACTGCATTTGCAGCTCAGGAGTCATGGTCGCCAACATCAGGCAATAGACATCATTTTCATCTGACGAATGCTTTTCCCAAGCATTATGCAGATTCCTGGCGGCATTGTTAGGAGGCCTCTCGGGGAGGGGATCACGAAGGACATATTCCTTCTTCTCCTGCTTGAGGACCAGCCTCAAGTTCCTTGACCACGTCAGGAAGTTCGTTCCAGTCAGCTTCTCCTTATCGAGAACAGACCGGATTGAGAATGTGTTTTGAGTGCTTGTAGTAGCCATTGCTGAAATTTAAGATAAAAAGGATTTTAGTTTTTATGTTCAATATGAGTAAACTCGCATTATATTCAATAACATTAGTTACCCTCAAAAGAATATAATGATTCCAAGATCCACATATAACTAAGATCAAAGTGGGCCACTGGCCGTCACCCAACCTTAGCTTATATCGGTAAGCCCTATCTCGGCTAATTATATCCGTGATATAACTCTTGGTTGTGAATCTGGGCCCGAGGCCCAATCCACTCTGATGTCTCAAGGTCCGGGACTCCCGATGACCCAGTCAAGAAAACCAGACTATACAGTCATGTAATCACTAATGTCTGGGACTCCCAATGACATTAATGAATCACAAACTGTCTTACCCACGCAAAAGATAGACACCCTCACACTGTAAGTCCATGTTTACGATTGAATGGGTTTCAACAGCTGACATAGACTGGACAAGACATCCAACGCTTGATATTATTTGAGGTTTATAGGTTTTCTTAAAATTTCATTCCAAAATAGAAGATTACTATTTTTGGAAACTTTCCATTTCTGGAAACCTACTACTTTTGGAAACTTTTATAATTGGAAACTTCCTAAAATTGGAAACTTTCTAACTATAGAAATTTCCTAAAATCCAAAACATGCAAATCTAGAAACTTCTATTCTAAGAAACTTTCTAATTTAAAATTTTGGAAACTGATTAATTTAAAATCAAATTTTAATTATTAAATAAAATTTTAAATTCAATCTGAAGAAAAGACTCAAATAATTGGTCCAGTTGTTTTAACTTCTTGGCCTAAGGCCCAAGAATTGGTCTATGTCCAAGACATAACCCAATTGCCCAATTAAATGACATAACCGGTCTGGTTCATTAAAATTGGTCTAACCAAGATTAATTACTACGACAACCACAATTGTTAACTGGTTATTTACTAAACCGGATTTTCTCAATTTATTTCGTCCAACCAAATCAAATTAGAAAACCACTGGTTTAGGCACTAAATCCAATTTATTTACGACATTGGATTTCTTATCACGGTTTAACCAGATCTAATAAATTTTATTAAGTGTGTAATTATTAAACTGTGACGATCAAGTTTTAATAAATTTTAAACCGAACCATTAACCGAACCGAACCGACTGATCATGTGAACCGATCACGACCGAGTCGCAATCTTCACGCTTCCGCATCACGCATCACGCATCACGTGATCGAGAGACGAGACACGATCGGGACAGCCGCAAGCATCACGCTTCCGCAATCGGGTCGATAGTCGGGACGGGACGGGACAGCTCGGGCCGAGAGAGGGACGCGATCGCGGTCGATCTCTCACGATCGTGCGATCGATCGGTCCATCCGCTGATCGGGACGCGTCTCTCGGCTGATCGGAATGACCACGCGACGCGATCCATGATCGGTCCGTGCGTCATGTCCGATCCGGACGTGCGATCCTCGGTCGATCACACTCCGACGCATACCGATTCATATAGATCGGATCATGCGATTTCTAGTTTAGGTTTTAACTTTGTTTCTTAAGTGTTTTCTTATCATAGATTGATTCATACACTTCTAAACAACCTAAACATGATTCTAAACAAGAAATCCTAATAGAACCAATGGCTCTGATACCACTGAAGGATTGTTTAGTGTTTATCCTGATTTAATTTTATTGATTGATTCCTACTAAACAGATTGGATCTAGGTTCTCTTGCTGAATCATAAAGGATCTCAGTTAATACCTTGTTATGCAGCGGAAGAATCAGGTATGAGTCAGAGATCAGCAGAACCGCCAAGAGACAACTCCTCCAAAGGTTCACACACGCACACTTCAGGAAGTTGGCTGCTAGACCACAGGGAGGGAGGCGCAGAGAGAGAGAGAGAGAGGCGGCGCAGGGAGAGAGTTGTGTGAGAGCAACTAGGTTAAGTTTTATTTATAAAACTGTTGTCTAGTTCTGTTGGGCCTTTTGGGCCCAATTCTCAGTCTGATTAAATCCCTTAGATTTAATCTGGCCCTTTAATCTCTCTAAGTATAGTAAATGCCTAGCACTTTTACCGTACTTCTGCTGAACCGTTCCCTTATAGTTTCCTGTTAGCTTAGGCGTGTGACCCATATGGGATCATATAATAAAGGCAATAAATCCGAGACTTATAGATCATGAGCGGACTCTAGCAAGCCATCATGACCCCCAGTATTATATGACTTATGTCTGATCATTGACATACTCTTACTTTCTAGAGACAGTACAGAGATTACTGGACATAACTCCAACATAAAGAACCGAGTAATGAACAAAAGGATTAAAACGCGGGAAAATATGTTATAATAATATAACGACCGGTTATGATTGGTTGATGTACGGAATGTGTTGCGAATGATGATTATGTTTATGTGATGTGGTATAGTTAATGGTTGCTTAATGTGTTAGTGACATGATGTGATAGCGGGCATATCGATTTCCCGACCCGATGGATCCTCGGGAGTTTACCGGTCGGTTCACGTACCCTCGGGTCGTGTTATCGGCATGTGTTAACCTACTGAGTGACACCGGTAGGTGTGTGGTCCGGAGAATACGGGGTCATGTTCTAGGGCCGGACTGCATGGAATCTCGGGTTCCCGGGGGTAACCGGAGTCGCCGCGTATCGATGGACGGAGAACGGTGTCTTACTCGTAGTACTCCGTGTTTATGAGTAAGAGTCGAGGGAATCACTACCGTAGGCCTATATGGTAACGGGACGAGTATTCCGAGGGAATGGCGATATTGCCCGGGGCCCATAGCATGCATATAGTATACTTGATGTTTCCGTGCTTCGGCTATTTATTAATGCTTGTGTAACCTCCCTGTTAGAATTGTGTCCAGTAATCTCTGTACTGTCTCTAGAAAGTAAGAGTATGTCAATGATCAGACATAAGTCATATAATGCTGGGGGTCATGATGGCTTGCTAGAGTCCGCTCATGATCTATAAGTCTTGGACTTATTGCCTTTATTATATGATCCCATATGGGTCACACGCCTAAGCTAACGGGAAAATACGGAGGAACGGTTTAGCAGAAGTACGGTAAAAGTGCTAGGCATTTACTGTACTTAGAGAGAGACTAAAGGGCCTGATTAAATCCAAGGGATTTAATCAGAACAGAGAATTGGGCCCAAAAGCCCACGAGAACTAGAAGGGATTTTAATGAATAAAATCAGACCTAGCTCTCTAATTTTCTGAGATACTTCTGCGCCAGCCTCCTCTCTCTCTGCGCCTCCTCTCTGTTTGGTCTAGCAGCCAATTCCCGAGCGTGCGTGTGTGAGCCTTTGGAGGATCCATCCCTTGGTGGTTCTGCTGATCTCTGACCTGTTCTCTCTTTCCGCTGCATAAACAGGTAAAAGGTGAGATCCATTAAGTTTCTAAATAAGAGAACCTAGATCTGCATGTTTAGTAGATGAATCAATTGGGAATTGAATCAGGAAACACTAAACATTACATCAGTGGTATCAGAGCCATTGGTTCTGTGGTTTTTCTTGTTTAGAATCATGTTTAGGATTGTTTAAAGAGGTGTTTTTGAATCAATCTACTGATAAGAGAAAAACACTTAAGAAACAAAGAATTAAAACCTAAACTAAAGAAAATCGCATGACCAATCTATATGAATTGGTCTGCGTCGGATTGATGATGCACGGACCGATCGCTTTAAGGATCGAGTCGCGTGATCATCCGATCGCGGCAGTTGGACCGGACGACCGAGCGGATCGGATCAATCGATCGCGATCGCTTCCTGCCTCGTCCCGGCGTGTCCAGCCTGCTATCCCGATCGACCGTGAGGCGCGAGCATCGCATGGATCGCGTGCGTCTCGGCCAGCGTTGTCCCGCTCTCGTCCCGGGCTGTCCCGATCGCTCGGCGGTCGCGTGAAGCCAACGACCCGAGCTCGACAATCACGGTCCCGTCCCGATCACAACCAAGCACGTCCCGATCGTGAGGCACGGCCGTCCCGATCGCGTGTGTTGCTCGCGGCCATCCCAACACGTGACCTAATTGGTCGGTTCGGTTTGGCTCGAGCTTGGTTCGGTTTGGTTTGTGGTGGTTCGTTTTAAAACTGATTTTAAAACTTAAACGTCACGGTTTAATAAACAGACTTAATAATATTTATTAAGTTCTGGTTAAACCGGGATAAGAAATCCAATGTCGAAATAATTATTGGATTTAGTGCCTAAACCGGTGATTTTCTAATTTGATTTGGTTGGACCAAATAAATTGAGAAAATCCGGTTTAGTAAATAACCGGTTGACAATTGTGGTCGTCGTAGTAATTAATTTTGGTTAGACCAATTTTAATGAACCAGACCGGTTATGTCATCTAATTGGACGATCGGATTATGTCTCGGACATAGACCAATTCTCCGGCCTCGGGCCAAGAAGTTAAAACGATTGGGCCAATTATTTGAGTCGTTTCTTCAGAATTAATTTAAAATTTATTTTATAAAATTATAAAAAGTCGATTTTAAATTAAAGTTTCCGAAATTTTGAAATTAGAAAGTTTCTTAAAATAGAAGTTTCTAGATTTGCATGTTTTGGATTTTAAGAAATTTCTAAAGTTAGAAAGTTTCCGGTTTTAGAAAGTTTCCAATTTTAGAAAGTTTCCAAAAATAGTAGGTTTCCAAAATGGAAAGTTTCCAAAAATAGTAATCTTCTATTTTGGGATGAAATTTTAATAAACCTACAAACCTCAAATAATATCAAGCGTTGGATGTCTTGTCCAGTCTATGTCAGCTGTCCAAGCCCATTCAATTGTACTCATGGCCTTACAGTGTGAGGGTGTCTACTTTTGCGTGGGTAAGACGGTTTGTGATTCATAAATGTCATTGGGAGTCCCAGACATTAATGATTACATGACTGTATAGTCTGGTTTTCTTGACTAGGCCATCGGGAGTCCCGGGCCTTGAGACATCAGAGTGGATTGGGCCTCGGGCCCAGATTCACAACCAAGAGTTATATCACGGATATAATTAGCCGAGATAGGGCTTACCGATATAAGCTAAGGTTGGGTGACGGCCAGTGGCCCACTTTGATCTTAGTTATATGTGGATCTTGGAATCATTATATTCTATTGAGGGTAACTGATGTTATTGAATATAATGCGTGATTAATCATATTAAATTTAATACGAGATTAATCATATTGAACATATTAACTAAAATCCTTTTATCTTATATTTCAGTTATGACTAGCACAAACAATCAAAACACTTTCTCGATCCGGTCTATCCTTGAGATGGATAAGCTGAACGGATCAAATTTCTTGACTTGGTCGCGGAACCTGAGGCTAGTCCTCAGACAGGAGAGAAAGAACTACGTTCTTGAGAGAGCTCTCCCCGTGAGGATCGGGTCCAATGCCTCCCATGCAGTATATGATGCTTGGAATAAGCATTATAATGATGCGGTAGATGTGCGTGGTCTGATATTGGCTACCATGGACTCAGACTTGCGGAAGCAATATGAGAACATGGAGTCGCCAATAGAGATGATCAGCAGCCTGAAATTGAAATTTCAGGAGCAGGTAAGAGTGGAGAGATACCAGTTGGTTAAGTCTCTCACTAGCTGCAAGCTACCGAATGATCATCCAGTGAGTCCTCATGTCAGTAAAATGATAGGTTATATTAATAACCTGAGGAAACTGGATTATCCAGTTAGCCAAGAATTGGCAACTGAGATCATTCTGCAGTCACTGCCGTCAAGCTATGATAAGTTCAGAAGGAACTATATCAAGAAAGGCTTAACGAAGACGCTGACTGAACTGCATGATATGCTCAAGACAGTTGAGCCAAACGTGAAGAGTACCCAGTATAATCTCATAATGGAGAAGGGTGGGTTTATTAAACCTAGTGCTGACAAGGGTGAAGACAAAGTTGTCCAGATTTTGAATCATGGCAAGCGTGTGTCTTCTGAGCCCAAGTCAGATACCTCTTACGTTGGTAAGTGCTGCTACTGTAAAGAGACAGGGCATTGGAAGAGAGATTGCATTAAATTCATGGAAGATGATGAGGAGTTGAAGTTGATGTATGAGACTACTTCCTCAGGTATTCATGTTATTACTTCAAGTTCTACCTTATAGGTATTGGATACTGGTTGTGGCACTGATATTTGTGATAATATGCAGAGCCTAAGCAACAGTAGAACGTTGAAGGAAGGGCAAGTGGAACTGCATGTCTGGAAGGAGCTATGGATGCTGCCTCAGTTGTAGGGTTTTCACTTGTAGATGCCTTTGAGGCTTGGTTTTATTAAGTAATTGCTACAATGTACCTGCTTTAGCAGAGTTGTCTTTCATTTTCTTGTAAGAATTTGAATGTTTTTCATTTCGATAAAAGAGAAGTTTGGTTCTTTTGATCTTAATGAAATATTAATTGTAGCACCCTATTCAAGGAATGGGTTTTATATCTTAAACCAAAGAGTGCCTAAATGTAACATAAATACTAAATTGGTTTAAATCTGATGAATTAAACCTGATTTTTCTTGGCATAAAAGTCTTGGTCACATAGAGTAAGTCGGATTCAGAAATCCCATAGTTATGCACTATTGGGCTCATTTGATCGGATATCTTATGAGACTTGAATTCTGTTTACTGGACCAAAAGACAAAGGGGCCTATCTTAGCCAAGCTAGAGAAAGGCCCAAAGGCTTATTGGAGATTGAACATACTCATGTATGTGGTCCGATGAGCTGTAATGCCAGAGAAAAATTTTCCTGTACTTCATTGTCTCTACTGATTAATTCAGTGAGTAAGACCGAAAGTGTTCATTTGATGAGACACAAGTCGGAATTCTTTGACATGGTCGAAAGAGTTCCAGAATGAGGTATAGAATCTGAGTGACAGAAGTATTAAGACTCTGAGTTAAATCACGAGTGAGAATACTTGAGTCATTAATGGTGTGATCATCTGAATGAGTGTGAAGTCGTTTCACAGCTCAATTCTCCTGAAAACCTGGAGGTGTTTCTGTGAGAAAGAATCAGATCTTATCAGAAATGATTAAAGATGAGTCACACGAATCTTCCATGATATTTTAAGAATAACGCTCTAGAAATATCTAAGTTTACGCTGAAATAGTTCCACCAATATCAGTTGAAAGACACCACGTAAATGTGGATTGCAATCGATCCAAATTCGTCTTTACTGAATATTTGTAGTTGAGCTACTTCGCTGGTTGTCCTAAGGAAACCAAGGCTTGTTATTTTACGTCCATTCTGTCTTCAAGAAGGGAAGTTACTTTCCAAGAAGAACAGTGGGAGTAAAAGTATGACTCGAAGAAATTCGACAAATACAGGTGGCTGCTTAACCTGTTGAGGGAGAGCAGCGGGTGGATTTACAGATTTCTGTAGAATCTACACCTGTGGAGCCTGAAGTTCGCAGATATGAAAGAATCAGTCACTAATCCGAGAGTGAATTCTCGTCATTAGTTAAACCTGATGATCATTGAAAGTTCGCATGATCTGATGATCATTGAAAGCGACGAATCTGCGAAATTCAAAGAAGCGAAAGTGAGCCCGGACTCCGAAAATTACATTTTGTGTAAGTTAGCTTCATCGATCCATTCATGGATGGAAGCAAACATCTCGGAGTTGGAATCTTCGTTCTGTTGAAGTAGTCAAGGTTTTGACTTGAACATGAACGAAATGGAACTGTGCGTTTACTAATAGATAAGTGGGGGCGATGTTGCATTTCTCACATTGTATGTCGATGACATACTGATTCTCGGAAATAACGTCCCAATACTGCAGTCGGTAAAGGACTGGCTTGGGAGTTGGTTTTGTGATTGACATGGGTAAAGCCACGTAGTTCTTGGATTCTGGATCTAAAGATAGAGATCCAGAAGAACTGGTAGGACAATGTCAGGATTCTTAAATTGACAAAGTCCTACACGTTTTTCAGCAATCCAAGAAGGGTTTTATGCCAATGTCACATGGCATTACGTTAAGCAAGAGACAGTGTCCCACGATAACTGCTGAGCTTGAATGCATGGATAGGATTCCATATGCGTCGGCAATTGGATCTATCATGTATGCCATGACACGTGCTTGTTTTGATGTTGATTTAATATTAAGCAAGACGAGTAAAGACCAGTCAAATCCAGCAAAGAATCACTGGATTGCCGTAAAGAATTTCCTAAAGTATTTGAGAAATACTAAAGATAAGTTCTTGGTTTACGGAGAAAGTGAGGTGCTACGAGTCGGTAGAGTCTGAATGGCAAGTTTCCAACGGACAAAGATGATTTCCGGTCACAGTCCGGTTATATCTTGTGTCTGTCTGGCGGTGCAAGGCACTGTTGCTGACTTCATGACTTAAGCTGAACATTTCGCAGCTTGGGAAGCGGCGAAAGAGGTTGTTTGGAAAGAAGAGTTCGTCACTGAACTTGATGTGATTCCCAGCATAGATGAGACTAGCTGCACATCAGAGGTCCAAACACCTTGAGGGTAGGTATAACCTATTCCGTGAGATAAATGAAAGAGATGTTAAGTAGATCAGCAAGTTTCAAGAATGAGAACATTGCTAATCTATTAACAAAGCCACTCCTTAGGCCTAAGCACGAGTCGCGGACTGTTGCTGTAGGATAAGTGAAATTAAGATGTAGTCTTAATTTCAGTGGGAGTTAGTAAAGGGCTTTATTTAGTTATTGATATGTTCTTGTAAAACATTTTAAGATGTTTAATGAAATTATTATTTCAAGATTATTTTAACTGTGATGAAATAATCGTTCCAAAGTGATACAAACCATTTTATAGGTCATCGAAGTAAGTGACTTGATCTTGAGTCATCAAAGTCATTTAGCTTGATCATGAGACCCTATATTTGATAGATGGCTTATATCATTCAGTCCCTAGTCGAAGGTTGTTGAAATTGGAACACCAACAACCGTGTGAGACTAGATTGGTATGTGACTTATGACCAAGTTTCATGGTGTCATAGATGCGCGGCATCAAAGTCAGTACATAGGTGTATGTTGGGAACATACGACCGGACATGACCCGCTTATGAGAACTCTTCAGGATATTTATATCTGTGTCATAAGAGATTCTCACTACGACTATAGAGTATAGTCCTTAGACCTGAGTTCGCATGCATGTGACCGCACATGGACTGATGCACTTTGATCATTGTCTAACGCTGTCGTTCTGCGATAGTTATAAGGACCTTGTTTGGGTACATTATGAAATGAGTAGTTTACAGTGATGGAACAAGACGGGATTTGTCCCTTCAAATATAAATGGAGTGAATATCTCTAGGCCAATCGGAGATTTGAATACTGGAAAATGCATGGCCATGCTCAAACGGACTTTCCCGAGTCGTTTGGATTGTCAGTATCGAATCAGAGTCCGATGAACAAGATTAGCCTTTATAAGGATGACACTAATCTTGCCTTATGACTAATCGAGATATTGAGACAAAAGGATTATGAATACAGATATTCCTGTACAAGTGGGAGATTGTTGGAATTGTGTCCAGTAATCTCTGTACTGTCTCTAGAAAGTAAGAGTATGTCAATGATCAGACATAAGTCATATAATGCTGGGGGTCATGATGGCTTGCTAGAGTCCGCTCATGATCTATAAGTCTTGGACTTATTGCCTTTATTATATGATCCCATATGGGTCACACGCCTAAGCTAACGGGAAAATACGGAGGAACGGTTTAGCAGAAGTACGGTAAAAGTGCTAGGCATTTACTGTACTTAGAGAGAGACTAAAGGGCCTGATTAAATCCAAGGGATTTAATCAGAACAGAGAATTGGGCCCAAAAGCCCATGAGAACTAGAAGGGATTTTAATGAATAAAATCAGACCTAGCTCTCTAATTTTCTGAGATACTTCTGCGCCAGCCTCCTCTCTCTCTGCGCCTCCTCTCTGTCTGTTCTAGCAGCCAATTCCCGAGCGTGCGTGTGTGAGCCTTTGGAGGATCCATCCCTTGGTGGTTCTGCTGATCTCTGACCTGTTCTCTCTTTCCGCTGCATAAACAGGTAAAAGGTGAGATCTATATTTTTCTATTCAAGAGAACCTAGATCTGGCATGTTTAGGATCGATTAATCTGATGAACTGAATCAGGATTAACACTAAACTATCCATCACTCCCGTTATTGATTGTGTTTGGAGATGGGATGGGTGGACGGGAAGTTACTTTGTTAGTTGGGATATCCCAACTCACTGAGTCGATGATAGATCGCTCACCCCTCTTGTTTGTCTTTTTCAGGTAACCCGTAAGGATAGCGGATCGCAAGACGTTAGGTCATCCGGTGTAGTGTCGACGTCTCTTTCAGAACTTTAAATTTCAAAGTAATGTGATTTTAAATAAATATCGTACATGAACCTAATGTACTTCCGCACTTTAAAAAGCTACGTTTTATACTCGTAAAAGCATGTTGGTTATGTTAGATTACTCCGATCTAATGTAACTACCAAATTTTATTATGGTTGCAAAGCCGTAACTAAAGTTTGGGAAACGTGTAACTGAATAACTCGGATCAGTCTAATGACGAAAGTTATTAAGCCGACCCAAATTAGTCAAACACGGTAAAAATTGTGACGACCCTGGTCCACTCGGAACAAAGGCGTTATAAATGGTGGTATCAGAGCATGGTTCCGATCGTGCTCATATAACATGCGTTTTCAGATTTATCGAGTCGAAAGTTGATTCGCGAAAGAGACATTAGGAAACCGGATACGTCTTGTTTAGCTAGAACTTAGTCATTTACCCGTTTTTGGATAGATGGAGAACGAAGGAAGCGATAGTGGTGAACGTGGAATGGCTATTGGGTCGGAACGAGTTTCAGAACGCAGAGGACTGGGTCACGAGGAATCAACCAAAAAGGCTAAGTCACCAGAAAATTCGGGAAATCAAGAGAGGCAGACCGATCAGGCGCAACCAACAGAGGAAAAGGACATCGAAGACACTGAATCCAGCAATGAACGCTCGAAGGAAAGGAATGTAGAGCCAGAGCATACCTTGAAAATGCTGCATGACATAATGGCTAAAGCTATGAAATCACCGCAAGTAACCCCTGACGCGGCAAATCACCCACCGTTCCTATCTTTGATCTCTTCGATGAAGAAGATGGGAACTACGCACTTCTCCGGTGGAACTGGCCCATTAGTTGCCGATCGATGGATCCGAATGGTGGAGAAGAACTTCAAGGCTACAAGATGCCCGGAGGACTATAAGCTGAGTGTGGGAACTTATTATCTGGACCGTGACGCAGCCGATTGGTGGGAAAGTCGGGAAGCTCAAGTGGAACATATGGTGAAGACCTGGACGGCGTTTAAGGAAGAATTTGAGCATAAGTACTTTACCCCGGAGTCAAAACGTCTGCGCTGGATAACTCCAGCAATGCGAACTTTAACACCAGGACTCCTGCACAAGCTAAGCAGTTAATTGAGAACCTAGCAAGCAGAAACAGTTGCAAGACTATGGATGAGAGAAGGAAGAAATCTGGTGGAAGTGTAGAGAATTCGTAGATTGCTGATATTAGATCTAAGCTGGACACAGTTTGTAATCTCTTAGCTGGTAAGAAAGCTGTCCACTTTGCCCAAGATGTTGAGGTAATTCAGACTGAGGAGGACACTCAGGAAGAAGATGTGAATTACATAGGAGGATCTGGATTCCAAGGTAATAGATTTGGTAATCAGCTTGGAAACAGTTTCTTCAATGGAGGACAGAACAGTGCCTTCACAGGCAATCAGAACTCCTCTGGCTTCGGACAGACTAGTGGTTTTCAGAAACCTTTTGGACAAGGTACTCAAAGAACCTACGGATCATCTTCTTACCAAGCACCTCCTGTAGCCACTGCTCATGAGAGTAAGATGGAGGAAATGATGGAACAGCTGTTGGAAAGTCAGACCAAGATTGCTGTAGACTGCAATAAGAAGTTGGATGCTGTCTATGAGGATCTCAATGGGAAGTTCGAGTCTCTAAGCACTCATGTGAAGCAATTGGACACTCAGGTGAGCCAGATTTCAAACTCTATCAAAGGAAAAAGTGTTGTAGACACTCACATTAAGGCCTGGTCAGTATACATTGATGAGGGATCGCATCTAAGTGAAGGATTTGAGCTCAAAACAGCTGAACTGGAAGAAGAGGCTGAAATTTCGGATTTTCAAGAAAAACTCTCGGGTGAAATCTGCTGTAATGCGTCGATCGATGCAACATGTGCGACGATCGATGCAAGTGTCGGGTTAGCGACGATCAATGCTCCTGTAGCGACGATCGTTGCAGGGCGTGAACAGGCACAAGATTCTTATGGCATAGATGCAGAAGGAGATTTAGAGCTTTATCGGTTGTTCCCTGGAGTGTCTGAAATAACTCAGCAGGAGATTTATGCACAAGCTATCGGGCTATATCCTAAAGTGTCTGAAGTGATTCGACAGGAAAATGATGAGCTTAAGAAGTTTGAGAAGATGAGTGAGGAATTGGAAGAAGTTCCTCCATCTGATGATCCACCTTATCATCCCTGTGTGCAAAGGTACTTGAATAAGATGTTGCCTTTGGATGAAGAGCTTAAAGACTGGGTGATTGTTGTTCCTCAATAGATAAGTGATGTACTCTTAACAAAGATCCCAAAGAAGCTACCTGACCCTGGTGTCTTTGTGCTTAACTGTTCTATCTTTGAGGATAGTTTTAGGCGTTCTCTGTGTGATCTGGGAGCCGCTGGAAGTCTTATGCCATATTCTGTGGCTGAGAAACTGGGGATGCTGGATTTTTCGCCTACTAGGACCTCTCTTGTCCTAGTTGATCAGTCTGTAAGGGTTCCAGAAGGACTCCTTGAGGACATCCCGGTGAGAGTTGGAAACTACTTAGTTCCAACAGACTTCCTAGTGTTGAAGTATGACAGTGATCCTGGTGATGCATTGATACTTGGGAGACCATTTTTGACTACAGTAGGGGCAGTAATAGATGTTAGACACAGTCTGATTGATCTCCACCTGGGAGATGAGCCGCTGCATTATGAGATGGATAAGCTGCGCAAGCCACTGATAGATGGGCAGACCTTCACCATTTTGGATGGAGATGATAAACAGCAAAGTGATACTGTGATTTTGGATCTTGGGGAACATTTTACACCTTTTTTTCTTGGACAAGTTCATTCTGATGCAGCCTATTCTCCGCCTTGGATGAGGAGACTTGCACAAGGACAATCAAAGTCTCTGTCAGGATCTCACAGTACCTGATTCTCGTTCGTCCGGTCAAGCTAATGACCTTAAACAAGGGCTGAGTGGGAGGCAACCCATTGTTAGGTACTGGTGTTTTTCTACTTAATTTTGGTGTTTTTATTAGGATTTTACGTTTGTTTTTGGTTTTGGTGAGTTTATGTTTGCAGGTCTCGGACTATTCGCAGTGCGCCGATCGACGCACTATTGTGTCGATCGTCACAACACGAAAGAATCGCATTGCAACGATCGTTGCGGTACTGAGAAACGATCGACCATACACGAAAATCGCCTAGAAACGGTCGATGCACCTAGTGCAACGATCGATGCCTAAGCGACAGAGGTAAAAATCCGACAGAACTTAACCAATCAATAAACAATTTTTCTTTTTTTTTTACCAATCCTTCGCTTGACACTACTGGGGACAGTGTGTCTTAAGTGTGGGGGAGGTGCTACTGACTCCTGTTTTCTGTTTTCTTAAGAGTCAGTCCGTTTTTCAAAAAAATTTGCTTTATTGAGTCAAAACCAAGTTAAGTAAGAAACAATGATTTTTTGAGAAGATTAATAGCACTTGCAGGAACTTAAGTAACCATTAGGATAAAGTTGCAGGATATATCTCTGACTATTAGAAAACCCAAACATGGATCAACCTACTGAGGATACCCACATCACTACAGGTATCAGAGAATCCTTTTACTGACTTCAACCTTAATACTGACTTATTTTCTCACCTAAGGGCTTGGTATACCTTGTGTCGGATTCCCTTGTTAGTTCTGACACAGCCTGTCAACCTATTCTATTTGGTTCCCTTCTCCCCTTCCATAAAATTAAAAAAAAGATAATAAACTGAGGATGAGTTAATAACTCCGAAGTGGTCATGGGAATAGTAGAAAACACTATTATCTCTTATGCGATCCATGGAATGTGTCCAAAATACACCCCTTAAAGGGAAGAACACTGATAAAAAAAAATGATACCCAATGGGGAAAATCAGTTGTTAAGGAAGGGAAAGAGAAGAAAGGGACTAGAGAAAGATAGTATGGTGGTCTTGAGCTGACAAGGTAAGAATCCATGTGCCCTTTGATCGATACTCTTAGGTGAGACCGCACTTAAATACTTGCAGAAGTCAGTAGGGAGAATTTGAATGCGTGAATGTGATTGTGGAGTTTACTTAGGACAGTTGCTAAGTGTGGGGGAAGTATATGTTGGTCTTGATATCCTGTGATTGATTCTTTCAGTGGTTTACTAAGGGGAATCTGAGTGATGTTGCTTCTAGGATGAAAAAAGTTTCTGAAGAGTTTTCAAACCTCTTCACCATGTTTTAGTTCTCTGTTTTGCTTGAGGGCAAGCAAAGGCTAAGTGTGGGGGAGTTGATATATCATGGTTTTTACTAGTTTTAGACCATGATATAAGTGTGTTTTAGTGTCCTTTTGTGTTCTTTTAGAGTCTTTTACAGGTATAATCAGGTTTGGAGCTGAATTGGAGATGTTGGAGCATTTTGGAGATTTTTGGAGTGTTTGGCCGAGAGATAGAGCTCACTGTCCGAAACAGAGTATTGCATCGATCGACACACATTTGGTGTCGATCGTTGCACAAGCGAGATGGGCCAAAACTCGGCGGATTAATGAAGAGTGAAGATATTGCACTTTGATCCAGAAGTTTCTGATATTTACAAAGAAGCCCCAAGCCGAGATTATTCCTATTTAATTAAGTTTTTGGTGTTTTATCTAGATACGCTTTCATAATTAATAGCAGAGAGTTTTTAGAGCTTTTGGGGCTGATCTGAACCTGTACTTCATCTTGTATTTGGAGAAGATTTCGAACCCCTTTACTGTTGGGAATGTCCTGAAATCTACCGTACTATCTCTAGAAAGTATGATAAGTGTCGAGATCAGACATAAGTCATAAATACTGGGTGATCATGATGACTTGCTAGAGTCCGCTCTTGATCTATAAGTTTAGGACTTATTACCAGTATTGTATGATCCCAAAGGGTCACACACCATAGCTAACAGAAAGTTAAAATGGAATTAATACGGTAAGATGCAAGGCATTTACTGTATTTGTACAGAGAATTGGGCCAGACAAAATACAGTCTTTTTGTCTGATTTGGGCCTTGGGCCCAAAATCCCAATAGGCCATTAGGTTAATTCCTTGGGCCCATATAAGGAAGAGGAAGGCGCCACTTAGCCTAAGGCTCTGCGATTTTGCCTCAGCCGTCCTCTCTCTCTCTCTGTTGATTCCAACTTGGTCTAGCAGCTTGATCCAGTAGCTTGTAAGCGTGTGGATACCTAGGAGGAGCCGGTTATCATCAGCTCTCTGTGATCTCTTCATTCCTTTGATCAATCCGCTGCAATCATAAGAAAACTTGAAAAACCTAATATGCAAATCGCATGATCCGATTGATCAATCCGCTGCAATCATAAGGTAATGATTCTGATCTGTTTATGATTCAACTGCAAATCACCTAGATCCTAGTTGATTATGTGCTAGGTTGTAATCTGATGAATTAAACCATGAAATCACATGATCCTACAGTGGTATCAGAGCCTAGGTCATTAGGTTTTTGCTTTTTGGATCATAATAGGTTGTTTATTAGTTTGTTGAATCGATTTTAATGAGTAAAATTTGATTAGAAAACTTGAAAAACCTAATATGCAAATCGCATGATCCGATTGAAAGCCATCGGTATGCGATCTGGTCGCCCGTGTCGATCGACGAGGGAGCGAGATATCGATCGATATCGATCGGATCGATTGCTTCTCGCTGTCCTGATGACCCGATCGCAACGAGCTGATGCTCGCTAGTATCGATCGACGTGTAAGCGTCATATCGATCGATATGCAGGCGAGGCATACGTTCCGCGAGTAGCCAATCGGTTCAGCCGAGCTTCGCGGTTCGTTTTTCCCAAACCCGCGACAATGAACCGATCAAACCGATTGTGGTTCATTGTCAGTTTTAGCTTAACCCGCAAGTTAGGTCAAAATCAGCTAAAATTGATTGGTTAAACCAATCTATTTCTTCCTGATTTTGGACTTAACCGAACCGATCCAATTTAATTGGTGGTTCAAGCGGTTAACCCAAATCGCGGTTTGCTGGAAATGATTTAATACAATTGGTATTATTTAATTTCTGGTTAAACCGGATTTAAATTCAAAATTGAATTTTAACCTAAACCGAAGGCTGGTCTAAGTTTGATTTGGTTGGACCAAATAATTTAGAGCTGGTCTGGTTTAGTAAATAACCAGTTGGATTTAGTAGTTAATTTGGTCTTGGACCAGAATTAACGAACCGACTCGGTTATGTCAAATTATTGGGCCAATTGGAATTCTGTGGTCTTGGGCCAAGAATTGGGCCTATAATTTGTGACCCAACCGAAAACTTTAATAAAAAATTAAATTAGAGAGCTTCTAATATTAGAAGTTTCTAATTTTGGCATGTTAGGAAACTTCTAAAATAGTATGTTTCCCGATTTAGAAAGTTTCTAAAAATAGTAGGTTTCCCTAAATAGAAAGTTTCCATATTTAGTAAGTTACCTGAAATGGAAAGTTTCCCAAAATAGTAATCTTCTATTTTTGGGAGGAAATCTATTGAAACCTAAAATCCTCAAAAACAATATCAAGCTTGGATGTCTTGCCCAATCTTGTCAGCTACTTAACGCTTATTCAATTACAGATATGGCTTACAGTGTGAGGTGTCTGTTTTTGCGTAAGTAAAGTAGTATATAGTCACTAATTTCATTGGGAGTCCCAGACTTTAGTGATTATTTGGCTTTAAAAGATTGGTTTCCTTGACTGGGCCATCGGGAGTCCCGGGCCTTGAGACATCTGGTGTATTGGGCCTTGGGCCCAATTCACAACCGAGAGTTATTGGATATAACTAGCTGTGTGACGGCCAGTGGCCCACTTTGGATTTAGCTGAACATGGGTCTCGGAATCATTGCATTCTTATGAGGTTAAACAAAGAAATTTTGAATGCAATGCGAGTTTTTCTTATAAGTATTAAAATTACTCTTTTATGAACTGAATAACTAAAACTCTATTTATCTCTAAATTTCAGTTATGACTAGCACAAACAATCAAAACACTTTCTCGATCCGGTCTGTCCTTGAGATGGACAAACTGAACGGATCAAATTTCTTGACTTGGTCGCGGAACCTGAGGCTAGTCCTCAGGCAGGAGAGAAAGGACTATGTCCTTGAAAGAGCTCTCCCCGTGAGGATCGGGTCCAATGCCTCTCATGCAGTATATAATGCTTGGAATAAGCATTATAATGATGCGGTAGATGTGCGTGGTCTGATATTGGCTACCATGGACTCAGATTTGCTGAAGCAATATGAGAACATGGAGTCGCCAATAGAGATGATCAGCAGCCTGAAATTGAAATTTCAGGAGCAGGTAAGAGTGGAGAGATACCAGTTGGTTAAGTCTCTCACTAGCTGCAAGCTACCAAATGATCATCCAGTAAGTCCTCATGTCAGTAAAATGATGGGTTACATTGATAACCTGAGGAAACTGGATTATCCAGTTAGCCAAGAATTGGCAACTGAGATCATTCTGCAGTCACTGCCGTCAAGCTATGATAAGTTCAAAAGGAACTATATCAAGAAAGGCTTAACGAAGACGCTGACTGAACTGCATGATATGCTCAAGACAGTTGAGCCAAACGTGAAGAGTACCCTGTATAATCTCATAATGGAGAAGGGTAGGTTTACTAAACCTAGTGCTGACAAGGGTGAAGACAAAGTTGTCCAGATTTTGAATCATGGCAAGCCTGTGTCTTCTGAGCCCGAGTCAGATACATCTTACGTTGGTAAGTGCTGCTACTGTAAAGAGGCTGGGCATTGGAAGAGAGATTGCATTAAATTCATGGAAGATTATGAGGAGTTGAAGTTGATGTATGAGACTACTTCCTCAGGTATTCATGTTATTACTTCAAGTTCTACCTTATAGGTATTGGATACTGGTTGTGGCACTGATATTTGTTATAATATGCAGAGCCTAGGCAACAGTAGAACGTTGAAGGAAGGACAAGTGGAACTGCATGTCTGGAAGGAGCTATGGATGCTGCCTCAGCCGTAGGGTTTTCACTTGTAGATGCCTTTGAGGCTTGGTTTTGTATTAAGTAATTGCTACAATGTATCTGCTTTAAGCAGAGTTGTCTTTCATTTTCTTGTAAGAATTTGAATATTTTTTATTTTGATAAAAGACAAGTTTTGTTCTTTTGATCTTAATGAAATATTAATTGTAGCACCCTATTCAAGGAATGGGTTTTATATCTTAAACCAAAGAGTGCCTAAATGTAACATAAATACCGAATTGGTTTAAATCTGATGAATTAAACCTGATTTTTCTTGGCGTAAATGTTTTGGTCACATAGAGTGAGTCGGATTCAGAAATCCCATAGTTATGGACTTTTGGGCTCATTTGATCGGATATCTTATGAGACTTGAATTCTGCTTACTGGACCAAAAGACAAAGGGCCCATCTTAGCCGAGCTAGAGAAAGGCCCAAAGGCTTATTGGACCTTGAACATACTCATGTATGTGGCCCGATGAGCAGTAATGCCAGAGAAAATTTCCTGTACTTCATTATCTTTACTGATTACTTCAGTGAGTATGACTGTGTTCATTTGATGAGACACGAGTCAAAATTCTTTGAAATGGTCGAAAGAGTTCCAGAATGAGGTATAGAATCTGAGTGACAGAAGTATTGAGACTCTGGATTAGATCACGAGTAAAAATACTTAAGTCATTGATGGTGTGATCATCTGAATGAGTGTGAAGTCGTTTCACAGCTCATTTCTCCTGAAAACCTGGAGGTGTTTCTGTGAGAAAGAATCAGATCTTATTAGAAATGATTAAAGATGAGTCACACGAATCTTCCATGATATTCTTTAAGAATAACGCTCTAGAAATATCTAAGTTTACGTTGAAATAGTTCCACCAATATCAGTTGAAAGACACCACATAAATGTGGACTGGAAATGATCCAAATTCGTCTTTACTGAGTATTTGTAGTTGTGCTACTTCGCTGGTTGTCCTAGGGAAACCAAGGCTTGTTACTTTTTACGTCCATTCCGAAAACGAAGTTAGGTTGTTCGGAATTCTGTTTTCTAAAAGGAAAGTTACTTTCCAAGAAGAACAGTGGGAGTAAAAGTATAACTCGAAGAAATTCGAGAAATACAGGAGGCTGCTCAACCTGTTAAGGGAGAGCAGCGGATGGATTTACAGATTTCTGTAGAATCTACACCTGTAGAGCCTGAAGTTCGCAGATCTGAATGAATCCGTCACTAATCCGAGAGTGATTTCTCGTGATTAATTGCCATGATTTGATGATCATTGAAAGTGACGAACCTGCGAAATTCACAGAAGCGAAAGTGAGCCCGGACTCCGAAAAATTATACTGTATGTAAGTTAGCTTCATCGATCCATTCATGGATAGAAGCAAGAATATCGGAGTTGGAATCTTCGTTCTGTTGAAGTAGTCAAGGTTTTGACTTGAACAGGAACGAAGTGGAACTGTGCGTTTACTAATAGATAAGTGGGAGCGATGTTGCATTTCTCATAGTGTATGTCGATGACATACTGATTCTCGGAAATAACGTTCCAATGCTGCAGTCGGTAAAGGACTGGCTTGGGAGTTGGTTTTATGATTGACATGGGTAAAGCCACGTATGTTCTTGGATTTTGGATCTAAAGATAGAGATCCAAAAGAGCTGATAGGACAAAGTCAGGATTCTTATATTGACAAAGTCCTACACGTTTTCAGCATTCCAAGAAGGGTTTTATGCCAATGTCACATGGCATTACGTTAAGCAAGAAACAGTGTCCTACGATGTCTGCTGAGCTTGAATGCATGGATGAGATTCCATATGCGTCGGCAATTGGATCTATCATGTATGCCATGACAGGTACTTGTTTTGATGTTTCTTTAATGTTAAGCAAGACAAGTAAAGACCAGTCAAATCCAGCAAAGAATCACTGGATAGACGTAATGAATATCCTCAAGTATTTGGAAAATACTTAGGATAAGTTCTTGATTTACGGAAAAAGTGAGGTGCTACAAGTCAATAGAGTCTGAAAGGCAAGTTTCCAACAGACAAAGATGATTTCCGGTCACAGTCCAGTTATATCTTGTGTCTGTCTGGCGGTGCAAGGCACTGTTGCTGACTCCATGACTTAAGCTGAACATTTCGCAGCTTAGGTAGCGGCGAAAGAGGTTGTTTGGAAAGAAGAGTTCATCACTGAACTTGATGTGATTCCCAGCATAGATGAGGCTAGCTGCACATCAGAGGTCCAAACACCTTGAGGGTAGGTATAACCTATTCCATGAGATAAATGACAGAGGTGTTAAGTAGATCAGCAAGTTTCAACGAATGAGAACGTTGCTAATCTATTAACGAAGCTACTCCTTAGGCCTAAGCACGAGTCGCGGACTGTAGCTGTAGGATAAGTGAAATTAAGATGTAGTCTTAATTTCAGTGGGAGTTTGTAAAGGGCTTTATTTAGTTGTTTTGAAAGGTTCATGTAAACATAATATTTTATGTTTATGAAATTTACGATTTCTGGATTATTTTAACTGTGATATAAATAATCGTTCCAAAATGATTCATGTCATTATATATGGGCCATCGAAGTACATGAGTAGATTTGATCCTGAAACCCCATATTTAACGAAATGACATAAATCATAGTGTCCATGGTCGAAGGTTGTTGAAATTGGAACACCAACAACCACTTGAGACTAGATTGTGTTGAGACTTATGACCAAGTTTCGAGGGGTCATAGATGCGCGGCATCAAAGTCGACACATAGGTATATGTAGGGGAGCATATGACCGGACATGGCCCGCTGATGAGAACTCTACAAGATATTAATATCTGTGTCATAAGAGGTTCTCATATACGACTATAGAGTATAGTCCTTAGACCTGAGTTCGCATGCATGTGGCTGCACATGGATTGATACGCTTTGATCATTGTCTAACGCTGTTTCGTAACTGGGAGCTATAAGGACCTTGGTTGGGTGTATTATGAAGTGTGTAGTTCATAGTGATGGAACAAGATGGGATTTGTCCCTGCCGTTTAACGGAAGTAATATCTCTAGGCCAATCGGAGACTTGATAGCTGGTAAGAGAGTGGCCACTCCCAAACGGACTTGCCCAAGTCGTTTGCATTGTCAGTATCAAATCTGGTCCGATGAACATGGTCTGGCTATATAAGGATGACACGCATCTTGCCTTATGCCAGATCGAGATATTGAGACAAAAGGATTAGGGAATGTAGGATTCCAGTACAAGTGGGAGATTGTTGGGAATGTCCTGAAATCTACCGTACTATCTCTAGAAAGTATGATAAGTGTCGAGATCAGACATAAGTCATAAATACTGGGTGATCATGATGACTTGCTAGAGTCCGCTCTTGATCTATAAGTTTAGGACTTATTACCAGTATTGTATGATCCCAAAGGGTCACACACCATAGCTAACGGGAAATTTAAAATAGAATTAATACGGTAAGATGCAAGGCATTTACTGTATTTGTACAGAGAATTGGGCCAGACAAAATACAGTCTTTTTGTCTGATTTGGGCCTTGGGCCCAAAATCCCAATAGGCCATTAGGTTAATTCCTTGGGCCCATATAAGGAAGAGGAAGGCACCACTTAGCCTAAGGCTCTGCGATTTTGCCTCAGCCGTCCTCTCTCTCTCTCTGTTGATTCCAACTTGGTCTAGCAGCTTGATCCAGTAGCTTGTAAGCGTGTGGATACCTAGGAGGAGCCGGTTATCATCAGCTCTCTGTGATCTCTTCATTCCTTTGATCAATCCGCTGCAATCATAAGAAAACTTGAAAAACCTAATATGCAAATCGCATGATCCGATTGATCAATCCGCTGCAATCATAAGGTAATGATTCTGATCTGTTTATGATTCAACTGCAAATCACCTAGATCCTAGTTGATTATGTGCTAGGTTGTAATCTGATGAATTAAACCATGAAATCACATGATCCTACAGTGGTATCAGAGCCTAGGTCATTAGGTTTTTGCTTTTTGGATCATAATAGGTTGTTTATTAGTTTGTTGAATCGATTTTAATGAGTAAAATTTGATTAGAAAACTTGAAAAACCTAATATGCAAATCGCATGATCCGATTGAAAGCCATCGGTATGCGATCTGGTCGCCCGTGTCGATCGACGAGGGAGCGAGATATCGATCGATATCGATCGGATCGATTGCTTCTCGCTGTCCTGATGACCCGATCGCAACGAGCTGATGCTCGCTAGTATCGATCGACGTGTAAGCGTCATATCGATCGATATGCAGGCGAGGCATACGTTCCGCGAGTAGCCAATCGGTTCAGCCGAGCTTCGCGGTTCGTTTTTCCCAAACCCGCGACAATGAACCGATCAAACCGATTGTGGTTCATTGTCAGTTTTAGCTTAACCCGCAAGTTAGGTCAAAATCAGCTAAAATTGATTGGTTAAACCAATCTATTTCTTCCTGATTTTGGACTTAACCGAACCGATCCAATTTAATTGGTGGTTCAAGCGGTTAACCCAAATCGCGGTTTGCTGGAAATGATTTAATAAAATTGGTATTATTTAATTTCTGGTTAAACCGGATTTAAATTCAAAATTGAATTTTAACCTAAACCGAAGGCTGGTCTAAGTTTGATTTGGTTGGACCAAATAATTTAGAGCTGGTCTGGTTTAGTAAATAACCAGTTGGATTTAGTAGTTAATTTGGTCTTGGACCAGAATTAACGAACCGACTCGGTTATGTCAAATTATTGGGCCAATTGGAATTCTGTGGTCTTGGGCCAAGAATTGGGCCTATAATTTGTGACCCAACCGAAAACTTTAATAAAACATTAAATTAGAGAGCTTCTAATATTAGAAGTTTCTAATTTTGGCATGTTAGGAAACTTCTAAAATAGTACGTTTCCCGATTTAGAAAGTTTCTAAAAATAGTAGGTTTCCCTAAATAGAAAGTTTCCATATTTAGTAAGTTACCTGAAATGGAAAGTTTCCCAAAATAGTAATCTTCTATTTTTGGGAGGAAATCTATTGAAACCTAAAATCCTCAAAAACAATATCAAGCTTGGATGTCTTGCCCAATCTTGTCAGCTACTTAACGCTTATTCAATTACAGATATGGCTTACAGTGTGAGGTGTCTGTTTTTGCGTAAGTAAAGTAGTATATAGTCACTAATTTCATTGGGAGTCCCAGACTTTAGTGATTATTTGGCCTTAAAAGATTGGTTTCCTTGACTGGGCCATCGGGAGTCCCGGGCCTTGAGACATCTGGTGTATTGGGCCTTGGGCCCAATTCACAACCGAGAGTTATTGGATATAACTAGCTGTGTGTATGCTTACCAAGTAAAGCTACTTCCGGGTGACGGCCAGTGGCCCACTTTGGATTTAGCTGAACATGGGTCTCGGAATCATTGCATTCTTATGAGGTTAAACAAAGAAATTTTGAATGCAATGCGAGTTTTTCTTATAAGTATTAAAATTACTCTTTTATGAACTGAATAACTAAAACTCTATTTATCTCTAAATTTCAGTTATGACTAGCACAAACAATCAAAACACTTTCTCGATCCGGTCTGTCCTTGAGATGGACAAACTGAACGGATCAAATTTCTTGACTTGGTCGCGGAACCTGAGGCTAGTCCTCAGGAAGGAGAGAAAGGACTATGTCCTTGAAAGAGCTCTCCCCGTGAGGATCAGGTCCAATGCCTCTCATGCAGTATATAATGCTTGGAATAAGCATTATAATGATGCGGTAGATGTGCGTGGTCTGATATTGGCTACCATGGACTCAGATTTGCTGAAGCAATATGAGAACATGGAGTCGCCAATAGAGATGATCAGCAGCCTGAAATTGAAATTTCAGGAGCAGGTAAGAGTGGAGAGATACCAGTTGGTTAAGTCTCTCACTAGCTGCAAGCTACCAAATGATCATCCAGTAAGTCCTCATGTCAGTAAAATGATGGGTTACATTGATAACCTGAGGAAACTGGATTATCCAGTTAGCCAAGAATTGGCAACTGAGATCATTCTGCAGTCACTGCCGTCAAGCTATGATAAGTTCAAAAGGAACTATATCAAGAAAGGCTTAACGAAGACGCTGACTGAACTGCATGATATGCTCAAGACAGTTGAGACAAACGTGAAGAGTACCCTGTATAATCTCATAATGGAGAAGGGTAGGTTTACTAAACCTAGTGCTGACAAGGGTGAAGACAAAGTTCTCCAGATTTTGAATCATGGCAAGCCTGTGTCTTCTGAGCCCGAGTCAGATACATCTTACGTTGGTAAGTGCTGCTACTGTAAAGAGGCTGGGCATTGGAAGAGAGATTGCATTAAATTCATGGAAGATTATGAGGAGTTGAAGTTGATGTATAATACTACTTCCTCAGGTATTCATGTTATTACTTCAAGTTCTACCTTATAGGTATTGGATACTGGTTGTGGCACTGATATTTGTTATAATATGCAGAGCCTAAGCAACAGTAGAACGTTGAAGGAAGGACAAGTGGAACTGCATGTCTGGAAGGAGCTATGGATGCTGCCTCAGCCGTAGGGTTTTCACTTGTAGATGCCTTTGAGGCTTGGTTTTGTATTAAGTAATTGCTACAATGTATCTGCTTTAAGCAGAGTTGTCTTTCATTTTCTTGTAAGAATTTGAATATTTTTTATTTTGATAAAAGACAAGTTTTGTTCTTTTGATCTTAATGAAATATTAATTGTAGCACCCTATTCAAGGAATGGGTTTTATATCTTAAACCAAAGAGTGCCTAAATGTAACATAAATACCGAATTGGTTTAAATCTGATGAATTAAACCTGATTTTTCTTGGCGTAAATGTTTTGGTCACATAGAGTGAGTCGGATTCAGAAATCCCATAGTTATGGACTTTTGGGCTCATTTGATCGGATATCTTATGAGACTTGAATTCTGCTTACTGGACCAAAAGACAAAGGGCCCATCTTAGCCGAGCTAGAGAAAGGCCCAAAGGCTTATTGGACCTTGAACATACTCATGTATGTGGCCCGATGAGCAGTAATGCCAGAGAAAATTTCCTGTACTTCATTATCTTTACTGATTACTTCAGTGAGTATGACTGTGTTCATTTGATGAGACACGAGTCAAAATTCTTTGAAATGGTCGAAAGAGTTCCAGAATGAGGTATAGAATCTGAGTGACAGAAGTATTGAGACTCTGGATTAGATCACGAGTAAAAATACTTAAGTCATTGATGGTGTGATCATCTGAATGAGTGTGAAGTCGTTTCATAGCTCATTTCTCCTGAAAACCTGGAGGTGTTTCTGTGAGAAAGAATCAGATCTTATTAGAAATGATTAAAGATGAGTCACACGAATCTTCCATGATATTCTTTAAGAATAACGCTCTAGAAATATCTAAGTTTACGTTGAAATAGTTCCACCAATATCAGTTGACTGACACCACATAAATGTGGACTGGAAATGATCCAAATTCGTCTTTACTGAGTATTTGTAGTTGTGCTACTTCGCTGGTTGTCCTAGGGAAACCAAGGCTTGTTACTTTTTACGTCCATTCCGAAAACGAAGTTAGGTTGTTCGGAATTCTGTTTTCTAAAAGGAAAGTTACTTTCCAAGAAGAACAGTGGGAGTAAAAGTATAACTCGAAGAAATTCGAGAAATACAGGAGGCTGCTCAACCTGTTAAGGGAGAGCAGCGGATGGATTTACAGATTTCTGTAGAATCTACACCTGTAGAGCCTGAAGTTCGCAGATCTGAATGAATCCGTCACTAATCCGAGAGTGATTTCTCGTGATTAATTGCCATGATCTGATGATCATTGAAAGTGACGAACCTGCGAAATTCACAGAAGCGAAAGTGAGCCCGGACTCCGAAAAATTATACTGTATGTAAGTTAGCTTCATCGATCCATTCATGGATAGAAGCAAGAATATCGGAGTTGGAATCTTCGTTCTGTTGAAGTAGTCAAGGTTTTGACTTGAACAGGAATGAAGTGGAACTGTGCGTTTACTAATAGATAAGTGGGAGCGATGTTGCATTTCTCATAGTGTATGTCGATGACATACTGATTCTCGGAAATAACGTTCCAATGCTGCAGTCGGTAAAGGACTGGCTTGGGAGTTGGTTTTATGATTGACATGGGTAAAGCCACGTATGTTCTTGGATTTTGGATCTAAAGATAGAGATCCAAAAGAGCTGATAGGACAAAGTCAGGATTCTTATATTGACAAAGTCCTACACGTTTTCAGCATTCCAAGAAGGGTTTTATGCCAATGTCACATGGCATTACGTTAAGCAAGAAACAGTGTCCTACGATGTCTGCTGAGCTTGAATGCATGGATGAGATTCCATATGCGTCGGCAATTGGATCTATCATGTATGCCATGACAGGTACTTGTTTTGATGTTTCTTTAATGTTAAGCAAGACAAGTAAAGACCAGTCAAATCCAGCAAAGAATCACTGGATAGACGTAATGAATATCCTCAAGTATTTGGAAAATACTTAGGATAAGTTCTTGATTTACGGAAAAAGTGAGGTGCTACAAGTCAATAGAGTCTGAAAGGCAAGTTTCCAACAGACAAAGATGATTTCCGGTCACAGTCCAGTTATATCTTGTGTCTGTCTGGCGGTGCAAGGCACTGTTGCTGACTCCATGACTTAAGCTGAACATTTCGCAGCTTAGGTAGCGGCGAAAGAGGTTGTTTGGAAAGAAGAGTTCATCACTGAACTTGATGTGATTCCCAGCATAGATGAGGCTAGCTGCACATCAGAGGTCCAAACACCTTGAGGGTAGGTATAACCTATTCCATGAGATAAATGACAGAGGTGTTAAGTAGATCAGCAAGTTTCAACGAATGAGAACGTTGCTAATCTATTAACGAAGCTACTCCTTAGGCCTAAGCACGAGTCGCGGACTGTAGCTGTAGGATAAGTGAAATTAAGATGTAGTCTTAATTTCAGTGGGAGTTTGTAAAGGGCTTTATTTAGTTGTTTTGAAAGGTTCATGTAAACATAATATTTTATGTTTATGAAATTTATGATTTCTGGATTATTTTAACTGTGATATAAATAATCGTTCCAAAATGATTCATGTCATTATATATGGGCCATCGAACTACATGAGTAGACTTGATCCTGAAACCCCATATTTAACGAAATGACATAAATCATAGTGTCCATGGTCGAAGGTTGTTGAAATTGGAACACCAACAACCACTTGAGACTAGATTGTGTTGAGACTTATGACCAAGTTTCGAGGGGTCATAGATGCGCGGCATCAAAGTCGACACATAGGTATATGTAGGGGAGCATATGACCGGACATGGCCCGCTGATGAGAACTCTACAAGATATTAATATATGTGTCATAAGAGGTTCTCATATACGACTATAGAGTATAGTCCTTAGACCTGAGTTCGCATGCATGTGGCTGCACATGGATTGATACGCTTTGATCATTGTCTAACGCTGTTTCGTAACTGGGAGCTATAAGGACCTTGGTTGGGTGTATTATGAAGTGTGTAGTTCATAGTGATGGAACAAGATGGGATTTGTCCCTGCCGTTTAACGGAGGTAATATCTCTAGGCCAATCGGAGACTTGATAGCTGGTAAGAGAGTGGCCACTCCCAAACGGACTTGCCCAAGTCGTTTGCATTGTCAGTATCAAATCTGGTCCGATGAACATGGTCTGGCTATATAAGGATGACACGCATCTTGCCTTATGCCAGATCGAGATATTGAGACAAAAGGATTAGGGAATGTAGGATTCCAGTACAAGTGGGAGATTGTTGGGAATGTCCTGAAATCTACCGTACTATCTCTAGAAAGTATGATAAGTGTCGAGATCAGACATAAGTCATAAATACTGGGTGATCATGATGACTTGCTAGAGTCCGCTCTTGATCTATAAGTTTAGGACTTATTACCAGTATTGTATGATCCCAAAGGGTCACACACCATAGCTAACGGGAAATTTAAAATGGAATTAATACGGTAAGATGCAAGGCATTTACTGTATTTGTACAGAGAATTGGGCCAGACAAAATACAGTCTTTTTGTCTGATTTGGGCCTTGGGCCCAAAATCCCAATAGGCCATTAGGTTAATTCCTTGGGCCCATATAAGGAAGAGGAAGGCGCCACTTAGCCTAAGGCTCTGCGATTTTGCCTCAGCCGTCCTCTCTCTCTCTCTCTGTTGATTCCAACTTGGTCTAGCAGCCTGATCCAGTAGCTTGTAAGCGTGTGGATACCTAGGAGGAGCTGGTTATCATCAGCTCTCTGTGATCTCTTCATTCCTTTGATCAATCCGCTGCAATCATAAGAAAACTTGAAAAACCTAATATGCAAATCGCATGATCCGATTGATCAATCCGCTGCAATCATAAGGTAATGATTCTGATTTGTTTATGATTCAACTGCAAATCACCTAGATCCTAGTTGATTATGTGCTAGGTTGTAATCTGATGAATTAAACCATGAACACACATGATCCTACATTTACTTCTTTGATATCTTTTATGCAATTTATTCATCATATGATTATGTTTACATCTTCTATGTCTGAGTTGATTCATAGTTAGGTTTAGGGTTTCTCACATAGGATTTCATGACTGGCTAGACTTGTTTAATTCAGTTAAGGATTCATAACTTACCTGTTCTTCGATCTAAACTGTGTTTAATGCTAGTTCTAACCTGATCAATTAGAATCTAGATCTTAGGTTGCTAAATACGACACGAAAGTGTGGTTTAAAATCTGAACAATTTAGGTTGAGCAATTAAACTTCTCGCAAATTAATTTGGTTTAGTTTAATTGTGAACATATCAAACTTGGAATTAATGCTGGTTTAATCTGTTAGTAATTGCAAAGGAATTTGGATTACTGCACTTATACTTAGAGAATTCTCGCAAAGGAATTTGGTTAATTCTATATCCGTGATTTGAGTTCTAGAACTGTGCTTAATTAGATCCTGACTGAATGATTTGTCTGCTTGTCTGATTTCCTGAGAACGCCCTACACTTAGCGCCCTTAATTACCTGCTTTCACAACCGATAATCTTGCTACTTGTTTACTTTCTCGCATTTGCTTTTAGTTTACTTCACGTTGCTTTCATCTTAGTTTAAATCTCAATTGTTCTTGAGCTATCGAAACCAGAGTCTTTGTGGATTCGATACCCTATATACTACAATCACTTGGTTGTGCACTTGCAGTAGAATAGGATTAAAACTCGACCCTATCAGTACCTCCTCCGTCGAACCGACTGCCTCAGACAATTGAGTCTGGACCTCGTCAACACGCCTCTTTGGTGATTCGACGATTCTCCGGGCGAGCGGATCCTGGATCTGGCCCGTGAACTTGTTTGTGTGGCCCTCCTTGGTTATCTCAAAAAAATTTGGCTCCTTTCTTGTTCTTTGTTTCTGCACATTTAAAAAACGGTTAGCCGAATCCAATCAATTACATTATTGAATAAAATCAATACTTACAAATTCAATTTTTCGTTGTGCGATGCTCTTAGCTCCCGCATTATGAGTCGCCATTCCCATACCGCTCCTCTCACTTTTGCGGTTCTTGGAATGCGTTGCCGAATCTGCTGCTGTAGTGGGGTCGACCCAGTGGCGGATGAACCCTTCAACAAGCGTTGGGTTGACTCCCTTCAGGTCTTCCTTTAGGACCCACTTCTGCTTCCACTCGTTGAGGACGTGAGTGTAATGGGACCGCGCCTTCTTGTGGAAAGACTTCTCCACGAGCGTCGTATGGTTCTTTTCCTAAGTGTACTCTTGCTTAAAAAAAAACAATAACGTTAGCATCGATTAGTTAAACGTTTAATTAATTGATAAAAACCGAGTCTACTACGTACCGCAAATGCGCGGAACCAGTTATGCTACTCGGACTTGGGCATCTTCGCGTACTGCGGGTACGGATGACGTAGCATGCTACACATCATTCCTAAAATGCACTTGGTGATCTTAGATGACGTGATATTGAACCTGCAAGAAGTTAATTTAAAAACGTTGTCACATACAAACATTTTTAACAATCAATCTTTAAAAAAAAATAATTCTTAGAAAAAAAACAACTTACCAATACGTGCCCGGGTTGTTAAACGGATCCGGATGTAGACGTTTCAACGTTTCCCGCCCTGGCTGCTCAACCAACAACTCTATCTCTGGTGCTATCATCGCCGGGGCATCGTCGTCCGGGGTAGCCGATGTTGGGAATTACCGGGTAGTTTCTAATCATATTAGACAACTTCTAGGTTTTAATTCCGCGCCTAGGATCTAGGTTTCATATTTAAAATCGTTCTACGTCGCCAGATGTCGATAATACCTGACTCTGTTTTGCAGCGGAGGTTTGTCACGAGCTCGAGATCGGTAGCGCCTCAAATGCTGCGCCTCTACTGGTATCCACACGCACGTGCTCTGGAACACCCGGGATGCTAGTACCGGAAGAGATTGTTATCTCTCGGGTTATCTGCGTTTCTTTTCTCGTTATTCGTGACAAAATGTGTTGTTTCATTCGTTTGTCTCGAATGATATTTATAGGCTCAGTCGACATTGGACGTGTGTCGATCGATGCAACAATTGCGTCGATCGACACAAGTTCGACACAAGTTAGTGCTTACCTAACTTCTGTCTTGTCAACTTTTGCATCATTTGCATCGATCGATGCCAAGGTGAATCGATCGACACACCTTGTGTCGATCGTTACTCAGCTTGCATTGATCGTCACAGTTCTAGAAACGCGTATAACAATTTATACATTGGAGATCAACCCTATATGAATTTCCAGTTTGCTTAGGTGTGTGACCCTGTAGGATCATTTAATACTAGTAATGAATTCTAAACTCACAGATCATAAGTGGCTTCTAGCAAAGCATTATGATCGTCTAGTATCAAATGATTGTCTTATCTCGACAATACGACTCTCACTAGAGTGAGTACAAGAGTGATTTCAGGACATTCCCAACAATCTCCCACTTGTACTGGAATCATCTATTCCATTAATCCCTTTGTCTCTATATCTCGATCTAGCATAAGGCAAGAACTGTGTCATCCTTATTAAGCTAAATCACGTTTATCGAATTCCGATTTATACTGATAAAAACAAACGACTGGCAATCAGCCCGTTTGAGCGCGGCCACGCATTTCTCAGCATCAAATCTTCGATAGGCTCTGAGATATTTATCTCCTGTTATATAGGAGGGACAAATCCCATCTTGTTCCATCCTTTTTTCTTCACACACTTCATGATACACCCAAACAATGCCTTTATAGTCACCGGCTGACGTTTGACAAGGTTAAAGTCGACCAATTCACATGTAAGAAATCATGATGAACTCAGGTCTAAGGACTATACTCTATAGTCGTAATGAGAAACTCTTATGACACTCATATAACTATCTTGCAGAGTCTTCATTAGCGGGTCATGTCCGATCATGTGTTCTCTAACACATATCTATGTGATTGATTTTGATACTTTTATTAAATGACTCCATGAAACATAGTCATCAATCACATCACATACTAGTCTCACGCGGTTATTAATATCCCATTTTAATAACCTTGACTAGGGACCTTCATAATTTACGTCATATATCAATTATAGGGTTTCATGATCAAGTCACGTACTTGATGACCTATAAAATGCCATAAATTATTTTGGGATTATTATTATTTAATATAAATAGATAATGATGAAACAAATTTCATATCATATCAATATGTTTACATGAACATCATAACGTAACTGAAATAAAATACAACTCCCACTAAGAACAAGATCACATCTCAAGAGATCGAATGCCTATGGCAATAGTGTGACTCTCATGCTTAGCTCGTGGGAGAGGCTTAGTCAAAGGATCAGCGACATTGTCATCTGTCGGAACTTTGCTGATCTTCACGTCTCCTTTATTCACGATATCACGGATAAGGTCATATCTCCTCTCTATGTGTTTGGATTTCTGGTGTGACCTAGGTTCCTTTGTTTGCGCAATGGCTCCATTGTTGTCACAATAGAGAGCCACTGGCTCAGAAAAACTAGGAATCACACCAAGTTCAGTGATGAACTTCTTAATCCAAACAGCCTCCTTCGCTGCTTCAGAAGCAGCAAGGTATTCAGCTTCAGTGGTGGAGTCTGCTACAGTTCCCTGCTTGGAACTCTTCCAACAAATTGCACCGCCATTTAGACAAAAGACGTAACCAGATTGTGATAGGGTGCGTTAGATACCGCAATCTTAGGTTTTGTTTACATGCTGGTACTTCCATCCCGATTGGATCCTCGGGAATTGAGAACCTGGTCAGCTTAGCCTGGCGGGTGCGAACCTATGGAGTGACGTCTGTAGGGTGTAGTCCGGAGAATACGGGGTCGCGTCCTTGGGCCTGACTAAATGGAAGCTCGGTTTGCCGGGGGTAACCGGAGTCGCCGCGTATCGATGGACAGAGAACGGTGTCCTAGTCGTTGTGTGGACGGTTAGGAGTCATATGGATTAGTTGCCATATCGGTGACAGTGGAAACCCGTGGAAGTCACCAAGTTCGTAGGGCCCAGTGTTTGTTTTGTTATCTTTCTTTCGTTGCGCGATAGATAGATCGAGTCCAATCGAGGACATGTGCCGCAGTGCCTTCGATTTCCTTAATTCTCTTGTTTTGGCTATTGCTTGATTGTGTGTGAGTTGACACGACATGGTAGTGCGTGATCGACCGTTTATTCCTGCTGATTGTTATTTTTGGGTTTGGGGGGGGGGAATCTGTAGACTCTAGATAGATTAGAAGCCGTTAGTGGGGAGCCGATTCACTGGGTGACTTAGATCGCTCATTATACTCTTTTTGTGTTTTCAGGTTTAGCTGCGACGGGCGCGGGAGGTCCTCGGTGTGGTTTCGGGTTGCTTGTGACGGGATTTGATTTGTGATATTTTTGAGTGTTTTCTCGGTTCGGCATTATTATTATTTTGTGTATTGATTTCTTTGTATATTTTACTTGACGATTGTTTGTGAAATTCTATTAAACGTTGTACTCAATGTTGATTACTCAGAAATGAAATTGTTTCCCTGATATGAGGTTTTAGTCCGAACCGACACAACTCATCGAAGTAGTGCAAGCGGTACCGCTTGTGCTATGGATATGAGGATACCGGAGTCGAGGATAGATTGGTTCGAGCCTTTGTCTCAAACCGAACTATCTTTGGCTTCGTCCTGTGACGAACTTTTCTCGTTCGACTTGCTCGGGTACGATCGGTCATGTTCTTGTTTGATTGTTGACCGGTCAGCTCGACGGTCAGCGGAGAATGGGAAAGGGGTGTTACACCTGTAGCCTATAGAAAAATTCTTTCAAAGTTGCTCTATCGCTCTGTCCTATGCGAGGAGCAGGACATGAGTATGGTTGCTTACCTATCTTGGCTAAAATGGTACTCCATTTTAAAGTCCAAGGCAGTAACATAAACTATGTGAAGCTATTGGATCTTATTTGTTCATCTGTTTTTAAACAGGTAATGGAGAGGTTCCAAAGCTCTTATCCTGTCCTAGATTCCAAAGCTCTGCATATCCCTGCTGGAGACTTAAGCTTTGGATCAGGGGCCAAGCTTAAAAATGCGGTACAACATCAAGAAACATGATTCAAATTGTTATAATATTCACTTCATACTAATTTTTCTTGAATGTTATAATATCTCGGATATGTTTCAATCATTCAATAATATGTACTTTTCTTTTTTTGGCAGTAATTTATTTTACATTTAAAATCATTGAAGATTCTTAGTTTTACCATTATCACCGCCTCCAAAAAAGTATATGTTCTATATTTGCAGAAAAAATCAAAACTTATATAAAAGACAAGTAATGAGAGAGAAACTATCTCCTCTCCTTCAATCAAATCGTCAGATTAAGCTGACGTGTCACAATTTTTGGTGACTACTTTGAAAAAAAAAATTGGTGACTATTCGAACAATTTTTTTTTCATCTCCCAAAAAAATTCTAAACCTCCCGTGAACGTGAACCGTTCAACAGTTGTAGAGCTCCCCCATCCCCATTTTCGTCGTTCTCCATCAATCTCACAACCCAGGTAGGAAATCATTTGTTTTTTCTTTGATTCTCAATTCCTACAATCCTGATTTGGTGTATGCTCAAAGAAATCGCAATCAAATTTTTGTTTATGTATATTTTCAAGTATTCCTGGATCTGGAAAAATTGGGAATTATAGGCGTCGACTGATCTTCAACTCTCAAGAACACAACCTGAGGCAAAACTAGCTACAAACCGTCGGATTCATGTTTATCGTCCTCTGTCTGTCTATTATATCTGTGAATCTTCAAAACCCTTACCCCATCTTTGTTTGTTGTCGCAGGTGTGAAACCGGTGAATAAATTATGATCTATTAGACATTCAAACCTGTTTATTTTTCTTTTCTTATCGTTAATTTGATTTTTGTAATTGCATAGATCATAGTAAAGCTTGGGTCCATGCTCAATTTGGTGGTTATATGAAAAACGGTTCTGTCTTTTTGTTTGTTTCTTGATAATCTTAGATTCACTCTTCATATGCTCATGAATTTTTTATGTACTTCATGAGAATATCCAGATTAGGCATTAAGATCATCCTATTGAACTTTATCTGGCTGGAGATACTCTGCTGCTGATAGTCATGATTACCAGATGTTGTTAGACAAGAACCCTGGTGATCCTCAAGTTGCTAAAAACTTTCAGGTGAATCAAGTGAAAATATTATGTTCATTAGTTTGCTTTACAAGGATTATTAATGAGTGTTTGAATAATTACTCTCAATCACTCAAATCCTTACACTTCTTATGTGAACTGAAGATACTAGGTGAAGCTTACCAGGTTCTTAGCGATCCTGAGAAGCGGATTGCTTATGATAAATATGGAAAAGAAGGGGTTCAACTGTAAGTTTGCACTCTATGCTCATATGGTTTCTCTGTCACTCTATAGATAACCTCTTAAGATGTTTATGTTAATGCATCATTCGAGAATGTTGCTTTTGTAAATTCTTAGTTGCCACTGCCATAATATGTCAATTTTGCGTCTTCATTTTTTTTACGGGGATGCAATGTTGATCTTGCAGCTGTGTTTGGCCTGCTCTTTGGTAGAGAGTTGTTTGAGGATTACCTTGGGCAACCTGCTCTTGCTTTAATTGCATCACTCGACGCAGAATGAGAATCATATGAGCCTGAGATTATAAACAAAATGCTTCAAGCTTATATCAAAGTATGTTGATTTCTTTTCGCTTTAACTGTTTTCTTATGACATGATGTTTATGATTCATGTGTGTTTTCATAGGAATTGTGTGCAGGCGATGCAAAAGGCAAGGGAAGACAAGTTGTACGGTGAATTAAGCTAGTATATCTCGTGCGTTTTTCTGTCTCTGTTACTAAGTGATTGGAAGCTTCTACGTCCTTTTGTAGGAAAGCGACAGGAATGGTCAACTATATAGACAACTTAACCAAGCACTTATAGAAGTTGAGAAATCGAAAAGAGAAGCGTACAAAGAGCGTCAGGCGGTTTTAAGCTGAAATTACAGCTGTTGAGGCAATTCGCAGTGTAAAATATCTGGAAATATCCATTATCTCAACACATTGAGAATGTTCTTTTTTGCTTATAATTGTTTCCTTTTACTTTAAAGGCAAGAGTGTATGAAGCTATGTTCCATGAGAAAGCGAGGCTAAGGAAAGAAGGTAAAGAAGCATTGGCAAAACAAAGGAAAATGGTGGAGAAGATTAAACAAGAGAGGGACAACGCGCTTATCATCATTCGAATTGAAGAAAGATATACGATGAGGAACTGAGATGCAGAGTTGAAGCTGAATAATTGTTGGGGAAGGAGAAAGAAGAACACGCACAATTTGAATCATTACGATAAGAGGAATATAAGGTGATCCTTCTGTATGATAGACCTGCAGCAAAACAGGCACGACAATGAAAAAATTTGACGACTAAAACAGAGGATACAAGGAGAAAACTAAAAACGTTCAAGCACCTGTAGCCTATGGAAAAATGCTTTCAAAGTTGCTCTATCGCTCTGTCCTATGCGAGGAGCAGGACATGAGTGTGGTTGCTTACCTATCTTGGCTAAAATGGTACTCCATTTTAAAGTCCAAGGCAGTAACATAAACTATGTGAAGCTATTCACTACAAGAAATCAACCTGGAACCGACGGACATAACCGTCGGTGTACCGTCGGAAAAGGCGTTTCCTGACGGAATTCCGAGAGGACAAGTCCGTCGGTTCTAGGGCGTCAGAAAAAAATATCCGTTGGAAAACCGTAAGAATTTTTGGACAGTTTTCCGACAGCATTAATTCCGACGGGTTATCGACGGTTTACCGACAATCATTAAACCGACGGTTAACCGACAATATACCGATATGTAAATAACCGACGGTAAACCGACAGTTATTTACCGATGGTAAACCGACGATATGAACCGACGGAAAACCGACGATTATGTCCGACGGTGGAAACCGACGGAGACCCGATGATTATTTACCGACGGTATACCGACGGGTTTAACCGACGGTGAATCGACAGTTATAACCAACAGAGGCCCGACGGTTTACCGTTATTGACTAACTGACGGTTAACCAACGGTCTACTGACGGTTATTTACCGACGGATTACCGACGGGTTTTACCGACAGTTAACCGACGGGATAAAAACCGACGGTTTACTGACGGTGATTAACCGACGGATTACCGACGGTTGGTACCCGACGGTAAACCGACGGGTTGTTACCGACGGATATTATATTTTTAGAAAAAAATATTAAATATTTTATATTATTTTTTTGTTTAATAAAGATTTTGTATTAATTTTTTTATGAAATAATATACGAATTATTTTTAATTTATTTATTATTTTTTTTACATAAAAATGTACTTATGAAAATTACATGGGATTTGGATCCCCATCGTTTCCTAGCCCCGTACCCAACCCATCAACCGATCCCATCCCCGTTGCTGATGCTCCTGTTCCCGCTCCCGTTCCCGGTACTTGGTTAGTCGCGCCCGATCCTTCTCCCGGAGGTGTTCCGCCAAACCGGATGTAGTTCATGATCGTTTCTTGCATCTCCGTCATCTTTCTTTCTCTCATTCTCCCTTAGAGCTGCAATTTCCACGTCTTTCTCACGTAGAGCTTCGGCGAAGACGTCGCTCTCTGGACGGAAGCGGGAATGCGGAGTCGAGGCTTCCCCCATGTTTCCTAAACCGAAAACACGGCCCTTCCTGCGTTATGTTTCCTGCATAGGATAACAAATATTACTTAAACAATTTATAAATAAACAGGCGCTATGTAAATTTTGAATAAACAGAAGACCTTACCTCAAGAAAGATCTCGTTGATCCTTTGTGACGGTACCTGATATATCATGGTTTTTACTAGTTTTAGACCATGATATAAGTGTGTTTTAGTGTCCTTTTGTGTTCTTTTAGAGTCTTTTACAGGTATAATCAGGTTTGGAGCTGAATTGGAGATGTTGGAGCATTTTGGAGATTTTTGGAGTGTTTGGCCGAGAGATAGAGCTCATTGTCCGAAACAGAGTATTGAATCGATCGACACACATTTGGTGTCGATCGTTGCACAAGCGAGATGGGCCAAAACTCGGCGGATTAATGAAGAGTGACGATATTGCACTTTGATCCAGAAGTTCCTGATATTTACAAAGAAGCCCCAGGCCGAGATTAGACATATTTAATTAAGTTTTTGGTGTTTTATCTAGATACGCTTTCATAATTAAGAGCAGAGTGTTTTTAGAGCTTTTGGGGCTGATCTGAACCTGTATTTCATCTTGTATTTGGAGAAGATTTCGAACCCCTTTATTTCTTTAATATCTTTTATGCAATTTATTCATCATATGATTATGTTTACATCTTCTATGTCTGAGTAGATTCATAGTTAGGTTTAGGGTTTCTCACATAGGATTTCATGACTTCCTAGACTTGTTTAATTCAGTTAAGGATTCATAACTTATCTGTTCTTCGATCTAAACTGTGTTTAATGCTAGTTCTAACCTGATCAATTAGAATCTAGATTTTAGGTTGCTAAATACGACACGAAAGTGTGGTTTAAAATATGAACTATTTAGGTTGAGCAATTAAACTTCTCGCAAATTAATTTGGTTTAGTTTAATTGTGAACATATCAAACTTGGAATTAATGCTGGTTTAATCTGTTAGTAATTGCAAAGGAATTTGGATTACTGCACTTAGACTTAGAGAATTCTCGCAAAGGAATTTGGTTAATTATATATCCGTGATTTGAGTTCTAGAACTGTGCTTAATTAGATCCTGACTGAATGATTTGTCTGCTTGTCTGATTTCATGAGAACACCCTAGACTTAGCGCCTTTATTATCTGCTTTCACAACCGATAATCTTGCTACTTGTTTACTTTCTCGCATTTGCTTTTAGTTTACTTCACATTGCTTTCATCTTAGTTTAAATCTCTATTGTTCTTGAGCTATCGAAACCAGAGTCTCTGTGGATTCGATACCCTATATACTACAATCACTTGACTGTGCACTTGCAGTAGAATAGGATTAAAACTCGACCCTATCAAGTTTTTGGCGCCGTTGCCGGAGACTCTTAGAGTCTTCGGTAGCTTCGAGCTTAGGGTTTTTACTAGGATTTTTATTTTTTGTTTTAAGTTACTAATTTTTCTCTGTTTTCTCTCTGTCGCAGGTACTGATTTCGCATAGCGTCGATCGTTGCACCTTTGTGTCGATCGTCACTAGGCGATTCTGAGATTGAATCGATCGTTGCACTCATAGCATCGATCGTTGCTTGACGATTACAGACAGTTTATGCAGACGCGTAAAACTAGAAGTAATCAGAACTTGAACCTCGTTAATCTCGGACTTGAAGAACTTGGACGACTAGAGAGGACTATCAGAAGAGAAAGAAGAGAAAGGATGGTACGTGAGCATTTGATCCTGATACCAGATGCTAACGGTATCCTGAGGGACCCAGATAAGAATCCTCACAATGCTGCTGGGCAGAGGATTGATGCTGAGGGACGTGTGATCCCTGAGGTTGAGGAACCTGAACCACATCCGCAGGCGCAAGGCCGTGGTAGACAGATGGTTGTCCATGAGAGGACTTTAGTTGACTACAATAGACTAGATGAGTTTCATGCAAACCGGTCAGCTTTAGTGTGATACCCCGATCTCGGAAATACGATAAAAATATTATTATTAAATGTAATAGTATTTTTATCATCAATAAAATGAATTTTCTTGTTAAGAAATTCATTGGGATTATTTTTGGAAATTCTTGAGAATTTTCATTAAGACCCGGTTTTTCCGAGAAACCGATAAAATGTTCGGACAAGCGAAATAACCCTTTAAATTCCAGTAAAAATTATGAAATTTTGACCACAGCTCCATTAAAATATTTAGAAGCTATGGTTAAAACGATTTGGAATGATTCAACCTCTAGATTAAGTTATGAATTTTGGGTCATTAATGAGTAATGAGTAATTAGTGATTAAAAATTCAAAATAAAATCCATGGAGCATGGGCTTGCTTAGGGCTGACCAGGGAGGATAGGAAAAGTCATTTGTCATCTGATTTAAGCCCAGAAAGGAGCGAGCCACGAAATTCAGAAAGAAGAACCAAAAAGGAGCCTTATGGGCTAAATACAATGAACTTGTCAAGGTCTTTTGTGGACCAAGTTCAATGGGCTTCTTCTTGGGCTTCAGGAGGGTATGAAAGAGGATAATAAGGAGTGTTTTTGGCCAACATCTGGCCTAGGGTCGTGGCATAAGAGGAGAGTGGAGAGGAGACAAGTGGAGGGTGTAGATTAACTCCCTTTGGCTATAAAAAGGGACCTCACCGCTCTCATTTTTCTCCACACCAAAGCTCACAAGAAAAAAAAGAGGAAGAGGAGAGAAAGAAGAGAGAAAGAAGAGAGAAGGAAGAGAAGAAGAAGAGAGAAAGAAGAAGAGAGGAGGCGCCAAGGAGGAGGAGAAGAAGAGGAAGCCGGAAGAAGAAGAGGAGGAAGAGAAGCCGGAGAGGAGAGAGAGAAGGAAGAGAGAGAAAGAGAGGGAGGAGCGAGAGTAGAGAGAGAGTAGTGAAGAGTTCGGATGGTAACGGAGGAACGGAGATTTTCAACGTTCATCTCAAGTACCAACTTTCTCTTCCGTCTTAAGCGCTTTAGGACGGTCCGAAGGTTCGATTAATACGGTAATACGGGGTCAACCGCGACAAAGTGTTGGTGAGTTGGGGTTGATTGATTGAGTAATATGTTACTCCGCAGGTTCCCGACACTAAGTTACGAGCCGATGAGACGGTTGTGATTAGTGTCGGTTTGTCTAATAATTGGTTATGCTATATGAGTATATACAGTTGTGTTATTGAATGATGTTGATGGTATAGATACTATTGTGATGATGTAACGTGTCGTGATTAAAGAACCGAGGAATGAACAAAAGGATTAAAACGCGGGAAAATATGTTATCATAATATAACGACCGGTTATGATTGGTTGATGTACGGAATGTGTGCGAATGATGATTATGTTTATGTGATGTGGTATGGTTAATGGTTGCTTAATGTGTTAGTGACATGATGTGATAGCGGGCATATCGATTTCCCGACCCGATGGATCCTCGGGAGTTTACCGGTCGGTTCACGTACCCTCGGGTCGTGTTATCGGCAGGTGTTAACCTACTGAGTGACGCCGGTAGGTGTGTGGTCCGGAGAATACGGGGTCATGTCCTAGGGCCGGACTGCATGGAATCTCGGGTTGCCGGGGGTAACCGGAGTCGCCGCGTATCGATGGACGGAGAACGGTAGTGATTCCCTCGATTCTTACTCATAAACACGGAGTACTACGTGTTTATGAGTAAGAATCGAGGGAATCACTACCGTAGGCCTATATGGTAACGGGACGAGTATTCCGAGGGAATGACGATATTGCCCGGGGCCCATAGCATGCATATAGTATACTTGATGTTTCCGTGCTTCGGCTATTTATTAATGCTTGTGTAACCTCCCGTCATTGATTGTGTTTGGGGATGGGATGGGTGGACGGGAAGTTACTTTGTTAGTTGGGAGATCCCAACTCACTGAGTCGATGATAGATCGCTCACCCCTCTTGTTTGTCTTTTTCAGGTAACCCGTAAGGATAGCGGATCGCAAGACGTTAGGTCATCCGGTGTAGTGTCGACGTCTCTTTCAGAACTTTTAATTTCAAAGTAATGTGATTTTAAATAAATATCGTCCATGGACCTAATGTACTTCCGCACTTTAAAAAGCTACGTTTTATACTCGTAAAAGCATGTTGGTTATGTTAGATTACTCCGATCTAATGTAACTACCAAATTTTATTATGGTTGCAAAGCCGTAACTAAAGTTTGGGAAACGTGTAACTGAATAACTCGGATCAGTCTAATGACGAAAGTTATTAAGCCGACCCGAATTAGTCAAACACGGTAAAAATTGTGACGACTCTGGTCCACTCGGAACAGGGGCGTTATAAATGGTGGTATCAGAGCATGGTTCCGATCGTGCTCATATAACATGCGTTTTCAGATTTATCGAGTCAAAAGTTGAGTCGCGAAAGAGACATTAGAAAACCGGATACGTCTTGTTTAGCTAGAACTTAGTCATTTACCCGTTCTTGGATACAAATGGAGAACGAAGGAAGCGATAGTGGCGATTGTGGAATGGCTATGGGGTCGGAACGAGTTTCAGAACGCAGAGGACTTGGTCACGAGGAATCAACCGAAAAGGCTAAGTCACCAGAAAATTCGGGAAATCAAGAGAGGCAGACCGATCAGGCGCAACCAACAGAGGAAAAGGACATCGAAGACACTGAATCCAGCAATGAACGCTCGAAGGAAAGGAATGTAGAGCCAGAGCATACCTTGAAAATGCTGCATGACATAATGACTAAAGCTATGAAATCACCGCAAGTAACCCCTGACCCGGCAAATCACCCACCGTTCCTATCTTTGATCTCTTCGATGAAGAAGATGGGAACTACGCACTTCTCCGGTGGAACTGACCCATTAGTTGCCGATCGATGGATCCGAATGGTGGAGAAGAACTTCAAGGCTACAAGATGCCCGGAGGACTATAAGCTGAGTGTGGGAACTTATTATATGGACCGTGACGCAGCCGATTGGTGGGAAAGTCGGGAAGCTCAAGTGGGACATATGGTGAAGACCTGGACGGCGTTTAAGGAAGAATTTGAGCGTAAGTACTTTACCCCGGAGTCAAAACGTCGGCTTCAACGGGATTTTGCTAATCTTGAGCAAGGGAGTAAAACAGTCCGCGAGTATGAATCCGAGTTCATGAGACTAAGGCGCTATGTGGGCAACAATAACGGAGACGAAGAGGCAATGATCACCAACTTTCTATTTGGCCTTCGACCAGAACTGGAAAGTAGACTCGCAGTGGGGAACTTTTCTAGCCTCACAGACTTGGTGGAGAAAGCAGTAAGCGTAGAAATTGGGTTAGCAGCAGAACGAACAGTACGGGGAAATTTCACTCCTAATCAGGGCGGAAGGTCATCAGGCTCTCAGGAACGGCACTTTTTACAAAACCATCGTTTCAAGGATAAGGGCAAGCGACCGCAAGGATCATCTGACTCTGCTAAGGGGGCGGCAGTATGCTACAACTGCGGCCAGCCCGGTCATATCTCCAAGAATTGTCTAAGGAACGCAACACAGTACGTGTCGCCTGGTCTTACTTGTTTCCGATGTGGTCAGAAGGGCCATTATGCTCAAGAGTGTTCGAATCCGATCCCAGCCACCCCACTCGCCATCAAGCCTGCGCCAGTTCGCCCTACGATCGAACCCGCTCGCAAGCGTCAAGCTGTAGAAAGTAGGGTTATGCCTTAGAGCTAGATAATAATGAAACCCCGAAACCCGCTCAGGGTCCTATCACAGGTACATTTGTACCGGAACCCTAATCCTTGTGTGTGTGTAGAAAACTTCCATGTGTAAATAGAACCGTCGAAGTTGTTTAAAAATAAATCTTCGTTATAAATAAATAAAGTTTCTGTTGTAAAATATAAGTATTGTATCTTAAAGTTAGATATTATTATCGCTGGAACCATTCATGTTGCGGGTCGTCTCACACATGTATTGTTCGATTCGGGAGCCACTCATAGTTTTGTGACTCCAGAAGTAGTTGCGGAAATTGGAGGGAAGTTCAGGATAGAGAATGTTAATGTCGCTGTGTTGATCCCTGGGGAGCAAACCCTCCAAGTAGACAAGTGTATTCGGAATGTACCGTTAGTCATCACGGCAAAGCAGTTCTTTGTGAATTTTCTAATTACTCCTCTAACACGGTACGAAGTTATTCTCGGAATGGATTGGTTGTCCAGTTATAAGGCACAGTTAGATTGCGGTCGGGGGAGGATCACTTTTCGTGGAGATGAGATGGAGAAGATGGTTTATGACGGGATTAATCCTTGTACATCAGTGTGCATTGTGGCGGCTGTTCGAGTCCAAGACCTAATAAAGAATGGAGAAGCATTCTTAGTGACCATCACTGCCGGTGAGGGAACTGTCAACAAGGAAGTCAGGATCGAAGACATTGCGGTAGTCCAGGAGTTCGAGGACGTATTTGCGGCATTGAAATAATTACCTCCGCCTCGGAGTAATCCTTTCACCATTACGTTGGAACCAGAAGCAAAACCTATCGCGAAGGCACCTTACCGAATGCCTCCAGCCGAATTGGCAAAACTCAAAAAGCAACTTGAGGATTTGATTGGGAAAGGCTTTATTCGGCCGAGTTCATCACCGTGGGGAGCTCCGGTATTGTTCGTAAAGAAGAAAGACGGGAGTATGAGGTTGTGCATCGACTATCGCAGCATAAACAACATTACCGTCAAGGATAAATACCCATTGCCTCGAATCGATGAACTTTTGGATCAGCTTAAGGGAGTAAGTTGGTTTTTGAAAATAGATTTGGCGTCTGGATATCACCAGATTCCTATCGCCGAGGGGGATATCATGAAGACGGCCTTTCAAACCAGATACGGGCAGTTCGAGTTTGTGGTAATGCCTTTTGGGCTTACTGATAGGGATCAGGTTTTAATCCTATATCTAACTGCAAGTGTACAGCAATATCAATGTAGTATATAGGGTATCGAATCCACAGAGACTCTGGTATTCAACAGCTCAAGAACAGGAATTAAACTAGGAAGAAAACAATGTAATTGAATTGAAAGCAATATGAGAAAGTAAGCAGAAAGCAGAGATTAATTGGTTGTGAAAGCAAGTTATTAAGAGCGCTAGGTCTAGGGCGTTCTCAGGAAATCAGACGAGCAAACAGTTTATTCAGCAAGGATCTAATTACGCACAGTTCTAGAACTCAAAACACGGATATAGAATTAACCAAATTCCTTTGCGATAATTCTCTAAGTCTAAGTGCAGCAAACCAAACTTTCGTTTGCGAGAACTAACAGATTAAACTAGCATTAATTCCAGGTTTGATATGTTCACAATTATCCTAAACCAAACTTTCGTTTGCGAGAAGTTTAATTGCTCAATTTAATTAGTTCAGATTCCTAAACCCCACTTCTGTGACGTATTTAGCAACCTAAGATCTAGATTCTAATTGATCAGGTTAGAACTAGCTTTAAGCACAATTAAATTGAAGAACCGATATAGTTTGAATCCTTAACTGATTTTAAACAAGTCTAGCAAGTCATGAAATCCTATGTGAGAAACCCTAAACCTAACAAGGAATCTACTCAGACATAGACAATGAAAACATAATCATATGATAAGTAAATTGCATAAAAGATAAAGAGTAAAAGGGGTTCGAAATCTTCTCCAAATACAGATGAAGTAATAGGTTCAGATCAGCCTCAAAAGCTCTAAAAATCCTCTGCTCTTAATTATGAAAGTGTATGTAAATAAAACAACTAAAACTTAATTATATAGGTATAATCTCGGCCAGGGGCTTCTTTGCAAATATCAGGAACTTCTGGATCAAAGTGCAATATCTTGATTCTTCTAAACCGCCGAGCTTCGGCCCATCTCGCTGATGCATCGATCGATGCTTGGAGTGCAACGATCGACACATTCCTCTGTTTCGGACAGTGAGCTCTATCTCTCGGCCAAACACTCCAAAAATCTCCAAAAAGTGCCATAATCACCAAATATGCTCCAAACCTGATTATACCTGTAAAAGACTCTAAAAGAACACAAAAGACACTAAAAACACAACTATATCATGGCATAAAACCGGTAAAAACCATGATATATCAACTCCCCCACACTTAGCCTTTGCTTGCCCTCAAGAAAAACATAGAACTAAAGCTTGGTGAAGAGGTTTGAAAACTTTCAGAAACTCATTTCATCTTAGAAGCTACAATACTCAGATTCCCCTTAGTAAACCACTGAAAGAATCAATCACAGGATATCAAGACCAACATGTACTTCCCCCACACTTAGCAATTGTCCTAGGTAAACTCCACAATCACATTCAAGCATTCAAATTCACCCTACTGACTTCTGCAAGTATTTAAGTGCGGTCTCACCCAAGGAGTATCGACCAAAGGCACATGGATTCTTACCTAATCAGCTCTAGACCACCATACTATCTTTCTCTAGTCCCTTTCTTATCTTTTCCCTTCTTTGACAACTGATTTTTCCCACATTGGGTATCATTTTATTTTTTTATCAGTGTTCTTCCCGTTATGGGGTGTACTTTGGACACATTCCATGGATCGCACAGGAGATAATAGGGGTCTCTACCACTCCCGTGACCACTTCGGAGTTACTAACTCATCCTCAGTTTATTATCTCTTTTTTTTTAACTTTAGAGAAGGGGAGAAGGGAACTAAATAGGACAGGTTTACAGGCTGTGTCAGAACTAACAGGGAATCCGACACAAAGTATACCAAGCCCTTAGGTGAGAAATCTAAGTCAGTATTAAATTGAAGTCAGTAAAAGGATCCTTTGATACCTGAAGTGATATGGGTGTTCCCAGTAGGTTGATTTGTGTCTGGGTTTTCTAACAGTCAGAGATAGATCCTGCAACTTCATCCCAATGGTTACTTAAGTTCTTGCAAGTCTTGTAAATCTTCTCAGAAAATCATAGTTTCTTACTTAAACAATTTTGACTCAATAAAACAAAAATTTTTGAAAAATTGACTGACTCATAAGAAAACAGAAAGATAATCGTTAGTAGCACCTCCCCCACACTTAAGACACACTGTCCCCAGTAGTGTCCAGCGAAGGATCGGTAAAAAAAAAAAATTGAAAAAGATGAGATTATGTATGTCGGGTTACCTCTGTCGCTCAGGCATCGATCGTTGCACAAAGTGCATCGACCGTTACTTGGCGATTTTCGTGTATGGTCGATCGTTGCTCAGGACTGCAACGATCGCTGCAATGCGATTCCGATCGTGTTGTGACGATCGACCCATAAGTGCGTCGATCGACACATAAGTGCGTCGATCGACGCACTGCGAATCTGTCCGAGACCTGCAATCATAAACTCACCAAAAACAAAAACAAACATAAAATCCTAACAAAAACACCAAAAAATAAGTAAATAAACACCAGTACCTAATGGTGGGTTGCCTCCCACCCAGCGCTTGTTTAAGGTCAATAGCTTGACCGGACGGACAAGGATTTTCAGGTTCCAGGAGGTCCTAACAGAGACTTTTTCTGTCTTTGTTCAAGTCTCCTCATCCAAGGTGGGGTATAAGCACTTGGATCATGGGATCTCCCAAGGAAGAAATCAACAGAATCAGGGCGGGAGTGAAGCTTGGGTGGGGTAGGATGTTGTCCTGCATTCAAAGTAATGCGGTTAGGATGTTTAAGATTAGATGATTTGTGCCTTACCTTAGGTGGAAATAAGATGTCTGGAGCTTTCTGCTTATGAGCAGTTGCAGGTATTGAAGATGTTATAGCAGGTTCAAGAGGAACCGCCATCTTCTTCTTTTCACTATCAGATACTGTAGTTCCACCAATCTGAACTTCTTCTTTTAGATGACCATCAGTGGAGATCATCTTCTTTGCATGAACTCGCGAAGTTTCAACTGGTGGTGTTTTATTCACCTTCTTACCCATCACTTTCATGCAGTTAGCCACTTCTAGCTCTTGTTTGGAAGGTTTAGGAACCTTAGGATATGGCACTGGGGGCTTGTAGACTCGTTCTGGTACTGTTGCAGATTTCTGGTCATGTCTGCGTTCTGTGTCGATCGTTGCATGATGTGTGTCGATCGATGCGAGGCGATTCTGTTTGTCGAAATTAAGAACTCGAAATTGTCGTCAGAATGGCGTGTCGATCGACACTAAGGGGGTGTCGATCGATGCATGTATCAGGCAGACAATATTCATCCAGAAAATCCGAGATTATGCTCTCTTCTTCTTCCAACAAGTCAATCTCATCCCTTATGTTCACAGCATTGATGTGCAGCTTCCGTTCAGCTCTCTTAGCTTCATTCTGCCTCTCTATTGCTACATATGTTCGTTCAATTATGATATATAGCTCCTCCATATGTGTGTTCAAAGATTCGAACTTCTCATTCAAGTCTTCATACAACGCATCTAGCTTTGAGTTGAAGGACATATCAATTTGTTGTTGTCTCTCAAGATAGTGCTCCATCATGATTTCCAATCTGCTCTTATGTGTAGGCGCAGGCGGTGCTTGGTAAGAAGAAACACCACAGTTCCTTGTAAAGGGTTTCTGAAAAACAGATCTGTGACCATAGAATCCAGTTCCTTCAACGCAATGGTTAGCTTCATGTGCATACTTTCCAAGTTGAAGACTATGCAGAGAGTCAACTTGGTTCTTCGACCCAGCTATCTAAGAACTGTCAATCCCCGAGCTGAAAATATCATTCCGACACATCGTCCTGGCGATCTCTTAGTGTTCTTGGTGATTCAGCGAAGTGTGTCGATTGATGCAAGATGGGCGTCGATCGATGCAATGCGAAATCAGAGAAAACAGAAAAATAAATCAGCAAAAATAAAAACAAAAATAAAAACAAAAACGAAAAGAAAACGAAAAATCCTAGTAAAACCCTAAGTTCTAAGCTATCGAAGACTCTAAGAGTCCCCGGCAACGGCGCCAAGAACTTGATAGGGATCAGGTTTTAATCCTATACCTAACTGCAAGTGTACAACAATATCAATGTAGTATATAGGTTATCGAATCCACAGAGACTCTGGTATTCAATAGCTCAAGAACAGGAATTAAACTAGGAAGAAAACAATGTAATTGAATTGAAAGCAATGTGAGAAAGTAAGCAGAAAGCAGAGATTAATTGGTGGTGAAAGCAAGTTATTAAGAGCGCTAGGTCTAGGGCGTTCTCAGGAAATCAGACGAGCAGACAGTTTATTCAGCAAGGATATAATTAAGCACAGTTCTAGAACTCAAAACACGGATATAGAATTAACCAAATTCCTTTGCGATAATTCTCTAAGTCTAAGTGCAGCAAACCAAACTTCCGTTTGCGAGAACTAACAGATTAAACTAGCATTAATTCCAGGTTTGATATGTTCACAATTATCCTAAACCAAACTTTCGTTTGCGAGAAGTTTAATTGCTCAATTTAATTAGTTCAGATTCCTAAACCCCACTTATGTGACGTATTTAGCAACCTAAGATCTAGATTCTAATTGATCAGGTTAGAACTAGCTTTAAGCACAATTAAATTGAAGAACAGATATAGTTTGAATCCTTAACTGATTTTAAACAAGTCTAGCAAGTCATGAAATCCTATGTGAGAAACCCTAAACCTAACAAGGAATCTACTCAGACATAGACAATGAAAACATAATCATATGATAAGTAAATTGCATAAAAGATAAAGAGTAAAAGGGGTTCGAAATCTTCTCCAAATACAGATGAAGTAATAGGTTCAGATCAGCCCCAAAAGCTCTAAAAATCCTCTGCTCTTAATTATGAGAGTGTATGTAAATAAAACAACTAAAACTTAATTATATAGGTATAATCTCGGCCAGGGGCTTCTTTGCAAATATCAGGAACTTCTGGATCAAAGTGCAATATCTTGATTCTTCTAAACCGCCGAGTTTCGGCCCATCTCGCTGATGCATCGATCGATGCTTGGAGTGCAACGATCGACACATTCCTCTGTTTCGGACAGTGAGCTCTATCTCTCGGCCAAACACTCCAAAAATCTCCAAAAAGTGACATAATCACCAAATATGCTCCAAACCTGATTATACCTGTAAAAGACTCTAAAAGAACACAAAAGACACTAAAAACACAACTATATCATGGCATAAAACCGGTAAAAACCATGATATATCACTTACCAACGCACCAGCAGCCTTCATGCGGTTAATGAACGAAGTTTTCCATGATTATCTCGATAAATTTGTTATCATATTTATCGATGATATTCTGGTTTACTCAAAGACGGAGGAAGAGCACCGGTCGCATTTGACGTTAGTCCTCGCGAGATTGCGGAAGCTAAAACTGTTTGCTAAATTTAGCAAGTGCTCGTTTTGGAAAAGGGAAATTGGGTTTTTAGGACATCGCATTTCTGAGCAAGGAGTATCAGCCGATCCCGAGAAAGTAAAAGCAATTCAAGAGTGGCCTCGACCTACCTCCGTAATGGAAGTTCGAAGTTTTCTAGGTCTGGCAGGATACTATCGGAAGTTCGTCCGTGGGTTTTCTTCAATCGCCAAGCCATTGAGGAAACTAACAGGGAAAGGCGCTCCCTTCGTATGGAGTAAAGAAGCAGAAGACGCTTTCGTAAAATTAAAGATCTCGTTGACCTCCGCACCCGTTTTGACTCTACCCGAATCCGGTAAACTCTATACGGTGTATACCGATGCGTCCCGAGTAGGTTTGGGGTGTGTCCTGATGCAGGAAGGTAAAGTCATCGCTTATGCGTCTCGTCAGTTAAGAAAGCACGAAGAGAATTATCGGACGCATGACCTGGAGATGGCAGCGGTTGTATTTGCATTGCGAATGTGGAGATCGTACCTCTATGGCGAAACCATAGAAGTATTCACAGACCATCAAATTCTGAAATACTGATTCACGCAACCAGACCTCAATCTACGACAGCAGAGGTGGATGGAGTTAATCGCAGATTACGACTGAGCGCATCCGCAACCACATTGGCTTTTCCAGGGTGAGGTCTGCTTCAGAACCTACCTATTCCTCAATGGAAATGGGATTCCATATCGATGGATTTCATCACCGGAATGCCGACAGCAAAAGGGAGGGCAAACAACGCAATCTGGGAAATTGTTGACCGCTTAACCAAGGTGGCGCATCTAATTCCGATAAAAGATACGGATAAAGTGGAAGCGTTAGCTGAACTCTATATCAATCAAATCATTCGTTTGCATGGAATTCCAGCGGACATCGTGTCATATCAGGACCCACGATTTACCTTCATTTTCTGGAGAGCGTTACAGGAAGCGTTAGGAACGGAGCTACGTATCAGCACTGCTTATCATCCAGAAATCGACGGTCAAACCGAAAGGACTATCCGGACCATAGAGGACACGTTACGAATGTGTGCTCTGGATTTGGCCGGAAATTGGGAAAAACACTTACCCTTAGTGGAATTCTCATACAACAACAGCTACCACTCCAGTATCGGAATGTCTCCACATGAAGCCTTGTATGGACGACCGTGTAGGACTCCGCTATGTTGGACCGAGATCAGAGAACGAGAAGTTTTTGGACCCAAAATTGTGGATGAAACCACCAGCAAGCTGCAAATAATTCAAGCCAATATGAAGAAAGCTCAAGATCGACAGAAGAAATTTGCAGACCAAGCAAGGAGAGAGGTTAACTTTGAAGTCGGAGATTGGGTGTATTTAAGAGTCTCATCGCAAAGAAAAGCGGAACGGTTCTGAAAGGTTGGAAAGCTGGCAGTTCGCTACATCAGACCATACCAAATAATTGGAAAGGTTGGAGAAATGGCGTACAAATTGGATCTACCAACAGACATGCGGATTCACCCAATGTTTCATGTATCCATGTTAGGAAAGTTTATCCGTGACCCAAGAGATGTGGAAACAGAGAGAATAGAAGACCTGCAACCAAACCTCACCTACACCGAAGGACCCATTCGTATCGGAGAAAGACGCACCCGTAAACTCAAGAGCCGAGAAATTCCGCAAGTACAAGTCTTCTGGGGAAAGCACAACCGTGTGATTGTCACGTGGGAAGACGAAGCAAGGTTTAAAGATGCATATTCGGAGTTTTTCACTAATACCCGGTAGAAAGGAGTTGTAATATAACCATAAAGAATTCGAGGACGAATTCTAATAAGGGGGGAAGAATGTGATACCCCGATCTCGGAAATACGATAAAAATATTATTATTAAATGTAATGGTATTTTTATCATCAATAAAATGAATTTTCTTGTTAAGAAATTCATTGGGATTATTTTTGGAAATTCTTGAGAATTTTCATTAAAACCCGGTTTTTCCGAGAAACCAATAAAATGTTCGGACAAGCGAAAGAACCCTCTAAAGTCCAGTAAAAATTATTAAATTTTGACCACAGCTCCATTAACATATGTAGAAGCTATGGTTAAAAGGATTTGGCAAGATTCAACTTCTAGATTAAGTTATGAATTTTGGGTCATTAATAAGTAATTAGTGATTAAAAATTCAAAATAAAATCCATGGAGCATGGGCTTGCTTAGGGCTGACCAGGGAGGATAGGAAAAGTCATTTGCCATCTGATTTAAGCCCAGAAAGGAGTGAGCCACGAAATTCAGCAAGAAGAACCAAAAAGGAGCCTTATGGGCTAAATACAATGAACTTGTCAAGGTCTTTTGTGGACCAAGTTCAATGGGCTTCTTCTTTGGCTTCAGGAAGATAAGAAAGAGGATAAGAAGGAGTGTTTTTGGCCAACATCTGGCCTAGGGTCGTGGCATAAGAGGAGAGTGGAGAGGAGACAAGTGGAGGGTGGAGATTAACTCCCTTTGGCTATAAAAAGGGACCTCACCCCTCTCATTTTTCTCCACACCAAAGCTCACAAGAAAAAAAAGAGGAAGAGGAGAGAAAGAAGAGAGAAAGAAGAGAGAAGGAAGAGAATAAGAAGAGAGGAGGAGGCGCCAAGGAGGAGGATAAGAAGACGAAGCCGGAAGAAGAAGAGGAGAAAGAGAAGCCGGAGAGGAGAGAGAGAGAGGGAAGAGAGAGAAAGAGAGGGAGGAGCGAGAGTAGAGAGAGAGTAGTGACGAGTTCGGATGGTAACGGAGGATTGGAGAAATATTTCCTAAACGGAGATTTTCAACGTTCATCTCAAGTACCAACTTTCTCTTCCGTCTTAAGCGGCTTTAGGACGGTCTGGAGGTTCGATTAATACGGCAATACGGGGTCAACCGCGACAAAGTGTTGGTGAGTTGGGGTTGATTGATTGAGTAATATGTTACTCCGCAGGTTCCCGACACTAAGTTACGAGCCGATGAGACGGTTGTGATTAGTGTCGGTTTGTCTAATAATTGGTTATGCTATATGAGTATATACGGTTGTGTGATTGAATGATGTTGATGGTATAGATACTATTGTGATGATGTAACGTGTGGTGATTAAAGTGAAGGATTGTTTAGTGTTTATCCTGATTCAATTTTATTGATTGATTCCTACTAAACAGATTGGATCTAGGTTCTCTTGCTGAATCATAAAGGATCTCAGTTAATACCTTGTTATGCAGCGGAAGAATCAGGTATGAGTCAGAGATCAGCAGAACCGCCAAGAGACAGCTCCTCCAAAGGTTCACACACGCACACTTCAGGAAGTTGGCTGCTAGACCACAGGGAGGGAGGCGCAGAGAGAGAGAGAGAGGCGGCGCAGGGAGAGAGTTGTGTGAGAGCAACTAGGTTAAGTTTTATTTATAAAACTGTTGTCTAGTTCTGTTGGGCCTTTTGGGCCCAATTCTCAGTCTGATTAAATCCCTTAGATTTAATCTGGCCCTTTAATCTCTCTAAGTATAGTAAATGCCTAGCACTTTTACCGTACTTCTGCTGAACCGTTCCCTTATAGTTTCCTGTTAGCTTAGGCGTGTGACCCATATGGGATCATATAATAAAGGCAATAAATCCGAGACTTATAGATCATGAGCGGACTCTAGCAAGCCATCATGACCCCCAGTATTATATGACTTATGTCTTATCATTGACATACTCTTACTTTCTAGAGACAGTACAGAGATTACTGGACATAACTCCAACAATCTCCCACTTGTACTGGAATCTCTGTATTCATATTCCTTTTGTCTCAATATCTCGATTAGTCATAAGGCAAGATGAGTGTCATCCTTATAAAGCCTAATCTTGTTCATCGGACTCTGATTTGACACTGACAATCCAAACGACTCGGGACAGTCCGTTTGAGCATGGCCATGCATTTTCCAGTATTCAAATCTCCGATTGGCCTAGAGATATTCACTCCATTTATATTGGAGGAACAAATCCCGTCTTGTTCCATCACTGTAAACTACTCATTTCATAATACACCCAAACAAGGTCCTTATAACTATCGCTTAACGACAGCGTTAGACAATGATCAAAGCGCATCAGTTGATGTGCAGTCACATGCATGCGAACTCAGGTCTAAGGACTATACTCTATAGTCGTAGTAAGAATCTCTTATGACACAGATATAAATATCCTGAAGAGTTCTTATAAGCGGGTCATGTCCGGTCGTATGTACCCCAACATACACCTATGTACTGACTTTGATGCCGTGCATCTATGACATCCTGAGACTTTGTCATAAGTCACATACCAATCTAGTCTCACGCGGTTGTTGGTGTTCCAATTTCAACAACCTTCGACTAGGGACAGGATGATATAAGCCATCTATCAAATATAGGGTCTCATGATCAAGCTAAATGACTTCGATGACTCAAGATCAAGTCACTTACTTCGATGACCTATAAAATGGTTTATATCATTTTGGAACGATTATTTCATCACAGTTAAAATAATCTTGAAATAATAATTTTTATTAAACATCTTAAAATGTTTTACAAGAACATATCAATAACTAAATAAAGCCCTCAAACTCCCACTCAAATTTAGATTACATTTCAATGTCTCTAATGCCTACAGCTTCAGTCAGGTACTCGAGCTTAGGCCTTGGGAGTGGCTTTGTCAATGGATCAGCGACATTATCATCTGTCGGAACTCGGCTGATCTTGACTTCCTTTCTATTAATGATATCACGTATCAAGTGAAATCTTCTTAGTACATGCTTGGATTTCTGGTGTGATCTTGGTTCCTTTGCCTGAGCAATAGCACCATTGTTATCACAAAACAGTGCCAGAGGCTCAGCTGCATTCGGTATCACACCTAGTTCAATAATGAACTTTCGTATCCAAACAGCTTCCTTCGCTGCTTCTGAGGCGGCGACATATTCAGCTTCCGTAGTGGAATCAGCAACGGTGTCTTGCTTGGAGCTTCTCCAACTAATTGCACCGCCATTCAGACAGAAGATATAACCGGACTGTGACCGGAAATCATCTTTGTCTGTCTGGAAACTTGCGTCCGTGAATCCACTTACTTCAAGCACATTACTTCCGCCGTACACCAAGAACTTATCCTTAGTATGTCTTAGATACTTCAGGATATTCTTGACGGCAATCCAGTGGCTTTCACCTGGATTTGACTGGTATCTACTCGTCATGCTCAATGCATAAGCAACATCAGGACGAGTACAGATCATGGCATACATGATAGATCCTATTGCAGATGCATAAGGAATATTCTTCATGCGCTCAAGCTCAGCAGCCGTCGTAGGGCTCTGCTTCTTGCTTAGCGTTGTGCCATGTACCATTGGCGTGAAGCCCTTCTTGGAATCTGCCATGCTGAATCTATGCAGGACTTTGTCAATGTATGAATCTTGACACAAGCCTATCAGCCTTTTAGATCTATCCCGGTAGATCCGGATTCCAAGAACGTATGCGGCTTCACCCATGTCTTTCATGGAAAAACAACTTCCAAGCCAGTCCTTTACCGACCGCAGCATTGGTACGTCGTTTCCGAGAAGCAGTATGTCATCGACATACAGAATAAGAAATACTATCTTGCTCCCACTAGTCTTCTTATACACGCATTGTTCTTCTTCGTTTCTGATGAAGTCAAATTGCTTGATCGCTTCATCAAAACGAAGATTCCAGCTCCTCGATGCTTGCTTCAATCCATAAATGGATTTATGAAGCTTGCATACTTTCCCAGCATTCTTTGGATCTATGTAACCGTCAGGTTGTGTCATATACACATCCTCTTCCAGAATTCCATTCAGGAAGGCGGTTTTCACGTCCATCTGCCAAATTTCATAATCATGAAAAGCTGCAGTTGCTAGTAGAATCCGAATAGATTTCATCATAGCCACTGGGGAATAGGTTTCATCATAATCCACACCGTGAACTTGCCTGAAACCTTTTGCCACCAACCTGGCTTTATAAATCTGGACATTTCCATCCACGTCGATCTTCTTCTTGAAGATCCATTTACACTCGATGGCTTTTGCACCAGCGGGTAAATCAACCAATGAAAACACTTGGTTGATCGACATGGAGTCTATTTCGGAATCAGTGGCTTTACGCCACTTAGAGGAATCTGGGCCCATCATGGCTTGATTGAAGTTCGATGGTTCATCACCATCAATGATCAGAAGATCATGACAGTTAGTCACGAGGAATCCTTGATATCTCTTGGGTTCGTGACGGATCCTCCCGGATCTTCGAACTTCAGGTACTACAGGTTCAGGCTCTACAATTTCTTGTAGGTCCTCCTGCTGCTCTTCCTCATTAGGTTGAGCAGTATCCTGTTCATCTTGAATTTCTTCAAGCAGTACCTTACTCCCACTGTTTTTCTTAGAGAGAAACTCCCTCTCAAGAAAATTACAATCCCGGGCAACAAAAATCTTGTTCTCGGATCGTAGGTAGAAGTAATAAGCCTTGGTCTCCTTCGGATAACCAATGAAGTAGCATTTATCAGACTTTGGTGTAAGCTTGTCAGAGATTAATCTCTTGACATAGGCTTCACAACCCCAAATTCTAAGATAAGACAGCACTGGAGCTTCCCCAGTCCATAATTCATATGGTGTCTTAGCTACTGCTTTTGATGGCGCTCTATTTAGAGTGAACACTGCTGTTAGCAGAGCATATCCCCAAAGGGATATTGGAAGGTCTGTGTGACTCATCATAGACCGAACCATATCCAATAAGGTCCGATTCCTCCTCTCAGACACACCATTCCATTGAGGTGTTCCAGGAGGAGTGAGTTGGGAAACTATCCCACACTCTCTTAGATGATCACTGAACTCTTGGCTCAAGTATTCTCCTCCTCGGTCGGACCGAAGAGCTTTAATGCTTTTGCCAAGTTGGTTCTGTACTTCATTTTGGAATTCTCTGAATCTCTCAAACGATTCAGACTTATGTTTCATTAAATAAACATATTCATACCTACTGAAATCATCAGTGAAGGTAATGAAGTACTGATAGTTTCCTCTTGCATTTGTGGACATTGGGCCACACACATCTGTGTGTATCAGGCCCAATAAGTCACTGGCCCTCTCGTTAGGTTTATTAAAGGGGGCCCGCGTCATTTTGCCCATCAGACAGGATTCGTATTTCTCACATGACTCAAAGTCAAATGAGCCAAGAAGTCCATTCGAATGGAGCCTCTTAATGCGTTTCTCACTGATGTGCCCTAAACGACAATGCCATAGAAACGTTCGGTTCTCCTCATTAGGTTTGAACCGTTTGGTATTAATGTTATAAATTGGCGCGGATTGATCAAGTATGTAAAGCCCATTCGTAAGAGGGGCACAACCATAGAACAAATTGTTGCGATTGAAGGAACATAATTTATTCTTAACTGAAAAATCATAACCTTCCAAATCCAACAATGAAATTGAAATAATATTTCTGCTTATCGCAGGTACAAAATAACAATTATTGAGTTCTAAAACCAATCCCGAAGGTAAAGACAACAAGTATGTGCCTACAGCTAGTGCAGGAACTTTCGCTCCATTCCCAACTCGTAGCTCCACTTGTCCTTGCTTCAGCCTCCTACTGTTGCTGAGTGCCTGCATATTAGTACAAATATGAGCCCCACAACCAGTATCCATAACCCATGAGGTATTATCAGAAGTAGTTGTATTAACTTCTATAACAAAAATACCTGATGAAGAAGTCTCCAGAGTCTTCTTCTTCAATTCCTTTAGACCTTCCAGGAATTTCTTACATTCTCTCCTCCAATGCCCTGGTTCTTTGCAGAACCTGCAGATGTCAGTAGGCCCAGCCTTGGACTTGGGCTTTGGCTTTGGCGTGTCCTTGTCCGAGACTTGGACAGCCTTAGCCTTTCCCTTGTCCTTGGCAGAGGATTTCTTAAAGCCCTTGCCCTTTTGCACCATAAGCACGTTGGGGTCCTTGGCTTTCCTCAAGTTGGGCTCTGCAGTCTTGAGCATTCCGTGAAGCTCAGGCAATGTCTTACTCAAGCCATGCATATTGAAGTTCAGGATGAACTGATCATAGCTTGCAGGTAAAGACTGCAGAACGATGTCGCAGGCAAGTTCCTGGCTGATAGGGCAGTCGAGTTTCTGAAGATTATCGAAATAACCCATCATCTTCAAGACATGAGGACTCACTGCCGCATTTGCAGCCATCTTACAGTCTAAGAGGTTCTTAACTGTCTGGAACCTCTCAGTCCTTGCTTGCTCCTGAAAAAGCGATTTCAGGCTTGCCATTATCTCGATGGGTGACAGCACACTCTCGAACTGCATTTGCAGCTCAGGAGTCATGGTCGCCAACATCAGGCAATAGACATCATTTTCATCTGATGAATGCTTTTCCCAAGCATTATGCAGATTCCTGGCGGCATTGTTAGGAGGCCTCTCGGGGAGGGGATCACGAAGGACATATTCCTTCTTCTCCTGCTTGAGGACCAGCCTCAAGTTCCTTGACCACGTCAGGAAGTTCGTTCCAGTCAGCTTCTCCTTGTCGAGAACAGACCGGATTGAGAATGTGTTTTGAGTGCTTGTAGTAGCCATTGCTGAAATTTAAGATAAAAAGGATTTTAGTTTTTATGTTCAATATGAGTAAACTCGCATTATATTCAATAACATTAGTTACCCTCAAAAGAATATAATGATTCCAAGATCCACATATAACTAAGATCAAAGTGGGCCACTGGCCGTCACCCAACCTTAGCTTATATCGGTAAGCCCTATCTCGGCTAATTATATCCGTGATATAACTCTTGGTTGTGAATCTGGGCCCGAGGCCCAATCCACTCTGATGTCTCAAGGTCCGGGACTCCCGATGACCCAGTCAAGAAAACCAGACTATACAGTCATGTAATCACTAATGTCTGGGACTCCCAATGACATTAATGAATCACAAACTGTCTTACCCACGCAAAAGATAGACACCCTCACACTGTAAGGCCATGTTTACGATTGAATGGGTTTCAACAGCTGACATAGACTGGACAAGACATCCAACGCTTGATATTATTTGAGGTTTATAGGTTTTCTTAAAATTTCATTCCAAAATAGAGGATTACTATTTTTGGAAACTTTCCATTTTTGGAAACCTACTACTTTTGGAAACTTTTATAATTGGAAACTTCCTAAAATTGGAAACTTTCTAACTATAGAAATTTCCTAAAATCCAAAACATGCAAATCTAGAAACTTCTATTCTAAGAAACTTTCTAATTTAAAATTTTGGAAACTGATTAATTTAAAATCAAATTTTAATTATTAAATAAAATTTTAAATTCAATCTGAAGAAAAGACTCAAATAATTGGCCCAGTTGTTTTAACTTCTTGGCCTAAGGCCCAAGAATTGGTCTATGTCCAAGACATAACCCAATTGCCCAATTAAATGACATAACCGGTCTGGTTCATTAAAATTGGTCTAACCAAGATTAATTACTACGACAACCACAATTGTTAACCGGTTATTTACTAAACCGGATTTTCTCAATTTATTTGGTCCAACCAAATCAAATTAGAAAACCACTGGTTTAGGCACTAAATCCAATTTATTTGCGACATTGGATTTCTTATCACGGTTTAACCAGATCTAATAAATTTTATTAAGTCTGTAATTATTAAACCGTGACGATCAAGTTTTAATAAATTTTAAACCGAACCATTAACCGAACCGAACCGACTGATCATGTGAACCGATCACGACCGAGTCGCAATCTTCACGCTTCCGCATCACGCATCACGCATCACGTGATCGAGAGACGAGACACGATCGGGACAGCCGCAAGCATCACGCTTCCGCGATCGGGTCGATAGTCGGGACGGGACGGGACAGCTCGGGCCGAGAGAGGGACGCGATCGCGGTCGATCTCTCGCGATCGTGCGATCGATCGGTCCATCCGCTGATCGGGACGCGTCTCTCGGCTGATCGGAATGACCACGCGACGCGATCCATGATCGGTCCGTGCGTCATGTCCGATCCGGACGTGCGATCCTCGGTCGATCACACTCCGACGCATACCGATTCATATAGATCGGATCATGCGATTTCTAGTTTAGGTTTTAACTTTGTTTCTTAAGTGTTTTCTTATCATAGATTGATTCATACACTTCTAAACAACCTAAACATGATTCTAAACAAGAAATCCTAATAGAACCAATGGCTCTGATACCACTGAAGGATTGTTTAGTGTTTATCCTGATTCAATTTTATTGATTGATTCCTACTAAACAGATTGGATCTAGGTTCTCTTGCTGAATCATAAAGGATCTCAGTTAATACCTTGTTATGCAGCGGAAGAATCAGGTATGAGTCAGAGATCAGCAGAACCGCCAAGAGACAACTCCTCCAAAGGTTCACACACGCACACTTCAGGAAGTTGGCTGCTAGACCACAGGGAGGGAGGCGCAGAGAGAGAGAGAGGCGGCGCAGGGAGAGAGTTGTGTGAGAGCAACTAGGTTAAGTTTTATTTATAAAACTGTTGTCTAGTTCTGTTGGGCCTTTTGGGCCCAATTCTCAGTCTGATTAAATCCCTTAGATTTAATCTGGCCCTTTAATCTCTCTAAGTATAGTAAATGCCTAGCACTTTTACCGTACTTCTGCTGAACCGTTCCCTTATAGTTTCCTGTTAGCTTAGGCGTGTGACCCATATGGGATCATATAATAAAGGCAATAAATCCGAGACTTATAGATCATGAGCGGACTCTAGCAAGCCATCATGACCCCCAGTATTATATGACTTATGTCTGATCATTGACATACTCTTACTTTCTAGAGACAGTACAGAGATTACTGGACATAACTCCAACATAAAGAACCGAGTAATGAACAAAAGGATTAAAACGCGGGAAAATATGTTATAATAATATAACGACCGGTTATGATTGGTTGATGTACGGAATGTGTTGCGAATGATGATTATGTTTACCGGTCGGTTCACGTACCCTCGGGTCGTGTTATCGACATGTGTTAACCTACTGAGTGACACCGGTAGGTGTGTGGTCCGGAGAATACGGGGTCATGTCCTAGGGCCGGACTGCATGGAATCTCGGGTTCCCGGGGGTAACCGGAGTCGCCGCGTATCGATGGACGGAGAACGGTGTCTTACTCGTAGTACTCCGTGTTTATGAGTAAGAGTCGAGGGAATCACTACCGTAGGCCTATATGGTAACGGGACGAGTATTCCGAGGGAATGGCGATATTGCCCGGGGCCCATAACATGCATATAGTATACTTGATGTTTCCGTGCATCGGCTATTTATTAATGCTTGTGTAACCTCCCGTCATTGATTGTGTTTGGAGATGGGATGGGTGGACGGGAAGTTACTTTGTTAGTTGGGATATCCCAACTCACTGAGTCGATGATAGATCGCTCACCCCTCTTGTTTGTCTTTTTCAGGTAACCCGTAAGGATAGCGGATCGCAAGACGTTAGGTCATCCGGTGTAGTGTCGACGTCTCTTTCAGAACTTTAAATTTCAAAGTAATGTGATTTTAAATAAATATCGTACATGAACCTAATGTACTTCCGCAATTTAAAAAGCTACGTTTTATACTCGTAAAAGCATGTTGGTTATGTTAGATTACTCCGATCTAATGTAACTACCAAATTTTATTATGGTTGCAAAGCCGTAACTAAAGTTTGGGAAACGTGTAACTGAATAACTCGGATCAGTCTAATGACGAAAGTTATTAAGCCGACCCAAATTAGTCAAACACGGTAAAAATTGTGACGACCCTGGTCCACTCGGAACAGAGGCGTTATAAATGGTGGTATCAGAGCATGGTTCCGATCGTGCTCATATAACATGCGTTTTCAGATTTATCGAGTCGAAAGTTGAGTCGCGAAAGAGACATTAGGAAACCGGATACGTCTTGTTTAGCTAGAACTTAGTCATTTACCCGTTTTTGGATAGATGGAGAACGAAGGAAGCGATAGTGGTGAACGTGGAATGGCTATTGGGTCGGAACGAGTTTCAGAACGCAGAGTACTGGGTCACGAGGAATCAACCAAAAAGGCTAAGTCACCAGAAAATTCGGGAAATCAAGAGAGGCAGACCGATCAGGCGCAACCAACAGAGGAAAAGGACATCGAAGACACTGAATCCAGCAATGAACGCTCGAAGGAAAGGAATGTAGAGCCAGAGCATACCTTGAAAATGCTGCATGACATAATGGCTAAAGCTATGAAATCACCGCAAGTAACCCCTGACGCGGCAAATCACCCACCGTTCCTATCTTTGATCTCTTCGATGAAGAAGATGGGAACTACGCACTTCTCCGGTGGAACTGGCCCATTAGTTGCCGATCGATGGATCCGAATGGTGGAGAAGAACTTCAAGGCTACAAGATGCCCGGAGGACTATAAGCTGAGTGTGGGAACTTATTATCTGGACCGTGACGCAGCCGATTGGTGGGAAAGTCGGGAAGCTCAAGTGGAACATATGGTGAAGACCTGGACGGCGTTTAAGGAAGAATTTGAGCATAAGTACTTTACCCCGGAGTCAAAACGTCTGCGCTGGATAACTCCAGCAATGCGAACTTTAACACCAGGACTCCTGCACAAGCTAAGCAGTTAATTGAGAACCTAGCAAGCAGAAACAATTGCAAGACTATGGATGAGAGAAGGAAGAAATCTGGTGGAAGTGTAGAGAATTCGTAGATTGCTGATATTAGATCTAAGCTGGACACAGTTTGTAATCTCTTAGCTGGTAAGAAAGCTGTCCACTTTGCCCAAGATGTTGAGGTAATTCAGACTGAGGAGGACACTCAGGAAGAAGATGTGAATTACATAGGAGGATCTGGATTCCAAGGTAATAGATTTGATAATCAGCTTGGAAACAGTTTCTTCAATGGAGGACAGAAGAGTGCCTTCACAGGCAATCAGAACTCCTCTGGCTTCGGACAGACTAGTGGTTTTCAGAAACCTTTTGGACAAGGTACTCAAAGAACCTACGGATCATCTTCTTACCAAGCACCTCCTGTAGCCACTGCTCATGAGAGTAAGATGGAGGAAATGATGGAACAGCTGTTGGAAAGTCAGACCAAGATTGCTGTAGACTGCAATAAGAAGTTGGATGCTGTCTATGAGGATCTCAATGGGAAGTTCGAGTCTCTAAGCACTCATGTGAAGCAATTGGACACTCAGGTGAGCCAGATTTCAAACTCTATCAAAGGAAAAAGTGTTGTAGACACTCACATTAAGGCCTGTTCAGTATACATTGATGAGGGATCGCATCTAAGTGAAGGATTTGAGCTCAAAACAGCTGAACTGGAAGAAGAGGCTGAAATTTCGGATTTTCAAGAAAAACTCTCGGGTGAAATCTGCTGTAATGCGTCGATCGATGCAACATGTGCGACGATCGATGCAAGTGTCGGGTTAGCGACGATCAATGCTCCTGTAGCGACGATCGTTGCAGGGCGTGAACAGGCACAAGATTCTTATGGCATAGATGCAGAAGGAGATTTAGAGCTTTATCGGTTGTTCCCTGGAGTGTCTGAAATAACTCAGCAGGAGATTTATGCACAAGCTATCGGGCTATATCCTAAAGTGTCTGAAGCGATTCGACAGGAAAATGATGAGCTTAAGAAGTTTGAGAAGATGAGTGAGGAATTGGAAGAAGTTCCTCCATCTGATGATCCACCTTATCATCCCTGTGTGCAAAGGTACTTGAATAAGATGTTGCCTTTGGATGAAGAGCTTAAAGACTGGGTGATTGTTGTTCCTCAATAGATAAGTGATGTACTCTTAACAAAGATCCCAAAGAAGCTACCTGACCCTGGTGTCTTTGTGCTTAACTGTTCTATCTTTGAGGATAGTTTTAGGCGTTCTCTGTGTGATCTGGGAGCCGCTGGAAGTCTTATGCCATATTCTGTGGCTGAGAAACTGGGGATGCTGGATTTTTCGCCTACTAAGACCTCTCTTGTCCTAGTTGATCAGTCTGTAAGGGTTCCAGAAGGACTCCTTGAGGACATCCCGGTGAGAGTTGGAAACTACTTAGTTCCAACAGACTACCTAGTGTTGAAGTATGACAGTGATCCTGGTGATGCATTGATACTTGGGAGACCATTTTTGACTACAGTAGGGGCAGTAATAGATGTTAGACACAGTCTGATTGATCTCCACCTGGGAGATGAGCCGCTGCATTATGAGATGGATAAGCTGCGCAAGCCACTGATAGATGGGCAGACCTTCACCATTTTGGATGGAGATGATAAGCAGCAAAGTGATACTGTGATTTTGGATCTTGGGGAACATTTTACACCTTTTTTTCTTGGACAAGTTCATTCTGATGCAGCCTATTCTCCGCCTTGGATGAGGAGACTTGCACAGGGACAATCAAAGTCTCTGTCAGGATCTCACGGTACCTGATTCTCGTTCGTCCGGTCAAGTTAATGACCTTAAACAAGGGCTGAGTGGGAGGCAACCCATTGTTAGGTACTAGTGTTTTTCTACTTAATTTTGGTGTTTTTATTAGGATTTTACGTTTGTTTTTGGTTTTGGTGAGTTTATGTTTGCAGGTCTCGGACTATTCGCAGTGCGCCGATCGACGCACTATTGTGTCGATCGTCACAACACGAAAGAATCGCATTGCAACGATCGTTGCGGTACTGAGAAACGATCGACCATACACGAAAATCGCCTAGAAACGGTCGATGCACCTAGTGCAACGATCGATGCCTGAGCGACAGAGGTAAAAATCCGACAGAACTTAACCAATCAATAAACAATTTTTCTTTTTTTTTACCAATCCTTCGCTTGACACTACTGGGGACAGTGTGTCTTAAGTGTGGGGGAGGTGCTACTGACTCCTGTTTTCTGTTTTCTTAAGAGTCAGTCCGTTTTTCAAAAAATTTTGCTTTATTGAGTCAAAACCAAGTTAAGTAAGAAACAATGATTTTTTGAGAAGATTAATAGCACTTGCAGGAACTTAAGTAACCATTAGGATGAAGTTGCAGGATATATCTCTGACAATTAGAAAACCCAAACATGGATCAACCTACTGAGGATACCCACATCACTACAGGTATCAGAGAATCCTTTTACTGACTTCAACCTTAATACTGACTTATTTTCTCACCTAAGGGCTTGGTATACCTTGTGTCGGATTCCCTTGTTAGTTCTGACACAGCCTGTCAACCTATTCTATTTGGTTCCCTTCTCCCCTTCCATAAAATTAAAAAAAATATAATAAACTGAGGATGAGTTAATAACTCCGAAGTGGTCATGGGAATAGTAGAAAACACTATTATCTCTTATGCGATCCATGGAATGTGTCCAAAATACACCCCTTAAAGGGAAGAACACTGATAAAAAAAAAATGATACCCAATGGGGAAAATCAGTTGTTAAGGAAGGGAAAGAGAAGAAAGGGACTAGAGAAAGATAGTATGGTGGTCTAGAGCTGACAAGGTAAGAATCCATGTGCCCTTTGATCGATACTCTTAGGTGAGACCGCACTTAAATACTTGCAGAAGTCAGTAGGGAGAATTTGAATGCGTGAATGTGATTGTGGAGTTTACTTAGGACAGTTGCTAAGTGTGGGGGAAGTATATGTTGGTCTTGATATCCTGTGATTGATTCTTTCAGTGGTTTACTAAGGGGGATCTGAGTGATGTTGCTTCTAGGATGAAAAAAGTTTCTGAAGAGTTTTCAAACCTCTTCACCATGTTTTAGTTCTCTGTTTTGCTTGAGGGCAAGCAAAGGCTAAGTGTGGGGGAGTTGATATATCATGGTTTTTACTAGTTTTAGACCATGATATAAGTGTGTTTTAGTGTCCTTTGTGTTCTTTTAGAGTCTTTTACAGGTATAATCAGGTTTGGAGCTGAATTGGAGATGTTGGAGCATTTTGGAGATTTTTGGAGTGTTTGGCCGAGAGATAGAACTCACTGTCCGAAACAGAGTATTGCATCGATCGACACACATTTGGTGTCGATCGTTGCACAAGCGAGATGGGCCAAAACTCGGCGGATTAATGAAGAGTGAAGATATTGCACTTTGATCCAGAAGTTTCTGATATTTACAAAGAAGCCCCAAGCCGAGATTATACCTATTTAATTAAGTTTTTGGTGTTTTATCTAGATACGCTTTCATAATTAATAGCAGAGAGGTTTTAGAGCTTTTGGGGCTGATCTGAACCTGTACTTCATCTTTTATTTGGAGAAGATTTCGAACCCCTTTACTGTTGGGAATGTCCTGAAATCTACCGTACTATCTCTAGAAAGTATGATAAGTGTCGAGATCAGACATAAGTCATAAATACTGGGTGATCATGATGACTTGCTAGAGTCCGCTCTTGATCTATAAGTTTAGGACTTATTACCAGTATTGTATGATCCCAAAGGGTCACACACCATAGCTAACAGGAAAGTTAAAATGGAATTAATACGGTAAGATGCAAGGCATTTACTGTATTTGTACAGAGAATTGGGCCAGACAAAATACAGTCTTTTTGTCTGATTTGGGCCTTGGGCCCAAAATCCCAATAGGCCATTAGGTTAATTCCTTGGGCCCATATAAGGAAGAGGAAGGCGCCACTTAGCCTAGGGCTCTGCGATTTTGCCTCAGCCGTCCTCTCTCTCTCTCTGTTGATTCCAACTTGGTCTAGCAGCTTGATCCAGTAGCTTGAAAGCGTGTGGATACCTAGGAGGAGCCGGTTATCATCAGCTCTCTGTGATCTCTTCATTCCTTTGATCAATCCGCTGCAATCATAAGAAAACTTGAAAAACCTAATATGCAAATCGCATGATCCGATTGATCAATCCGCTGCAATCATAAGGTAATGATTCTGATCTGTTTATGATTCAACTGCAAATCACCTAGATCCTAGTTGATTATGTGCTAGGTTGTAATCTGATGAATTAAACCATGAAATCACATGATCCTACAGTGGTATCAGAGCCTAGGTCATTAGGTTTTTGCTTTTTGGATCATAATAGGTTGTTTATTAGTTTGTTGAATCGATTTTAATGAGTAAAATTTGATTAGAAAACTTGAAAAACCTAATATGCAAATCGCATGATCCGATTGAAAGCCATCGGTATGCGATCTGGTCGCCCGTGTCGATCGACGAGGGAGCGAGATATCGATCGATATCGATCGGATCGATTGCTTCTCGCTGTCCTGATGACCCGATCGCAACGAGCTGATGCTCGCTAGTATCGATCGACGTGTAAGCGTCATATCGATCGATATGCAGGCGAGGCATACGTTCCGCGAGTAGCCAATCGGTTCAGCCGAGCTTCGCGGTTCGTTTTTCCCAAACCCGCGACAATGAACCGATCAAACCGATTGTGGTTCATTGTCAGTTTTAGCTTAACCCGCAAGTTAGGTCAAAATCAGCTAAAATTGATTGGTTAAACCAATCTATTTCTTCCTGATTTTGGACTTAACCGAACCGATCCAATTTAATTGGTGGTTCAAGCGGTTAACCCAAATCGCGGTTTGCTGGAAATGATTTAATACAATTGGTATTATTTAATTTCTGGTTAAACCGGATTTAAATTCAAAATTGAATTTTAACCTAAACCGAAGGCTGGTCTAAGTTTGATTTGGTTGGACCAAATAATTTAGAGCTGGTCTGGTTTAGTAAATAACCAGTTGGATTTAGTAGTTAATTTGGTCTTGGACCAGAATTAACGAACCGACTCGGTTATGTCAAATTATTGGGCCAATTGGAATTCTGTGGTCTTGGGCCAAGAATTGGGCCTATAATTTGTGACCCAACCGAAAACTTTAATAAAACATTAAATTAGAGAGCTTCTAATATTAGAAGTTTCTAATTTTGGCATGTTAGGAAACTTCTAAAATAGTACGTTTCTCGATTTAGAAAGTTTCTAAAAATAGTAGGTTTCCCTAAATAGAAAGTTTCCATATTTAGTAAGTTACCTGAAATGGAAAGTTTCCCAAAATAGTAATCTTCTATTTTTGGGAGGAAATCTATTGAAACCTAAAATCCTCAAAAACAATATCAAGCTTGGATGTCTTGCCCAATCTTGTCAGCTACTTAACGCTTATTCAATTACAGATATGGCTTACAGTGTGAGGTGTCTGTTTTTGCGTAAGTAAAGTAGTATATAGTCACTAATTTCATTGGGAGTCCCAGACTTTAGTGATTATTTGGCTGTAAAAGATTGGTTTCCTTGACTGGGCCATCGGGAGTCCCGGGCCTTGAGACATCTGGTGTATTGGGCCTTGGGCCCAATTCACAACCGAGAGTTATTGGATATAACTAGCTGTGTGTATGCTTACCAAGTAAAGCTACTTCTGGGTGACGGCCAGTGGCCCACTTTGGATTTAGCTGAACATGGGTCTCGGAATCATTGCATTCTTATGAGGTTAAACAAAGAAATTTTGAATGCAATGCGAGTTTTTCTTATAAGTATTAAAATTACTCTTTTATGAACTGAATAACTAAAACTCTATTTATCTCTAAATTTCAGTTATGACTAGCACAAACAATCAAAACACTTTCTCGATCCGGTCTGTCCTTGAGATGGACAAACTGAACGGATCAAATTTCTTGACTTGGTCGCGGAACCTGAGGCTAGTCCTCAGGCAGGAGAGAAAGGACTATGTCCTTGAAAGAGCTCTCCCCGTGAGGATCGGGTCCAATGCCTCTCATGCAGTATATAATGCTTGGAATAAGCATTATAATGATGCGGTAGATGTGCGTGGTCTGATATTGGCTACCATGGACTCAGATTTGCTGAAGCAATATGAGAACATGGAGTCGCCAATAGAGATGATCAGCAGCCTGAAATTGAAATTTCAGGAGCAGGTAAGAGTGGAGAGATACCAGTTGGTTAAGTCTCTCACTAGCTGCAAGCTACCAAATGATCATCCAGTAAGTCCTCATGTCAGTAAAATGATGGGTTACATTGATAACCTGAGGAAACTGGATTATCCAGTTAGCCAAGAATTGGCAACTGAGATCATTCTGCAGTCACTGCCGTCAAGCTATGATAAGTTCAAAAGGAACTATATCAAGAAAGGCTTAACGAAGACGCTGACTGAACTGCATGATATGCTCAAGACAGTTGAGCCAAACGTGAAGAGTACCCTGTATAATCTCATAATGGAGAAGGGTAGGTTTACTAAACCTAGTGCTGACAAGGGTGAAGACAAAGTTGTCCAGATTTTGAATCATGGCAAGCCTGTGTCTTCTGAGCCCGAGTCAGATACATCTTACGTTGGTAAGTGCTGCTACTGTAAAGAGGTTGGGCATTGGAAGAGAGATTGCATTAAATTCATGGAAGATTATGAGGAGTTGAAGTTGATGTATGAGAATACTTCCTCAGGTATTCATGTTATTACTTCAAGTTCTACCTTATAGGTATTGGATACTGGTTGTGGCACTGATATTTGTTATAATATGCAGAGCCTAAGCAACAGTAGAACGTTGAAGGAAGGACAAGTGGAACTGCATGTCTGGAAGGAGCTATGGATGCTGCCTCAGCCGTAGGGTTTTCACTTGTAGATGCCTTTGAGGCTTGGTTTTGTATTAAGTAATTGCTACAATGTATCTGCTTTAAGCAGAGTTGTCTTTCATTTTCTTGTAAGAATTTAAATATTTTTTATTTTGATAAAAGACAAGTTTTGTTCTTTTGATCTTAATGAAATATTAATTGTAGCACCCTATTCAAGGAATGGGTTTTATATCTTAAACCAAAGAGTGCCTAAATGTAACATAAATACCGAATTGGTTTAAATCTGATGAATTAAACCTGATTTTTCTTGGCGTAAATGTTTTGGTCACATAGAGTGAGTCGGATTCAGAAATCCCATAGTTATGGACTTTTGGGCTCATTTGATCGGATATCTTATGAGACTTGAATTCTGCTTACTGGACCAAAAGACAAAGGGCCCATCTTAGCCGAGCTAGAGAAAGGCCCAAAGGCTTATTGGACCTTGAACATACTCATGTATGTGGCCCGATGAGCAGTAATGCCAGAGAAAATTTCCTGTACTTCATTATCTTTACTGATTACTTCAGTGAGTATGACTGTGTTCATTTGATGAGACACGAGTCAAAATTCTTTAAAATGGTCGAAAGAGTTCCAGAATGAGGTATAGAATCTGAGTGACAGAAGTATTGAGACTCTGGATTAGATCACGAGTAAAAATACTTAAGTCATTGATGGTGTGATCATCTGAATGAGTGTGAAGTCGTTTCACAGCTCATTTCTCCTGAAAACCTGGAGGTGTTTCTGTGAGAAAGAATCAGATCTTATTAGAAATGATTAAAGATGAGTCACACGAATCTTCCATGATATTCTTTAAGAATAACGCTCTAGAAATATCTAAGTTTACGTTGAAATAGTTCCACCAATATCAGTTGAAAGACACCACATAAATGTGGACTGGAAATGATCCAAATTCGTCTTTACTGAGTATTTGTAGTTGTGCTACTTCGCTGGTTGTCCTAGGGAAACCAAGGCTTGTTACTTCTTACGTCCATTCCGAAAACGAAGTTAGGTTGTTCGGAATTCTGTTTTCTAAAAGGAAAGTTACTTTCCAAGAAGAACAGTGGGAGTAAAAGTATAACTCGAAGAAATTCGAGAAATACAGGAGGCTGCTCAACCTGTTAAGGGAGAGCAGCGGATGGATTTACAGATTTCTGTAGAATCTACACCTGTAGAGCCTGAAGTTCGCAGATCTGAATGAATCCGTCACTAATCCGAGAGTGATTTCTCGTGATTAATTGCCATGATCTGATGATCATTGAAAGTGACGAACCTGCGAAATTCACAGAAGCGAAAGTGAGCCCGGACTCCGAAAAATTATACTGTATGTAAGTTAGCTTCATCGATCCATTCATGGATAGAAGCAAGAATATCGGAGTTGGAATCTTCGTTCTGTTGAAGTAGTCAAGGTTTTGACTTGAACAGGAATGAAGTGGAACTGTGCGTTTACTAATAGATAAGTGGGAGCGATGTTGCATTTCTCATAGTGTATGTCGATGACATACTGATTCTCGGAAATAACGTTCCAATGCTGCAGTCGGTAAAGGACTGGCTTGGGAGTTGGTTTTATGATTGACATGGGTAAAGCCATGTATGTTCTTGGATTTTGGATCTAAAGATAGAGATCCAAAAGAGCTGATAGGACAAAGTCAGGATTCTTATATTGACAAAGTCCTACACGTTTTCAGCATTCCAAGAAGGGTTTTATGCCAATGTCACATGGCATTACGTTAAGCAAGAAACAGTGTCCTACGATGTCTGCTGAGCTTGAATGCATGGATGAGATTCCATATGCGTCGGCAATTGGATCTATCATGTATGCCATGACACGTACTTGTTTTGATGTTTCTTTAATGTTAAGCAAGACAAGTAAAGACCAGTCAAATCCAGCAAAGAATCACTGGATAGACGTAATGAATATCCTCAAGTATTTGGAAAATACTTAGGATAAGTTCTTGATTTACGGAAAAAGTGAGGTGCTACAAGTCAATAGATTCTGAAAGGCAAGTTTCCAACAGACAAAGATGATTTCCGGTCACAGTCCAGTTATATCTTGTGTCTGTCTGGCGGTGCAAGGCACTGTTGCTGACTCCATGACTTAAGCTGAACATTTCGCAGCTTAGGTAGCGGCGAAAGAGGTTGTTTGGAAAGAAGAGTTCATCACTGAACTTGATGTGATTCCCAGCATAGATGAGGCTAGCTGCACATCAGAGGTCCAAACACCTTGAGGGTAGGTATAACCTATTCCATGAGATAAATGACAGAGGTGTTAAGTAGATCAGCAAGTTTCAACGAATGAGAATGTTGCTAATCTATTAACGAAGCTACTCCTTAGGCCTAAGCACGAGCCGCGGACTGTAGCTGTAGGATAAGTGAAATTAAGATGTAGTCTTAATTTCAGTGGGAGTTTGTAAAGGGCTTTATTTAGTTGTTTTGAAAGGTTCATGTAAACATAATATTTTATGTTTATGAAATTTATGATTTCTGGATTATTTTAACTGTGATATAAATAATCGTTCCAAAATGATTCATGTCATTATATATGGGCCATCGAAGTACATGAGTAGACTTGATCCTGAAACCCCATATTTAACGAAATGACATAAATCATAGTGTCCATGGTCGAAGGTTGTTGAAATTGGAACACCAACAACCACTTGAGACTAGATTGTGTTGAGACTTATGACCAAGTTTCGAGGGGTCATAGATGCGCGGCATCAAAGTCGACACATAGGTATATGTAGGGGAGCATATGACCGGACATGGCCCGCTGATGAGAACTCTACAAGATATTAATATCTGTGTCATAAGAGGTTCTCATATACGACTATAGAGTATAGTCCTTAGACCTGAGTTCGCATGCATGTGGCTGCACATGGATTGATACGCTTTGATCATTGTCTAACGCTGTTTCGTAACTGGGAGCTATAAGGACCTTGGTTGGGTGTATTATGAAGTGTGTAATTCATAGTGATGGAACAAGATGGGATTTGTCCCTGCCGTTTAACGGAGGTAATATCTCTAGGCCAATCGGAGACTTGATAGTTGGTAAGAGAGTGGCCACTCCCAAACGGACTTGCCCAAGTCGTTGGCATTGTCAGTATCAAATCTGGTCCGATGAACATGGTCTGGCTATATAAGGATGACACGCATCTTGCCTTATGCCAGATCGAGATATTGAGACAAAAGGATTAGGGAATGTAGGATTCCAGTACAAGTGGGAGATTGTTGGGAATGTCCTGAAATCTACCGTACTATCTCTAGAAAGTATGATAAGTGTCGAGATCAGACATAAGTCATAAATACTGGGTGATCATGATGACTTGCTAGAGTCCGCTCTTGATCTATAAGTTTAGGACTTATTACCAGTATTGTATGATCCCAAAGGGTCACACACCATAGCTAACGGGAAATTTAAAATGGAATTAATACGGTAAGATGCAAGGCATTTACTGTATTTGTACAGAGAATTGGGCCAGACAAAATACAGTCTTTTTGTCTGATTTGGGCCTTGGGCCCAAAATCCCAATAGGCCATTAGGTTAATTCCTTGGGCCCATATAAGGAAGAGGAAGGCGCCACTTAGCCTAAGGCTCTGCGATTTTGCCTCAGCCGTCCTCTCTCTCTCTCTGTTGATTCCAACTTGGTTTAGCAGCCTGATCCAGTAGCTTGTAAGCGTGTGGATACCTAGGAGGAGCCGGTTATCATCAGCTCTCTGTGATCTCTTCATTCCTTTGATCAATCCGCTGCAATCATAAGAAAACTTGAAAAACCTAATATGCAAATCGCATGATCCGATTGATCAATCCGCTGCAATCATAAGGTAATGATTCTGATCTGTTTATGATTCAACTGCAAATCACCTAGATCCTAGTTGATTATGTGCTAGGTTGTAATCTGATGAATTAAACCATGAAATCACATGATCCTACAGTGGTATCAGAGCCTAGGTCATTAGGTTTTTGCTTTTTGGATCATAATAGGTTGTTTATTAGTTTGTTGAATCGATTTTAATGAGTAAAATTTGATTAGAAAACTTGAAAAACCTAATATGCAAATCGCATGATCCGATTGAAAGCCATCGGTATGCGATCTGGTCGCCCGTGTTGATCGACGAGGGAGCGAGATATCGATCGATATCGATCGGATCGATTGCTTCTCGCTGTCCTGATGACCCGATCGCAACGAGCTGATGCTCGCTAGTATCGATCGACGTGTAAGCGTCATATCGATCGATATGCAGGCGAGGCATACGTTCCGCGAGTAGCCAATCGGTTCAGCCGAGCTTCGCGGTTCGTTTTTCCCAAACCCGCGACAATGAACCGATCAAACCGATTGTGGTTCATTGTCAGTTTTAGCTTAACCCGCAAGTTAGGTCAAAATCAGCTAAAATTGATTGGTTAAACCAATCTATTTCTTCCTGATTTTGGACTTAACCGAACCGATCCAATTTAATTGGTGGTTCAAGCGGTTAACCCAAATCGCGGTTTGCTGGAAATGATTTAATACAATTGGTATTATTTAATTTCTGGTTAAACCGGATTTAAATTCAAAATTGAATTTTAACCTAAACCGAAGGCTGGTCTAAGTTTGATTTGGTTGGACCAAATAATTTAGAGCTGGTCTGGTTTAGTAAATAACCAGTTGGATTTAGTAGTTAATTTGGTCTTGGACCAGAATTAACGAACCGACTCGGTTATGTCAAATTATTGGGCCAATTGGAATTCTGTGGTCTTGGGCCAAGAATTGGGCCTATAATTTGTGACCCAACCGAAAACTTTAATAAAACATTAAATTAGAGAGCTTCTAATATTAGAAGTTTCTAATTTTGGCATGTTAGGAAACTTCTAAAATAGTACGTTTCCCGATTTAGAAAGTTTCTAAAAATAGTAGGTTTCCCTAAATAGAAAGTTTCCATATTTAGTAAGTTACCTGAAATGGAAAGTTTCCCAAAATAGTAATCTTCTATTTTTGGGAGGAAATCTATTGAAACCTAAAATCCTCAAAAACAATATCAAGCTTGGATGTCTTGCCCAATCTTGTCAGCTACTTAACGCTTATTCAATTACAGATATGGCTTACAGTGTGAGGTGTCTGTTTTTGCGTAAGTAAAGTAGTATATAGTCACTAATTTCATTGGGAGTCCCAGACTTTAGTGATTATTTGGCTGTAAAAGATTGGTTTCCTTGACTGGGCCATCGGGAGTCCCGGGCCATGAGACATCTGGTGTATTGGGCCTTGGGCCCAATTCACAACCGAGAGTTATTGGATATAACTAGCTGTGTGTATGCTTACCAAGTAAAGCTACTTCTGGGTGACGGCCAGTGGCCCACTTTGGATTTAGCTGAACATGGGTCTCGGAATCATTGCATTCTTATGAGGTTAAACAAAGAAATTTTGAATGCAATGCGAGTTTTTCTTATAAGTATTAAAATTACTCTTTTATGAACTGAATAACTAAAACTCTATTTATCTCTAAATTTCAGTTATGACTAGCACAAACGATCAAAACACTTTCTCGATCCGGTCTGTCCTTGAGATGGACAAACTGAACGGATCAAATTTCTTGACTTGGTCGCGGAACCTGAGGCTAGTCCTCAGGCAGGAGAGAAAGGACTATGTCCTTGAAAGAGCTCTCCCCGTGAGGATCGGGTCCAATGCCTCTCATGCAGTATATAATGCTTGGAATAAGCATTATAATGATGCGGTAGATGTGCGTGGTCTGATATTGGCTACCATGGACTCAGATTTGCTGAAGCAATATGAGAACATGGAGTCGCCAATAGAGATGATCAGCAGCCTGAAATTGAAATTTCAGGAGCAGGTAAGAGTGGAGAGATACCAGTTGGTTAAGTCTCTCACTAGCTGCAAGCTACCAAATGATCATCCAGTAAGTCCTCATGTCAGTAAAATGATGGGTTACATTGATAACCTGAGGAAACTGGATTATCCAGTTAGCCAAGAATTGGCAACTGAGATCATTCTGCAGTCACTGCCGTCAAGCTATGATAAGTTCAAAAGGAACTATATCAAGAAAGGCTTAACGAAGACGCTGACTGAACTGCATGATATGCTCAAGACAGTTGAGCCAAACGTGAAGAGTACCCTGTATAATCTCATAATGGAGAAGGGTAGGTTTACTAAACCTAGTGCTGACAAGGGTGAAGACAAAGTTGTCTAGATTTTGAATCATGGCAAGCCTGTGTCTTCTGAGCCCGAGTCAGATACATCTTACGTTGGTAAGTGCTGCTACTGTAAAGAGGCTGGGCATTGGAAGAGAGATTGCATTAAATTCATGGAAGATTATGAGGAGTTGAAGTTGATGTATGAGACTACTTCCTCAGGTATTCATGTTATTACTTCAAGTTCTACCTTATAGGTATTGGATACTGGTTGTGGCACTGATATTTGTTATAATATGCAGAGCCTAAGCAACAGTAGAACGTTGAAGGAAGGACAAGTGGAACTGCATGTCTGGAAGGAGCTATGGATGCTGCCTCAGCCGTAGGGTTTTCACTTGTAGATTCCTTTGAGGCTTGGTTTTGTATTAAGTAATTGCTACAATGTATCTGCTTTAAGCAGAGTTGTCTTTCATTTTCTTGTAAGAATTTGAATATTTTTTATTTTGATAAAAGACAAGTTTTGTTCTTTTGATCTTAATGAAATATTAATTGTAGCACCCTATTCAAGGAATGGGGTTTATATCTTAAACCAAAGAGTGCCTAAATGTAACATAAATACCGAATTGGTTTAAATCTGATGAATTAAACCTGATTTTTCTTGGCGTAAATGTTTTGGTCACATAGAGTGAGTCGGATTCAGAAATCCCATAGTTATGGACTTTTGGGCTCATTTGATCGGATATCTTATGAGACTTGAATTCTGCTTACTGGACCAAAAGACAAAGGGCCCATCTTAGCCGAGCTAGAGAAAGGCCCAAAGGCTTATTGGACCTTGAACATACTCATGTATGTGGCCCGATGAGCAGTAATGCCAGAGAAAATTTCTTGTACTTCATTATCTTTACTGATTACTTCAGTGAGTATGACTGTGTTCATTTGATGAGACACGAGTCAAAATTCTTTGAAATGGTCGAAAGAGTTCCAGAATGAGGTATAGAATCTGAGTGACAGAAGTATTGAGACTCTGGATTAGATCACGAGTAAAAATACTTAAGTCATTGATGGTGTGATCATCTGAATGAGTGTGAAGTCGTTTCACAGCTCATTTCTCCTGAAAACCTGGAGGTGTTTCTGTGAGAAAGAATCAGATCTTATTAGAAATGATTAAAGATGAGTCACACGAATCTTCCATGATATTCTTTAAGAATAACGCTCTAGAAATATCTAAGTTTACGTTGAAATAGTTCCACCAATATCAGTTGAAAGACACCACATAAATGTGGACTGGAAATGATCCAAATTCGTCTTTACTGAGTATTTGTAGTTGTGCTACTTCGCTGGTTGTCCTAGGGAAACCAAGGCTTGTTACTTTTTACGTCCATTCCGAAAACGAAGTTAGGTTGTTCGGAATTCTGTTTTCTAAAAGGAAAGTTACTTTCCAAGAAGAACAGTGGGAGTAAAAGTATAACTCGAAGAAATTCGAGAAATACAGGAGGCTGCTCAACCTGTTAAGGGAGAGCAGCGGATGGATTTACAGATTTCTGTAGAATCTACACCTGTAGAGCCTGAAGTTCGCAGATCTGAATGAATCCGTCACTAATCCGAGAGTGATTTCTCGTGATTAATTGCCATGATCTGATGATCATTGAAAGTGACAAACCTGCGAAATTCACAGAAGCGAAAGTGAGCCCGGACTCCGAAAAATTATACTGTATGTAAGTTAGCTTCATCGATCCATTCATGGATAGAAGCAAGAATATCGGAGTTGGAATCTTCGTTCTGTTGAAGTAGTCAAGGTTTTGACTTGAACAGGAACGAAGTGGAACTGTGCGTTTACTAATAGATAAGTGGGAGCGATGTTGCATTTCTCATAGTGTATGTCGATGACATACTGATTCTCGGAAATAACGTTCCAATGCTGCAGTCGGTAAAGGACTGGCTTGGGAGTTGGTTTTATGATTGACATGGGTAAAGCCACGTATGTTCTTGGATTTTGGATCTAAAGATAGAGATCCAAAAGAGCTGATAGGACAAAGTCAGGATTCTTATATTGACAAAGTCCTACACGTTTTCAGCATTCCAAGAAGGGTTTTATGCCAATGTCACATGGCATTACGTTAAGCAAGAAACAGTGTCCTACGATGTCTGCTGAGCTTGAATGCATGGATGAGATTCCATATGCGTCGGCAATTGGATCTATCATGTATGCCATGACACGTACTTGTTTTGATGTTTCTTTAATGTTAAGCAAGACAAGTAAAGACCAGTCAAATCCAGCAAAGAATCATTGGATAGACGTAATGAATATCCTCAAGTATTTGGAAAATACTTAGGATAAGTTCTTGATTTACGGAAAAAGTGAGGTGCTACAAGTCAATAGAGTCTGAAAGGCAAGTTTCCAACAGACAAAGATGATTTCCGGTCACAGTCCAGTTATATTTTGTGTCTGTCTGGCGGTGCAAGGCACTGTTGCTGACTCCATGACTTAAGCTGAACATTTCGCAGCTTAGGTAGCGGCGAAAGAGGTTGTTTGGAAAGAAGAGTTCATCACTGAACTTGATGTGATTCCCAGCATAGATGAGGCTAGCTGCACATCAGAGGTCCAAACACCTTGAGGGTAGGTATAACCTATTCCATGAGATAAATGACAGAGGTGTTAAGTAGATCAGCAAGTTTCAACGAATGAGAACGTTGCTAATCTATTAACGAAGCTACTCCTTAGGCCTAAGCACGAGTCGCGGACTGTAGCTGTAGGATAAGTGAAATTAAGATGTAGTCTTAATTTCAGTGGGAGTTTGTAAAGGGCTTTATTTAGTTGTTTTGAAAGGTTCATGTAAACATAATATTTTATGTTTATGAAATTTATGATTTCTGGATTATTTTAACTGTGATATAAATAATCGTTCCAAAATGATTCATGTCATTATATATGGGCCATCGAAGTACATGAGTAGACTTGATCCTGAAACCCCATATTTAACGAAATGACATAAATCATAGTGTCCATGGTCGAAGGTTGTTGAAATTGGAACACCAACAACCACTTGAGACTAGATTGTGTTGAGACTTATGACCAAGTTTCGAGGGGTCATAGATGCGCGGCATCAAAGTCGACACATAGGTATATGTAGGGGAGCATATGACCGGACATGGCCCGCTGATGAGAACTCTACAAGATATTAATATCTGTGTCATAAGAGGTTCTCATATACGACTATAGAGTATAGTCCTTAGACCTGAGTTCGCATGCATGTGGCTGCACATGGATTGATACGCTTTGATCATTGTCTAACGCTGTTTCGTAAATGGGAGCTATAAGGACCTTGGTTGGGTGTATTATGAAGTGTGTAGTTCATAGTGATGGAACAAGATGGGATTTGTCCCTGCCGTTTAACGGAGGTAATATCTGTAGGCCAATCGGAGACTTGATAGCTGGTAAGAGAGTGGCCACTCCCAAACGGACTTTCCCAAGTCGTTTGCATTGTCAGTATCAAATCTGGTCCGATGAACATGGTCTGGCTATATAAGGATGACACGCATCTTGCCTTATGCCAGATCGAGATATTGAGACAAAAGGATTAGGGAATGTAGGATTCCAGTACAAGTGGGAGATTGTTGGGAATGTCCTGAAATCTACCGTACTATCTCTAGAAAGTATGATAAGTGTCGAGATCAGACATAAGTCATAAATACTGGGTGATCATGATGACTTGCTAGAGTCCGCTCTTGATCTATAAGTTTAGGACTTATTACCAGTATTGTATGATCCCAAAGGGTCACACACCATAGCTAACGGGAAATTTAAAATGGAATTAATACGGTAAGATGCAAGGCATTTACTGTATTTGTATAGAGAATTGGGCCAGACAAAATACAGTCTTTTTGTCTGATTTGGGCCTTGGGCCCAAAATCCCAATAGGCCATTAGGTTAATTCCTTGGGCCCATATAAGGAAGAGGAAGGCGCCACTTAGCCTAAGGCTCTGCGATTTTGCCTCAGCCGTCCTCTCTCTCTCTCTGTTGATTCCAACTTGGTCTAGCAGCCTGATCCAGTAGCTTGTAAGCGTGTGGATACCTAGGAGGAGCCGGTTATCATCAGCTCTCTGTGATCTCTTCATTCCTTTGATCAATCCGCTGCAATCATAAGAAAACTTGAAAAACCTAATATGCAAATCGCATGATCCGATTGATCAATCCGCTGCAATCATAAGGTAATGATTCTGATCTGTTTATGATTCAACTGCAAATCACCTAGATCCTAGTTGATTATGTGCTAGGTTGTAATCTGATGAATTAAACCATGAACACACATGATCCTACATTTACTTCTTTGATATCTTTTATGCAATTTATTCATCATATGATTATGTTTACATCTTCTATGTCTGAGTAGATTCATAGTTAGGTTTAGGGTTTCTCACATAGGATTTCATGACTGGCTAGACTTGTTTAATTCAGTTAAGGATTCATAACTTACCTGTTCTTCGATCTAAACTGTGTTTAATGCTAGTTCTAACCTGATCAATTAGAATCTAGATCTTAGGTTGCTAAATACGACACGAAAGTGTGGTTTAAAATCTGAACAATTTAGGTTGAGCAATTAAACTTCTCGCAAATTAATTTGGTTTAGTTTAATTGTGAACATATCAAACTTGGAATTAATGCTGGTTTAATCTGTTAGTAATTGCAAAGGAATTTGGATTACTGCACTTATACTTAGAGAATTCTCGCAAAGGAATTTGGTTAATTCTATATCCGTGATTTGAGTTCTAGAACTGTGCTTAATTAGATCCTGACTGAATGATTTGTCTGCTTGTCTGATTTCCTGAGAACGCCCTAGACTTAGCGCCCTTAATTACCTGCTTTCACAACCGATAATCTTGCTACTTGTTTACTTTCTCGCATTTGCTTTTAGTTTACTTCACGTTGCTTTCATCTTAGTTTAAATCTCAATTGTTCTTGAGCTATCGAAACCAGAGTCTTTGTGGATTCGATACCCTATATACTACAATCACTTGGTTGTGCACTTGCAGTAGAATAGGATTAAAACTCGACCCTATCAGTACCTCCTCCGTCGAACCGACTGCCTTAGACAATTGAGTCTGGACCTCGTCAACACGCCTCTTTGCTGATTCGACGATTCTCCGGGCGAGCGGATCCTGGATCTGGCCCGTGAACTTGTTTGTGTGGCCCTCCTTGGTTAGCTCAACAAAATTTGGCTCCTTTCTTGTTCTTTGTTTCTGCACATTTAAAAAACGGTTAGCCGAATCCAATCAATTACATTATTGAATAAAATCAATACTTACAAATTCAATTTTTCGTTGTGCGATGCTCTTAGCTCCCGCATTATGAGTCGCCATTCCCATACCGCTCCTCTCACTTTTGCGGTTCTTGGAATGCGTTGCCGAATCTGCTGCTGTAGTGGGGTCGACCCAGTGGCGGATGAACCCTTCAACAAGCGTTGGGTTGACTCCCTTCAGGTCTTCCTTTAGGACCCACTTCTGCTTCCACTCGTTGAGGACGTGAGTGTAATGGGACCGCGCCTTCTTGTGGAAAGACTTCTCCACGAGCGTCGTATGGTTCTTTTCCTAAGTGTACTCTTGCTTAAAAAAAACAATAACGTTAGCATCGATTAGTTAAACGTTTAATTAATTGATAAATACCGAGTCTACTACGTACCGCAAATGCGCGGAACCAGTTATGCTACTCGGACTTGGGCATCTTCGCGTACTGCGGGTACGGATGACGTAGCATGCTACACATCATTCCTAAAATGCACTTGGTGATCTTAGATGACGTGATATTGAACCTGCAAGAAGTTAATTTAAAAACGTTGTCACATACAAACATTTTTAACAATCAATCTTTAAAAAAAAATAATTCTTAGAAAAAAACAACTTACCAATACGTGCCCTGGTTGTTAAACGGATCCGGATGTAGACGTTTCAACGTTTCCCGCCCTGGCTGCTCAACCAACAACTCTATCTCTGGTGCTATCATCGCCGGGGCATCGTCGTCCGGGGTAGCCGATGTTGGGAATTACCGGGTAGTTTCTAATCATATTAGACAACTTCTAGGTTTTAATTCCGCGCCTAGGATCTAGGTTTCATATTTAAAATCGTTCTACGTCGCCAGATGTCGATAATACCTGACTCTGTTTTGCAGCGGAGGTTTGTCACGATCTCGAGATCGGTAGCGCCTCAAATGCTGCGCCTCTACTGGTATCCACACGCACGTGCTCTGGAACACCCGGGATGCTAGTACCGGAAGAGATTGTTATCTCTCGGGTTATCTGCGTTTCTTTTCTCGTTATTCGTGACAAAATGTGTTGTTTCATTCGTTTGTCTCGAATGATATTTATAGGCTCAGTCGACATTGGACGTGTGTCGATCGATGCAACAATTGCGTCGATCGACACAAGTTCGACACAAGTTAGTGCTTACCTAACTTCTGTCTTGTCAACTTTTGCATCATTTGCATCGATCGATGCCAAGGTGAATCGATCGACACACCTTGTGTCGATCGTTACTCAGCTTGCATTGATCGTCACAGTTCTAGAAACGCGTATAACAATTTATACATTGGAGATCAACCCTATATGAATTTCCAGTTTGCTTAGGTGTGTGACCCTGTAGGATCATTTAATACTAGTAATGAATTCTAAACTCATAGATCATAAGTGGCTTCTAGCAAAGCATTATGATCGTCTAGTATCAAATGATTGTCTTATCTCGACAATACGACTCTCACTAGAGTGAGTACAAGAGTGATTTCAGGACATTCCCAACAATCTCCCACTTGTACTGGAATCATCTATTCCATTAATCCCTTTGTCTCTATATCTCGATCTAGCATAAGGCAAGAACTGTGTCATCCTTATTAAGCTAAATCACGTTTATCGAATTCCGATTTATACTGATAAAAACAAACGACTGGCAATCAGCCCGTTTGAGCGCGGCCACGCATTTCTCAGCATCAAATCTTCGATAGGCTCTGAGATATTTATCTCCTGTTATATAGGAGGGACAAATCCCATCTTGTTCCATCCTTGTTTCTTCACACACTTCATGATACACCCAAACAATGCCTTTATAGTCACTGGCTGACGTTTGACAAGGTTAAAGTGGACCAATTCACATGTAAGAAATCATGATGAACTCAGGTTTAAGGACTATACTCTATAGTCGTAATGAGAAACTCTTATGACACTCATATAACTATCTTGCAGAGTCTTCATTAGCGGGTCATGTCCGATCATGTGTTCTCTAACACATATCTATGTGATTGATTTTGATACTTTTATTAAATGACTCCATGAAACATAGTCATCAATCACATCACATACTAGTCTCACGCGGTTATTAATATCCCATTTTAATAACCTTGACTAGGGACCTTCATAATTTACGTCATATATCAATTATAGGGTTTCATGATCAAGTCACGTACTTGATGACCTATAAAATGCCATAAATTATTTTGGGATTATTATTATTTAATATAAATAGATAATGATGAAACAAATTTCATATCATATCAATATGTTTACATGAACATCATAACGTAACTGAAATAAAATACAACTCCCACTAAGAACAAGATCATATCTCAAGAGATCGAATGCCTATGGCAATAGTGTGACTCTCATGCTTAGCTCGTGGGAGAGGCTTAGTCAAAATATCAGCGACATTGTCATCTGTCGGAACTTTGCTGATCTTCACGTCTCCTTTATTCACGATATCACGGATAAGGTCATATCTCCTCTCTATGTGTTTGGATTTCTGGTGTGACCTAGGTTCTTTTGTTTGCGCAATGGCTCCATTGTTGTCACAATAGAGAGCCACTGGCTCAGAAAAACTAGGAATCACACCAAGTTCAGTGATGAACTTCTTAATCCAAACAGCCTCCTTCGCTGCTTCAGAAGCAGCAAGGTATTCAGCTTCAGTGGTGGAGTCTGCTACAGTTCCCTGCTTGGAACTCTTCCAACAAATTGCACCGCCATTTAGACAAAAGACGTAACCAGATTGTGATCGGAAATCGTCTTTGTCTGTTTGAAAACTCGCGTCAGTGTAACCACTCACCACAAGCTCATCACTTCCTCCGTATACCAAAAACTTATCCTTAGTATTTCTCAAATACTTGAGGATGTTTTTGACGGCTGTCCAGTGACTTTGTCTGTTTGACGCATTTCTCAGCATCAAATCTTCGATAGGCTCTGAGATATTTATCTCCTGTTATATAGGAGGGACAAATCCCATCTTGTTCCATCCTTGTTTCTTCACACACTTCATGATACACCCAAACAATGCCTTTATAGTCACCGGCTGACGTTTGACAAGGTTAAAGTGGACCAATTCACATGTAAGAAATCATGATGAACTCAGGTCTAAGGACTATACTCTATAGTCGTAATGAGAAACTCTTATGACACTCATATAACTATCTTGCAGAGTCTTCATTAGCGGGTCATGTCCGATCATGTGTTCTCTAACACATATCTATGTGATTGATTTTGATACTTTTATTAAATGACTCCATGAAACATAGTCATCAATCACATCACATACTAGTCTCACGCGGTTATTAATATCCCATTTTAATAACCTTGACTAGGGACCTTCATAATTTACGTCATATATCAATTATAGGGTTTCATGATCAAGTCACGTAAATGATGACCTATAAAATGCCATAAATTATTTTGGGATTATTATTATTTAATATAAATAGATAATGATGAAACAAATTTCATATCATATCAATATGTTTACATGAACATCATAACGTAACTGAAATAAAATACAACTCCCACTAAGAACAAGATCACATCTCAAGAGATCGAATGCCTATGGCAATAGTGTGACTCTCATGCTTAGCTCGTGGGAGAGGCTTAGTCAAAGGATCAGCGACATTGTCATCTGTCGGAACTTTGCTGATCTTCACGTCTCCTTTATTCACGATATCACGGATAAGGTCATATCTCCTCTCTATGTGTTTGGATTTCTGGTGTGACCTAGGTTCCTTTGTTTGCGCAATGGCTCCATTGTTGTCACAATAGAGAGCCACTGGCTCAGAAAAACTAGGAATCACACCAAGTTCAGTGATGAACTTCTTAATCCAAACAGCCTCCTTCGCTGCTTCAGAAGCAGCAAGGTATTCAGCTTCAGTGGTGGAGTCTGCTACAGTTCCCTGCTTGGAACTCTTCCAACAAATTGCACCGCCATTTAGACAAAAGACGTAACCAGATTGTGATCGGAAATCGTCTTTGTCTGTTTGAAAACTCGCGTCAGTGTAACCACTCACCACAAGCTCATCACTTCCTCCGTATACCAAAAACTTATCCTTAGTATTTCTCAAATACTTGAGGATGTTTTTGACGGCTGTCCAGTGACTTTCACCTGGATCAGATTGGTATCGACTCGTCATGCTTAAAGCATAAGCAACATCTGGACGAGTGCAGAGCATGGCATACATGATAGATCCTACAGCCGAAGCATAAGGAATCCTACTCATCCGCTCTCGCTCAGCATGTGTCGAAGGACACTGCTTCTTGCAAAGAGTAATGCCATGAGACATTGGTACGAAGCCTTTCTTGGAATTTTGCATACTGAACCTGTGTAAGACCTTATCAATATAAGTGTCTTGACACAGTCCAATTAGCCTATTGAGTCTATCTCTATAGATTCTTATTCCAAGAATGTGCGCGGCTTCTCCCATGTCTTTCATTGAAAAACAACTTCTGAGCCAAGTCTTAACAGACTGAAGCAGCGGAATGTCGTTTCCGAGAAGGAGTATGTCATCTACATACAGTATGAGAAATGTGACTGCGCTCCCACTAGTCTTCTTGTAAACACACTGTTCCTCTTCGTTCCTGACGAAGTCAAACTTTTTGACTGCTTCATCAAAACGAAGATTCCAACTCCGAGATGCTTGCTTCAACCCGTAAATGGATCGGAGAAGCTTGCATACTTTCCCAGCGGCTTTAGGATCAGTGAAACCTTCAGATTGTGTCATCAACACATCCTCTTCCAGGATTCCATTAAGGAATGCTGTTTTCACATCCATTTGCCAAATCTCATAATCATAATGAGCGGCTGTTGCTAGGAGAATCTGAATGGACTTAAGCATAGCGACTGGGGAATAGGTTTCTTCATAGTCAATACAATGAATTTGTTTGAAACATTTTGCCACCAACCTAGCTTTGTATATCTAGATATCACCATTCACATCGATTTTCTTCTTGAAAATCCATTTACACTCAATGGGTTTTACGCCATTAGGTAAATCAACCAAAGTCCACACTTGGTTTTGTGACATGGATTCCATTTCGGATTCAGCGGCTTTAAGCCACTTTTCGGAGTCAGGGCCCATCACGGCTTCCTTGAAACTCGCAGGTTCGTCACTGTCAATGATCAAAAGATCATTGCAGTTGGTCACGAGAAATCCATATCTCTCGGGCTCATGACGCATCCTTTCGGATCTGCGAATTTCAGGTTCCACAGGTGTGGTTTCTACAACTCTTTGTAGATCCAATCGCTGCTCTTCTTGAATAGGTTGAGTAGCCTCCTGTGTTACTCGAACTTCTTCGAGTTGTACTTTACTCCCACTGCTTTTCTTGGAGAGAAATTCTCTCTCAAGAAAGATGCAGTTTCGAGCAACAAACACTTTGTTCTCGAATTGGTTGTAAAAGTAATAAGCCTTGGTTTCCTTAGGATAACCAACGAAGTAGCACTTATCAGATTTGGGTCCAAGCTTATCAGTGATTAAGCGCTTAACATAAGCTTCGCAAACCCAAATCTTCAGAAAAGACAAATTTGGAACATTTCCAGTCCACATCTCATGTGGTGTCTTTGCTACTGATTTTGATGGAACTCTGTTCACTGTAAACGCAGACGTTTCAAGAGCGTATCCCCAGAAGGATAATGGTAGATTTGTATGACTCATCATTGATCGAACCATATCTAATAAAGTTCGATTTCTCCTCTCGGAAACACCATTCCATTGGGGTGTTCCAGGAGGGGTGAGTTGTGAAACAATTCCACAATCTCTCAGATGATCATCAAACTCTTGACTTAAGTATTCTCCTCCACGATCTGATCGAAGAGCTTTAATACTTTTGCCAAGTTGGTTCTGTACTTCATTCTGGAATTCTTTGAACTTTTCAAAAGATTCCGACTTGTGTCTCATTAAATAGACATAGCCATACCTACTGAAGTCGTCAGTGAAGGTAATGAAGTACTGAAAGTTTCCTCTGGCACTTGTGCTCATTGGACCGCATACATATGTATGTATAAGGTGTTGGATCCCTACGGATCTAGGGTTAGATATATTGAAAATAGAACCAACCTCGTTCTTACCTTTTGGCAGCGGAATTGAGATGGTGAAAGAGATCAGTTGGAGCAACGCAGACGCCTTGCCTCTACCAGATACACACGCACGCTCGCTGGAAACGGGATGCTAGTGCCGGATCAATGGGGATCGATTCTCTCTGGTGTGTCTATTGTTTCTATCAAGAAAAGTGGACGGCTTACTGTTTAGGTCGAAATCTTAGAGTATTATTCGACCTAAACTTGCTTAACGGGCCAGACTTAATTAAGCCTAAACTCGAAAAGCCTGTTCGGAAAATCCGAACTGTGTCGACCGACACACAAGCTGTGTCGATCGACACAACACCATTTTGTCGATATTAATGTGTATCCAATACACATTAGTATGATCATTACCATAATGATCATTCCCATGTCGTAGCTTCCAGTTCGCTTAGGTGTGTGACCCTATAGGATCATATAATACTGGTAGTAAGTCCACGACCTACAGATTGCAAGAGGCTTCTAGCAAAACATTGCAACCGCCCAGTATTATACGAATGTCTGATCTCGACACACAACTATCTTTCAGGAGTGAGTATAAGTGTGGTTTCAGGACACTATCCCAACAATCTCCCACTTGTACTGGAATCACCAATTTCTATAATCCTTTTGTCTCTATATCTCGACTTGGCATAAGGCAAGATTTGTGTCATCCTTATTAAGCCAACATCGTGTTTATCGAACTCCTGATCTCATACTGAACATTACAAACAACTGAACTACAGTTCGTTTCAGTGCGGCCACACATTTTTCTCAGTAATTAATCTTCGATAGGCCCTGAGATATTTCTCTCCCGTTATTCAGGAGGGACAAATTCCATCTTGTTCCATCCCTATTTCAACGCACACTTCATGATATACCCGAACAGTGCCGTTATAGCCGCCAGTTATGGGTCGACGTTTGACAAAGTCAAAGTGTACCAATTCATATGCAAGAAAGCATGATGAACTCAGGTCTAAGGACTATGCTCTATAGTCGTAATGAGAACCTCTTATGACACAGATATAACTATCTTGTAGACTTCTCATTAGCGGGTCATGTCCGATCATATGTTCACCAACATATATCTATGTGACTGACTGCGATAATCATATAATTGGCTCCATGAAACTTAGCCAACAGTCACCTCACAATCTAGTCTCTATCGGTTGTCAGTGAGGTGACTGTTTATTAACTTATAGGGTTTCATGATCAAGTCCTCAACTTGATGACCTATAATATGTCATAAACTTATTTGGGACCATTATTTAGATCACAATAAATAATGCTGAAATCAAATTTCATTAAAACACTTCTAAAAGAATGTTTACATGAGCATCTTATTATAACTAAAATAAACTAAGAACTCCCACTAGAATCAAGATTACATCTTAAGATCTCTAATGCCTACAGCAGTCGAATGACTCTCATGCTTAGGCCTTGGGAGTGACTTAGTCAGAGGATCAGCTACATTCTCGTTAGTCGGGACTCGGCTGATCTTTACATCACCTCTATTGACGATATCACGAATCAGGTGATATTTCCTCTCCACGTGTTTGGACTTCTGGTGTGACCTTGGTTCTTTCGCCTGAGCAATGGCTCCGTTGTTATCACAAAACAAAGCCACTGGCTCCAAGATACTAGGAACCACACCAAGTTCAGTCATGAACTTCTTGATCCAAACAGCTTCCTTTGCCGCTTCTGAAGCAGCAACATATTCAGCTTCCGTTGTGGAATCAGCTACGGTATTCTGCTTAGAGCTCTTCCAGCTCACTGCACCGCCATTTAGACAGAAGACATATCCAGATTGTGATCGGAAATCGTCTCTGTCTGTCTGAAAACTCGCATCGGTGAATCCATTCACCACAAGTTCTTCACTTCCTCCATACACAAGGAATTTATCCTTAGTATGTCTCAAATACTTGAGAATGTTCTTGACAGCTGTCCAGTGTTCCTCACCTGGATCAGATTGGTATCTACTCGTCATGCCTAACGCGTAAGCCACATCTGGACGAGTGCAGAGCATGGCATACATAATAGATCCTATTGCAGAAGCATAAGGAATCCTATTCATGCGTTCTCGCTCAGCATGTGTCGCCGGACACTGCTTCTTGCTGAGACTTATGCCATGAGACATTGGTATGAAGCCCTTCTTGGAATCATGCATATTGAATATGTGCAACACCTTATCAATATAAGTGTCCTGGCACAATCCAATAACCTTGTTAGTTCTATCTCTGTAGATTCTGATTCCAAGAATGTACGCTGCTTCTCCCATGTCTTTCATGGAAAAACAACTTCCGAGCCAAGTCTTAACAGACTGAAGCAACGGAACGTCATTACCGAGGAGGAGTATGTCATCGACATACAGTACAAGAAACACAATTTTGCTCCCACTAGTCTTCTTGTAAACACATGATTCTTCTCCGTTCTTGATGAAACCGAATTGCTTCACTGCTTCATCAAAGCGAAGATTCCAACTCCGTGATGCTTGCTTCAATCCATAAATAGATTTATGAAGTTTGCATACCTTCCCAGCGTTCTTGGGATCGAAAAAACCTTCAGGCTGTGTCATGAACACATCCTCTTCCAGAATACCATTCAGGAATGCGGTTTTGACATCCATCTGCCAAATCTCATAATCATAATGAGCAGCAATCGCTAGAAGGATCCGAATGGATTTAAGCATAGCGACTGGGGAATAGGTTTCATCATAGTCAATACCATGAATTTGTTTGAAACCTTTAGCCACCAACCTCGCTTTGTAAATCTGTACATTGCCATCCACGTCAATCTTCTTCTTGAAGATCCATTTACACTCAATGGCTTTTACACCATTAGGTAAATCGACCAAGGACCATACTTGGTTTTCTGACATGGATTCCATTTCGGATTTGGAGGCTCCAAGCCACTTTTCGGAGTCCGGGCCATCATTGCTTCCGCGAAGTTCGCCGGTTCGTCACCTTCAATGATCATCATATCATTTGAATTGGTCACGAGAAATCCATAGTATCTCTCGGGTTCGTGACGGATCCTTCCGGATCTGCGAACTTCAGGCTCCACAGAACTTTGTGGATCCAACTGCTGCTCTTCCTCAGCAGGTTGAGCAGTCTCCTGTGCATCTCGAATTTCTTCAAGATGTACTTTACTCCCACTGTTTTTCTTAGAGAGAAACTCCCTCTCAAGAAAAGAACAGTCCCGAGCAACAAATACTTTGTTCTCAGATTGGTTGTAAAAGTAGTATGCCTTGGTTTCCCTAGGATAACCAACGAAGTAGCATTTATCTGATTTGGGTGCAAGCTCGTCAGAGATTAAACGTTTAACATAAGCTTCACAACCCCAAATCCTCAGGAAAGACAGACTAGGAACATTCCCAGTCCACATTTCATGTGGTGTCTTTTCCACTGATTTAGATGGTACCCTATTTAGTGTAAACGCAGACGTTTCTAGAGCGTATCCCCAAAAGGATAATGGAAGATTAGAATGACTTATCATAGACCGAACCATGTCCAACAAGGTTCGATTCCTCCTCTCTGACACTCCATTCCATTGGGGTGTTCCAGGAGGAGTGAGTTGTGAAACAATTCCACACTCGCTCAGATAGTCGCTGAATTCTTGACTCCAGTATTCTCCTCCGCGATCCGATCGCAGAACTTTGATACTTTTGCCAAGTTGATTATGTACTTCATTCTTGAATTCCTTGAATCTATCAAAGGATTCTGACTTGTGTCTCATCAAATAGACATAGCCATACCTACTGAAGTTATCAGTGAAGGTTATGAAGTACTTGTAATTTCCTCTGGCAACTGTACTCATCGGCCCACATACATCAGTATGAATAAGGCCCAATAAGTCACTGGCTCTTTCATTTGGTTTGTTGAAAGGGGCTCTAGCCATTTTGCCCACCAAGCAAGATTCGCATTTCTCACATGATTCAAAATCAAATGAGCCCAGAAGCCCATTTCGATGGAGCCTTTGGATGCGTTTCTCATTGATATGGCCCAAACGACAATGCCATAAGAAAGTTAGGCATTTCTTGGTCTAATATATATAACCCATTATCCAATGGGGCGCTACCATAAAATGTACCCTCACGATTAAAAGAACAAACTTTATTCTTAACAGCAAAATCAAAACCTTCCAAATCCAAAACGGAAACTGAAATTATGTTTCTGCTAATCGCAGGTACAAAGTAGCAATTATTTAAAATTAAAACCATGCCCGAAGGTAAGGACAACTCGTAGGTGCCTACGGCTAGTGCAGCAACCTTGGCTCCATTCCCGACCCGTAGCTCTACTTGTCCTTTCTTCAGCGTCCTACTGTTTCTTAGTGCCTGCACATCAGTACAAATGTGAGCACCGCAGCCGGTATCCAATACCCACGAAGTAGAACGAGAAGATATAACATTAAGTTCGATAACATAAATACCTGAATCAGACGCATCATACTTCTTTTTCAGCTTCTTGTAATCTTCCTTGAACTTCTTGCAGTCTCTTTTCCAATGCCCCAACTGCTTGCAGTAGTTGCACTTATCCTCAGCAGAAGGCCCGGATTTGGGCTTGGGCTTGGGCTTGGGCTTGTCTTGACTTTCAGTCTCGACAACCTGGGCCTTTCCCTTATCCTTCTTAGGTTTCTTAAACCTTTTACCCCCTTGTTGTTGGATCGTTTAGTGTCTCCTGATTCAATTCTCAGATTGATTCATCCTACTAAACATGCAGATCTAGGTTCTCTTGACTAGAAACATAAAGGATCTCACCTAATACCTTGTTTATGCAGCGGAATGGAGGTATGGGTCAGAGATCAGCAGAACCACCAAGAGGTTGTTCCTCCAAAGGCTCACACACGCACACTTCGGGAAGAGAGGCTGCTAGACCAAAAGAGAGGAGGCGCAGAGAGAGAGGAGGGAGGCGCAGAAGCTTAAGAAAATTAGAGAGCTAGGTCTGATTTTATTCATTAAAATCCCTTCTAGTTCTCATGGGCCTTTGGGCCCAATTCTCAGTTCTGATTAAATCCCTTGGATTTAATCAGGCCCTTTAGTCTCTCTAAGTAGAGTAAATGCCTAGCACTTTTACCGTACTTCTGCTAAACCGTTCCTTCGTATTTTCCCGTTAGCTTAGGCGTGTGACCCATATGGGATCATATAATAAAGGCAATAAGTCCAAGACTTATAGATCATGAGCGGACTCTAGCAAGCCATCATGACCCCCAGTATTATATGACTTATGTCTGATCATTGACATACTCTTACTTTCTAGAGACAGTACCGAGATTACTGGACACAATTCCAACAATCTCCCACTTGTACTGGAATCTCTGTATTCATAATCCTTTCGTCACAATATCTCGATTAGTCATAAGGCAAGATTAGTGTCATCCTTATAAAGCCTAATCTTGTTCATCGGACTCTGATTTGATACTGACAATCCAAACGACTCGGGACAGTCCGTTTGAGCATGGCCATGCATTTTCCAGTATTCAAATCTCCGATTGGCCTGGAGATATTCACTCCATTTATATTGGAGGGACAAATCCCGTCTTGTTCCATCACTGTAAACTACTCATTTCATAATACACCCAAACAAGGTCCTTATAACTATCGCTTAACGACAGCATTAGACAATGATCAAAGCGCATTAGTTCATGTGCAGTCACATGCATGCGAACTCAGGTCTAAGGACTATACTCTATAGTCGTAGTAAGAATCTCTTATGACACAGATATAAATATCCTGAAGAGTTCTTATAATCGGGTCTTGTCCGGTCGTATGTACCCTAACATACACCTATGTACTGACTTTGATGCCGCGCATCTATGACACACTGAGACTTTGTCATAAGTCACATACCAATCTAGTCTCACACGGTTGTTGGTGTTCCAATTTCAACAACCTTCGACTAGGGACAGGATGATATAAGCCATCTATCAAATATAGGGTCTCATGATCAAGCTAAATGACTTTGATGACTCAAGATCAAGTCACTTACTTCGATGACCTATAAAATGGTTTGTATCATTTTGGAACGATTATTTCATCACAGTTAAAATAATCTTGAAATAATAATTTCATTAAACATCATGAAATGTTTTACAAGAACATATTAATAACTAAATAAAGCCCTCAAACTCCCACTCAAATTTAGATTACATTTCAATGTCTCTAATGCCTACAGCTTCAGTCAGATACTCGAGCTTAGGCCTTGGGAGTGGCTTTGTTAACGGATCAGCGACATTTTCATCTGTCGGAACTCGGCTGATCTTGACTTCCTTTCTATTAATGAAATCACGTATCAAGTGAAATCTTCTCAGTATATGCTTGGATTTCTGGTGTGATCTTGGTTCCTTTGCCTGAGCTATAGCACCATTGTTATCACAAAACAGTGCCAGAGGCTCAGCCGCATTTGGTATCACACCTAGTTCAATAATGAACTTTCGTATCCAAACAGCTTCCTTCGCTGCTTCTGAGGCGGCGACATATTCAGCTTCCGTAGTGGAATCAGCAACGGTGTCTTGCTTGGAGCTTCTCCAACTAATTGCACCGCCATTCAGACAGAAGATATAACCGGACTGTGACCGGAAATCATCTTTTTCTGTCTGGAAACTTGCGTCCGTGAGTCCACTTACTTCAAGCACATTACTTCCGCCGTACACCAAGAACTTATCCTTAGTATGTCTTAGATACTTCAGGATATTCTTGACGGCCATCCAGTGGCTTTCACCTGGATTTGACTGGTATCTGCTCGTCATGCTCAATGCATAAGCAACATCAGGACGAGTACAGATCATGGCATACATGATAGATCCTATTGCAGATGCATAAGGAATATTCTTCATGCGCTCAAGCTCAGCAGCCGTCGTAGGGCTCTGCTTCTTGCTTAGCGTTGTGCCATGTACCATTGGCGTGAAGCCCTTCTTGGAATCTGCCATGCTGAATCTATGCAGGACTTTGTCAATGTATGAATCCTGACACAAGCCTATCAGCCTTTTAGATCTATCCCGGTAGATCCGTATTCCAAGAACGTATGCGGCTTCACCCATGTCTTTTATGGAAAAACAACTTCCAAGCCAGTCCTTTACCGACCGCAGCATTGGAACGTCGTTTCCGAGAAGCAGTATGTCATCGACATACAGAATAAGAAATACTATCTTGCTCCCACTAGTTTTCTTATACACGCATTGTTCTTCTTCGTTTCTGATGAAGTCAAATTTCTTGATCGCTTCATCAAAACGAAGATTCCAGCTCCTCGATGCTTGCTTCAATCCATAAATGGATTTATGAAGCTTGCATACTTTCCCAGCATTCTTTGGATCTATGTAACCGTCAGGTTGTGTCATATACACATCCTCTTCGAGAATACCATTCAGGAAGGCGGTTTTCACGTCCATCTGCCAAATTTCATAATCATGAAAAGCTGCAGTTGCTAGTAGAATCCGAATAGATTTCATCATAGCCACTGGGGAATAGGTTTCATCGTAATCCACACCGTGAACTTGTCTGAAACCTTTTGCCACCAACCTGGCTTTATAAATCTGGACATTTCCATCCACGTCAATCTTCTTCTTGAAGATCCATTTGCACTCGATGGCTTTTACACCAGCGGGTAAGTCAACCAACGAAAACACTTGGTTGACCGACATGGAGTCCATTTCGGAATCAGTGGCCTTACGCCACTTAGAGGAATCTGGGCCCATCATAGCTTGATTGAAGTTCGATGGTTCATCACCATCAATGATCAGAAGATCATGACAGTTAGTCACGAGGAATCCTTGATATCTCTCGGGTTCGTGACGGATCCTCCCGGATCTTCGAACTTCAGGTACCACAGGTTCAGGCTCTACAATTTCTTGTAGGTCCTCCTGCTGCTCTTCCTCATTAGGTTGAGCAGTATCCTGTTCATCTTGAATTTCTTCAAGCAGTACCTTACTCCCACTGTCTTTCTTAGAGAGAAACTCCCTCTCAAGAAAGTTACAATCCCGGGCAACAAAAATCTTGTTCTCGGAACGCAGGTAGAAGTAATAAGCCTTGGTTTCTTTCGGATAACCAATGAAGTAGCATTTATCAGACATTGGTGTAAGCTTGTCAGAGATCAATCTCTTGACATAGGCTTCACAACCCCAAATTCTTAGATAAGACAGCACTGGAGCTACTCCAGTCCATAATTCATATGGTGTCTTTGCTGCTGCTTTTGATGGCGCTCTATTTAGAGTGAACACTGCTGTTAGCAGAGCATATCCCCAAAGGGATATTGGAAGGTCTGTGTGACTCATCATAGACCGAACCATATCCAATAAGGTCCGATTTCTCCTCTCAGACACACCATTCCATTGAGGTGTTCCAGGAGGAGTGAGTTGGGATACGATCCCACACTCTCTCAGATGATCACTGAATTCTTGGCTTAAGTATTCTCCTCCTCGGACGGACCGAAGAGCCTTAATGCTTTTGCCAAGTTGGTTCTGTACTTCATTTTGGAATTCTCTGAATCTCTCGAACGATTCAGACTTATGTTTCATTAAATAAACATATCCATACCTACTGAAATCATCAGTGAAGGTAATGAAGTACTGATAGTTTCCTCTTGCATTTGTGGACATTGGGCCACACACATCTGTGTGTATCAGGCCCAATAAGTCACTGGCCCTCTCGTTAGGTTTATTAAAGGGGGCCCGCGTCATTTTGCCCATCAGACAGGATTCGCATTTCTCACATGACTCAAAGTCAAACGAGCCAAGAAGTCCATTCGTATGGAGCCTCTTAATGCGTTTCTCGCTGATGTGTCCTAAACGACAATGCCATAGAAACGTTTGGTTCTCCTCATTAGGTTTGAACCGTTTGGTATGAATGTTATAAATTGGCGCGGATTGATCAAGTATGTAAAGCCCATTCGTAAGAGGGGCACAACCATAGAACAAATTGTTGCGATTGAAGGAACATAATTTATTCTTAACTGAAAAATCATAACCTTCCAAATCCAACAAAGAAATTGAAATAATATTTCTGCTTATCGCAGGTACAAAATAACAATTATTGAGTTCTAAAACCAATCCAGAAGATAAAGACAACAAGTATGTGCCTACAGCTAGTGCAGGAACTTTCGCTCCATTCCCAACTCGTAGCTCCACTTGTCCTTGCTTCAGCTTCCTACTGTTGCTGAGTGCCTGCATATTAGTACAAATATGAGCCCCACAACCAGTATCCATAACCCATGAGGTATTATCAGAAGTAGTTGTATTAACTTCTATAACAAAAATACCTGATGAAGAAGTCTCGAGAGTCTTCTTCTTCAATTCCTTTAGACCTTCCTGGAATTTCTTACATTCTCTCCTCCAATGCCCTGGTTCTTTGCAGAACCTGCAAATGTCAGTAGGCCCAGCCTTGGACTTGGGCTTGGGCTTTGGCGTGTCCTTGTCCGAGACTTGGACAGACTTAGCCTTTCCCTTGTCCTTGGCAGAGGATTTCTTAAAGCCCTTGCTCTTTTGCACCATAAGCACATTGGGGTCCTTGGCGGTTTTCCTCAAGTTGGGCTCTGCAGTCTTGAGCATTCCGTGAAGCTCAGGCAATGTCTTACTCAAGCCATGCATATTGAAGTTCAGGATGAACTGATCATAGCTTGCAGGTAAAGACTGCAGAACGATGTCGCAGGCAAGTTCCTGGCTGATAGGGCAGTCGAGTTTCTGAAAATGATCGAGATAACCCATCATCTTCAAGACATGAGGACTCACTGCCGCATTTGCAGCCAACTTACAGTCTAAGAGGTTCTTAACTGTCTGGAACCTCTCAGTCCTAGCCTGCTCCTGAAAAAGCGATTTCAGGCTTGCCATTATCTCGATGGGCGACAACACACTCTCGAACTGCATTTGCAGCTCAGCAGTCATGGTCGCCAACATCAGGCAATAGACATCATTTTCATCTGACGAATGCTTTTCCCAAGCATTATGCAGAGTCCTGGCGGCATTGTTAGGAGGCCTCTCGGGGAGGGGATCACGAAGGACATAATCCTTCTTCTCCTGCTTGAGGACCAGCCTTAAGTTCCTTGACCACGTCAGGAAGTTCGTTCCAGTCAGCTTCTCCTTTTCGAGAACAGACCGGATTGAGAATGTGTTTTGAGTGCTTGTAGTAGTCATAGCTGAAATATAAGATAAAAAGGTTATTAGTTAATATGTTCAATATGATTAATCTTGTATTATACTTAATATGATTAATCTCGCATTATATTCAATAACATCAGTTACCCTCAATAGAATATAATGATTCCAAGATCCACATATAACTAAGATCAAAGTGGGCCACTGGCCGTCACCCAACCTTAGCTTATATCGGTAAGCCCTATCTCGGCTAATTATATCCGTGATATAACTCTTGGTTGTGGATCTGGGCCCGAGGCCCAATCCACTCTGATGTCTCAAGGCCCGGGACTCCCGATGGCCTAGTCAAGAAAACCAGACTATACAGTCATGTAATCACTAATGTCTGGGACTCCCAATGACATTTATGAATCACAAACCGTCTTACCCACGCAAAAGTAGACACCCTCACACTGTAAGGCCATGAGTACAATTGAATGGGCTTCGACAGCTGACATAGACTGGACAAGACATCCAACGCTTGATATTATTTGAGGTTTGTAGGTTTATTAAAATTTCATCCCAAAATAGAAGATTACTATTTTGGGAAACTTTCCTTTTTGGGAAACCTACTAAATTCGGAAACTTTCTATAATTGGAAACTTCCTAAAATTGGAAACTTTCTAATAATGGAAATTTCCTAAAATCCAAAACATGCAAATCTAGAAACTTCTAATTTAAGAAACTTTCTAATTTCAAAATTTTGGAAAAACAGATTAATTTTAAAATCGATTTTAAAATTTATTTAAATAAATTTTAAATTAAATCTGAAGAAAAGACTCAAATAATTGGCCCAATTGTTTTAACTTCTTGGCCCGAGGCCCAAGAATTGGTTCATGTCCAAGACATAACCCAATTGCCCAATTAAATGACGTAACCGGTCTGGTTCATTAAAATTTTTCCAACCAAAATTAATTACTACGATGACCACAATTGTCAACCGGTTATTTACTAAACCGGATTTTCTCAATTTATTTGGTCCAACCAAATCAAATTAGAAAATCACTGGTTTAGGCACTAAATCCAATTTTTCGACTTTGGATTTCTTATCCCGGTTTAACCAGAACTTAATAAATTTTATTAAGTCTGTTTATTAAACCGTGACGATTAATTTTTAATCAAATTTTAAACCGAACCGAACCGATTGGTCACGTACCGATCACGGTCGTGACCTAGCCGCAATCGAGACGAGACATCGGCCAGCCGCAAGCAACGGGATGAGACGCGATCCGAGATCGGTCCATCTCGATCACGCGACGATGCTCGGACGACAGCAGGACGGGACGGCCGGGACGAGAGCGGGACGATGCTGGCTTGGCCGAGACGCGAGAGAGGCACGGCGTGATCGCATCGATCCAAGCCATCGATCCGCGATCAATGCAAGCGATCGGATCGGCCACGCATCTCGCTGCCCATCTCGCCGTGATCGACTCGACCACGCGACTCGATCCATCGATCGGTCCGTGCGTCTATTCGATCCGGACGTGCGGTTCGACCACACTCCGACGCAACCAATTCATATAGATTGGATCATGCGATTTCTTGTTTGTTTAGGTTTTAATTCTTTGTTTCTTAAGTGTTTTCTCTTATCAGTAGATTGATTCAAAACACTTCTTAAACAATCCTAAACATGATTCTAAACAAGACAACCTACAGAACCAATGGCTCTGATACCACTGTTGGATCGTTTAGTGTCTCCTGATTCAATTCTCAGATTGATTCATCCTACTAAACATGCAGATCTAGGTTCTCTTGACTAGAAACATAAAGGATCTCACCTAATACCTTGTTTATGCAGCGGAATGGAGGTACGGGTCAGAGATCAGCAGAACCACCAGGAGGTTGTTCCTCCAAAGGCTCACACACGCACACTTCGGGAAGAGAGGCTGCTAGACCAAAAGAGAGGAGGCGCAGAGAGAGAGGAGGGAGGCGCAGAAGCTTAAGAAAATTAGAGAGCTAGGTCTGATTTTATTCATTAAAATCCCTTCTAGTTCTCATGGGCCTTTGGGCCCAATTCTCAGTTCTGATTAAATCCCTTGGATTTAATCAGGCCCTTTAGTCTCTCTAAGTACAGTAAATGCCTAGCACTTTTACCGTACTTCTGCTAAACCGTTCCTTCGTATTTTCCCGTTAGATTAGGCGTGTGACCCATATGGGATCATATAATAAAGGCAATAAGTCCAAGACTTATAGATCATGAGCGGACTCTAGCAAGCCATCATGACCCCCAATATTATATGACTTATGTCTGATCATTGACATACTCTTACTTTCTAGAGACAGTACCGAGATTACTGGACACAATTCCAACACTTGTACCATCAGGACACTGGGAGTAGCCTTCTTGAGATTCGGTTCTGCTGTCTTCAGCATACCGTGCAACTCAGTCAATGTCTTAGTCATGTTTTGCATGTTGTAGTTCATGATGAACTGATCAAAACACGACGGCAAAGACTGCAGAATCATGTCAGTGGCTAGCTCCTGACTAATGGCACAGTCCAGTTTCCCCAAGTTATCAATGTAACCCATCATTTTAAGGACATGAGGACTTACTGGACTGTCCTTAGCCAGCTTGCAATCCATGAGAGATTTAACCGTCTGGTATCTCTCTGTGCGAGCTTGCTCCTGAAACAAAGCTTTCAGGCTGTTAATCATCTCAATGGGTGACAACACGTTCTCATATTGCTTCTGCATCTCAGAGTTCATAGTCACCAGCATTAGACAATTAACATCTTTGACATCCGCTGAATGCTTATCCCAAGCATTCTTTTCTGTCTGCGGAGCATTGGAACGTGGCCTCTCGGTGAGAACTCTTTCAAGGACATATTCCTTGTTCTCCTGCCTGAGAACTATTCTCAGGTTCCGATACCATTCCAAGAAATTAGATCCATTTAACTTGTCCTTCTCAAGGACGGATCTCAGTGAGAAAGTGTTGATGTGATTTGAGACAGACATAGCTGTAATTCAAAAGAGGTAGATTTTAGTTATAAAGCTCAAGAAATGAGAATGCTTATCTAATAAGAAAAACTCGCATTGTATTCAAAACTATGTTTCCTCAGATGAATACAATGAGCCAAGATCCTCAGATTGCTAAAATTCGAGTGGGCGACTCGCCGTTACTCAAATTTCAGTCATCTAGGTAAGCAAATCATTGCTAATTGTACCCAGTACAACTCCTGGTCGTGGATAAAACAAACTATGTTTAATCCACTCCGATGTCTCTGAGCCCAGAACTTCTGACAGCCCAGTCAAGTGAAACCAATCTCTTATGTCTTGTGATCATTAATAGTTTCACTGCAAATCTATCAATGATCACCTGCATTTCTTATGTTGCTGTGGACACCAAGGACTCCAAGGATGTCCAACAACAACACGAGTCGTGACAGTAGACGAGATCGGGCAAGACATCAAGATCACTTGATATTTAGTTGAGGAAAGGAACTATTTAATCATGGTGTATATCCAATATACATTCAAGAAGTTATTAATTTATTTAAAACATTCAGTTTTATTTAGTTTAGATTCATCTACAACTTTTAAGATTAAATTGTTCTGGTATATGCAAGTATGTAGTCCAACTAGCATATCTGCGAGCATTGTATCGATCGACGCCAACCATTGGTATCGATCGACGCAATCAGATTTAAACCGTTCTTCGATCACCGGTCTAACCTGATCGAATTTACATAACCGATTCAATCCAATTGAACCAGTTCGGTTTAATAGTCCATGTCGATCGTCACACACTGTGTGTCGATCGATATGACCAAACCAGAATCAATTTGGTTAATTGAAATTAACCGAGCGATATAACCAGTTCAATCCAATTGAACCGGTCTATCTAATCGCTTTTCCTGTGTAGACCGACACACCCAGTGTATCGATCGACGCAGCAGGATTACGGGTACTCGATCTCAGATCGAAACCCTAAAATTATTTACGGATTTTCGCTTTGTGTCGACCGACACACGCTTTGTGTCGATCGACACTTTGCGACAAACCCTAAATTTTATTGCGAGTTTTCGCTCTGTGTCGACCGACACACGCTTTGTGTCGATCGACACCCTGCGACAAAACCCTAAAATTTTATATTTTGCGCCGCGGCGTGTCGACCGACACACGCTTTGTGTCGATCGACACAGTGCGTTTTCATCAATTCTTCGTTTTTTCATCAGGAACAAAACCGAGAATATAACATGAAAACACGATTTGAACATGCAAAAATCAATTCAACAACATCAAGATTCGAATTATTTTGCAACAAATTCAATAGCTAAACCCTAACTGTGCTCTGATACCACTGTTGGATCCCTACGGATCTAGGGTTTGATATATTGAAAATAGAACCAACCTCGTTCTTACCTTTTGGCAGCGGAATTGAGATGGTGAACGAGATCAGTTGGAGCAACGCAGACGCCTTGCCTCTACCAGATACACACGCACGCTCGCTGGAAACGGGATGCTAGTGCCGGATCAATGGGGATCGATTCTCTCTGGTGTGTCTACTGTTTCTATCAAGAAAAGTGGACGGCTTACTGTTTAGGTCGAAATCTTAGAGTATTATTCGACCTAAACGTGCTTAACGGGCCAGACTTAATTAAGCCTAAACTCGAAAAGCCTGTTCGGAAAATCCGAACTGTGTCGACCGACACACAAGCTGTGTCGATCGACACAACACCATTTTGTCGATATTAATGTGTATCCAATACACATTAGTATGATCATTACCATAATGATCATTCCCATGTCGTAGCTTCCAGTTCGCTTAGGTGTGTGACCCTATAGGATCATATAATACTGGTAGTAAGTCCACGACCTACAGATTGCAAGAGGCTTCTAGCAAAATATTGCAACCGCCCAGTATTATACGAATGTCTGATCTCGACACACAACTATCTTTCAGGAGTGAGTACAAGTGTGATTTCAGGACACTATCCCAACATAAGGGCCAACAAGTCATTTGCCCTTTCATTTGTCTTGTTGAAAGGGGCCTTAGTCATTTTGCCTAGTAAACAAGATTCGCATTTCTCACATGATTCATAGTCAAATGAGCCCAAAAGTCCATCACTATGTAGCTTCTGAATGCGTTTCTCATTTATGTGGCCCAAACGACAGTGCCAAAGAAAAGTTTGGTTTGAGTCATTAGACTTGAACCGTTTGGTGTTTATGTTATATACTGGCATAGATTGGTTTAAAACATATAGCCCATTTTCTAATGGGGCGCTACCATATAACAAGTTTTCATGATTAAAAATAACAACACATGTTTTTAATCGAAAACTCAAAACTATCCAAATCCAAACAGGAAATAGAAATGATGTTTCTGCTCACAGCAGGTACATAATAGCAAATATTCAGTTTTAACACCAAGCCCGAAGGCAAAGACAAAAGATAGGTTCCCACGGCCAATGCAGCAACTCTTGCTCCATTTCCCACACGCAGGTCTACTTGCCCTCTCTCCAAGGTCCTACTGTTGCTTAGGCCCTGCATATTTGTACAAATATGAGCACCACAGCCGGTATCTAATACCCAAGAAGTAGAACCAGAAGAAGTAACATTTACTTCTATAACATAAATACCTGAAGATGAAGTCTCGAAAGTCTTCTTCTTCTTCTTCTTTTTCAGATCTGTCAGGAATTTTTCGCAGTTTCTCTTCCAATGCCCATTTTCATTACAGAAATGGCACTTATCCGCATCAGTTGGGCCACGCTTGGGCTTGGGAGGAGGCGCAGGCTCATCCTGATTCGCAATCTGGATGGCCTTGCCCTTTCCCTTGTCCTTGCTGCTAAGTTTCTTAAACTTTTTACCCTTTTTGATGTTTGGCTCAGCTGTCTTGAGCATGCCATGCAGCTCAGTCAACGTCTTCATCAAGTTGTTCATGTTGTAGTTCATAATGAACTGATCATAACTTGACGGCAGCGACTGTAGGATGATGTCCGTAGTCAACTCTTGGCTAATTGGACAATCCAGTTTCCCCAGGTTATCAATATAACCCATCATCTTAATGACATGGGGACTTACTGGAGCATCATTTGGTAGCTTGCACTCAATGAGAGATTTAACCGTCTGGTATCTCTCAGTTCGTGCCTGCTCCTGAAACATACTTTTCAGGCTTGTGATCATCTCGATTGGTGACTCCACGTTCTCATATTGCTTTTGCAATTCTGAGTTCATGGTAGCCAACATGAGACAGCACACATCGACCACATCATTTGAATGCTTATCCCAAGCATTCCTTTCTGCATGAGGGGCATTGGTCTTATACTTCTCGGGGAGAACTTTCTCAAGGACATAGTCCTTTTTATCCTGCTTGAGAACAATTCTCAAGTTCCGATACCATTCGAGGAAGTTCGATCCATTCAGCTTGTCCTTCTCAAGGACGGATCGAAGGGAAAACGAGCTGTGAGTTGGGTTTGACATAGCTGATACAAAAGAGAGGAATAAGGATTAGTTACGATGTTCAGGAATAGAGAAATCTTAACAATTAAGAAAACTCGCATTATATTCAAAATTATATTTCCTCAGATGAATATAATGATACAAGATCCATATTTCACTAAAATTGAGTGAGCCACTGGCTATCGCCCAAATTTAAGTTATTTAGGTAAGCAACTCTTTGCTAATTATATATAATATAATTCTTGTTTGTAGATTAACATCTTATGTTTAATCCACCCGATGTCTCTAGGCCCAAAACGATTTTGATAACCCATTCAAGTAAACCAATCTCTTAAGTCATGCAATCGTTGATGCCATGCACTGCAAGCCCATCAACACGATTACCTCCTGCCTTACTCACGTAATAGTGGACATCTTGCACTGCAAGTCTGTGACACATTTAAACGAGTCTTGACAGTTGACAAGATCGGGAAGACATCAACACTTGATATTTAGTTTTGAGGAACAGAACTAATCGCATATCATATATGCATCTTTTGAGGGTTTTAGATTTTATTAAAACAGCTAATCTTATTAGGTTTTTAATGATTTCTAAATTGAGTTTAATTCTGGTTTTGGTTCTGAAATTATAAGTTTAATAATTAAACAATTTAATTCTGTGTCGATCGATACTACATTAGTATCGATCGATGCACCATGCCAGAACCAATGCGATAACCGATCAATCAAATTGAACCGGCTTTGATAACCAGTCAGTATCGATCGATGCAACAATTGCAACGATCGTTACCGACCAAATCAAACCATTCGCATTTAACCAGCTTAACCAATCGCGGTGATCAATTCAATCGAATTGAACCGATTCGCATTACATATGTGTCGATTGATGCAACACTTGCAACGATCGACACCGTGCGACTTTCGCCTAGTATCGATCGGTGCAACTCTTGCAACGATCGACACAGGACGATTTACAAGGCGACAAATTCAGCGTACGGACGATTAGAAACCTTAGGCTCTGATACCACTGTTGGGAATTACCGGGTAGTTTCTAATCGTATTAGACAACTTCTAGGTTTTAATTCCGCGCCTAGGATCTAGGTTTCATATTTAAAATCGTTCTACGTCGCCAGATGTCGATAATACCTGACTCGGTTTTGCAGCGGAGGTTTGTCACGAGCTCGAGATCGGTAGCGCCTCAAATGCTGCGCCTCTACTGGTATCCACACGCACGCGCACTGGAACACCCGGGATGCTAGTACCGGAAGAGATCGTTATCTCTCGGGTTATCTGCATTTCTTTTCTCGTTATTCGTGACAAAATGTGTTGTTTCATTCGTTTCTCTCGAATGATATTTATAGGCTCAGTCGACATTGGACGTGTGTCGATCGATGCAACAATTGCGTCGATCGACACAAGTTCAACACAAGTTAGTGCTTACCTAACTTCTGTCTTGTCAACTTTTGCATCATTTACATCGATCGATGCCAAGGTGAATCGATCGACACACCTTGTGTCGATCGTTACTCAGCTTGCATTGATCGTCACAGTTCTAGAAACGCGTATAACAATTTATACATTGGAGATCAACCCTGTATGAATTTCCAGTTTGCTTAAGTGTGTGACCCTGTAGGATCATTTAATACTAGTAATGAATTCTAAACTCATAGATCATAAGTGGCTTCTAGCAAAGCATTATGATCGTCTAGTATCAAATGATTGTCTTATCTCGACAATACGACTCTCACTAGAGTGAGTACAAGAGTGATTTCAGGACATTCCCAACAGCCGAGACATGTTACGTAGAGTTGCTGCCTTAAGGGGCTGACTGCTGTGGTACCGAATGCGTCGGTCTAAGCTGTGTCGACCGAGATCGGCGAGCTGGGGGCAATCCCGTCTGAACTGGCTGAGGCTGAGGCTGCGAAGACGTTGACACAGGAGGGTTAGAAGTGCTCCCCGGGATCAATCCATCGGTCTGGGACAAGAACTCCTCAAACTGGCGGTAATCCCTGTATGACACGAAACCAGTTGTTATTTCATTACTAAAATAAAACTATAATAAAAATTTTAAGAAATTTTTTAACAAAATTTAAAACAAAAATATTCACAAATAAATTTTTATTTTAATTTTATAATTTTAATTCAAAAAAAAATTCTTACACATTATATAAATAAAAAAATTGAAAAAATGTTTAAGAAAAGATTTTACAATTTTAAAATCACAAAATTTTGAATATTTATTTAAAATTATAAAACGTAGGAAAAACGTTTTATTCAATTGATATAAAATACATAAAATAGGAAAACGTTTTTAAAATGTAAAAAACAATTTTTTAATAGCAAAAAATATTTAAAACTTTACAAAATGTTTTAAAAACTAACTAAAACGTTTTTTAAATAGCAAAAAATAATTAAAAATATATAAATGTTTGAAAAAAATTTGTAAAACGTTTTTAATATTATGTGAAATCATAATAACCAATATAAAACCGAATTAAAATAGAAACAAAAAAAAAACTTGTATAAAAAAATTGAAATGTGAAGAATTACCAAAAAAAATGAAAATCTACCTAATTATACAATTCTAACACCAAGAAACACCCTAACTAAGAACTAACCAACCTAATTCACTACATGCAGCCTTAATACAAACTTCTAACAACCTAAAAACTAAAAATTTTCGTTTTTGATCGGTTAGAAACGATACTTACATGTTATTCATTGTTTGTGTAGGTGGAAATGGCGTGGGGTGGCTGGAATCGACGTCAAACGGAAGAGAGAAGCCGGAGATTCGCGGTGGAGAGAGAGAGAGAGAAATCACAGAGAAATGGGGAAGAAGAAAAAGTTTAATCGATAAAACCGCCTAGGAACCGACGGATTTCCGACGGCAATTAATGATCCGTCGGAAATCCGTCGGTTCCTAGGCGGTCCAATTATTTGGCGGTTAAAAAAAAGGTATTAGAAGGTTTCGAACCCGAGACCTCTGAGATGTGTAGGGAGGACCTTAACCAATGTGCCATGTAATAGTAGTTGTAATGTAACCACAACTTAAAGTATATAAGGCAATGTAATGTTCATAATTGAAAAAAAAAAAGGTTACATTATAATTAAAAACGTTACATAGTTAAAAAAAAAAACCTTATATCTTAACGTTACATTTTTATTAAAAAACATTACATTTTATTGAGTTCAGTTATTATAATTCGGGAACTGGGTCTCGAACCAATTCCCTGCGTCCGGCTGTCTCCACTGGCGGATCATACGTCTCCAGGACCGTGCAGGAATCCATTCCGGTTTATCTTTTCCAGTTTCCCATAGTGACTTCAACCGACCCATTTTTGTCTCGAAAACTAGCCGAGCGGTCTTATGGAATTCACTCCAAACGTTTAAGAGGTTATGAGGAGCAAATGTATAGTGATCCTACCATGATTATACAATATTAGGAATCAAGGTTGCTTTAATAACAACTAACTAGTTGAACATTTAACAACGTACCAGAAACTGTTTGAACCATGCTGCTTTAAGGTCGTTGGGAACCGCGTAGTACGTAACAGGACTTCCCGACCAATGATTCTCGATGGTCTCACTGATGGCGTACAAGATGCTCGCATGGTAACCGAACCAAATAGAATCGTTTTCTCTGGACGGGCTAAGAACGGTAAGATGTTCCCGACCCTGCCTACAAATTTTCCGCAGATAAGAATCGCGGTTATGAGGGGACATGTAGACAAAATTCATTTTTATGTATTTGGTTGTGTGAAAAAATGGAAAGAATGGTCACACTTTTATACAAAATTTTCCGACGGAATTTCCGACAGCTACCGTCGGAAATGGCGGATGAGACGTTTCGATGAAATGTTTAGGGTAGACGTTTCAGTTAATAGGCCTGCGTAATTGCAGCCTTTGACTAGTTTCCGACGGATTACCGACGGTTATACTGATTTCTGTCGAAAATCCGTCGGAAATTTCTGAGAGATTTCCGACAGAATAGGTTTAGGGTTTAGTTAGGGGTTGGGGTTTGTAGGGTAGTTAAAGCCCTATTGCAAAGTTAGACATGTAATCAATAAAAATACGTGTGTAGTTAAAAACGTACATTCGGTTAGTCGATGTTAATACTCGTTCCATCTATCGATAAACAACATCGGATATAAGCTAGTTCATCCGTCACACATCGGTTTCCTGCAATCACAGCATTTTTTGGGTTTTGTGGTTAAGGAAACTTTTCTATCTTAATAAAAGCACTTATACTAACTTCCGAGAGTTTGCTCAAATATAGGGTTTAGGGTTCATACCCTAAACCCTAAAATTTGTTTCCGTCGGTAATTTCCGACGGCATACTGAGAGAAAACATTTTCGGCGGTAGTCCGTCAGAAAATATTAAATGACTTTATTAAAACTCGTCGAGCAGTACTCGAACTCGCGAGCTAATGTGTTAAAGTTGAGTTAGAACCATTTGCGCTAGTTGTGACGTTAGTATTTAGTTGTAAATTTTAATTCTTAATGTAGCATTTCTCTCCATATCTATAAAACTTACACATGATTTTAACTTTAATGCGATTAACGGGCAAATTATACATTAAAATATACAATAAAATAGTGATTATTAGTCAGTTTTTAATTAATTGTAGACATATATTACAACTTAATTTAATCTTCCTCAGTTTCTTAATCGTAACCACTTGAAATTGAATCTTCGTCATCGTCAAATTCACCCCTCTCCTCTTCGGAATCAGAATGGAGAACAACATCACTGAAATGACTAAAATCCACGACGAGATTGACCTCAAGGGATTCTTCAACCGGAGCCATGTATTCACTTTGCAATGTTTGTAGTGGTTCTTGTTGTTCAACCCCTTGAACTCTTCCTCGCGGGTAAATTTTTGTAACGGTGACCCATGGATCGTTCTTGTATGTTATTCGAGGATATGGGATGTAACTCACCTAAAATTTAGTATATGAAATTAGCATTGACGCATTTGAAACTATAATCGACGCCATTGACCAAAAAAAAAAAATCGACGCAGGGAAATACGGAAGGTCAAAAACAAAAGTATATACCTGATCTGCCTGAGATGCAAGAATGAACGGGTCATATTTTTGAAGCCTTCTACTCGAATGTATAGACGTTACACCGAACTCATCTGTTGATACACCTTTCCCGATAATAGGGTTGTACCAATCACAAAGAAAAACCACGCATCTCATGCCGAGCTTTCCTATATATTTCACTTCAAGGATTTCCTTAAGGACACCGTAGTACACAACTTCGCCGGAAGTTGATGAAATTCCGTGGTCGGCTGTTGTTCTAGAAGACCCTTTCTTGCGCACTTTGAAAGCATATCCCCTCGTACAATATCGTGGATAAGACCTTGTGTTGTAGTGGAGGCCGTTGAGTATGTCTACCAACCAATTTTCGGGTGTTCGACCGTATTTGACTTCGGTTCGTACCTAAATAGATAAAGCGTAGACATTTTAACAACTGAACGAATTTATTGGCTTTTGGGTATTATGAATTTAAAAACTCACATAATATTGTAACCAAGCGCAGAAGTATGTGTCTTTCCACTGTTCGCACTCTTCATCGTTCGATTCCGGATGTTGATGTTTGAGTGACTCCATGTATAACCTAGAAAAATCCACCAAAGATTTAAAAAATATTAGTTTAATATACAAATGCAATGTATTGATCACAATATAATATACATACCTCTCGTATTCAAATAATTCTTCGCAGTTGTTAAGAATATATTTTTGAAGGTGTGCATGCTCTTCAGTCGTCAGTTGTCGCTTTCCAACTCTACCGCTTAACCGACCAACTTGTTGGAAAATATTTGGAACCACTGACTGATAAATTTGTCTCTCGCCTCTATCATTGTTTCGAGCCGGGCGTCGACTCTTTGTGCGTATTTGTGATGGGAAATAATATCCGGCAAATGTCGCCACCTCCTCGTTGTGGTACTGAGGAGCAATTGAACCCTCAACTTTAGCTGGGTTCTTAACCTTTTTCTTAAGGTGAAACATATATCGCTCAAAGGGATATATCCACCGATATTTTACCGGAACACCTAGCCTAGCTTCTCCGGGGAGATGAATGGGTAAATGCTCCATAACATCGAAGAAAGACGGTGGGATATCTTCTCTAGATTACACAGGATTTTAGGAATGTTATCCTCCAAACAACGAATCCCGTGTGGAGTAAGAGACCTAGTGCATATATCCCTGAAAAAAGCACCGACCGCGGCTATTGCTTTATGAACATCTTTTGGAAGGAGATGAGCAAATGCAAACGGAAGTAATCGTTGCATCACCACATGAGAATCATGACTCTTCATCCCGATAAACTTCTGGCCATCAGTGTCCACACAGTTACGTAAGTTTGATGCGTAACCGTAAGGGAATTTAACTCGTCGCGAAATCCACTCGAAGAACTCTTCCCTTGCTTTCTGATCTACCCAATACGCTGGAATTAGAGGTTTACCGTTCTTCTGAATATGAAGTTCAGGCCAATTAAAAATTTCAGGCAAATTAAGCCTTGACTTCACATTATCTTTCGTCTTCCCTTGCACGTTAAGAACAGTATTCATTATGTTGTCAAAGAAATTTTTCTCAATGTGCATGACATCAAGATTATGCCTTAGCAACTGGTCCTTCCTATACGGTAAATCCCAGAATATACTTAGCTTGTGCCAATTGTGGGTCACACCAGCTGCATAAATATTCTTATTGTAACATACCCAAACTGGCCCAATTAAAAATTTTGAGGGAAGAAGAAAAAGCCCAATAAATTAAGCCCAAAAGCCCACCTTTTCTCCCCAAAACCCTAGTCTCCTCACTATTTATATGTGTCTCCTCCCTTGGAAAAAAGCAAACAAATGATCTTCGGCGAAGCTCTGCCTCCGATTCGTCTCAGCCATCGCACCCAAAAGTCAGATCTATTCATCCTCCATCGTTTGGTGTCGAAACAGATCCGGTAAGCCCTTTTTCAGATCTGTTTTTCTTCAACCCGAGATCTAAAACCTCCGTATCTTTCTAACCGTGAGGAATCTTGGAAATCCGAGACCACCATCGCGTTCCTCTCGTCGAGACGAAGCCGTAGCCGCAAACCGTACCTCCATCAGCCTCCGGACGCGCCCGCAATCGCCGAGAGAAGATTCGCCGGATTCCCACGCGCCGTCCATGCGCCGCCGTCGCCGGAGCCACGCGCCGCCGCCGTCCGCCGGGAGCCGCCGCCGTCGCCGCCGTTCGCCGCCGCCCGGAGCCGCCGGAGCTCCGTTGCCGCCGACCACCGGAGCCACCGCCGGACCGCCGCCGAGTCAACTCGGCCGGCGACCGAGTCAACTCGGTTGACCGGTTCGGGTCGGTTGACCGGTTCGGGTCGGTTGACCGGGTCGGGTCGGGTGACCGGGTCGGGTCTGTTGACCGGGTCGGGTCTGTTGACCGGGTCGGGTCCGTTGACCGGGTCGGGTTGACCGTTGACCGTTGACCGGTCCGGTTTAGGTTAACCGGTTCAATTCCCAATTTCAATTTTAATTTCAATTCCGATTTCCGGTTTAGGTCGGTTAAGCTGGTTTGAGCTGGGTATTTTCAATCGATCATATCTAGCTCATCCTAAGCCCGATTTAAGCGATTCAAAAGCCTATCTCACTCGATTTCTCGTCCTCTTTCCAGATCTGATGTCCGTTCGGCCTGAGGAAGCTTCTAAATTACCGTTTTGCCCTCTTCTTTGGCTAAGGTGAGGACCGTTGGTTATCTCCCTTGCTCTATCTCAATTCCGGACGATAGTCCTTAGTTAATGTCGTCTTTCCTAGGTAGTCTAGGGCAGTAGTGAGCTCCATGTGATTGATTGTGGAACGTAGAATGCTAGGTTATCGCTGAGCCTGAAAACGTTGATTGTGCGTGATGGATATGATTGTATAGAACTGTGATAGGTCCCCCGAAAGGGTGTTTCTTGGCGGCTCGCGTATAACGAGTTTTGGTACGCGACCCTTGTATCGTCGGGAGGTTTTGGCGAGCCTCCCCAAGTGACCGTGCCTTCGGGCCGACGTGGAAGTTACCGGGTGAGCCGGTAGCTTGAGTTTTACCGGGTGGGCCGGTTGTGTGAGCCTTCGGGCTAGAGAGGGGTTCACGAGTGCGAGAGCACGAGTGGATGTAGTTTGCGTGGTGAAAGCCTTCGGGCCTGTTTGCAAGGTGATATTAGCTTAGGACTTGTGATTCGTAGTTGTGCGGTGTAAGCCGGGATCGCGGACTCCTTAAGTCCGTCCTCACTGGGTGATTGTGTTTGAAACAATTACTCAGGCCTCCTTTTCCTTTTCCCTTCTTTTTCCCTCGCAGGTCCGGATGCAGGATTGATCGATCGTTGTGACGTGATTGGTGGATTTGAATCAGAAGGAAGCGCCGGGTCCTGGGACAAGTTGAGTTGGCGTCCCGGTTGGACCATCTTCGGTTCAACGGGCGTCCTAATGCCGCGTCTCCGGTTATGCCGGGAGACGGGTGTTACAATTTGGTATCAGAGCCTAGGTTAAAGGTCTCCCAGTCCTGCCCTGGGAGATCAGCTTTCGTTGTTTACCCCAAAACCCATTTTTCAATCTTTTTCAAAACCGTTTGCGAAATTTTATAAAATGGTTACTTTGCGAAAGGCTTTTTCAAACACCAAATATATCATAGATTGTTCTCCACGCCGGTCCTAGTCTAGATAGAATTTATCCGTGCAGGTTGGCGTCAGCGTCTTCAAACCTCGGTTGTGCTATTGCCGCTAGATGTGTGCTGAGATATATGTCGTGATGTGTGCCGTTGAGGTGTATGTTGGGATGTGTGTTGTGGTGTGCGCCTACATGGCAGTCGGTACCAATGAGGTGGTGTTGGGGTCAACGGGGGTTCAGAGTATTCTTCAACCAAGCGTGCGAGAGCGATTAGGATGTGGAGGCATTCACCGGAGAGACTACAGCGGGAGTGTAGCGGGGAGTTTTAAGAGTTGCAGGAAGCGCTAGAAGAGTTGCGAGAGACGTTGGAGTAGCTGCGAGGAGTGTTACAGGAGCTGCAAGAGGTCGATGGAAAGACCGGACTGCAAGGAGTGCTACAGGAGCGGCAAGAGGTCAAGGGAAGGACTGTTTGCAAGGAGGCCATTTGGAAGTGGCGGTGTGTCGACTGGATTAAGTGTCAGGAGTTGTTTAAGTTGCTGGGATCACAAGGAGCAGCAGGAGGCTACCCAAATCTGTTCCAAGTAGGGAATCTTGGAATCGGTTTGCGACATCAACTTCAATGAGTTATGGGGCTCATTGAAGTTTGATCAAGCGGGAAGCTGGAGAAGATCTTCGTGGTATGACAGGCTCGAGATTCAACGATGAGACCGGAAAGGAAACGGTCTGCCCTGGAGTTCTTTGTGGAGTGCTGGAGCAGCTAATGGAGTTCCGCAAGACGGAAAGAAGATCACAGAAGCGTTTTGGGAAGTGGCGTTGTGGCATTTGGAATTGCCTGGCAAGCCGGACTTCTGCAATTGCAAGCTCAAGTGGACCAAGCAGAGTATTGGAAATGGAAATCCAACGGAAGAGTGTTAGGAAAACACTTTGGAGGATTGGCAAGAAGCTGCAAGGAATAGCAAAGGAGCGCAAGTCTAAAGGGGAAGGAAACCCAAGGGATGGTGTTTGGAAAGCACCACAACCGGATCACAAGGTAGGACACCTTGGGATGGAGGTCATACTGGAAGCTGGTTTGGATATCAGAGTGCGCAGCGGAAGCGTGGCATTGGAGCATATCAGGAGTTAAGTGGGTCGTTTCCCACCAGCCAGATAGCCATAATGGAATTGGTTAGCTGCATCGGTCACAGAGGTTAGCAAGGATGTTTGCTTGGGCGACAGTCAACGCCATAGTGCACGGTAATGGAAAACCGTCAAAGAGAATCCATTTGGAAGTGGATGATGCATTGTGGCACGGTAATGGAAACCGTTGAGGAGAATGGGATCGGAAGCGGGGCATCGAATTCGAGACTTAGAACCACTCGAGGGATGAGTGTTGTTCTAAACATTGGAGACCGACCCTAATGGACATGGGCGGTAGCATGTGGCGTTTGTATTGCATTCTGGAAGCTATTGTTGGATCGGCACCAGGAAAAAGGACACTTCAGAGTGTGGTTGGAAATAAGGGGGGGAGGAGCCGTCTGCAGGATTCAAGCAAGTAAGCAATCAAGTCAGTTTTGGGTCAGCGAAGTTGCGGAGTGTGGTTGGTAAAGAGTTGCAGTGGAGAACTCCCGCCGCGGAATTCGGGACGAATTCTTTTTAAGGGGGGGAGAATTGTAACATACCCAAACTGGCCCAATTAAAAATTTTGAGGGAAGAAGAAAAAGCCCAATAAATTAAGCCCAAAAGCCCACCTTTTCTCCCCGAAACCCTAGTCTCCTCACTATTTATATGTGCCTCCTCCCTTGGAAAAAAGCAAACAAATGATCTTCGGCGAAGCTCTGCCTCCGATTCGTCTCAGCCATCGCACCCAAAAGTCAGATCTATTCATCCTCCATCGTTTGGTGTCGAAACAGATCCGGTAAGCCCTTTTTCAGATCTGTTTTTCTTCAACCCGAGATCTAAAACCTCCGTATCTTTCTAACCGTGAGGAATCTTGGAAATCCGAGACCACCATCGCGTTCCTCTCGTCGAGACGAAGCCGTAGCCGCAAACCGCACCTCCATCAGCCTCCGGACGCGCCCGCAATCGCCGAGAGAAGATTCGCCGGATTCCCACGCGCCGTCCACGCGCCGCCGTCGCCGGAGCCACGCGCCGCCGCCGTCCACCGGGAGCCGCCGCCGTCGCCGCCGTCCGCCGCCGCCCGGAGCCGCCTCCCGCCGCTGGAGCTCCGCCGCCGCCGACCACCGGAGCCACCGCCGAGTCAACTCGGCCGGCGACCGAGTCAACTCGGTTGACCGGGTCGGGTCGGGTGACCGGGTCGGGTCTGTTGACCGGGTCGGGTCTGTTGACCGGGTCGGGTCCGTTGACCGGGTCGGTTGACCGTTGACCGGTCCGGTTTAGGTTAACCGGTTCAATTCCCAATTTCAATTTTAATTTCAATTCCGATTTCCGGTTTAGGTCGGTTAAGCTGGTTTGAGCTGGGTATTTTCAATTGATCATATCTAGCTCATCCTAAGCCCGATTTAAGCGATTCAAAAGCCTATCTCACTCGATTTCTCGTCCTCTTTCCAGATCTGATGTCCGTTCGTCCTGAGGAAGCTTCTAAATTACCGTTTTGCCCTCTTCTTTGGCTAAGGTGAGGACTGTTGGTTATCTCCCTTGCTCTATCTCAATTCCGGACGATAGTCCTTAGTTAATGTCGTCTTTCCTAGGTAGTCTAGGGCAGTAGTGAGCTCCATGTGATTGATTGTGTAACGTAGAATGCTAGGTTATCGCTGAGCCTGAAAACGTTGATTGTGTGTGATGGATATGATTGTATAGAACTGTGATAGGTCCCCCGAAAGGGTGTTTCTTGGCGGCTCGCGTATAACGAGTTTTGGTACGCGACCCTTGTATCGTCGGGAGGTTTTGGCGAGCCTCCCCAAGTGACCGTGCCTTCGGGCCGACGTGGAAGTTACCGGGTGAGCCGGTAGCTTGAGTTTTACCGGGTGAGCCGGTAGCTTGAGTTTTACCGGGTGGGCCGGTTGTGTGAGCCTTCGGGCTAGAGAGGGGTTCACGAGTGCGAGAGCACGAGTGGATGTAGTTTGCGTGGTGAAAGCCTTCGGGCCTGTTTGCAAGGTGATATTAGCTTAGGACTTGTGATTCGTAGTTGTGCGGTGTAAGCCGGGATCGCGGACTCCTTAAGTCCGTCCTCACTGGGTGATTGTGTTTGAAACAATTACTCAGGCCTCCTTTTCCTTTTCCCTTCTTTTTCCCTCGCAGGTCCGGATGCAGGATTGATCGATCGTTGTGACGTGATTGGTGGATTTGAATCAGAAGGAAGCGCCGGGTCCTGGGACAAGTTGAGTTGGCGTCCCGGTTGGACCATCTTCGGTTCAACGGGCGTCCTAATGCCGCGTCTCCGGTTATGCCGGGAGACGGGTGTTACAATTTGGTATCAGAGCCTAGGTTAAAGGTCTCCCAGTCCTGCCCTGGGAGATCAGCTTTCGTTGTTTACCCCAAAACCCATTTTTCAATCTTTTTCAAAACCGTTTGCGAAATTTTATAAAATGGTTACTTTGCGAAAGGCTTTTTCAAACACAAAATATATCATAGATTGTTCTCCACGCCGGTCCTAGTCTAGATAGAATTTATCCGTGCAGGTTGGCGTCAGCGTCTTCAAACCTCGGTTGTGCTATTGCCGCTAGATGTGTGCTGAGATATATGTCGTGATGTGTGCCGTTGAGGTGTATGTTGGGATGTGTGTTGTGGTGTGCGCCTACATGGCAGTCGGTACCAATGAGGTGGTGTTGGGGTCAACGGGGGTTCAGAGTATTCTTCAACCAAGCGTGCGAGAGCGATTAGGATGTGGAGGCATTCACCGGAGAGACTACAGCGGGAGTGTAGCGGGGAGTTTCAAGAGTTGCAGGAAGCGCTAGAAGAGTTGCGAGAGACGTTGGAGTAGCTGCGAGGAGTGTTACAGGAGCTGCAAGAGGTCGATGGAAAGACCGGACTGCAAGGAGTGCTACAGGAGCGGCAAGAGGTCAAGGGAAGGACTGTTTGCAAGGAGGCCATTTGGAAGTGGCGGTGTGTCGACTGGATTAAGCGTCAGGAGTTGTTTAAGTTGCTGGGATCACAAGGAGCAGCAGGAGGCTACCCAAATCTGTTCCAAGTAGGGAATCTTGGAATCGGTTTGCGACATCAACTTCAATGAGTTATGGGGCTCATTGAAGTTTGATCAAGCGGGAAGCTGGAGAAGATCTTCGTGGTACGACAGGCTCGAGATTCAACGATGAGACCGGAAAGGAAACGGTCTGCCCTGGAGTTCTTTGTGGAGTGCTGGAGCAGCTAATGGAGTTCCGCAAGACGGAAAGAAGATCACAGAAGCGTTTTGGGAAGTGGCGTTGTGGCATTTGGAATTGCCTGGCAAGCCGGACTTCTGCAATTGCAAGCTCAAGTGGACCAAGCAGAGTATTGGAAATGGAAATCCAACGGAAGAGTGTTAGGAAAACACTTTGGAGGATTGGCAAGAAGCTGCAAGGAATAGCAAAGGAGCGCAAGTCTAAAGGGGAAGGAAACCCAAGGGATGGTGTTTGGAAAGCACCACAACCGGATCACAAGGTAGGACACCTTGGGATGGAGGTCATATTGGAAGCTGGTTTGGATATCAGAGTGCGCAGCGGAAGCGTGGCATTGGAGCATATCAGGAGTTAAGTGGGTCGTTTCCCACCAGCCAGATAGCCATAATGGAATTGGTTAGCTGCATCGGTCACAGAGGTTAGCAAGGATGTTTGCTTGGGCGACAGTCAACGCCATAGTGCACGGTAATGGAAAACCGTCAAAGAGAATCCATTTGGAAGTGGATGATGCATTGTGGCACGGTAATGGAAACCGTTGAGGAGAATGGGATCGGAAGCGGGGCATCGAATTCGAGACTTAGAACCACTCGAGGGATGAGTGTTGTTCTAAACATTGGAGACCGACCCTAATGGACATGGGCGGTAGCATGTGGCGTTTGTATTGCATTCTGGAAGCTATTGTTGGATCGGCACCAGGAAAAAGGACACTTCAGAGTGTGGTTGGAAATAAGGGGGGGAGGAGCCGTCTGCAGGATTCAAGCAAGTAAGCAATCAAGTCAGTTTTGGGTCAGCGAAGTTGCGGAGTGTGGTTGGTAAAGAGTTGCAGTGGAGAACTCCCGCCGCGGAATTCGGGACGAATTCTTTTCAAGGGGGGGGAGAATTGTAACATACCCAAACTGGCCCAATTAAAAATTTTGAGGGAAGAAGAAAAAGCCCAATAAATTAAGCCCAAAAGCCCACCTTTTCTCCCCAAAACCCTAGTCTCCTCACTATTTATATGTGCCTCCTCCCTTGCAAAAAAGCAAACAAATGATCTTCGGCGAAGCTCTGCCTCCGATTCGTCTCAGCCATCGCACCCAAAAGTCAGATCTATTCATCCACCATCGTTTGGTGTCGAAACAGATCCGGTAAGCCCTTTTTCAGATCTGTTTTTCTTCAACCCGATATCTAAAACCTCTGTATCTTTCTAACCGTGAGGAATCTTAGAAATCCGAGACCACCATCGCGTTCCTCTCGTCGAGACGAAGCCGTAGCCGCAAACCGCACCTCCATCAGCCTCCGGACGCACCCGCAATCGCCGAGAGAAGATTCGCCGGATTCCCACGCGCCGTCCACGCGCCGCAGTCGCCGGAGCCACGCGCCGCCGCCGTCCGCCGGGAGCCGCCGCCGTTCGCCGCCGCCCGGAGCCGCCGCCCGCCGCCGGAGCTCCGCCGCCGCCGACCACCGGAGCCACCGCCGGACCGCCGCCGAGTCAACTCGGCCGGCGACCGAGTCAACTCGGTTGACCGGTTCGGGTCGGTTGACCGGGTCGGGTCGGGTGACCGGGTCGGGTCTGTTGACCGGGTCGGGTCTGTTGACCGGGTCGGGTCCGTTGACCGGGTCGGGTTGACCGTTGACCGTTGACCGGTCCGGTTTAGGTTAACCGGTTCAATTCCCAATTTCAATTTTAATTTCAATTCCGATTTCCGGTTTAGGTCGGTTAAGCTGGTTTGAGCTGGGTATTTTCAATCGATCATATCTAGCTTATCCTAAGCCCGATTTAAGCGATTCAAAAGCCTATCTCACTCGATTTCTCGTCCTCTTTCCAGATCTGATGTCCGTTCGGCCTGAGGAAGCTTCTAAATTACCGTTTTGCCCTCTTCTTTGGCTAAGGTGAGGACCGTTGGTTATCTCCCTTGCTTTATCTCAATTCCGGACGATAGTCCTTAGTTAATGTCGTCTTTCCTAGGTAGTCTAGGGCAGTAGTGAGCTCCATGTGATTGATTGTGGAACGTAGAATGCTAGGTTATCGCTGAGCCTGAAAACGTTGATTGTGCGTGATGGATATGATTGTATAGAACTGTGATAGGTCCCCCGAAAGGGTGTTTCTTGGCGGCTCGCGTATAACGAGTTTTGGTACGCGACCCTTGTATCGTCGGGAGGTTTTGGCGAGCCTCCCCAATTGACCGTGCCTTCGGGCCGACGTGGAAGTTACCGGGTGAGCCGGTAGCTTGAGTTTTACCGGGTGGGCCGGTTGTGTGAGCCTTCGGGCTAGAGAGGGGTTCACGAGTGCGAGAGCACGAGTGGATGTAGTTTGCGTGGTGAAAGCCTTCGGGCCTGTTTGCAAGGTGATATTAGCTTAGGACTTGTGATTCGTAGTTGTGCGGTGTAAGCCGGGATCGCGGACTCCTTAAGTCCGTCCTCACTGGGTGATTGTGTTTGAAACAATTACTCAGGCCTCCTTTTCCTTTTCCCTTCTTTTTCACTCGCAGGTCCGGATGCAGGATTGATCGATCGTTGTGACGTGATTGGTGGATTTGAATCAGAAGGAAGCGCCGGGTCCTGGGACAAGTTGAGTTGGCGTCCCGGTTGGACCATCTTCGGTTCAACGGGCGTCCTAATGCCGCGTCTCCGGTTATGCCGGGAGACGGGTGTTACAATTTGGTATCAGAGCCTAGGTTAAAGGTCTCCCAGTCCTGCCCTGGGAGATCAGCTTTCGTTGTTTACCCCAAAACCCATTTTTCAATCTTTTTCAAAACCGTTTGCGAAATTTTATAAAATGGTTACTTTGCGAAAGGCTTTTTCAAACACCAAATATATCATAGATTGTTCTCCACGCCGGTCCTAGTCTAGATAGAATTTATCCGTGCAGGTTGGCGTCAGCGTCTTCAAACCTCGGTTGTGCTATTGCCGCTAGATGTGTGCTGAGATATATGTCGTGATGTGTGCCGTTGAGGTGTATGTTGGGATGTGTGTTGTGGTGTGCGCCTACATGGCAGTCGGTACCAATGAGGTGGTGTTGGGGTCAACGGGGGTTCAGAGTATTCTTCAACCAAGCGTGCAAGAGCGATTAGGATGTGGAGGCATTCACCGGAGAGACTACAGCGGGAGTGTAGCGGGGAGTTTCAAGAGTTGCAGGAAGCGCTAGAAGAGTTGCGAGAGACGTTGGAGTAGCTGCGAGGAGTGTTACAGGAGCTGCAAGAGGTCGATGGAAAGACCGGACTGCAAGGAGTGCTACAGGAGCGGCAAGAGGTCAAGGGAAGGACTGTTTGCAAGGAGGCCATTTGGAAGTGGCGGTGTGTCGACTGGATTAAGCGTCAGGAGTTGTTTAAGTTGCTGGGATCACAAGGAGCAGCAGGAGGCTACCCAAATCTGTTCCAAGTAGGGAATCTTGGAATCGGTTTGCGACATCAACTTCAATGAGTTATGGGGCTCATTGAAGTTTGATCAAGCGGGAAGCTGGAGAAGATCTTCGTGGTACGACAGGCTCGAGATTCAACGATGAGACCGGAAAGGAAACGGTCTGCCCTGGAGTTCTTTGTGGAGTGCTGGAGCAGCTAATGGAGTTCCGCAAGACGGAAAGAAGATCACAGAAGCGTTTTGGGAAGTGGCGTTGTGGCATTTGGAATTGCCTGGCAAGCCGGACTTCTGCAATTGCAAGCTCAAGTGGACCAAGCAGAGTATTGGAAATGGAAATCCAACGGAAGAGTGTTAGGAAAACACTTTGGAGGATTGGCAAGAAGCTGCAAGGAATAGCAAAGGAGCGCAAGTCTAAAGGGGAAGGAAACCCAAGGGATGGTGTTTGGAAAGCACCACAACCGGATCACAAGGTAGGACACCTTGGGATGGAGGTCATACTGGAAGCTGGTTTGGATATCAGAGTGCGCAGCGGAAGCGTGGCATTGGAGCATATCAGGAGTTAAGTGGGTCGTTTCCCACCAGCCAGATAGCCATAATGGAATTGGTTAGCTGCATCGGTCACAGAGGTTAGCAAGGATGTTTGCTTGGGCGACAGTCAACGCCATAGTGCACGGTAATGGAAAACCGTCAAAGAGAATCCATTTGGAAGTGGATGATGCATTGTGGCACGGTAATGGAAACCGTTGAGGAGAATGGGATCGGAAGCGGGGCATCGAATTCGAGACTTAGAACCACTCGAGGGATGAGTGTTGTTCTAAACATTGGAGACCGACCCTAATGGACATGGGCGGTAGCATGTGGCGTTTGTATTGCATTCTGGAAGCTATTGTTGGATCGGCACCAGGAAAAAGGACACTTCAGAGTGTGGTTGGAAATAAGGGGGGGAGGAGCCGTCTGCAGGATTCAAGCAAGTAAGCAATCAAGTCAGTTTTGGGTCAGCGAAGTTGCGGAGTGTGGTTGGTAAAGAGTTGCAGTGGAGAACTCCCGCCGCGGAATTCGGGACGAATTCTTTTCAAGGGGGGGAGAATTGTAACATACCCAAACTGGCCCAATTAAAAATTTTGAGGGAAGAAGAAAAAGCCCAATAAATTAAGCCCAAAAGCCCACCTTTTCTCCCCAAAACCCTAGTCTCCTCACTATTTATATGTGCCTCCTCCCTTGGAAAAAAGCAAACAAATGATCTTCGGCGAAGCTCTGCCTCCGATTCGTCTCAGCCATCGCACCCAAAAGTCAGATCTATTCATCCTCCATCGTTTGGTGTCGAAACAGATCCGGTAAGCCCTTTTTCAGATCTGTTTTTCTTCAACCCGAGATCTAAAACCTCCGTATCTTTCTAACCGTGAGGAATCTTAGAAATCCGAGACCACCATCGCGTTCCTCTCGTCGAGACGAAGCCGTAGCCGCAAACCGCACCTCCATCAGCCTCCGGACGCACCCGCAATCGCCGAGAGAAGATTCGCCGGATTCCCACGCGCCGTCCACGCGCCGCCGTCGCCGGAGCCACGCGCCGCCGCCGTCCGCCGGGAGCCGCCGCCGTCGCCGCCGTCCGCCGCCGCCCGGAGCCGCCGCCCGCCGCCGGAGCTCCGCCGCCGCCGACCACCGGAGCCACCGCCGGACCGCCGCCGAGTCAACTCGGCCGGCGACCGAGTCAACTCGGTTGACCGGTTCGGGTCGGTTGACCGGGTCGGGTCGGGTGACCGGCTCGGGTCTGTTGACCGGGTCGGATCCGTTGACCGGGTCGGGTCCGTTGACCGGGTCGGGTTGACCGTTGACCGTTGACCGGTCCGGTTTAGGTTAACCGGTTCAATTCCCAATTTCAATTTTAATTTCAATTCCGATTTCCGGTTTAGGTCGGTTAAGCTGGTTTGAGCTGGGTATTTTCAATCGATCATATCTAGCTCATCCTAAGCCCGATTTAAGCGATTCAAAAGCCTATCTCACTCGATTTCTCGTCCTCTTTCCAGATCTGATGTCCGTTCGGCCTGAGGAAGCTTCTAAATTACCGTTTTGCCCTCTTCTTTGGCTAAGGTGAGGACCGTTGGTTATCTCCCTTGCTCTATCTCAATTCCGGACGATAGTCCTTAGTTAATGTCGTCTTTCCTAGGTAGTCTAGGGCAGTAGTGAGCTCCATGTGATTGATTGTGGAACGTAGAATGCTAGGTTATCGCTGAGCCTGAAAACGTTGATTGTGCGTGATGGATATGATTGTATAGAACTGTGATAGGTCCCCCGAAAGGGTGTTTCTTGGCGGCTCGCGTAGAACGAGTTTTGGTACGCGACCCTTGTATCGTCGGGAGGTTTTGGCGAGCCTCCCCAAGTGACCGTGCCTTCGGGCCGACGTGGAAGTTACCGGGTGAGCCGGTAGCTTGAGTTTTACCGGGTGGGCCGGTTGTGTGAGCCTTCGGGCTAGAGAGGGGTTCACGAGTGCGAGAGCACGAGTGGATGTAGTTTGCGTGGTGAAAGCCTTCGGGCCTGTTTGCAAGGTGATATTAGCTTAAGACTTGTGATTCGTAGTTGTGCGGTGTAAGCCGGGATCGCGGACTCCTTAAGTCCGTCCTCACTGGGTGATTGTGTTTGAAACAATTACTCATGCCTCCTTTTCCTTTTCCCTTCTTTTTCCCTCGCAGGTCCGGATGCAGGATTGATCGATCGTTGTGACGTGATTGGTGGATTTGAATCAGAAGGAAGCGCCGGGTCCTGGGACAAGTTGAGTTGGCGTCCCGGTTGGACCATCTTCGGTTCAACGGGCGTCCTAATGCCGCGTCTTCGGTTATGCCGGGAGACGGGTGTTACACTTATGCCCATTTCCACCACATAGCCGAGTTCTAAGCGCACCAAAAGTTTCTAAGGGGCCTAAAGTAACTGACCCACTGTCCTGGATAATAGGATCATCGTACACTTTCCTTTTCTTTGTAAAAAGTTTAGTGTTCTTACGGTATGGGTGATCATGTGCCAGAAATCTCCTATGACAATCAAACCAACACGACTTGTGTCCGTTCTTCAGCTGAAATGCATCAGTCTTATCATGACAATAAGGACATGCTAACCTTCCATGCGTTGTCCATCCAGATAACATACCATATGCCGGAAAATCGCTTATGGTCCACATTAATGCAGCCCTCATCAAAAAATTTCCTTGCATGAGACATCATAGGCTACAACACCGGGTTGCCATAACATTTGCAACTCATGTATCAATGGCTGCAGGAATACATCAAGTGATCTTCTGGGATGCTCTGGACCGGGAACGAGTACGGACAGGAAAAGAAACTCTCGCCGCATACACATAGATGGTGGTAGGTTGTATGGAGTTAAAATAACTGGCCACAACGAATATGGTCTCCCATGCCTTCCAAACGGGTTAAAACCATCTGTGCATAGTCCGAGGTACACATTACGTGGCTCGTATGCGAAATCTGGATATACACTCTGAAAATGTTGCCACGCTTCAGCATCAGACGGACGTGCAATCTCTGATCCTCTTATATGCTCAGCATGCCATCTCATTTCCCCTGCAGTTCTTTCCGATTGGTATAAGCGTCTCAGTCTATCGGTTAACGGCATATACCACATTCTCTTGAATGGAACCCTAGCTCTTCCCCATGTTTCCTAAAACCGCGGTTTCTTACAGAACTTACATTCCAATCGGTATTCGTCTTCTCGCCAATATGTCATACAGTTGTTGATGCACACATCTATCATCTGATATGGTAACCCAAGGCCTTTAACAAGTTTCTCGACCTCATTGTATGAACCTGGGGCACGGTTATCTTCAGGAAAAACACCTTTCAGGAATTCGCAGAATGCATCCACACATGGCTCCGCCAAATTATAGTCCGTCTTAATTCCCATTAGTCTAGTTGCAGATGATAGTGGCGAATGTCCGTCTTTGCAGCCATCATAAAGCGGACGCTTCGCTGCATCTAACATATCAAAAAATCTCCTAGTTTCCACATTAGGTTACTCCTCTACTCTAGGAATTTGACATTCACATACTTCCTGTATATTTTCTCTAAATGCATCATGAACCATCTGAACGGTACCTACACAACCATCTTCATCCGCAATATTATAATGTTCGCTAGTACTACCGATAGGTTCCCGCGTACTAGTACTACCAAAAGGTTCTCTACTACTACTTGCGCCATCAAATGTTTCCCCGTGACGATACCAAATCTTATAACTAGCCATAAACCCAACTGAGTACAAGTGATGCCATACTTCGCCAATCGTAGCATTTCTAACATTTCTGCAGTACAGGGGCATTTCATCTTACCGGTTTTCTGCGTATTAGGTTGATTGCAAGCCATCGTCATGAATTCCACAATACCGAGTGCATATGGTTTATACACTAAGTTCGTCGTCTCATCAACCCTCGGTCCGTCCATCCACGATCTAAAATAATTAGACGACGACATTTTGAACTCGTAAGAAAGTTAGAGAGAGATAGAGAGAGAACTAGAGAGAGAGAGAGAGAATGGTGTAGAGAATAAGGGAGAAATGATTGGTATATAATGGAAAATAACCGACGGAAAACTGAGGGTAAACCGACGGAACTAGCCGTTAGCATCGGTATTCCGTCGGAAATTTTGTCAGCCCAACAGTAGTAGATAACGGCTATGTCGGCCCAACGGTCATTTACTGATTTCCGACGGATTCTTGACGGTAGAGAAAACCGACAGAAAACCGACGGATAATCCATAAACCGTCGGAAATTTGGTAAACGGTCAAAAAGAGAATTTACTCACTTCTATTACCAAGGTGCCGATTCGGTAATTGTCCCTTCGGTAATAAATCCAATTTCCGACGGGTTTCCGACTATATTTCCGTCGGAAATATTTGTTTATATATCAACCGAATTCTTCTCAGTTTTCCATCAACAAAACAATACAAAAAAAACGAATTACGTTTTTCTTTCTGCCGAAGCCCGCATGACCATTTTGCAAATGATCGCAGAACCTGGTCGGGAAGCGTTGCCAAATCTCAACCCAGCTCGTCCACCGCATCAGGCCGTTTGGTTTGGATCCAATGCGGTCATTCCCTCCTTGATCAGCGACATCATCCAGAATCGCTGGTCTGGAAGATACCTGACGTACTATAACGTCCTGACGACCCTGAAGACTTCATGGTTCATCGATTTTATGGTAAGTTAAATATTTATGTTTTTAATATTATCTTTTATTTTAAAAGTTTATGTAACCAAATAATTTAATTCTTTTTAGGAATACTATACATTCTCTCCCGATAATCTTTTCATTGTTTGGCGGGAGTTTCACCGGGCAGCAAGGAAAGTTTTCCAAACGAAGTTGCGGCGGATGAAGCTCCGGTGGCAACGGGGTGAAGGAAGACCGTGATGAGGACATCCAACCAAGCACTGACCCGCAAACCATACCTGAGGTCAAGGAAGCTCCAATGACTCGATCTAGTATAAGGAGACTCAGGGAAGGATTCAACACGGCAGTAGAGAACCTCATGAACTCAATGGAACTTGGAGACTAACTCAAGAACGAGCCCAAGAAGCAAGAGGCATTAGAAGACTTGGACTGTGTAAGCGATGTGGATAACACAGAAGATTTGGACTGTGTAAGCGATGTGGATAACACAGGAGGCTTGGACTGTGTAAGCAACAAGGAAGCTGAACCTTCTCATCCAAAGACGCGTCCAGGGGAACCATGGGCCGGACAATGCCAAGTCTTTACCATCCGGCCAAGCCCATGCTAAGTCCGAGAGTTGGTGGACTCTCTTGCACTCTTTTTCCCTTGGGTGGTTTTATCCCAAAGTGGTTTTACTCCCAAGGTTTTTAATGAGGCAAGTCGGCCCACCCACACCCATAACTCGAGGATTGGCCGCCAAGGAAGGATTACACACCTTCCTTTCTTGTTCAACTCGGTTATTCTCATTCAAGACCAAGATTATTTTTTTTTCCTTTTTTGTAACTTTTCAATTCTGCATTTAAACATCTCTTGTAACATTGAGAAAGTCACCTTTTGACATATCAATTTTCATCCTTTTGAGCAGCCACCACCTGTTCTTGTGTTGCTTGTGTTCCTTGTGTGTGATTCACAAAGAGGACAAGTGTTTGTGCAGTATCAGAGACCCGTTCATCATCTGTGTGGTGCCTTCGATCCACCAGCCTTACCATCAACCGATTCAACAGGAGAGAGCGTCAAAGCCAGTCTGTTCAATACCATCCCTTACACACGACCATCCCTTGAGTAACAGGAGAGAGCGATATAGCCAGCCTGTTTCTTCCATCAACCACCTTGTGAGGCTCCATCCTTTGAGTCTTACACCATCTGGTATCAGAGCCAAAGGTTCTCTTATCTCTTTTATTTTGTTGTGTTATCGCTTTTGATTGAATCTAAAATCCAAAAAAAAAATTTAGGTTTGCTTTGTTCTTGTTTCTGTTTTTGTTTAACTCTTAAGAAAACCCCATAAAAATCCTGTTCTTAGTTCCCTGATCGAATTTTTTTTTCTTTCTGAGAATTAGTAGTTTTCCTGTTTTTGATTCTATCTTGCTAGTTGTTATTCCATAAAAACCAGAAAAGTCAAAAAAAAATTGTTAGTTTTCCAATTTTATTGCTTGCACTGAATTCTGTCTTGTGTTACGCAATACTGTCTTTGCTTTTGTTTTACACAATTATCAATTCTGTGGTACCTTGATAGCTTGTTGTTTTTGTTGAGTGCAATCTGAACCGGTTAACAACAAGGATAGACACCATGGGAGATGAAGGAAGACAGCCCGTTGATCCTATCATACAAATGATGACTGCTCTTAGAGAAGAGATGAGGAACATAAACCAGCAAGTTGGCACAATGCGCCACGAGTTTGGTGAGCGTATAGGACGCATAGAAGCTCCACCGTGGAGAGGACCAATCCGAGGAGCACCTATACCACCAAGAGATCAAGCTGGAGATGAAGATGATGATATACCGGACTTAGAGAAGGATAGGCAACCGCCTGACCCCTTTAGACGTCCACAGCCAAGGTGTCAAGATCCTTTATGGAGGAACCCAGCTCGGGAAGGTGAGGCTAGAGAAACAAACCATGATATTAAAGTAACCCCTCCACTCTTTGCAGGAAAATCGGACCCAGAGGCATACATGGATTGGGAAAGAAGGCTAGAGCATATATTTGAGTGTTATGGCTATGGAGAACGCAAGAAGATTGCTGTTGCTGCTTCACAACTCACTGAGAACACGTTAGCTTGGTGGGACAGAACTGTAGCTGAAAGGAGAAGACAACGTTTTGGGGTAGTAGCCACTTGGAGTGACATGAAATACCTTCTACGACTTAGGTATGTCCCTGAACATTATCACCTAGACTTACAAAAGCGGTTCCGTAAGTTCTCACAGGGTACAAGAAGTGGGGATGAGTATTTTGAGGAGTTTGAGAAGCTCATGAACTCACTGGAGTTAGAGGAATCCGAAGAAGCTCTCATGGCACAGTTCATTGATGGTCTACAAGAACGCATTGCTAGGAAGGTGGAGAGAGCTCAGTATGGTGGACTACATGAGTTGTTGCATCTTGCTGTCCAAGTAGAACAACAAATCAAGCGTAAGACAGCCCTGACAATTCGCAGCAAACCAACACAATCATGGGCCGCAAGTAGTTCCAGACCATTTGAGAAAGGGAAGACAGTGGAGATTGACTCAAGGTTCAAGGGCAAAACAGCCGAGGCTCCCAAGCACAACCGGCCAGAACAAGGTAAGTTCCCTAACACTAATCAGAGAACTCGTGACATAACTTGTTTTAAGTGTCAAGGTAGGGGACACATGGCTAGAGAGTGCCCAAACCAGAGAGTAATGATTATCCACAACAATGGAGAGTATGAATCACAAGATGAGCTTGAGGATGATCCAAACGAACCAGAAGAAGAGCTTGCATATCCTGACGTTGGAGAGTTGCTTGTGACCAGGAGGATATTAAGTGTCATGATCAACCCTGAGGAAGCTCAAAGAGAAAACATCTTTCACACTAGATGCACTGTCAAGGACAAGGTATGTAATCTGATCATTGATGGAGGTTCATGTACTAACGTGGCTAGCAAGCATATGGTAGATAGGTTAGGTCTTATTAAGACCAAGCATCCAAGACCATACAGGCTGAGATGGCTCAATGATGAGACAGAGCTGAAGATTTCAGAGCAAGTCTTTGTTCCATTCAGTGTGGGGAAGTACCAAGACCAAGTTACTTGTGATGTAGTACCCATGCAAGCTGGACATCTCTTGCTTGGCCGACCATGGCAGTATGACCGAGCCACAAGTCATAATGGACGTACTAACCAGTACACATTCTTACACAAGGATCGTAAGTTCACTCTTACACCTCTTACACCAACTGAGGTACATGATTTACAAGAGCATATGAGCAAGGAAAGTGAGTCTAGCAAAACCAGTCTCTATATATGATATACCATGGATTTTAGGGTTTTTAACCATGGTATATATGTTATTTATCGAGTCTTTTACCATGTTTTAGAGTCTTTTCAGGTGTTTATTAGATACGAGCACATTTGGAGCATATGTGGTATTATGGCACTTTCTGGAGCTAATTGGGGTATTTGGCCGAGAGATATACTTCACTGTTGATATTTCAGAGCTGCAACGATCGACACACTTGTGGCAACGATCGTTGCACATGCGAGATGGGCCAAACGACGGTTTAATGAAGAATGAAGAAATTGCAGTTTTGCCCAGAAGTTCCTAATAATTAAAAAGAAGCCCCAAAACGTGTTTTAGGAATATAATTAGGTTTTACAGCCATTGTTTAAGGCTAAGCTTTTCTTACGCTAAGTTTGGATTCTCTGAGGAGATTAGAGGGGCTGGTTTTGTTCTCGGAAGAGATTTAATTTCGAACCCCTGTTTTTACTCCTTTGATTTATTTATGATATTTACTTTGATGATGTTATCTGTTATGATTACCATGTCTGAGTAGATCTCTTGTTAGGTTGAAGGATTCTCATAAAGGTTTCATGGAACCATAGTTCTAATTAGTTAAGAAGGATTCATATCTGCTAGTTCTTTATCTAAGTTGGTCTTAATGCTAAAACTGAAGTAGCTAATCAGAATTATGATGTTAGGTTGATTAATGCAGCGGAAGTTGGTTAATTTAACTAGAAATAACTTAGATAAGCAATTAAACTACTCGCAAACGGAAGTTTGGTTTAGGTTAATTGTGAACATATCAAACTTGGAATTAATGCTAGTTTAATCTGTTAGTTCTCGCAAACGAAAGTTTGGTTTGCTGCACTTAGACTTAGAGAATTATTCGCAAAGGAATTTGGTTAATTCTATATCCGTGTTTTGAGTTCTAGGACAGTTATTGATTAGATCCTGATTGATTGATTGCTTGCGTTCCTGATATCCTGAGAACTCCTGAAACCTAACGCTTCGCCTTCTTGTTTACAAACTCACCTGATTTACTTTACTTTGCTATTTAGTTTACTGTTTTCACATCTGTTTCGCTTAATTAAATCGGAACTACCAAATATCTATTGTGTGACTGAGAGTCCTTGTGGGATTCGATACCTTATATACTACGATTGCATTAACTGTGCACTTGCAGTAGAATAGGGATAATTCTTGACCTATCAAGTTTTTGGCGCCGTTGCCGGGGACTCTTTGAGTTCACCAATAGATTTAGTACTAGGATTTAGACTAAGCATTCTTTTTAATTTTCTTGTTTACTCACGTTTTCGATTTTTGGATCGCAGGGAATCGCACTGCATCGATCGACACAGGGCGAGAACAGCGATGCTGAGATCTGAGACGTTCAATAAGTTTCACTCTATGGAACCTATAATTCTGATTCGCAGTGAAAACGGCGTTTTACGAGACCAAGAGGGTCACATATGCAACGCAAAAGGTCAGAAAATAGATGGGGAAGGAAACCCCATCCTACCAGATTACCATGTATTGGTTGGGCAAGTAGCTGAGATGCAAAATAAGATAGATGACATCCACGACATCTTACTTAGGGAGAGACAGTTCCGAGCAGAGGCAAAAACTGATAAATTTGCAGAGGTACACTATATGGCTGGAGCCGACTCTTATGGACATACATTGGGACATCAGCAGAGACAAGGTTCTAGGCATGCTCAAGGATCAAGAGATCAATACTATACTTCCTGTCTGGCACCTCCTACACAAAGGAGCAAACTAGAAATGATGATAGAGCAATCAATTGAAAGGCAACAGCAGAACACAGCTTCTTTCAGCTCGAAGTTAGAGAACCTGTACACTAATTTGAATGAGAAATTTGAATCCTTGAACACTCGTATGAAGCAGCTGGACACACAGATGGATCAAGTTTCAAGTTCTACCCCAAGGAAGGGTTCTCAAGAAGCTCATACCAGCAACATTCCCATTCGGGATGACGCCCAGATGGATTATGGATCATGTTTAGCAGTTAAGGCTGTAGAATTTGTGGAAGACAGAGGGGGATTCGATGTTGGATTACCTGAGTTTGAAAGCTTCGAAGCACCTGACTCAACAGAGATTGACATGAATCTCTTGACTTGGATAGTTCAGATTGAAGCAGGACCAAGCCAAGAAGAGAAATTTGAGTCTGATATGGCTGGAATGGACCGAGAAGCGGATAAACCCGAGAATGTAGTTGAAACCCGAGCTGAGACGACAGCATCGATCGTTGCATCACAAGCACCGATCGTTGCACCCCGAAAGGAGCCAGTTTCGCTCATATCTCAGGGACCTGCTAAGGAAGTAGCCTACAAACCTCCGTTACCATTCCCGAAAGCTCCCGTTAAGTCCAAAAATGTGGTTCAGTGCACAATGGTGGTTGACAAGAAGATGGTGGTTCCGCAAGACCCTATTCTAACATCTTCAAAGCCTAAAACTACTCATAAACAGAAGGCTCCGGACATCAAATCTTTGCCAAAGGTAAAGCGCAAATCCTCTAAGTTTAAACCTCCTGACTCCACTGTTTTGAATGCAGGAAAAAGTTTCAAACCGCCTGAGTGTAAATCCCACCCTACATTCCTCCCAACGTTCCTAGGACGACATCATGCTGCTACTGCTTACACTCCACCATGGATGATAAGGCATTCACAGAGACACTCAAAGTCTCTGTTGAAACCTCCATAAGTCTGACCTCTCTCCCCAAAAGTCAAGCTAATGACTTGAAACAAGCGCTGAGTGGGAGGCAACCCACTGATAGGTTTATTTATTTTTCTTTTTAAAGTTTTTATTTTTAGGATTTCACGTTTTTATTTGTTTTTACTAGTTTTCAGATACAGAACCAAGTCTGGAGAGGAGTGACGATCGTTGCATACATGTGCGACGATCGTTGCAATTGGTCTTAATCGAAAATTAAGGTACATGTCGCTAAACCGGAATCGATTCGATTCAACCAGCATCGATCGTTGCAACTTAGCAACGATCGTTGCAGCCACGACCAGGTAAGTTACCTTAAACCTTTTCTTCTCTCTTTCTTCTCCACTTACTCATCGCCGAAACACCGCGAGCAAACACAAAAAATCGCTTTTCTTCATCGATTTCTTTGATTCAAGACACTATTTCACTTGTTTTTACACCCACAAGCTATTTCTCCTACTCATTTCTCACGAAATCAAGGTAATGTACTTCTATTTTGTGATTTTCGGATTTCACTTTTAGGGTTTTAGAAATTGGGAGTCTTGGATCTGAATTGATGAATGCATGTTGACATGATTGTGCTTTAGGTTGTTTAGTGATGGAGTGTTGATTGATTTCGTGGCTGCTAACACGATTTAGAACAATTTTGCTAACTGTTGATTGCGGCCAGAATCGCCCTGTAGCGATCGCTGCCTTTGAGCAACGGTCGTTACTCGACGATTCTGGGGAAATGTTCGATTATACGAAATCGCCTTGCAGCGATCGCTGCCTTAGTGCAACGGTCGTTGCACGACGATTCCACAGAGACTTGCCGAGACTGATTTGTTCAAATTTTCTGGTTTGCAGATGGCTGCTCAGAATCAACCACGCAAGAAACGAGCAACAGCCGCAAGCGAGGGACGCACTTTATTGTGCAAGCATGAGGCAAACAAGATGCGCAAGAACGAGATGGAGATTCTATTCAGAGGACTGAGGGAGCAGTTCAGGGGTACTGATGTGAGAAACCCGGCTGAGAAGGTAAACCTAGGAGCTGTATTTGCCCATCATCTTTGTGAGCTGCAGAAGAAGCCTTACGAAGGCGCGCGCAAGGAGATAGTAGGGAGTCTTCTCACTCCTATTTTCAGACACTGCGGGATCCCTATGGGGGATACAGAGTGCGTTACTGAGCGCGAGTTCCTGGATCTCAGTCACTTGCAGAGTGCTACGTGGCTGAAGGAGGGGAAAGTGTGGGTTTACTTCGACCCAGAGGATACACAGTATGGTATTGATCTTCCTGCTGCTAGGCTGACTCAGATTGATACGATGGATGCTTTGAGCTTCCACCCTCCTGCCAGAGATAGACGTGCAGTGCCTACCATGGCTCATCCGGAGGGAGAGCCTTCTACGAGAGCTTCATCTTCCTCTACACCTGCGACTGCTGCTGCTCCTGCTGATATTGGACCTTATCCTGAGATTACAAGGTCCTATGGAGATATGACTGAGGCTGAGTGGAGAGAGCGCAGTGATGGGATATGGAGGACTGTCTGGGAGTGGATGCGAGGTTGCACTTGCAGGAGACAGCCGCCGGTTCATCTGCCCGTACCTGTTTCTCGACGCAGACGACGATCACCGACTCCCCCCCCCGACTGATACTGATCCCGCGGCTGAGGCAGACGATGACGATGCACTGTATGGTGGGATAGATGATACTAGCGAGTGAGAGCGATATCTATGTTCAGACTTTCGGTTCTGTATTCTGACTTTTTCTTATTTCTCTTTGCACACTTTCCTTTTGATTTTTAGGATGTCTTTGTTTTGGATGATATGTTTGATATGCTATGCTGTTTGCTTCGATTTTACTCTGTTTTCAGTGTTCCAGCTTGCAGGTTTTGAAATTTGACAGATTCCAACGGACTAACCTGCTAACTTTGGGGATTTATCTGATACACGTAGTGCAACGATCGTTGCTGTCAAGCAACGATCGATACCCAACAAATCGCCTAATAACGATCGATGCACTTAGTGCAACGATCGATGCTTGAGCGACAGAGGTAAAATACGACAGAACTCAAACACATCTAACCAAATTTTTATTTCTTATTTACCAACCCTTCGCTTGACACTACTGGGGACAGTGTGTCTTAAGTGTGGGGGAGGTTCTACTAACTTCTTTCTTTTGTTTTCTTAGTTATTTTAAATTTTTCTTAATTTTGTTTTTGAGTCAAAATTGTTTAAGTAAGAAACAGTGAATTTTTGAGAAGTTTTAACAAGACTTGCAGGAACTTAAGTAACCATTGGGATGAAGTCGCAGGATCTATCTATGACTATTAGAAAACCCCATCACAGATCAACCTACTGGGAACACCCACATCACTTCAGGTATCAGAGGATCCTTTACTGACTTCACCTTAATACTGACTTAATTTTCTCACCTAAGGGCTTGGTATGCTTTATGTCGGATTCCCTGTTAGTTCTGACACAGCCTGTAAACCTGTCCTATTTGGTTCCCTTCTCCCCTTCTATAAAGTAAAAAAAAAAAAGAATAAACTGAGGATGAGTTAGTAACTCCGAAGTGGTCTCTGGGAGTGGTAGCTAAAACTATTACCTCCTGTGCATCCATGGAATGTGTCCAAAGTACACCCCATAACGGGAAGAACACTGATAAAAAAAAAAAAAAATGATACCCAATGTGGGAGAAATCAGTTGTTAAAGAAGGGAAAGAGAAGAAAGGGACTAGAGAAAGATAGTATGGTGGTCTAGTGCTGATAAGGTAAGAATCCATGTGCCTTTAGATCGATACTCCTTGGGTGAGACCGCACTTAAATACTTGCAGAAGTCAGTAGGGAGAATTTGAATGCTTGAATGTGATTGTGGAGTTTACCTAGGACAGTTGCTAAGTGTGGGGGAAGTACATGTTGGTCTTGATATCCTGTGATTGATTCTTTCAGTGGTTTACTAAGGGGAATCTGAGTATTGTAGCTTCTACGACGAAAAGAGTTTCTGAAAGTTTTCAAACCTCTTGACTACATTTAGTTCTTTGTCTTGCTTGAGGACAAGCAAGAGCTAAGTGTGGGGGAGTTGATATACCATGGATTTTATTGTTTTTAACCATGGTATATATGTTATTTATCGAGTCTTTTACCATGTTTTAGAGTCTTTTCAGGTGTTTATTAGATACGAGCACATTTGGAGCATATGTGGTATTATGGCACTTTCTGGAGCTAATTGGGGTATTTGGCCGAGAGATATACTTCACTGTTGATATTTCAGAGCTGCAACGATCGACACACTTGTGGCAACGATCGTTGCACATGCGAGATGGGCCAAACGACGGTTTAATGAAGAATGAAGAAATTGCAGTTTTGCCCAGAAGTTCCTAATAATTATAAAGAAGCCCCAAAACGTGTTTTAGGAATATAATTAGGTTTTACAGCCATTGTTTAAGGCTAAGCTTTTCTTACGCTAAGTTTGGATTCTCTGAGGAGATTAGAGGAGCTGGTTTTGTTCTCGGAAGAGATTTAATTTCGAACCCCTGTTTTTACTCCTTTGATTTATTTATGATATTTACTTTGATGATGTTATCTGTTATGATTACCATGTCTGAGTAGATCTCTTGTTAGGTTGAAGGATTCTCATAAAGGTTTCATGGAACCATAGTTCTAATTAGTTAAGAAGGATTCATATCTGCTAGTTCTTTATCTAAGTTGGTCTTAATGCTAAAACTGAAGTAGCTAATCAGAATTATGATGTTAGGTTGATTAATGCAGCGGAAGTTGGTTAATTTAACTAGAAATAACTTAGATAAGCAATTAAACTACTCGCAAATGGAAGTTTGGTTTAGGTTAATTGTGAACATATCAAACTTGGAATTAATGCTAGTTTAATCTATTAGTTCTCGCAAACGAAAGTTTGGTTTGCTGCACTTAGACTTAGAGAATTATTCGCAAAGGAATTTGGTTAATTCTATATCCGTGTTTTGAGTTCTAGGACAGTTATTGATTAGATCCTGATTGATTGATTGCTTGCGTTCCTGATATCTTGAGAACTCCTGAAACCTAACGCTTCGCCTTCTTGTTTACAAACTCACCTGATTTACTTTACTTTGCTATTTAGTTTACTGTTTTCACATCTGTTTCGCTTAATTAAATCGGAACTACCAAATATCTATTGTGTGACTGAGAGTCCTTGTGGGATTCGATACCTTATATAATACGATTGCATTAACTGTGCACTTGCAGTAGAATAGGGATAATTCTTGACCTATCAATATATCCAGTGGGGCTGTTTGCAAAACTCTTAGTGCCAAGCGCACTGTGCTACTAATGTTGTTTAAAGAGTGTTTAAGTTCAGGTTCAGGTGAGCTTGAGTTACCTACTGGAGTACAGGATGTGTTAGACAGGTTTCAAGACATCTTCTCTGAAGAACTTCCACCTGGCTTACCTCCAATCCGTGGGATTGAACACCAAATCGATCTTGTACCTGGCGCAGCCTTACCTAACAAGCCAGCATACCGTATGAACCCTGAGGAGACTAAGGAGCTCGAGAAGCAAGTGAGAGACCTCATGGAAAGAGGGTACATCAGGGAGAGCCTCAGCCCTTGTGCTGTGCCAGTACTCTTAGTACCCAAGAAGGATGGATCATGGAGGATGTGTGTGGACTGCAGGGCAATCAACAACATAACAATCAAATACAGGCACCCTATACCTCGCTTAGACGACATGTTGGATGAGCTAAGTGGTTCTACCATCTTCTCAAAGGTGGACTTGAAGAGTGGTTACCATCAAGTTAGAATGCGAGAAGGAGATGAGTGGAAAACCGCATTCAAGACAAATCAAGGATTGTATGAGTGGCTGGTTATGCCTTTTGGTTTAACTAATGCCCCAAGTACATTCATGCGACTCATGAACCAGGTTCTTCATGCTTACATAAGTAAATTTGTAGTTGTCTATTTCGATGACATACTTATATATAGTAAGAACCTAGAAGATCATATCTCACATCTTGAACTAGTGCTCAAATCACTTCGGAAGGAAGGCCTTTATGCTAACCTAAAGAAGTGCACCTTCTGTACAAACAAGCTTGTTTTCTTAGGCTTTGTAGTCAGTGAACAGTGACTCCAATTGGATGAGGAGAAGGTCAAGGCCATCCGTGAGTGGCCTACACCAACAACCATCGGGAATGTAAGGAGTTTCCATGGCTTAGCTAGCTTCTATAGGAGGTTTGTGAGGGACTTCAGTACGGTGGCCTCACCTCTTACAGCAGTGATAAAGAAGAATGTGCCATTCTCATGGGGACCAGCTCAAGAATCAGCCTTCAAACTGCTCAAATAGAGGCTTACACAAGCGCCGGTTCTGGCCCTACCCGATTTTGAAGAAGTATTTGAGGTAGAGTGTGATGCGTCTGGCATAGGGATTGGAGCTGTGTTACACCAGAGGAAGAAACCAGTGGCCTTCTTCAGTGAAAAGCTCAGTGGTGCTTCTTTGAACTACCCAACTTACGACAAAGAATTGTACGCATTGGTGCGAGCACTAGAGACATGGCAGCATTACTTGTTATCCAAGGAGTTCATCATCCATACTGATCACAAAACACTTAAGCACCTGAGAGGTCAGACTTCACTCAAGAGGAGACATGCTAAGTGGTTGGAGTTTGTAGAGACATTTTCATATGTAATCAAGTACAAGAAGGGCAAGAAGGGAAAGGAGAATGTTGTGGCTGATGCCTTGTCAAGAAGGCATGCCCTGATAGCTACCATGGAGGCTAAGGTTCTAGTATTTGAACACATCAAAGATCTATATAAAGATGATCCAGAACTAGGAGAGGCTTACCAAGCCTGTGGAAGAGGAGCATTCGGATCCTACTATCTTCAATAGGGGTTCCTATTCCGAGACAAGAGGTTGTGCATTCCTCAATGCTCAATGCGTGAGCTACTGCTTAAGGAGGCACATGGAGGTGGTCTTATGGGCCATTTTGGAGTGGACAAGACACTAGCTGTGGTGACTGATCACTTCTTCTGGCCGCACCTCAAGAGAGATGTTGAAAGGCATTGTGCAAGATGTGTAACTTGTCACAAAGAAAAATCCAGGTTACGTCCTCATGGACTTTATCTACCTTTACCTATTCCTAACACACCATGGGTGGATATTTCTATGGACTTCGTGCTAGGGTTGCCTAAGATTAAACACAAAGACTCTGTCTTTGTTGTTGTGGATCGATTCTTTAAGATGGCTCACTTCATTCCATGTGACAAAACCAATGATGCCACACAAGTTGCTGATCTATTCTTCAAGGAAGTGGTGCGTTTACATGGTATACAGAGGACCATAGTATCTGACCGAGACACAAAGTTCTTGAGCCATTTTTGGAAGACATTGTGGAGGAAGCTCGGGACGAAACTTCTATTCTCCACAACTTGTCATCCTCAAACGGATGGTCAAACCGAAGTGGTAAACCGTACCTTATCTACTTTGCTTAGGGTCACTCTTGGTAGAAACTTAAAAACATGGGTAGATTGTTTGCCATTCATTGAGTTTGCCTATAATCATGCTACACATTCTGCTACTAAAATGTCTCCATTTGAAATTGTGTATGGTTTTAATCCACTAACACCTCTTGATCTGTCGCCAATTCCCCAAGTTGTGCAAGTTAATCTAGATGGTCTCAGGAAAGGAGAGTTTGTAAAGAAGCTACACCCGAAAGCAAGAGACAACATTATCAAGAAGACTGAAGAATACAAGAGGCGAGCAGACAAAGGCCGCAAGGAGTTAGTCTTTGAGCCAGGAGAGTGGGTTTGGCTCCACATGAGACCAGAGAGGTTTCCACAGAAAAGAAGCTCGAAGCTGGCGCCTAGGGGAGATGGCCCCTTCAAAGTTCTAGAACGGATCAACAACAATGCCTACAAACTAGAACTCCCAGGTGAATTCAATATTTCACATAGCTTCAATGTGGCTGATCTATCTCCATATGATGCAGATTATCCAGTTTTGAGGACAAAACCTTCTGAAGAGGGTGGGAATGATGAGGACATCCAACCAAGCACTGACCCGCAAACCATACCTGAGGTCAAGGAAGCTCCAATGACTCGATCTACGACAAGGAGACTCAGGGAAGGATTCAACACGACAGTAGAGAACCTCATGAACTCAATGGAACTTGGAGACTACCTCAAGAACGAGCCCAAGAAGCAAGAGGCATTAGAAGACTTGGACAGTGTAAGCGATGTGGATAACACAAGAGATTTGGACTGTGTAAGCGATGTGGATAACACAGGAGGCTTGGACTGTGTAAGCAACAAGGAAGCTGAACCTTCTCATCCAAAGACGCGTCCAGGGGAACCATGGGCCAGACAATGCCAAGTCTTTACCATCCGGCCCAGCCCATGCTAAGTCCGAGAGTTGGTGGACTCTCTTGCACTCTTTTTCCCTTGGGTGGTTTTATCCCAAAGTGGTTTTACTCCCAAGGTTTTTAATGAGGCAAGTCGGCCCACTTACACCCATAAATCGAGGATTGGCCGCCAAGGAAGGATTACACACCTTCCTTTCTTGTTCAACTCGGTTATTCTCATTCAAGACCGAGATTATTTGTTTTTCATTTTTTGTAACTTTTCAATTCTGCATTTAAACATCTCTTGTAACATTGAGAAAGTTGTTGGGAATGTCCTGAAATCTATTGTACTTGCTCTAAGTGAAAGTCGTATAGTCGAGATAAGACAATCACATAACACTGGGTAGTCATAACGCTTTGCTAGAAGCCACTTATGATCAATGAGTTAAGAACTCATTGCTAGTGTTATATGATCCTACAGGGTCACACACCTAAGCAAACTGGGCGTTAAAGATGAGGTTGATCATTAATGTAATGATCCAGTAAATGCATATGTGATATGCATTCGATATCAATGTTCTGGGGAGCATCGATCGTTGCAGATAGTGCATCGATCGATGCACTCGCGGATTAATCAGATTAATTCGGTTAATCGTTGGTTAATTCCGTTGTGGTTTAAGGCGACATATATAAGATATATGGTCGACCTAAACTCGTCCCTAACCTAATTCACAGCCACCAGAACACAGAAATAAACCTCTCTGGAGATAAGATCTCTGTAAGGCACTAGCATCCCTTCGGGCCAGTTTGTGTGCATGTGGATACCAGTAGAGGCGCAGCATTTGAGGCGCTTCGTGATCTCGATTATCTGCTAATACTTCCGCTGCAAATCAACATGTAAATCTGAGATCCCATAGATTCAATTATATGAACTTTAGATCCTAGGCTCGGAATTCAGACTAGGGTTGCTAATCCTGATTAGAACTGCTAGAAATTCCTTCAGTGGTATCAGAGCTTTAGGGTTCCATTGAATCTGTAGCGTGATGATTAGATTAGTTGAATCTAGATCTTTGTATAATTGATACAAGCATGCTAAAAATCGTTTTGATCAAAGTAACCTAGTTTAGGGTTTTGTTCGAAAACGTTTTAAGGTTTTTCGCATAGTGTCGATCGTTGCCAATCGGGCATCGATCGACACAGAGCGAAAACCCGAATAAATTTAGGGTTTTTCGCATGGTGTCGATCGTTGCCAATCCAGCAACGATCGATGCAGGGCGAAAACCCGAATAAACCTAGTTTTCGCCTAGTGTCGATCGATGCAATTGTTGCATCGATCGACACAGCCTCGCGAGATTGTTGGATCGGTTCAATTGGATTGGACCGGTTATCGAGCTTGGTTAATAATGGTCGAACACTGTGAATGGTTTAAATGCGATTGGTTTGATTAGGTTGGCATCGACCGATGCTAATGTAGCATCGATCAACGCTGACCGGTATTCAAAACCGGATCAATTGGATTGATCGGTTATCGCGGATTAATTAATTTTAAGAATTAAAACATAGTAAAACTGAACGTTTTAAATGGTTCCGTTCCTCAACCAAATATCAAGTGTTACTTGATGTCTTTCCAATCTTGTCAGCTGTCAAGACCCATTTAATTGTGCGATAGACTTGCAGTGCAAGATGTCCACAATTACATGAGTAAGACAGAGGTAATCGTGTTGATGGACTTGCAGTGCAAGACATCAACAATTACATGACTCAAGAGATCGGTTTACTTGACTGGGCTATCAAAATCGTTTTGGGCCCAGAGACATCAGGTGGATTGGACATAAGATGTTAATCCACAACCAAGAGTTATATTGGATATAACTAGCAAAGTCGTTGCTTACCTAGATAGCTAAAATATGGGTGATAGCCAGTGGCTCACTCAAGTTTGGTGAAGTATGGGTCTTGGATCATTATATTCATTTGAGGAAACATTGTTTGAATATAATGCGAGTTTTCTTAATAATTAAGACTACTCATTTCTTGAACATCATAACTAAACCTCCCTTGTTTTTCAGCTATGTCTAGCACAAACCATCGTAACAATTTCTCCCTGCGATCCGTCCTTGAGAAGGACAAGTTAAATGGATCAAACTTTCTTGAATGGTATAGGAACTTGAGAATTGTTCTCAAACAGGAGAAAAAGGACTATGTCCTTGAGAAAGTTCTCCCCAAGAAGTACCGAGCCAATGCCTGGCAGTCAGATAAGGATGCTTGGGATAAGCATTATAATGATGCGGTGGATGTGAGTTGTCTCATGTTGGCTACCATGAACTCGGAATTGCAGAAGCAATATGAGTACGTGGAGTCGCCAAAGGAGATGATCACTGGCCTGAAAAGTATGTTTCAGGAGCAGGCACGAACTCAGAGATACCAGACGGTTAGATCTCTGATTGAGTGCAAGCTACCAAAGGGCGAACCAGTTAGTCCTCATGTCATTAAGATGATGGGTTATATTGATAACCTGGGGAAACTGGATTGTCCCATTAGCCAAGAGTTGGCTACTGATATCATTCTGCAGTCACTGCCGTCAAGCTATGATCAATTTGTTATGAACTATAACATGAACAACTTGACGAAGACGTTGACTGAATTGCATGGGATGCTTAAGACTGCTGAACCTAACATCAAGAAGGACACCCCAAATGTCCTTATGGTACAAAAGGGTAAAAAGTTTAAGAAACTTGGTAAGAACAAAGGTGATGGCAAGACGAGCTCGATTGTGAATCCAAGCGAGTCTGGCCATGCTCCTAAGGTTAAAACCAGTCCTTCTGAAAATGTTAAGTGCCGTTATTGTAATGGTTATGGGCATTTGAAAAGAAACTGCAATAAATTCTTCGAAGATTATGAGAAGCTGAAGAAGACGTACGAGACTTCTTCTTCAGGTATTTATGTTATAGAAGTAAATGTTACTTCTTATGGTTCTACTTATTGGGTATTAGATACCAGCTGTGGTACTCATATTTTGTGAAAATGTGCAGGGCCTGAGCAAAAGTAGGACTATGGAGAAAGGACAAGTGGATCTACGCGTGGAAATGGAGCAAGAGTTGCTGCATTAGCCGTAGGAGTATTTCATTTGTTTTTCTCTATTATGGCATGGTTTTGAACTTAAAACTGCTACTATGTACTTGCTATGAGCAGAAAGATTATTTCTATTCCTTGTTTGGATATGGAAAGGATATCAGTTTTCAAATTAAGAATAAGTGTTATTCATTTGATTACAATGATATATTTTATAGTAGCAATCCATTAGAGAATGGACTTTATGTTCTAAACCAGAATGTGCCTAACTATAACATTAATACCAAGAGATTCAAGTCAAATGATATGAATCAAACTTCTCTTTGGCATTGTCGTTTTGAGCCACATAAATGAGAAATAGATTCAGAATCTCCATAGTGATGGGCTTTTGGACTCATCTGATTATGAATCATAATGAGTAAAGTGAATCTTGTTTATTGGGTAAAATGACGAAGGCCCCTTTCAACAAAGGTAGTATCGATCGACACATACAATGCGTCGGTCGATACAGGTTGCGAACGAACAAAATGAAAGGGCCAGAGGCTTATTGGGCTCTATACATACGGATGTGTATGGCCCGATGAGCGCTAATGCTAGAAGAAACTTTCAGTACTTCATTGCCTTTGCTGATGATTTCAGTAGGTAAGGTTATGTCTTATTAATAAGACAGAAGTCAGAATCTTTTGAAAAGTTCAAAGAGTTTCAGAATGAAGTACAGAATCAATTTGGCAAAAGTATTAAAGCTCTACGATAAGATCATGGACGTGAATACTTAAGTCAATTATTTAGTGATCATCTGAGAGAATGTGAAAGTGTTTCACAATTCACTCCTCCTGAATCGGACTTTATCAGATATTGTTCGATCAATGATGAGTCACTTAGATCTTCCATTATCCTTCTAAGAATACACTCTAGAAATGTCTGAGTTTACACTAAATAGGTTTCCATTAAAATCAGTTACAGAGATACCACATGAGATGTGGAATGTAAATGTTTCTGATTTATCCATCATGAAGATTTGGAGTTGCGAGACTTATATAAAACGTTTAATCTCTGATAAGCTCACACCCAAACCCTATAAGTGCTACTTCATTGGTTGTCCTAACATAACCAAGGCATGTTACTTTTACAACCAGTTCGAGAACAAATTGTTTGTTGCTCGGAACTATGTTTTCTTGAGAAAGACTTTCTTTCCAAGAAGAACAGTGGGAGTAAAAGTACAACTCGAAGAAATTCGAAAAATCACAGGAGACTGCTCAACCTGATGGGGAAGAGCGGCAGTTGGATCTACAAAGAGTTGTAGAACCTGCACCTGTGGTGCCTAGAGTTTATAAAGGATCTGGTGAATGTATATTCGATATACATTCAAAAGGCGAGTTTCTGAAGAAGTGTCGATCGACGCAAAAGTTGCATCGATCGACACAGATCGCGAACCAAAAATATTGATTTTGGTTTATGACTTAATTAACTACGGTTTTAAATCTTGGTTAATTAGGTTATGGTAAAAGTATACATATATGAATATGTGCGCGACTTTTACACAAATATGAAGCTCGCAGATCCAAAAGGATCTGTCACGAACTCGAGAAATGTGGATTTCTCGTAACCAATTACCGTGATCTATTGATCATTGAAAGTGATGGGCCTGCGAATTTTGAAGAAGCAATGATGGGCCTTGACTCCGAAAATGGCTGAAAGCCGCTGAATCCGAACTGGGATCCATGTCACAGAACCAAGTATGACTTGGGCTGATTTACCTGATGGTGTAGAAACCATTGTGAGTAAATGGATTTTCAAGAAGAAAAGTTGACATGGATGGTTATATTCAGATGTAAAAAGCAAGGTTGGTGGCAAAAGGTTTCAAGTAAATTCATGGTATTAACTGTGAAGAAACCTAATCCCAGACACCGTGCTTATGTTCATTCGGATTCTTCTAGCAACTGCCACTCATAATGGTTATGAGATCTGGCAGATGGATGTGAAAACAGTTTTCCTTAATGGAATTCTGGAAAAGGATGTGTACATGACACAACCTGAAGTTTTCATTGATCCTAATGAAGCTAGGAAGATATGCAAGCTTCACCAATCCATTTATGGATTGAAGCAATCATCTCGGAGTTGGAATCTTCGTTTTGATGAAGCAGTCAAAAGGTTTGACTTCGTCAGGAACGAAGAGGAACCGTGTGTTTACAAGAGGACTAGTGGGAGCGCAGTTGCATTACTAGTATTGTATGTTGATAACATACTACTTCTCGGAAAAGAAGTTCCATCGTTTCAGTCTGTTAAGACGTGACTCGAAAGTTGTTTTTCGATGAAATTATGGGAGAAACCATATACATTCTTGGAATAAGAATCTATAGAGATAGATTGGATAAGCTAATTGGATTGTGTCAAGATACTTATAGTGATAAGGCCTTGCACATGTCCAATATGCAGGATTCCAAGAAGGGCTTCGTGCAAATGACTCTTGGTATTACTCTTAGCAAGACGCAGTGTTCTTCGACACACGCTGAGCAAGAGCGAATGAGGGTCAGACTACTGCTAAAGGCATTATATGTCTTAAGATGTGATCTTAATTTTAGTGGGAGTCATTGTTATTAATTTTAGTTATGATATGATGTTCGTATAAACATAATTTGATTATGTTATTGAAATCTGACATCTATATTATTTAATAATGGTTGTTAAATAATAGTCCCAAGTAATTTATGACATTTTATAGGTCATCAAGTATGTGACTTGATCATGAAACCCTATAAGTGATAAATGACATAAAGTAAGTTGGTCCCTGGTCAAGGTTGTTAAAGTGGGACATTAACAACCGCGTGAGACTAGTATGTGAGGTGACTGATGACTAAGTTTCATGGAGTCATTAATAAGAGTATTAAAGTCAATCACATAGATATGTGTTAGAGAACACATGATCGGATTTGACCCGTTAATGAGAACTCTACAAGATGTTATATGAGTGTCATAAGAGTTTCTCATTACGACTAAAGAGAGTAGTCCTTAGACTTGAGTTCATAATGTACTCTCTTATATGGATTGGTTCGTCTTGACTTTGTCAAACGTCAGCCGTAACTGGTGATCATAAAGACACTGATTAGGCGTATCATGAGGTATAAAAGAGACATGGATGGAACAGGATGGGATTTGTACCTCCTATATAACAGGAGTTAAATATCTCTGGGCCTATCGAAGATTTGATACTGGAAATGCGTGGCCGCGCTCAAACGAGGTGATTGTCAGTCGTTTGTTTTTCATCAGTACAAATCGGGATTCGATAAACGTAATCTGGTTGAATAAGGATGACACAGTGCTTGCCTTATGCTAGATTGAGATATAGCTACAAAGGGATTAAAGGAATAGATGATTCCAGTACAAGTGGGAGATTGTTGGGAATGTCCTGAAATTTATTGTACTTGCTCTAAGTGAAAGTCGTATAGTCGAGATAAGACAATCACATAACACTGGGTAGTCATAACGCTTTGCTAGAAGCCACTTATGATCAATGAGTTAAGAACTCATTGCTAGTGTTATATGATCCTACAGGGTCACACACCTAAGCAAACTGGACGTTAAAGATGAGGTTGATCATTAATGTAATGATCCAGTAAATGCATATGTGATATGCATTCGATATCAATGTTCTGGGGAGCATCGATCGTTGCAGATAGTGCATCGATCGTTGCAGATAGTGCATCGATCGATGCACTCGCGGATTAATCAGATTAATTCGGTTAATCGTTGGTTAATTCCATTGTGGTTTAAGCCGACATATATAAGATATATGGTCGACCTAAACTCGTCCCTAACCTAATTCACAGCCACCAGAACACAGAAATAAACCTCTCTGGAGATAAGATCTCTGTAAGGCACTAGCATCCCTTCGGGCCAGTTTGTGTGCGTGTGGATACCAGTAGAGGCGCAGCATTTGAGGCGCTTCGTGATCTCGATTATCTGCTAATACTTCCGCTGCAAATCAACAGGTAAATCTGAGATCCCATAGATTCAATTATATGAACTTTAGATCCTAGGCTCGGAATTCAGACTAGGGTTGCTAATCCTGATTAGAACTGCTAGAAATTCCTTCAAAAGTCACCTTTTGACATATCAATAAACCCTTGCGTTTTTTCATCCTTTTGAGCAGCCACCACCTGTTCTTGTGTTGCTTGTGTTCCTTGTGTGTGATTCACAAAGAGGACAAGTGTTTGTGCAGTATCAGAGACCCGTTCATCATCTCTGTGGTGCCTTCGATCCACCAGCCTTACCATCAACCGATTCAACAGGAGAGAGCGTCAAAGCCAGTCTGTTCAATCCCATCCCTTACACACGACCATCCCTTGAGTAACAGGAGAGAGCGATATAGCCAGCCTGTTTCTTCCATCAACCACCTTGTGAGGCTCCATCCTTTGAGTCTTACACCAGACCGGCTTGGATTCCGGCGGGAGAGTGGAACATCATGGTGAATCAATGGAGGGAGACGAACGACGGGAATTGGTTCGGGAACCAATCACAAAATAATAACAATTAAAAATAATAATAATGTAACTTTTATTTAATAAAAGAATGAATTTATGTTTTTTTGTTTAATTCAAAAATAATTGTTTTTTAAAAAATATTATATACTAATGACATAATATATAACTAACGTTGAATTATATAAACGAATAAGTCATCGTATCACAGTGGTTTGAGAACTATGCTAAACTGTCCAAAGGTCTCGGGTTCGAGACCCTTTTACAACTGGTTTTTTATGAACCCACGCATTACCAACGGATTATCGACAGACTACTCGCCCTGTCGGGAATCTGTCGGAATTTTACCGACGGATCAAGTTTCCGTCAGAATTTACCGACCCAAATCCGACGACTATTAACCCGTCAATTCTCTGTCGGAAAGCTGTCGGAATTGCCGACGGTAAATTTTATGTCGGAAATTCCGTCGGTTAAAACCTTGTTTTCTTGTAGTGATTGGATCTTATTTGTTCATCTGTTTTTAAGCAGGTAACGGAGAGGTTCCAAAGCTCTGATCCTGTTCTAGATTCCAAAGCTCTGCATATCCCTGCTGGAGACTTAAGCTTTGGATCAGGGGCACAGCTTAAAAACGCGGTACAACATCAAGAAACATGATTCAAATTGTTATAATATTCACTTCATACTAATGTTTCTTGAATGTTATAATATCTCGGATATGTTTCAATCATCCAATAATATGTACTTTTCTTTTTTTGGCAGTAATTTATTTTACATTTAAAATCATTGAAGATTCTTAGTTTTACCATTATCACTGCCTCCATAAAAAGTATGTGTTCTATATTTGCAGAAAAAATCAAAACTTATTTAGCAAACAGCTAAAGATTTTTAAAAATATCAAAAGGTAGTCGCTTTAAACAATATAATATATTAGAAACAAAATAAAGATTTTTTTAGTCAAAAATAAAGTTAATACATAAACATACACAATATGAATAAAACAAATTTGAATATTAGATGTCAACCCCAATAGGAAATGTGCAAAGTTTTGGATTAGTAAAGCAAAATTAAGTAGGGTTTTATCACAAAGTATAATGTTCTTATATAAACATAGGGTAATAAATTTCATCGATGGCCGATGTTTTTTTTATTCAATAGATTTTTTTTTCATATTTATCCGTAAATCATTTTCGGTAAGCTATCTTCTCCTCATGATTCGAGCCATGAATTTAAACCAACAACAAATATTAGCTAAAAATAGTAACTATATTGTTCAACCGTCTTTTTAAACAAATTCTAACATATATGTCATTAAGTAATAGCCGTTGTTTTTCTTTCAATTTAATATTTTTTTGATTTGATGTGTTAATCTATCCGAAAGACGAAACGAAAGGATGTTAATCAAAATATATATATATATATGTTTCTTGACCTAATGGATTTTTCTAATGTTATTTTAACTTATTTATATATTCACAATTAGCTATATAATTATAAAAAATGTAGATCAAAGATGGTTGTAGTGTTAATACATTTTTTATATCAAAAATATAATGTTAATATAATTTATTTTCAAAAAAAAAGTTTGTTGTGATATTGACTATCTAAACTATCAATGTGAACATTTAATTTAAGAAATAGAACTAGGACAAACTCTATTCCAATCATTTTTGGATGATTAGGAAATTAGAGTCTTTAGATCAGTATGTCTCTATAAAACGGATATATACCAAAACCAAATTAAGAAGAGAAGATTTCTCTCAAATAACTAAAAATGTTAACTTTAACACGTATTTCTTTATCAAGTAATAACCGATGTCAAATATATAAACAATGTTATTGCAAATTAATAGATTAAGATACAATGCCCGTGCAACGGGCCAGAATACTAGTTATGTGATAATTTTAAAAAATTTCATGTATTTGTTTTAATTCATAGTTGTATCCACTATATCCACTATATATATGGAAACTTTAAAGAGATTTTGGCCCCTAATTATCTATGATTATCCAAAAAGGTTGCTCATTGCTACTTGGAAAACTGTTGTTGAGAACTGAGCAGGCGAAGATGGAGATGACGAGAGAGATAGAAACGATGAGGATGGAGATTGGAGATGGAGATGAATACTCTGTATAAAAACTCCGTTAGCAGTCGCTAAATAAAATTAATTTCTACATACTTTCAATAAATCTCATTGGCACAGTGACATTAACCTTCGTTGAAGATGTCTTGAAGTTGGGAGTTCGAACCAAGTGACATGCGATTTTTTTAAATAAAACATTCAAAACAACGTAATTTGAGTTAAAACCAGATTAAAAGCAAAACGACATCATTTAGTTTAACGTTAACAGTAAACGTCGATTTAATGAACATTTATTTTTTTGTTTAAAATTTTAACGGTGAGTTTAATTGGCCAGTCAACGATAACTTATTGAATAAATTGTGAAAATCAATAAAAGTTTAGTGTTTTTTTTCAGACTAAAGTTTGTATTCATTTTGGCCATTTCTGCAAAGTAAATTTACTAATCTTAGCTTTCTTTCGGATAATGATAAAGTAACCCAATTTTTAATGCAATTCTAAACAGATTCGATATTGAACACAAAAAAAAACTGAATTTTGACTCCTAAAAAAACAAATTAAATTAAAAAGCCAAATTGTTTAAATCGGTATTTTCTGCTTATTCATCTGAACCGGTTTCAATTTATTGTCCGGTGTTTCATTAATTTATTAAATCTTAGCTTTCTTTCGGATAATAATAATCATAATAATAAAGTAACCCAATTATTAATGCAATTCTAAACAGATTCGATTATATTGCCCTTCCCCCTCAAAAAAACAGAGCGAACCCCTTCATCGTCTTCTCCAAGAACCATTCTTTCTCTCACAAAACCTCCGTCGTCGTCAGCTTCTGGATAGACGATAATGGAGAACTTTGACTTCCCTCGTGACAGACCTATTCAACAGTTTGACGCATTCTACACCGATTGGCACCGATATGTGAGCGTACAAGTCATTCCGTTCTTCCGGCCCCAGCATTCCTCCCTCTTTAACGACTACTTCGTCAAGCAGTTGGAATCGTACTACCAAATTCTTGACGATTACGCTAACCCTAACACAATCTTTAACATCCTGTACCCGTCATCGCGCACAAACTGCTTTGAAATGCCTATTCTTTTCCTCGGCGATATCCATCCTTATCTCCTCATACGTCTCGTCAAAGGTTTCATGGCACGAGCGGATCAAGATCCCAACAGCACCGACCCTCATATTTGCGCTTGGAAAGACAGAACTTTCACCATGATGATGAATATCGATGGTATTGAAGTCAAAATTAGAGATACCGTCGCTGATCTACTGAATCGTTTGGGGGAGGCGAAGTATCCTTTCATGGACCGGTTCATTAGTAACTGGATCTCTTACACTCAGCAAGAGAGACGTAGCGTTAAAGAGATTTCATCTACTGTATCAGCTGAGGAAAAGTTTGTGGGGATTTTTCACAGTGCAAATAAACTGAGGAAGACTGTGATCAAGGAAATCCTCGAAGTACTAAACGTTCATCAAGGGGCTCTGTTTCTTGAAAGTGTATGCGAGTTTTTTACTGGGTTTAATCATCAGGATCAGGTTCGTTCTGCTCTAACATTTAATATCTTTATTTGGTTGAAGACTTTGTTTGTTATCTTTGTTGGTGATTCTTCTTGTTGATCTAACATTCTAATTTTTGCAGGCGGTTCAGGTTCAACCACATGAGGGCACGCTGCTTGAAATGACCCCAAATGAGTTATTTTACCAGTCTTATCCATCTTCAAGTTCAACAGCTGCACCACCACAAGCACCGGGAACAATACCTTCTTGTTATGTCATCTTTGTCGGCGACTTGGTGAAACACCTCACGTCGGAGATGCTGTTTCAGATGTTTATCGATCGCTATCCATCGGTATTTGGGGCCAGAGTCTGTCGCCATCGCACGGGAATAAACACGGGAAAAAGCATGGGATACGGTTTTGTTGGTTTCCAAAACGAATCGGATCAACTGCTTGCGGTGCACGAAATGAACAACGCCGTCACTATATATTCCGATAAGCCAATCCGAGTTGGTAAGGCTACTAGAAATACAATTTTTTAGTTGGTATTGAGTGTGAACTGAAATAGTTGTAACCAGTTACACGTGGCCCACTTTCACATTTTAGGATTTGCATGGTTCTTTAAAATAATGAGTTTCTTTTATGTGGTAGACACCGACTGATAAGACATTGATTAGTAAATAGTAATCTAACAAGTAATGAGCCAGAGATGTAACACCGGATTGAATCACCGGCGGATTCTGTAGATAATGAAGAAACAGAGGATGCAATAGTTTAATTAATGTAAAATTTACAATTAAACAACATTCGAACTTAGTTTAGTTGGTAGTCCAAAAGAAGATTTAGTATGTGACAGCAAAACCTTTAAGCCGCTGGTTCAATCCGGGAGGTTGGATTGTTTACTTTTTTTATTCAGTGACTTCGAGATAGTTGATGGATAAAATCACAACTTTTTGAATACACTAAAATTTGGGATGATGAACTTAACTGCCACTTTTCCAAAAAAAATGATCAATGATGTCACTACATAATTTCTATACCACCAATATCTTTCTTCTCCTATTTTACTCTCCAATGAAAGTCTCTAAAACTAGTAGAGGGTTTGAGAATTTGAGAAAGGTTAAAAAAGGTGGTTAATATGTTGGTTAAAAAAGCTGGTTAAAATGCTGAATAAAAAAAACAAAAAGAAAAACAAATTGTTCTTCTTCTTCCCCACGAGCTAGACGAAAATGGTGGTCGGGAAATGAAAAATTCGACGACGACGACGGAAATCGACTCTCCTCAGATCGGCGGTAGCTCTTCTCAGATCGGCGGTAGTTCTCTTTTTGGTAAGCTTGATTATGTGATGAATATCAAACAATTTGAATTGGTATTCAAGTTGAAGTTCAATTAGGGATTTGAGATAAATTAGGTGTTGGTATTCATGTTTCTAGTGATTATTAGGTATGTGCATTGGTACATTGCTTCATAGTTGTCTTGAATCGTGTTGAATCATAGTAAAACGAGGAATCCCAAAATCAAATCGATTTGAATCCAAATCTGCAGATTTAGTCCAACTGGTACAACTGCTTTGGAGGATAATAATTGGTACAACTAATGAACAGTTGGACCAGTTGGACATAAATATCGGAACAACTGGTACATTTACATCTAACTGTAAAAACTTGTGTAATCCCTAATTATTATTTTTTGTGTATTTACATTAGGCGTCGTTGAACATGTACACAAACGTGCAATTTGACTATGGAGGGTGCTATTCAGAAGATCATGAATGGATTTCAAGAAATTCTCTATACGCTATCTTGTTTAAGACTTCATATTTGGAGGAGATAACATATGAGGTGTTAGTAGATAAGATATGCAAGAAGATTAGGGTAGATCAAACCGCCCGGACGCTGAAATTGATGTTTGGTTCCCTAGGATCCAGGGTCTAGGTGATTGAATCTAAGAACTGACCTCGTGATTACCTGTAGATTGGCAGCGGAAACTGGAGCAGGTAAACGAGATCTAGAGCGCCTCAATCGCTGCGCCTCTATCGTAGTCCACACGCACACAAGCTGAAATCCGCCGGGATGCTAGTGCCGGGAATCAGATCTCCTGTGGATTCTGAGTTTCTGTGTTTCTGCTTTCTCTCTGAGAAGCAACACTGACGGCCTGGGCTCATGTTGATCATATAAGACATTATATATCGATCTGGGATGACCCAAAACGACTTACAGATCAAGCCCGATTCGTTTAAGTCATTAACTCGAAACTTCAGTTTCGAGGCCCGATGTGCATCGATCGATGCACATACTGTTGGGAATGTCCTGAAATCAATTGTACCTACTCTTGGTTAAGTCGTAACGTCGAGGTTCGACAATCGTATAATATTAGGTGGTTATAATGTTTTGCTAGAAACCGCTTATAATCTATAGATTGAGAATCTATTACTAATATTATATGATCCTACAGGGTCACACACCTAAACAAACTGGATCGTAAATCTATTGGAGTTTTATATTAATACTATATATATGTGATATGTATAATATTATATATGTGTATATTGTGTGTGTGTATATATATATATATATATATATATTGTATATACGAATGTGGCACTATTTTGGTTAATGGACTTGTGTCTTAATTAAACTAATGAAAGCTCTTATTTGTGAAATGGGCTTGGTCCACTACGAAACCTAAATGTTAGATTTAGTAGACATATCTATATATATACATAAAAGTGACGATGCATATGATGCTCTCTCACGGTCAATACCAAAATACACAACCACATATAAAACCCTAAAACACGAACGGTTCGTGGAATGATTTTCGAGATTAGATCTCAACGGTACTAGCATCCCATTCTGTTCCAGTTTGTGTGCGTGTGGATACCGGTAGAGGCGCTACACTTGAGGCGCTTTAAGATCTCGATTACTTGTTTATCTTCCGCTGCTAATCACCAGGTAATTCTGAGATCCCATTGATTCAACTATATGAACCCTAGATCCTAGGCTTGGAATTCAGACTAGGGCTGCCTAATTGGATTAGGATCTGCTAGAAATTCCTTCAGTGGTATCAGAGCCTTAGGGTTCTATTGAATCAGTAGCATGATGATTAGATTAGTTGAATCTAGATCTCTGTATAATTGATACAAGCATGCTAAAACTCGTTTTGATCAAAGTAACCTAGTCTAGGATTTTTGTTCGAAAACGTTTTAGGGTTTTTCGCATGGTGTCGATCGATGCCAATCCGGCGTCGATCGACACAGGGCGAAAACCCGAATAAAACTTATGTTTCGCCTAGTGACGATCGACACAAGAGTTGTGTCGGTCGACACAAACCTCGCGAAATTGATAAATCGGTTCAATTGGATTGGACCGGTTATCGAGCTTGGTTAATAATGGTTAAACGCTAAGAACGGTTTATTGCGATTGGTTTGATTAGGTTAGCATCGACCGACACTAATGTAGTGTCGATCGACACTGACTGGTTATCATAAAACCGGATTAATTGGATTGATCGGTTATCGCAAATTGGTTTTGGTTAACCTGCATCAATCGACACTAAAGTAGTGTCGGTCGACACAAGGTCCGATGGTTTAGGTTATTGAATCTGAAATCACAGAACCAAACCAAAATGAACCATTTTAATTAGAAGAATTAAAACATAATAAAACTGAACGTTTTAAAGGTTCCGTTCCTCAACCAAATATCAAGTGATACTTGATGTCTTTCCAATCTTGTCAACTGTCAAGACTCATTTAGTTGTGTGATAGACTTGCAGTGCAAGATGTCCACGATTTCATGAGTAAGACAGGAAGTAATCGTGTTGATGGGCTTGCAGTGCAAGGCGTCAACAATTACATGACTGAAGAGATTGGTTTACTTGACTGGGCCATCAAATCGTTTTGGGCTCAGAGACATCAGGTGGATTGGACATAAGATGTCGATCCACAACCAAGAGTTATATTGGATATAACTAGCAAGGTCGTTGCTTACCTAGATAGCTAAAGTTGAGTGATAGCCAGTGGCTCACTCAAGTTTAGTGAAGTATGGGTCTTGGATCATTATATTCATCTGAGGAAACGTTGTTTGAATATAATGCGAGTTTTCTTAATTGTTAAGACTTCTCATTTCTTGAACATCATAACTAAAACCTCCCTTGTTTTTCAGCTATGTCTAGCACAAACCATCGTAACAATTTCTCCCTGCGATCCGTCCTTGAGAAGGATAAGTTAAATGGATCCAATTTTCTTGAATGGTATCGGAACTTGAGAATTGTTCTCAAGCAGGAGAAGAAGGACTATGTCCTTGAGAAAGTTCTCCCTAAGAAGTACCGAGCCAATGCCTGGCAGTCAGATATGGATGCTTGGGATAAGCATTCTAATGATGCGGTGGATGTGAGTTGTCTCATGTTGGCTACCATGAACTCGGAATTGCAGAAGCAATATGAGTACGTGGAGTCGCCAATAGAGATGATCACTGCCCTGAAAAGTATGTTTCAGGAGCATGCACGAACTCAGAGATACCAGACGGTTAGGTCTCTGATTGAGTGCAAGCTACCAAAGGGCGAACCAATTAGTCCTCATATCATTAAGATGATGGGTTATATAGATAACCTGGGGAAACTGGATTGTCCCATTAGCCAAGAGTTGGCTACTGATATCATTCTGCAGTCACTGCCGTCAAGCTATGATCAATTTGTTATGAACTATAACATGAACAACTTGACGATACGTTGACTGAATTGCATGGGATGCTTAAGACTGCTGAACCTAACATCAAGAAGGACACCCCAAATGTCCTTATGGTACAAAAGGGTAAAAAGTTTGAGAAACTTGGTAAGAACAAAGGTGATGGCAAGACGAGCTCGATTGTGAATCCAAGCGAGTCTGGCCATGCTCCTAAGGTTAAAACCAGTCCTTCTGAAGATGTTAAGTGCCGTTATTGTAACAGTTATGGGCATTTGAAAAGAAACTGCAATAAATTCTTGGAAGATTATGAGAAGCTGAAGAAGACGTACGAGACTTCTTCTTCAGGTATTATGTTATAGAAGTAAATGTTACTTCTTATAGTCCTACTCATTGGGTATTTGATACCAGCTGTGGTACTCATATTTTGTGAAAATGTGCAGGGCCTGAGCAAAAGTAGGACCATGGAGAAATGACAAGTGGACCTATGCGTGGGATATGGAGCAAGAGTTGCTGCATTAGCCGTAGGAGTATTTCATTTGTTTTCTTTTATGGCATGTTTTGAACTTAAAACTGCTACTATGTAACTGCTATGAGCAGACAGATTATTTCTAATCCTTGTTTGGATATGGAAGGATATCAGTTCTCAAATCAAGAATAAATGTTATTCATTTGATTACATTGATATATTTTATAGTAGCAATCCATTAGAGAATGGACTTTATGTTCTAAACCTGAATTGCCTAACTATAACATTAGTACCAAGAGATTCAAGTCAAAAGATACGAATCAAACTCTTTCCCTGGCATTGTTGTTTTGAGCCACATAAATGAGAAACAGATTCAGAAGCTCCATAGTGATGGGCTTTTGGGCTCATCTGATTATGAATCATAATGAGTAAAGTGAATCTTGTTTATTGGAAAACGACAGAGGCCCCTTTCAACAAAGGTAGTGTCGATCGATGCATGTATGCAACGATCGATACAGGTTGCGAACGAACGGATAAAATGAAAGGGCCAGAGGCTTATTGGGCTTTATACATACGGATGTACATGGCTCGATGAGCGCAAATGCTAGAGGAAATTTTCAGTACCTCATTACCTTTACTGATGTTTTCAGTAGGTACGGTTATGTCTTATTCATAAGACATAAGTCAGAATCTTTGAAAAGTTCAAAGAGTTCCAAAAACGAAGTACAGAATCAATTTGGCAAAAGTATTAAACATCTACGATGAGATCATGGAGGTGAATACTTAGGTCAAGAATTTAGTGATCATCTGAGAGATTGTGAAAGTGTTTCACAATTCACTCCTCCTGAATCGGACTTTATTAGATATGGTTCGATCAATGATGAGTCACTTAGATCTTCCATTATCCTTCTAAGAATACACTCTAGAAATGTCTGAGTTTACATTAAATAGAGTTCCATCAAAATCAGTTACAGAGATACCACATGAGATGTGGAATGGAAATGTTTCTGATTTATCCATCATGGAGATTTGGAGTTGTGAGGCTTATATATAAAACGTTTAATCTCTGATAAGCTCACACCCAAATCCGGTAAGTGCTACTTCATTGGTTATCCAAACGAAACCAAGGCATGTTACTTTTACAACCAGTCCGAGAACAAATTGTTTGTTGCTCGGAACTATGTTTTCTTAAGAAAGACTTTCTTTCCAAGAAGAACAGTGGGAGTAAAGTACAACTCGAAGAAATTCGAAAGTCACAGGAGACTGCTCAACCTGATAAGGAAGAGCAGCAGTTGGATCTACAAAGAGTTGTAGAACCTGCAACTTTGGTGCCTGAGTTTTGAAAGGATCTGGTGAATGTATATTCGATATACATTCAAATGCGAGTTTCTGAAGAAGTGTCGATCGACGCAAAAGTTGTATCGATCGACACAGATCGCGAACCAAAATAGTTTAGTTTATGATTTAATTAACTACGGTTTAAATCTTGGTTAATTAGGTCATGGTAAAAGTATACATATGAGATATGTGTGCGTGACTTTTACAGAAAACTGAAGCTCGCAGATCCGAAAGGATCCGTCACGAACCCGAGAAATGTGGATTTCTCGTAACCAATTGCCGTGATCTATTGATCATTGAAAGTGACGGGCCTGCGAATTTTGAAGAAGCAATGATGGGCCTTGACTCCGAAAATGGCTGAAAGCCGCTGAATCCGAAATGGGATCCATGTCACATAACCAAGTATGACTTGGGTTGATTTACCCGATGGTGTAGAAACCATTGTGAGTAAATGGATTTTCAAGAAGAAAAGTTGACATGGTTAGTAGTATTCAAATGTACAAAGCTATGTTGGTGGAAAAAAGGTTTCAAGTAAATTCATGGTATTGACTATGAAGAAACCTAATCCCAGACACCATGCTTATGTCCATCCGGATTCTCCTAGCAACCGCCACTCATAATAGTTATGAGATCTGGCAGATGGATGTGAAAACAGTTTTCCTTAATGGAATTCTGGAAAAGGATGTGTACCTGATACAACCTGAAGTTTTCAATTATCCTGATGAAGGTAGGAAGATATGCAAGCTTCATCGGTCCATTTATGGACTGAAGCAAGCATCTCGGAGTTGGAATCTTCGTTTTGATGAAGCAGTCAAAAGGTTTGACTTCGTCAAGAACGAAGAGGAACCGAATGTTTGCAAGATGACTAGTGGGAGCGCAGTTGCATTTCTGGTATTGTATGTTGATAACATACCACTTCTCGGAAATGAAGTTCCATTGTTTCAGTCTGTTAAGACTTGATTCGAAAGTTATTTTTCGACAAAATTATGGGAGAAACCGTATACACTCTTGGAATAAGAATCTATAGAGATAGATTGGATAAGCTAATTGGATTGTGTCAAGATACTTATAGTGATAAGGCCTTGCACATGTCCAATATGCAGGATTCCAAGAAGGGCTTCGTGCAAATGACTCTTGGTATTACTCTTAGCAAGACGCAGTGTCTTTCGACACACGCTGAGCAAGGGCGAATGAGGGTCAGGCTACTGCTAAAGACATTAGATGTCTTAAGATGTGATCTTAATTTTAGTGGGAGTCATTGTTATTAATTTTAGTTATGATAAGATGTTCGTATAAACATAATTTAATTATGTTATTGAAATCTGACATCTGTATTATTTAATAATGGTTATTAAATAATAGTCCCAAAGTAATTTATGACATTTTATAGGTCATCAAGTATGTGACTTGATCATGAAACCCTATAGATAATAAATGACATAAATTATGTTGGTCCCTGGTCGAGGTTGTTAAAGTGGGACGTTAACAACCGCGTGAGACTAGTATGTGAGGTGACTGATGACTAAGTTTCATGGAGTCATTAATAAGAGTATTAAAGTCTATCACATAGATATGTGTTGGAGAACACAGGATCGGACATGACCCACTGATGAGAACTCTACGGGATAGTTATATAAGTGTCATGAGAGTTTTCATTACGACTATAGAGTATAGTCCTTAGACATGAGTTCATCATGTTTTCTTACATATGAATTGGTCCGCTTTAACCTTGTCAAACGTCAGCCGTAACTGGTGACTATAAAGGCATTGATTGGGCGTATCATGAAGCGTGTGAAGAAACATGGATGGAACAAGATGGGACTTGTCCCTCCTATATAACATGAGATAAATATCTCAGGGCCTATCGAAGATTTAATACTGAGAAATGCATGGCCGTGCTCAAACGAGGTGAATGTCAGTCGTTTGTTTAACCAGTATAAATCGGAGTTCGATAAACATGATCTAGCTTAATAAGGATTACACCGTTTCTTGCTTTATGCTAAGATCGAGATATAGAGACAAAGGGATTATTGGAATAAATGATTCCAATACAAGTGGGAGATTGTTGGGAATGTCCTGAAATCAATTGTACCTACTCTTGGTTAAGTCGTAACGTCGAGGTTCGACAATCGTATAATATTAGGTGGTTATAATATTTTGCTAGAAACCGCTTATAATCTATAGATTGAGAATCTATTACTAATATTATATGATCCTACAGGGTCACACACCTAAACAAACTGGATCGTAAATCTATTGGGGTTTTATATTAATACTATATATATGTGATATGTATAATATTATATATGTGTATATTGTGTGTGTGTATATATATATATATATATATTGTATATACGAATGTGGCACTATTTTGGTTAATGGACTTGTGTCTTAATTAAACTAATGAAAGCGCTTATTTGTGAAATGGGCTTGGTCCACTACGAAACCTAAATGTTAGGTTTAGTAGACATATCTATATATATACATAAAAGTGACGATGCATATGATGCTCTCTCACGGTCAATACCAAAATACACAGCCGCATATAAAACCCTAAAACACGAACGGTTCGTGGAGTGATTTTCGAGATTAGATCTCAACGGTACTAGCATCCCATTCTGTTCCAGTTTGTGTGCGTGTGGATACCGGTAGAGGCGCAACACTTGAGGCGCTTTAAAATCTCGATTACTTGTTTATCTTCCGCTGCTAATCACCAGGTAATTCTGAGATCCCATTGATTCAACTATATGAACCCTAGATCCTAGGCTTGGAATTCAGACTAGGGCTGCCTAATTGGATTAGGATCTGCTAGAAATTCCTTCACATACTGCATCGATCGACACACCTAATCGAAAAGCCTGCGTCGATCGACACATTGATTGCATCGATCGACACACATCTTCATAACTCAATTCAATGTGTATCCAATACACATTGATCAGATCATATGCCAATGATCAATCCAACACAAAGTGTATCCAGCTTATTTAGGTGTGTGACCCTGTAGGTTCACACGACACTAGAACTGAAACAGAGGATGCAATAGTTTAATTAATGTAAAATTTACAATTAAACAACATTCGAACTTAGTTCAGTTGGTAGTCCAAAAGAAGATTCGAACTTAGTTCAGTTGGTAGTCCAAAAGAAGATTTAGTATGTGACAGCAAAACCTTTAAGCCGCTGGTTCAATCCGGGAGGTTCGATTGTTTACTTTTTTTATTCAGTGACTTCGAGATAGTTGATGGATAAAATAACAACTTTTTGAATACACTAAAATTTGAGACAGTAAAATGTACTGTATTCAAAAATATTTGAGATGGTAAAATGTGTTTTCAAAAAGTCCAATACAATCACTCAATCTAAGTCTAATGATGGTAAATTCCAAGAGTTTAGTAATAAGTTATTAAAGAGATCAAACAAGTAAATAGCTTAATCAAAAAAAATAAAATAATATATACACATATATATAAAACAAGTCGTTGGGTTAGTGATTAAATACAAACTTGTTACATATAATTAATCAATGTTAATTTTGGCCTAGCATCGCTTATTAGGGACAGGGACATAAGTCCCACATCGATAGTTGGAAGGAATCATTAGTAGTATATAAGGGATATGGGCCACTCCACTTATCACCAATTAGTTTTAGGTTGGAAACCCATAGATCTTTAATATGGTATCAGAGCCCAGATCCATGTAATCCAACCCGATCCGACCCATAGTTGGTCCATCCATCGACAAACCAGGCCCAAAATTGGTGGCGTCGATCCAAGCCCGAATATTCCGAGATTAATGGTCAAACGACCATTATCTCGAGGGGCGTATTAGGGACATAAGTCCCACATCGGTAGTTGGAAGGGATCATTTGTAGTATATAAGGGATATGGACCACTCCACTTATCACCAATTGGTTTTAAGTTGGAAGCCCATAGAACTTTAATATCGCTAACATAATCTAATCCATTCTCCCAATCTTAATCAATATGCTAACATACAATCAACAATTTTCATTGCCAACAACATGCACTAAAGCATCCTAATAAACACAAAGCATTACTAATCTTTAAGTTAAAAACACAAATCACCGCTAATCTAATCTCTTGGTACTAGGTTTTTTTGCTAATTCTCTAATAAAGAATAACTTTTTAATTGTGATTAATCGATTAGATAGGATTCGAGAGATTCTAGTTTTTTTTGATAAGTCCAGCAGTCTCAATCTCACGACCACAACATATATCATAAGATTCACACCAGATCCCAAATCACACAGAGAATGCTTAAATCTGTCATTGAAGATGGAACATTCTAGCACGAAGACACCTGAATCTGGTAACTTCTCTAGAACCTTGTTCAATAGCACATCACTGATTTGTTTACAGACCTTCACCACCTCTTCTGTTAAATCTCTATCCTTGAAGATCATCTTCTTCTTGGGAGTTCTAAGAAAAGGAACCTAGGGCTTATAACCTCTTTCCACAATCTGTTTCTGCTCAATTCTAGGTTTTAGGATGTTATTGAGCAAAATTAGCTATGTTTTTGTGGATCCTGTCAATTAAATAGGCAAAACTAGGATAGTCCTTGATTGGTTTCCAGAGAATCCATCGTCTAAGACCATCGGTTTATCTATACCGATGCAGACCACTCTCCCACATCGGGCGTGATGTATCGACCACATACAAACGATGGAACACATTTTCGGATTGGTTTATTTACCAAAATACCACTATGACCAAAAAAGATATATATTTGTATTTGGAACTAATTTTGGGACTCTACCTTCTATCTTATGAACTTCTTTCATCCCTTTTGAATCTTAAACATTTTGTAAATTTTTATTTTAAACCTTAGTCAAATATTGTTATCTCTTTAATTTCATCTCTCTAATTATGATTTCCATTATTATCTTTATGGATTTTAATGGGATCAATCTGATTAGTGAGTAGTCTATTTGGGTTTTAAGATGAGGTAGAATATGACTTGATTAGGGATGATCTAAGGGTGTTTAATGTTTAATTTTTATTAATCCTTCTCTATTAGGTTGTTTTCTATGCTAGGTTGCAACAAATTGTTGAATATAGACATTAAGCTTTTCTTTGCCCACAAGGTGTTTGATGAAATGCTTGTTAGAATCTAATTAGATATTTTGCATGCTTAGCAAATGAGAATTGATGTCTAAGGTGTTTAATAGTCAAATGAACTTATTTTTATGCTTAATTGATTTTTGATCACAATTGATAGATTGTTCTTGATTAAGAATTGATTAAAGAGATCTTTGCTTAGAGATATGATTGATCTAATGTTTTGAGTTCTAGACTAGGATTAAAGCTTGTTTGAATGGTTAAATGATTCATAATTAATGCATGCTATCTTGGATTTGATATTGAAAAATGGATTAATGCTTGATTAGCATAGAGTTAGTTGTATGAGAATATGATTAGCTACTTGATAGTTCATTTAATTATCGTCTTAAGCTTGATTGATTGATAAACACTTAGATAAGTTCATCTCTTGATATACCTAACTCCTTGACCTCATCTTAGACCCTTTTCTCTTATCTATTGCTTAATCTCTTATTTCATTTGCTTACTTGTTTGCTTTCTTTTGTCACTTAGGTTGTCAGCTTAAAATCAACTTTACTTGGCTTAGCTCATTTAGTTTTATGTATTCTTTTTGGCTAGACTCACACCCAATTAGGATTGATACCTCAACCTATACTACATTGACATTTGTCTTGTAGGTTGAGTAATTGACTACAAGATACAATATCCAAAAATCTTGTTATAAATTTGGCGCCGTTGCCAATTGGGTTTAGCTTTAGTCATTAGGATTTTACTTCTTTTTGAGACTAAGCTTTTCTTTCTCTTTTCTTTGGTTCATTCATCTCGAGTTAAGATGATGAACTTTCTTTCATTTTTTGTTACTAACTTGCTTTCCTTGATTCTCATGTGCTTTGAAAGGTACCCAACCAAAAGGAAGAGACATGACAAACCAAGTTCACTTGAGGTGTTGGAGATTGACGATCAAAGAAGCATTGCTAAAGCTACACAACCTCAAGCAACTTCACCATACCCTCAACCTCAAGAAGCCTCCTTGATACTCCCATTGATACCCACTACAACTCAAGAGAAAAAGCCAACAATTGGAAGTTTTGACACTCCTCAATGTCTTATGAGCTATGGGATCCATCCTCCTCCTATCAAAGCCAATGCTTACACGATCGAGCAAAGTTTGATTAGATTGATTCAAGACTTAAGGTTCTTAGGGACAAGAGTGGAGAATCCCTATAATCACTTGTACTACTTTGAGAAGTTGTGCAACACATTTAGGATTAAAGATGTGGATGAGGATAGTGCCAAGCTCCTTTTGTTCTCATTCTCACTTGGAGATAAAGCTAGCCAATGTGAGAGATCATTGCCATATCACTCGGTGAATTCTTGGGATGATTGCAAGAGGATATTCCTCCTAAAGTTCTACCCTCCACAAAGAACATCCCAAGCTAGAAAAGACATCTTGAGCTTCAAACAAGACTACCATGAGACTTTTCATGAAGCATGGGAGAGACTCAAAGGCTACACTCATGATTGTCCCCACCTTGGGTTCAACAAAGAAGTTATCCTTAGTATCTTCAATCATGGAGTTGTTAATGAGCACCAATGGACTTTAGATGTAGCTATCAAAGGAAGGTTTTTGAACCTCACAATTGATCAAGGGGAGATACTTGTTGAGAATCTAGCCCAAAGTGAGGAGAATTATGTTGTTGGGTTTGAGAAGGTTCCAATGGATAATGGAGACATTGAGGATAAAGTGAGTAAAGAGTTGAAAGCTCTTAATGATCTTTTAGATGAAGTCTTACAAGCTACTTGATAGGTTGTAAAGTTTTATCCTATTCTACTGCAAGTGCACAGTTAGTGATTGTAGTATGCAAGGTATCGAATCCACAAGGACTCTTGGTCACACGATAGATTATATGTATTCAAGTTAAGGTAAATCAAATCCAGAGAATGCGGCAAACAAAACAGTAAACCATATAGGATGTTTTCAATAGGAAGAAAGGCGTCAGACTTAGGAAGTTCTCAGGAATTATGCTATGCAAGATGTTTAACTAAGATGATTCAGATTAAGTGCGGTTCAAGAACTAGAAACACTATGCTAAATAATCCAACTTTCGCAGAGATTATTTCTATATCTAGCAACCTAGCGATCCAAATCTCTTTGTGATCCTAGAGTTCTAAACAACCATTAAGAACATGTTCTATCGGTTCACAATTCCCCTAGACCAAATCTCTTTGTACCTAGTTAAATTGCTCACTATAGGTTCTTTCAGATTATAACTCACACTCTCGTGCTATTGTCAATTATCTCAGATCTGATTTTAACTCACACTCTCGTGTTATTGTCGGAAATTAGTATTAAGCGCAACCTAGGTGATGAACGATAAGATAGTGAATCCTAATCAATCAATTATCAAGCAAGCATAAAACCTTTGTGATAATCCCTAAATCTAACTAGGTTACTACTCAGACATAGAAGCAATTAAACAACACATCATGAATAGAAAACCAGAAATTGAATAGATAGAAATACAAGGGTTCGAAATTCTTCTCTTAGAAGTTACAAGTAGCAAGAATCAGCCCCAAAACCAATATCTCTCAATCTCTCAAGCAAGAACAAAAGCAAACAAAAGCAAAGAACAACTTAAGAGAATAATAAGTCTGAAACCCTAATAAAACTCTCTAAACACGTTTTGGGGTCCGATTAGAATATAGGAAACTTCGGGGTCTTTTATGCAGTTCTTCCAAACTTGTCTAAGCTCGGCCCATAACTTCTCTCGGGATCAGTGTCGACCGACATCAAAGGTAGTGTCGGTCGACACTCCATTGTGGTTGAGACACCATCTTCAGCTCGTTGCACAAATCACCAGAAATGTCCTAATATCCCTCTCTTTGCTCCAAACGCAAGCTTACCTGTAAAAGACTCAATAAACTCTAAAAACCAGGTTAAAGACTCAATATGTACACTTATATCATGGTTGAAAACCTAGAAAAGCCATGATATATCAACTCCCCCACACTTAGCTCTTACTTGCCCTCAAGCAAGTAAAGAACCAAATATAAGAGAAAAGGTTTTGAAAACACATAAACTCATTTCATCTTAGGAACTTTCGCATTCACATTCACTTAGTAAGTCACTGAAAACTTTTCTGCAGAACTCAAGACCACAATGTACTTCCCCCACACTTAGCAACTGTCCCAAGTAAACTCCACAATAAAGTTAGGACATTCAAATTCACCACATTAGCTTCTGTATACAATTAGGTGCGGTCTCACAGAGGGAGTATCGAATCAAAGGAAACATGGACTCAACCTATTCAATATCTGACCACCAAACTGTCGGTTTCTGGTTTCTTACTTTTCCCTTTCTCCCTTAGCACTGATTTTTCCCCAATGGGTATCATTTTTTTTAGCAGTGCTCTTCCCTTTTTATTGGGGTTTAACTTTGGACATTTACATGGATGCACATGAGGTAATAGGGGTCTCTACCACTCCTGTGACCACTTTGAAGCTACTAGCTTATCCTCGGTTTTTATTCTCTTTTTTTTTACTTTCAAGGGATATGAAAACAGAAACCATACTTTAGAACAGGATCATAGGCTGTGCCAAACACATCAAAGGAATCCGACCCAAAGATTACCAAGCCCCTAAGCGAGAAATTTAAGTCAATATTAAAGTGAGACTAGTAATGGATCCACTGAATACCTGGTTAGATATGGGTGTCCTTGGTAGGCTGATCTATTTGGGGTTTTCTAATAGTCATAGAGGCTCTGCAAGTCTGTCCAATGATCACTTAGTTCCTGTTCCAGCGAAAAAATTTCTCGAAAAATCATAGTTTCAGACTAGTTTTGACTCAATAAAACAATTTTGAAAAACAAAGTGAAAACATGAACTGACTCTAAGAAATCAAAACACAATGTCAGTAACTACCTCCCCCACATTTAAACTGCACTGTCCCAGTGCAATTGTAGCGTGAGATCGGTATAAAGCAAATCGGATTAGAACCGAGACTAGGAACAGAAACCTTACCTGTGGTAGCAGTCGGTGTCGACTGACACTTAAGTGAGTGCGACCGACACTGATGTCTGCACTCTCGGGTCTGAAACACCAAAACAAGAAAATCCAAAAGACACAAGAAATAAAACCAAAAAGAGAAGAAAACTAACCTACAGTAGGTTGCCTCCCACTCAGCGCTCTTTTAAAGTAAATAGCTCGACTAGACGAACAAGATCAAACTCTTGGAGGTTCCAGAAATGTTAGAGTGAAATCTTGTAAAACCAACATCCCCTTTTCTCCAGTGTCAGGAGTTGAAACTTCTCTAATCCGAGCTTCTTGTTCCAACTCAATGCTAAAGGTTTGACCATCGATCTTAGGGCTTCACATCATATCCATCTCGAAGTGTAAAGGTTCATCTCCCAGGCGGAGATCGATCAGACCATGCCTCACGTCAATCTTTGCTCCAGCTGTGGCTAAGAAAGGTCGTCCTAAAATCAGAGGATCATCCGGCTCATCATCGTACCTTAATACCACAAAGTCTGTTGGAACCAGATAGTTCCCAACTCTAACGGGGATGTCCTCGAGAACTCCTGCGGGAATCCTCTTTGACTGGTCAGCTAGGATTAGACGTATCTTAGTGGGTGCAAACTCTGTCATCCCCAATCTCTCAGCCACATAATACAGCATGAGATTTCCGCCAGCTTCAAAGATAGAACAATCTAGTACAAACACACCAGGATCTAACAGCTTCTTTGGAATTTGATTTGATAACATGTCACTGATTTTCTTGGGAAGCATTACTTCCCATTCCTCCAAACACTCATTTATGGGTATCATTCTCTCAATGTATCTCTATAAACAAGGATGATATTATAAAACATCGGCTTGTGGATCCTTTTTCGATCTTTTGTTCATCTCTGCTGAGCGCTCAGCTTCAGCAAACTCCCGTTTAGACCTCGCAATTAGCCTAGGGAGGCGTGTTGTAGGTTTGTAAGCTTCATGTTCAGCTTTTACACCAAACATTGGAAAGTATTGGTTTTCTTGCATAGTGTGTCGACCGACGTTGGATTGGTGTCGGTCGACACTAGCCAATTCACCACTAATGTCGACTCCATAATCGGTCATGCTCGATTTCGGTTCGTCATGAGAACTCGAAATCCCGGTTGGAAGTGAATGTCGGCCGACATCAAAATCGGAATCGACCGACACTGAGATTTCGCTCTCGGGTTTTTCAGAATCTTCATCAATTTCAGTATTCTTGGACTCAACTTTCTCTCCTTAAATTGATACCTCATCATTCTGAACAGACCATGCCTTGATGTGGGTCTCCATAACATTCTTTCCCTTGACTGAGCTTGAAAGTTGGTTCACTTGTGTATCCAACTGCTTCACATGTGAACTCAAGGATTCAAACTTTCCATTCAGATCTTCGTACACTGCATCCAACTTCTTGTTGAAGTCCACAATGATCTTGGTCTGTCCTTCCAGCACCCGCTCTATCATAGCTTCGATCTTGCTCTCATGAGCATTAGAAGCAGGAGGTGTCTGATAGGAAGACGATCCATCAGTCCTCTGATAGGAGTTACCTTGCTGATAAGGCTTTTGGTAACCATATTTCTGACCATATCCAGAAGAGTTCTGATTGCTTGTGAAAGCACTCTTCTGTCCACCAGTGAAGAACTTATTACCTTGCTGATTACCAAACCTGTTCCCTTGGAATCCAGAGCCACTGATGTTGTTCACATCCTCTTCCTGGATGTCTTCTTCAGCCTCAAAAACCTCAACATCCTGAGCAAAGTGGACAACCTTCTTTGCAGTCAACAAGTTGTGAACAGAGTCCAACTTATCCTTGAATTCAATCATCTCCAGCTTATTAACCTTTCCACCAGATTCTTTCCTCCTTTTATCGGCAGTCTTAGTGCTATTGATGCTCACCAAGTTGTCAATTAGCACTCTAGCCTGTTCAGGGGTCCTTGTATTGAAATTGTCATTGCTGGCATTATCCAATGCAGACTGGTAGTGGAGATCAATACCTCTGAAGAATATGCCTAACATCGTCACTTCAGAGAATCCATGGTGAGGACAGTGATATAGCATGGTTTTTACCGGTTTTATGCCATGATATAGTCTGTTTTAGTGCCTTTTGGTGTTCCTTTAGAGTCTTTTACAGGTTTTATTAGGTACACGTACGTTTGGAGCAAAAGTGGAGATTATGGAGCTAATTGGAGCACTTTGGAGATTTGACCAGAGAGGTTGTGTTCACTGTCCAGATTTGAGTACTATGTCGATCGTTGCACACCTGCATCGATCGATGCACATCGAGTTGGGCCAGATTCTCGGCGGTTTAATGAAGTATGCTGATATTGTAAAGATGCCCAGAAGTTCCAGATATTTACACATAAGCCCCAAGTCGTGTTTTAGCTATTTAATTAGGTTTTTAACTTCAGTTTTAATAACGCTATCATAACTTAGAGCAGAGGGTTTTTAGAGCTTTTGGGGCTGGTCTGATCCTGTACTACACTTTGTTTTGGAGAAGTTTTCGAACCCCTTTATTATTCTAATCTCTTTTATGATTTCTATTAGAGCATGATTATCAAGGGTTCTTAGGGGTGGAGTTCTTAACTATTCACGTGGGACACACGTGGGTCCCATGTGAATAGTTAAGAACCCGGGTCCTAAAAATCCTTATTTAAGAACCGGTTCTTACACTGTTCATGACACGTGGTGGCTTATCATTCGTCTAATTTTTTTTTTCGAATTTTTTTTTTTTTACACTTTTCCCCAAAAAAAAAAAATTTTTTTTTTTAAGAACCCCCATAGGGGGTTCATTGATGGTCATGCTCTTAATTCATTGATTATGTTTACATCATCTATGTCTGAGTAGTTTCATAGTTAGGTTTAGGGTTTCTCATAGGGATTTCATGACTTGCTAGATATAATTAATTCAGTTAAGGATTCACAGCAAATAGAATGTTCTTCAAACTAAATTGTGTTTAATGCTAGTTCTAACCTGATCAATTAGAATCTAGATCTTAGGTTGATAAATACGACACGACAGTGTGATTTAGAATCTGAACTATTTAGGTTGAGCAGTTTAATTACTCGCAAAGGAATTTGGTTTAATTAGATTGTGAACATATCAATCTTGGAATTAAAGTTGGTTTAATCTGTTAGTAATTGCAAAGGAATTTGGATTGCTGCACTTAGAATTAGAGAATTCTCGCAAAAGGAATTTAGTTAATTCTATATTTGTGTTTTGAGTTCTAGAACTTAATTTAATTAGATCCTGACTGAATAATTTATCTGCTTGTCTGATTTCCTGAGAACGCCCTAGACTTAGCGCCCTTAGTTTATTGCCTACAACAACAACCTGCTACTTGTTTATTTTCTTTTTTGCTTATTAAATAATTAAATACAATTTACTTTTTGCTTTCTCCTAGTTTTAATCTCCTTAGTTCTAATCCTATCGTTGCCTAGAGTCCTCGTGGATTCGATCCCTAAGTACTACATTGACATTACTGTGCACTTGCAGTTAGTATAGGGTAAAACTTTAGACCTATCAAGTTTTTGGCGCCGTTGCCGGGGACTCTTAGAGTCTTCGATAGCTTCGAACTTAGGGTTTTTACTAGGATTTTTATTTTTATTTTTGTTTACTGATTTTTTTTTTGTTTTCTCTGTTTTCTCTCTGTCGCAGGTTTCGAAATCGCATAGCATCGACCATTGCACTTCTTGTGTCAATCGACACTAGGCGATTGGAGTTGTATCGATCGTTGCACTGTTAGCTTCGATCGTTGCTTGGCGATTACAGACGGTTTATGCAGACACGTGATACCAGAAGTAATCCGAACACTAATCTCGTAAACCTCCAACTTGAAGAGCTTGCTAGACTAGAGAGGACTAACAGAAGAGTTAGAAGAACAAGGATGGTTGTTGAACGTGTGATCATAAGACCTGATGGTCAAGGTACCCTCAGGGACCGACACAACAATCCTTACAATGCTGCAGGAGAACCGATAGATGCTGAAGGGAATGTCATCCCTGATCCTCCAGAGCAACCACAACAACAGGAGCAGAACCAAGGTAGACAGATGGTTGTCCGTGAGAGGACTTTAGGTGACTATAATTGTCCGGATGAGTTTCATGCTAACCGGTCAGCTCTTGTACTTCCTGAATTCGAGAGGAATGATTTTGAAATCAAAACCGTCTACTACTCTCTCCTGAGGCAGAAAGCCTTCCATGGCTCTCCAAGTGAGCAGCCGATGGATCACATAGATAAGTTTGAGGGAATAGTCACTGGAATAAAGTACGATGGAGTTAACCAAGACTATCTGTTCCTCAAGCTTTTCCCCTACTCTCTGGCTGGAGATGCTGCAGCCTGGCTGAAACAACTTCCATCTGGAACGTTTGTTACTTGGGTAGCCCTGAAGAGTGAGTTCCTGCGTCACTTCTATGATGATGCTCGTTCTGATCAGTCCAGGCAGGACATTCTCACCTTGACCCAAGGTCCTACTGAGCCTCTTAAGACAGCCTGGATGAGATTCAAGAAATACCAATGTGACTGCCCGCACCATGGATTCACTGAGGTAACGCTTTTAGGCATCCTCTTTAGAGGAATAGATCTTCCATATCAGACTGCATTGGACAACTCTAGCAATGCCAACTTTAACACTAGGACTCCTGCTCAAGCTAAGAAGTTGATAGATAATCTGGTAAGCAGTAATAGCTGCAAGACTACTGATGAGAGAAGGAAGAAGTCCGGTAGAAAGATGGAGAATTCTGAGATAGCTGATATTTGATCTAAGTTGGACATTGTTTACAATCTTCTAGCTGGGAAGAAAGCTGTCCACTTTGCTCAAGATGTTGAGATGATCAATGATGAAGAAGAAGAGCAGGAAGAGGATGTGAATTACATAGGAGGATCTGGTTTCCAAGGAAACAGGTTTGGGAACCAGTCTGGTAATAGGTTCTTCAATGGAGGACAAAAGAGTGCTTTCAACAGCAACCAAAACTCTTCTGGTTTTGGACAGACTAGTGGATTTCAGAAACCTTTCCAGCAAGGTAATCAGAGAACTTATGGACCTTCTTCTGCTGCTAGTGCCCATGAAAGCAAGATGAAGGCTATGTTGGGACAGCTGTTGAAAGGTCAGAATAAGAATGCTGCAGACCTCGACAAGAAGATAGGTACTGTCTATGAAGATCTGAATGGAAAATTTGAATACCTGAGCGCGCATATGAAGGAGCTTGATGCTAAAGTTTCAAAAACTGCTGGATATGTTCAGAGGGAAGATGGATATCTCCCAGGGCGGACTGATGCTAATCCCAAGTATCAATGGAATGCAGTAACATTGAGGAGTGGTAAGGAGCTGTCTCCTGGCCAGAAAAAGCAATTGAGTGTTGAAGAACTCGTGGAAATTGAAGAATTGGAAGATGGGATCCGTGATATTCGCAATGCATCGATCGACGCTACTCAGAAACGGTCGATGCAAAGCGAAAACGAAGAACTTGTCGTAACAAAGTCGCCCAGCAACGATTGACACAACACCAGTGAAGATCGACGCAAGGCGACTGCGGAGAGTTCAAAACCAGAGAAGCCGAAACAGTCGAGCGAAAGGGTTTACAAACCTAGAGTGATTTTTCACAAAAATTCTAGGAAAGCTAAGAACGATAGACAGTATACCAAATGCAAGGAGTTCATTAAAAAGGTGAAAGTCGAAGTGCCTTTGATTGACTCTATGGAGACTTCTCCTGTGATGAGGAGATGTCTTAAGGATTTGCATGTTGGTAAGTGGTCTGATGAGGAGAGTGTAATGATGATCACGGAGGTATGTAGTGCGGTAGTTCAGGGCAGAATTCCTGAGAAACTGAAAGATCCATGGAGCTTTGTGTTGGATTGTGCCATCAACAGGGAAAGGTTTGAAAGAGCCCTTTGCGATCTCGGTTCTAGTGTGAATCTTATGCCCTTCTCTGTTTCTAAGAGACTTGGAATGACTGATTTCTTGCCAACTAGAATCTCACTAGTCTTAGCAGACAGAACAATTAGAATCCCAGAAGGAGTACTAGAAGATGTGCCTATAATGATTGGTAAATGTGTGATACCTACTGATTTTGTGGTTCTTCAGTATGGAGAGGAACCAAAGGATCCACTGATTTTGGGCAGGCCTTTCTTAGCTACTGCTGGTGCGATGATTGACTGCCAAGGAGGTAGAATAATTCTGAATGTGGGTGATCTGAAGATGAGTTTTGATATGGACAAACTGGTGAAGAGACCAACCATCGACGGACAGACCTTCTATGTGGACACACTAGGTGATTTTGCTGCAGAGTACTTTCACAAGTCACATGCTGAAGATCCACTAGAAAGAGCTTTACTGAGCTCTATAATGGAGTTGGAACACCTGCAAGATGAGCCTGCAATCTGCTATGCAAAACTGATGGATTCTGCTAAGCAAGTGATGAAGTTAGAAGTGTCTGCCGCGACTTTGAATCGATCGACACAGACTAAGCATCGATCGTTGCAAGTCGACAGAGATTGGACAGAGGAAAAAGCTCCGAAAATTGAGCAGAAACAACTTCCATCCGGGCTAAGGTATGCGTTTCTCGGACCTAATTCGACTTATCCAATGATAGTTAATGCTAGTTTGAACAACGCAGAGCTCAGTTTACTGCTAAGCAAGCTGCGCAAGCATCGCAAAGCTCTTGGCTATTCTCTTGATGACATTTCAGGTATCTCTCTGGAGCTGTGCATGCATCGGATACATCTTGAGGACGAGTCTAAGACATCTGTTGAGCATCAGAGAAGGCTTAATCCTAATCTACAGGAAGTGGTTAAGAAGGAGATTATGAAACTCCTGGATGCTGGGATCATCTATCCTATTTCAGACAGTGATTGGGTGAGTCCAGTCCATGTAGTGCCTAAGAAAGGCAGAATTACAGTTGTGAAGAATGAGAAGAATGAGCTGATCCTTACTAGGACTGTGACGGGACACAGGATGTGCATAGATTACATATAACTCAATGCTGCAACAAGGAAGGATCATTTCCCTTTACCCTTCATTGATCAGATGCTGGAGAGGTTAGCAAATCACCCTTACTATTGCTTCCTCGATGGATACTCAGGTTTCTTTCAGATTCCTATCCACCCAGAGGATCAGGGAAAGACTACCTTCACTTGTCCATATGGCACATTTGCCTACCATAGGATGCCTTTTGGACTCTGCAATGCACCAGCTACTTTCTAGAGATGCATGATGTCCATATTCACTGATATGATTGAGGACTTTATGGAGGTATTTATGGATGACTTCTCAGTCTATGGGTCATCTTATAATGAGTGCTTGGATAATCTGTGTAAGGTACTGACTAGATGCGAAGAAAAGCACTTGGTTCTTAATTGGGAAAATTGCCATTTCATGGTCATAGATGGCATTGTACTTGGACATAAAGTGTCTGAAGCAGGGATCGAAGTGGACCGCGCTAAGATTGAGGTAATGACCAACCTTCAGGCACCTGATTCTGTAAAGTCTATAAGAAGCTTTCTTGGACATGCTGGTTTCTATAGACGGTTCATCAAGGACTTCAGTAAGATTGCTAGACCACTAACTGCCTTGCTATGTAAGGATACCAAGTTTGAGTTCAATGCAGATTGTCAAACTGCATTTGAACAAATCAAGCAGGCATTAGTGAGTGCTCCAATAGTTCAGCCACCAGATTGGGATCTACCTTTTGAGGTTATGTGTGATGCAAGTGACTTTGCTGTAGGAGCTGTTCTGGGACAGAAGAAGGATATGAAGCTTCATGCTATCTATTATGCTAGTAGGACACTAGATGATGCGCAGAGAAACTATGCCACCACAGAGAAGGAGCTGTTGGCTGTTGTCTTTGCATTTGACAAATTCCGCCCCTATCTTGTTGGCTCAAAGGTGATTGTGCACACTGATCATTCAGCCCTGAAGTATCTGATGCAGAAGAAGGATGCTAAGCCAAGATTGTTGAGATGGATTCTGCTGCTTCAGGAGTTTGACATTGAAGTAAGGGACAAGAAGGGGGTTGAGAATGGAGTTGCTGATCATCTTTCAAGGATGCTGGTTGAGGAAGACGTGCCCATTAATGATTACTTTCCCGAGGAAAACGTCAATATGGTCGGGACAGTGTTTCAGGCGGATTTGGGCAAAAATCTGCAAAACTGTCGGATAAATCGCACTGCGTCGATCGATGCCACATCTATGACGATCGATGCTGGTGTCGAGGATGCGACGATCGATGCAACCGTATGAAACGATCGTTGCAATGCAGAAACAGAAGCAAAACCTTTCACGGTTCAAATTGGAGACTATGTTTTCGAGGTAGGTGCTGTCGCAACCACTGATCGACCCTGGTACGCGGATATAGCTAATTACCTGGCTGCAGAGACTGAACCAGATGATTTGAAGGGGTATGCAAAGAAGAAGTTCTCCAGGGAGCTCAGACGATACTACTGGGATGAGCCTTATCTCTACAAACACTGTTCAGATGGTCTTTACAGAAGATGCGTTGCTGAATCAGAGGTTCCAGACATCCTATTCCACTGTCAGGGATCGGATTATGCTGGGCATTTTGCTACATTCAAGACTGTGTCTAAGGTTCTACAAGCAGGTTTCTGGTGGCCTACGATGTTTAAAGACACTCATTCTTTTGTCTCTCAATGTGATGTCTGTCAAAGGAGAGGGAAAATCAGTAAGAGGCATGAGATGCCTCAGAATTTCATTCTTGAGGTTAAGGTTTTTGATTGCTGGGGCATAGACTTTATGGGTCCTTTTCCCTCATCCTATGGGAATAAGTTTATCTTGGTTGTTGTGGACTATGTATCTAAGTGGGTAGAAGCAATAGCTAGTCCAACCAATGATTCTTCGGTGGTTATTAAGCTGTTTAAGATCATCATATTCCCTAGATTTGGAGTACCTAGGATTGTGATTAGTGATGGAGGATCCCACTTTATTAATAAGGTCTTCGAGAAGCTCCTAAGGAAGCATGGATTTCATCACCGAGTTACTACTCCTTATCACCCTCAGACTAGTGGACAGGTCGAGGTCTCTAATAGACAGATCAAGGAGATCTTAGAGAAGATAGTTGGGAAGATAAGGAAAGATTGGGCAGCAAAGCTAGATGATGCACTATGGGCTTACCGGACTGCATTTAAAACACCTCTTGGGACCACTCCATTCCATCTTATGTATGGAAAAGCATGTCATCTGCCAGTGGAGCTTGAGCACAAAGCAGCATGGGCTGTGAAACAGATGAACTTTGATCTTAAGTCCGCTGAAGAGAGGAGATTGGTGCAGCTTAATGAGTTGGATGAGATTAGACATTTTTCCTATGAGAACTCAAAGCTGTACAAGGAAAGGACTAAGGCCTATCACGACAAAAAGATTGTCTGTAGACAATTTGCACCCAACGATCAGGTACTTTTGTATAACTCACGATTGCATTTGTTTCTAGGTAAGCTGAAATCAAGGTGGTCTGGTCCTTTCAATATCAAAGAGGTGCGTCCCTACAGAGCTATTGTTCTAACCAGCAAGGAAGGTAATGAATTCACTGTGAATGGACAAAGGGCTAAACACTATTGGGCTAAGGCCGAGATTCCAGAAGGTTAGATTCTGCCTCTGGATGATGCACCCTCTGCCTAGATCAGCTGAAACGTCAAGCTATTGACGTTAAAAGAGCGCTGAGTGGGAGGCAACCCAATGTTACGTTTTTGCTTTTTGATTTTTGGTGTTTTTGTAGGATTTTACGTTTGTTTCTGTTTTTGGTGAGTTTTTGTTTGCAGGTCTTGGCCAAAATCGCAATGCGTCGATCGACACACCATTGTGTCGATCATCACAACACGAGAAATCGCATTGCAGCAATCATTGCGGTCCTGAGCAACGATCGACACACGACGAAAAATCGCCTAGCAACGGTCGATGCATCCATGCAGCGATCAATGTCTGTGCGACTGAGGTAAAAATCAGACATAACTTAACCAATCGATTAACATTTTTTTTTCTTTCTTTTTACCAATCCTTCGCTTGACACTACTGGGGCAGTGTGTCTTAAGTGTGGGGGAGGTGCTACTGACTTTATCTTTCTGTTTTCTTAGAGTCAGTCCAGTTTTTTAAATTTTGTTTTATTGAGTCAAAACTTGTTTAAGTAAGAAGCAATGAATTTTTGAGAAGATTAACAACACTTGCAGGAATTTAAGTAACCATCGGGATGAAGTTGCAGGATCTATCTATGACTATTAGAAAACCCCATCACAGATCAGCCTACTAAGAACACCCACATCACTTCAGTTATCAGAGGATCCTTTTACTGACTTCACCATTAATACTGGCTTAATTTTTTCACCTAAGGGCTTGGTATACCTTGTGTCGGATTCCCTTGTTAGTTCTAACACAGCCTGTAAACCTGTCCTATTTGGTTCTCTTCTCCCCTTCCATAAAGTAAAAAAAAAAGAATAAACTGAGGATGAGTTAGTAACTCCGAAGTGGTCTCTGGGAGTGTTAGCTACAACTATCATATCCTGTGCATCCATTGAATGTGTCCAAAGTATACCCCATAACGGGAAGAACACTGATAAAAAAAGAAAATGATACCCAGTGGGGAAAAATCAGTTGTTAAGGAAGGGAAAGAGAAGAAAGGGACCAGAGAAAGATAGTTTGGTGGTCTAGAGCTGACAAGGTAAGAATCCATGTGCCCTTTGATCGATAATCCTTAGGTGAGACCGCACTTAAATACTAGCAAAAGTCAGTAAGGTGAATTTGAATGCTTGAATGTGATTGTGGAGTTTACTTAGGACAGTTGCTAAATGTGGGGGAAGTATATTTTGGTCTTGATATCTGCAGGTGAAATCTTTCAGTGGATTACTAAAGGGAATCTGAGTGCTGTTGCTTCTAAGATAAAAAGAGTTTATGAAAGTTTTCAAACCTCTTCACCATGTTTTAGTTCTCTGTTTTGCTTGAGGGCAAGCAAAGGCTAAGTGTGGGAGAGTTGATATAGCATGGTTTTTACCGGTTTTATGCCATGATATAAGTCTGTTTTAGTGTCTTTTGGTGTTCCTTTAGAGTCTTTTACAGGTTTTATTAGGTACACGTACGTTTAGAGCAAAAGTGGAGATTATGGAGCTAATTGGAGCACTTTGTAGATTTGACCCGAGAGGTTGTGCTCACTGTCTAGATTTGAGTACCGTGTCGATCGTTGCACACCTGCATCGATCGATGCACATCGAGTTGGGCCAGATTCTCGGCAGTTTAATGAAGTATGCTGATATTGCAAAGATGCCCAGAAGTTCCAGATATTTACACAGAAGCCTCAAGTCGTGTTTTAGCTATTTAATTAGGTTTTTAACTTCAGTTTTAATAACGCTATCATAACTTAGAGCAGAGAGTTTTTAGAGCTTTTGGGGCTGATCTGATCCTGTAATATACTTTGTTTTGGAGAAGTTTTCGAACCCCTTTATTATTCTAATCTCTTTTATGATTTCTATTAATTCATTGATTATGTTTACATCATCTATGTCTGAGTAGTTTCATAGTTAGGTTTAGGGTTTCTCATAGGGATTTCATGACTTGCTAGATATAATTAATTCAGTTAAGGATTCACATCAAATAGAATGTTCTTCAAACTAAATTGTGTTTAATGCTAGTTCTAACCTGATCAATTAGAATCTAGATCTTAGGTGGCTAAATACGACACGACAGTGTGATTTAGAATCTGAACTGTTTAGGTTTAGCAATTTAATTACTCGCAAAAGAATTTGGTTTAATTAGATTATGAACATATCAAACTTGGAATTAAAGCTGGTTTAATCTGTTAGTAATTGCAAAGGAATTTGGATTGCTGCACTTAGACTTAGAAAATTCTCGCAAAGGAATTTGGTTAATTCTATATCTGTGTTTTGAGTTGTAGAACTGAATTTAGTTAGATCCTGACTGAATAATTTATCTGCTTGTCTAATTTCCCGAGAACGCCCTAGACTTAGCGCCCTTAGTTTATTGCCTACAACAACAACCTGCTACATGTTTACTTTCTTGCTTACTTTTTAAATAATTCAATACAATTTGGTTTTTGCTTTCTCCTAGTTTTAATCTCCTTAGTTCTAATCCTATCGTTTCCTAGAGTCCTCGTGGATTCGATCCCTAAGTACTACATTGACATTACTGTGCATTTGCAGTTAGTATAGGGTAAAACTTTAGACCTATCAGACAGTCAAGCTGATACATCTTGAATCTCATCCAACCAGACTTAAGAGGCTCTGTAGGACCTTGGGTGAAAGTGAGGATATCTTGTCTCGACTGATCAGAGCGAGCATCATCATAAAAGTGCCTCAAAAACTCCCTCTTCACAGCATCCCAGGTGGAAGTTGTTTCAGCCAACTTGCAGCCTCTCCAGCGAGAGAATTGGGGAAGAGCTTGAGGTACAGGTAGTCATAGTTCACCCCATCGAACTTCATCCCAGGGAAGAAGTATTCAAACTCATCGATATGATCCATGGGTTGCTCGTGTGGGAGACCATGGAAAGGATTCTGCCTTAGAGCAGTGTAGTAGACAGTCCTGATCTTGAAGTCATTCCTCTCAAAGCCAGGAGGTACAATTGCTGACCGGTTAGCATAAAACTCATCTGGACGGTTGTAGTCAGCAAGAGTCCTCTCAGCAGCAGGAGGATTAATCATCTACCCTTGACCTTGGGGCTGTTCAGGATCAGGGATTACGCGTCCCTCAGCATCGATCCTTTGCCCCTCATCGTTGTACCGGTTGTTCTGTTGGTCTCTTAGTACACCCTCAGCATAAGGTCTCAAAATCAAACGATTGTTCATCATTCTTGTTCTTTGACCCCTTCTGTTCGTTCTCTCAAGTATGGCTTGCTCCTAAAGTCTGAGGTTCACAAGTTCTTCGCTCTGGTTGCTTCGAGTATGTCGACTTGGCATACACAGAACTCAAAATCCCTGTCGTGAGCTTAGTGTCGGGTGACACTAGTGATGGTGTCGGTCGACACTAAATGCGTCTGTCCATTTCCTGCGCAACCAAAAATAAGCCAAACAAGAGAAAAATCAGTAACAAAGAAAATAAAAACGACTTAGACTCAACCCTAGGACAAAATCTATCGGCGAACTCAAAGAGTCCCCTGCAACGGCGCCAAAAACTTGATAGGTTGTAAAGTTTTATCTTATTCTACTGCAAGTGCACAGTTAGTGATTGTAGTATGCAAGGTATCGAATCCACAAGGACTCTTGGTCACACGATAGATTATATGTATTCAAGTTAAGCTAAATCAAATCCAGAGAATGCAGCAAACAAAACAGTAAACAAGATAGGGTGTTTTCAATAGGAAGAAAGGCGCCAGACTTAGGAAGTTCTCAGGAATTATGCTATGCAAGAAGGTTAACTAACTGGATTCAGATTAAGTGCGGTTCAACAACTAGAAACACTATGCTAAATAATCCAACTCTCGCTGAGATTATTTCTATATCTAGCAACCTAGCGATCCAAATATCTTTGTGATCCTAGAGTTCTAAACAACCATTAAGAACAGGTTCTATCGGTTCACAATTTCCCTAGACCAAATCTCTTTGTACCTTAAATTGCTCACTCTAGGTTTTTTCAGATTATAACTCACACTCTCGTGCTATTGTCAATTATCTCAGATCTGATTTTAACTCACACTCTCGTGCTATTGTCAGAAATCAATATTAAGTGCAACCTAGGTGATGAATGATAAGATAGTGAATCCTAATCAATCAATTATCAAGCAAGCATAAAACTTTTGTGAGAATCCCTAAATCTAACTAGGTTACTACTCAGGCATAGAAGCAATTAAACAACACATCATGAATAGAAAACCAGAAATTGAATAGATAGAAATAAAGGGGTTCGAAATTCTTCTCTTAGAAGTTACAAGTAGCAAGAATCATCCCCAAAACCAATATCTCTCAATCTCTCAAGCAAGAACAAAAGCAAAGAACAGCTTAAGAGAATAATAAGTCTGAAACTCTAATAAAACTCTCTAAACACGTTTTGGGGTCAGATTAAAATATAGAAAACTTCGGGGTCTTTTATGCAGTTCTTCAAAAATTGTCTAAGCTCGGCCCATAACTTCTCTCGTGCTCAGTGTTGACCGACATCAAAGGTAGTGTCGGTCGACACTCCATCGTGGTCGAGACACCATCTTCAGCTCGTTTCACAAATCACCAGAAATGTCCTAATATCCCTCTCTTTGCTCCAAACGCAAGCTTACATGTAAAACACTCAATAGACTCTAAAAACCAGGTTAAAGACTCAATATGTACACTTATATCATGGTTGAAAACTTAGAAAAACCATGATATATCACTACCCAAGAGTCATCTACCATTGTAAGGGAAGAGAGTAAAGGCAACAACATCCACCAACAAGGCTTTGAACCAACAATTCATGGTGACACAACTACAAGTCTTAATTTGGATATGGAAAGGATGCTTCAACAACTATTAGAAGGACAAGCTTATGAATTCAATGAGATGAAGAAACAATTTGACTACATTCACACTAAGGTGAAATCTTCTCAACATGATCTCTACACAAGACTTGAAAACCTATCTTCTAGGCTCAACCACTTGGAGAACCAATTTTCTCTAGAGAGTGATCTCATTCGAACACCCATTGATGAAATAGAGGGTGATGTTAAATCAAGTCCCAAGGATTATTGTAGTGGAATCTTCTCAAGAGAGTTCAACTTGCTTGATGAGAATGATGGAGATCATGCTAGGGACTGATATATCATGGTTTTTACTAGTTTTGGACCATGATATAAGTGTGTTTTAGTGTCCTTTTGTGTTCTTTTAGAGTCTTTTACAGGTATAATCAGGTTTGGAGCTGAATTGGAGATGTTGGAGCATTTTGGAGATTTTTGGAGTGTTTGGCCGAGAGATAAAGCTCACTGTCCGAAACAGAGTATTGCATCGATCGACACACCTTTGGTGTCGATCGTTGCACAAGCGATATGGGCCAAAACTCGGCGGATTAATGAAGAGTGAAGATATTGCACTTTGATCCAGAAGTTCCTGATATTTACAAAAAGCCACAGGCCGAGATTAGACCTATTTAATTAAGTTTTTGGTGTTTTATCTAGATACGCTTTCATAATTAAGAGCAGAGAATTTTTAGAGCTTTTGGGGCTGATCTGAACCTGTACTTCTTTAATATCTTTTATGCAATTTATTCATCATATGATTATGTTTACATCTTCTATGTCTGAGTAGATTCATATTTAGGTTTAGGGTTTCTCACATAGGATTTCATGACTTGCTAGACTTGTTTAATTCAGTTAAGGATTCATAACTATATATGTTCTTCGATCTAAATTGTGTTTAATGCTAGTTCTAACCTGATCAATTAGAATCTACATCTTAGGTTGCTAAATACGACACGAAAGTGTGGTTTAGAATCTGAACTATTTAGGTTGAGCAATTAAACTTCTCGCAAAGGAATTTGGTTTAGTTTAATTGTGAACATATCAAACTTGGAATTAATGCTGGTTTAATCTGTTAGTAATTGCAAAGGAATTTGGATTACTGCACTTAGACTTAGAGAATTCTCGCAAAGGAATTTGGTTAATTCTATATCCGTGATTTGAGTTCTAGAACCGTGCTTAATTAGATCCTAACTGAATGATTTGTCTGCTTGTCTGATTTCCTGAGAACGCCCTAGACTTAGCGCCCTTAATTAACTGCTTTCAAAACCGATAATCTTGCTACTTGTTTACTTTCTCGCATTTGCTTTTAGTTTACTTCACATTGCTTTCATCTTGGTTAAAATCTCTATTGTTCTTGAGCTATCGAAACCAGAGTCTCTGTGGATTCGATACCCTATATACTACAATCACTTGACTGTGCACTTGCAGTAGAATAGGATTAAAACGTGACCTATCAAGTTTTTGGCGCCGTTGCCGGGGACTCTTAGAGTCTTCGATAGCTTCGAGCTTAGGGGTTTTACTAGGATTTTTATTTTTTTTTGTTTTTAGTTACTAATTTTTTCTCTGTTATCTCTTTGTCGCAGGTACCGATTTCGCATAGCGTCGATCGTTGCACCTTTGTGTCGATCGTCACTAGGCGATTCTGAGATTGAATCGATCGTTGCATTGATAGCATCGATCGTTGCTTGACGATTACAGACAGTTTATGCAGACGCGTGAAACTAGAAGTAATCAGAACTTGAACCTCGTTAATCTCAGACTTGAAGAACTTGGACGACTAGAGAGGACTATCAGAAGAGAAAGAAGAGAAAGGATGGTACGTGAGCGTTTGATCCTGATACCAGATGCTAACGGTATCCTGAGGGACCCAGATAACAATCCTCACAATGCTGCTTTGCAGAGGATTGATGCTGAGGGACGTGTGATCCCTGAGGTTGAGGAACCTGAACCACAGCCGCAGGCGCAAGGCCAAGGACATGCCCGTGGTAGACAGATGGTTGTCCATGAGAGGACTTTAGCTGACTACAACAGACCGGATGAGTTTCATGCAAACCGGTCAGCTCTAGCGCTTCCTGGTTTTGAGAGGAATGATTTTGAGATCAAAACCATCTACTACTCGCTGATTAGACAGAATGCCTTCCATGGTTACCCAACGGAGCAGCCTATTTATCACATTGATCAGTAGGAGGATATAATCACTGGCATGAAGTATGATGGAGTTTGCCCGGATTATCTGTTTCTCAAGCTCTTTCCACACAGTCTCGCTGGAGACGCTGCTGCATGGTTAAAGCAACTGCCACCTGGGCAGTTTACTACTTGGGACGCCCTGAAGAGTGAGTTTCTGAGACATTTCTACGATGATGCACACTCAGATCAGTCCAGACAGGACATTCTGACATTCTCCCAAGGCCCTGTGGAGCCTTTGAAAGCTGCCTGGATGAGATTTAGGAAGTACCAGCGTGACTGCCCACACCATGGATTCACTGAGGTCACATTGCTAGGTATCTTCTTCAGAGGCATAGATCTTCCATATCAGTCTGCGCTGGATAACTCCAGCAATGCGAGCTTTAACACCAGGACTCCTGCACAAGCTAAGCAGTTAATTGAGAACCTAGCAAGCAGCAACAGTTGCAAGACTATGGATGAGAGGAGGAAGAAATCTGGTGGAAGTGTAGAGAATTAGGAGATTGCTGAAATTAGATCTAAGCTGGACACAGTTTGTAATCTCCTAGTTGGTAAGAAAGCTGTCCACTTTTCCCAAAATGTAGAGGTAATTCAAACTGAGGAGGACACTCAGGAAGAAGATGTGAATTACATAGGAGGATTTGGATTCCAGGGTAATAGTTTCTTAAGTGGACAGAAAAATGCTTTCACAGGCAATGCTGGTTTCCAGAAGCCTTATCAACAAGGTAATCAGAGGAATTATGGATTTTCCTCTTAGCAAGCACCTCCTGTAGCTAGTACTCATGAAAGTAAGATAGAGAGTATGATGGAAAAGCTACTGGAAGGACAGACGAAGCATGATGTGGACCTCAACACAAAGATGGATGCAATGTATGATAACCTGAATGGGAAATTTGAGTCCTTGAGCTCGCATGTAAAAAGGCTTGATGCTCAAGTTGCACAGACTGCTGGACATGTTAGGAGGGAAGATGGATATCTTCCGGGGCGAAGTGATGCTAATCCCAAGTATCAATGCAATGCAGTGACACTGAGAAGTGGCAAGGAGCTGTCATCTGGCCAGAAAAAGCAGTTAAGTGTTGAAGAACTCGTGGAAATTGAAGAGCTGGAAGATGAGATCCGCGATATTCGCAATGCGTCGATCGATGCTACTAAGCAACAGTCGATGCAGAGCGAAATCAGGGAACCATAACTCGTAACACAGTCGCCTAGCAACGATTGATGCGACAATGGCAACGATCGACGCAAGGTGACTGCAGAGGATTCAAATGCAGAGAAACCGAAGAAGTCAAATGAGAGAGTCTATAAGCCTAAAGTCCCTTTTCCTAAGAACCCCAGAAAAACTAAGAACGATAAACAATATGTTAAGTGCCAGGAGATGATAAAAAATGTGAAGATTGAAGTACCTTTGATTGACTCCATGGACACTACTCCTGTGATGAAGAGGTGCTTGAAGGACTTGATTTCTGGTAAGTGGTCTAGTGAGGAGACTGTAATGATGATCACGAAAATAGGAAGTGCAGTAATTCAGGGTAGAATTCCTAAGAAGTTAAAAGATCCAGGGAGTTTTGTGTTGGATTGTGCCATCTACAGAGAAAGGTTTGAAAGATCTCTATGTGATCTCGGTTCTAGTGTGAATCTTATGCCCTTTTCTGTTGCTAAGAGGCTAGGAATGAAGGATTTTATACCCACTAGAATCTCACTGGTTTTAGCAGACAGAACAATCCGGATTCCTGAAGGAGTGCTAGAGGATGTGCCTATAATGATTGGCCAATGTGTGATTCCTACTGATTTTGTGGTTCTGCAATATGGAGAGGAACCAAAGGATCCACTGATTTTGGGTAGGCCATTCTTAGCTACTGCTGGTGCGATGATAGACTGCCGAGGAGGTAAGATAATTCTGAATGTGGGTGATTTGCAAATGAGTTTCGATATGGACAAGCTGGTGAAGAGACCAACCATCGACGGGCAGACCTTCTATGTAGACACACTAGCTGATTTGGCTGCAGAGTATTTCCATAGGACACATGCTGAGGATCCACTGGAAAGAGCCTTACTGAGCCCTATAATGGAGCTGGAACATCTACAGGACGAGCCTGCAATCTGCTATGCAAGACTTACGGATTCTGATGCAAGACTTACGGATTCTGCTGAACATGTGATGCGGTTGGATGTATCTGACGCGGATTTGCAACGATCGACACCTCTGGAGCAACAATCGTTGCAGGTCGATGATATACCATGGATTTTACCGGTTTTAACCATGGTATATGCCTTATTTATCGAGTCTTATGTTATGTTTTGGAGTCTTTTTAGTATGTTTACAGGTTTAGACACGTTTGGAGCATAATTGGAGTTATTGGAGCATTCTGGAGCATTTTGGAGATTTAACCCGAGAGATAGAGTTCACTGTAGACTTTTGATACTTGTGTCGATCGATGCATCTTTGGCATCGATCGATGCAGACGCGTTATGGGCCTTTCTCGCGAGCGTTTAATGAGAAGAATTGGATATTGCAACTTTGCCCAGAAGTCTCCATAATTACAAAGAAGCCCCAACCGACTTTAGACCATTATATAAGAGTTTTTAAGTCATTGTTTAGGCTACACTTTTCTTAAGTCTTATTTTATTTCAGAGAGAGTTAGGGGCTGATCCAGATCTCGAAAGAGAGAGGATTTCGAACCCCAATTCTTTGTTTTATTATATGTTATTTGGTTTTCTACTTATGATATTTTCTGTCTCGGTGAACATGTCTGAGTAGTTTACCTGTTAGGTTGAAGGATTCTCATTAGGGATTTCATGGAACTATAGTTTAAATCAACCTGTAGGGATTCATATCTGCTAGTTCTTTGTTTAGGTTGTTCTTAATGCTTAATCTGAAGTAGCTAATCAGAATTATGATGTTAGGTTGATTGATACAACGAGAGTTGGTTAAAAAGCTAGAAAGAACCTAGATAAGCAATTTGATCTACTCGCAAAGAGATTTGGTTTAGGGGAATTGTGAACATATCAAACCTGATCATTAATGCTAGTTTAATCTGTTAGTAATTGCAAAGAGATTTGGATTGCTGCACTTAGACTTAGAGAATTCTCACAACGAGAGTTGGTGAATTCTATATCCGTGTTTGAGTTCTAGAACAGTTATTGATTAGATCCCGATTAATTGATTGCTTGAGTTCCTGATTTCCTGAGAACTCCTGAAACCTAACGCTTCGCTTCCTTGCTCATAAAATCGCCTGCTACTGATTTACTTTTCTGCTTGCTTTAGTTTCTCATTACTTTCACCTAGTTTAATCTCTTCTGTTTTATAATCTATCGTTGACCAGAGTCCTTGTGGATTCGATACCCTAAGTACTACAACTACATCACTGTGCACTTGCAGTTAGTATAGGGTTAAAACTACACCTATCAGTCGACAGAGATTGGGCAGAGGAAAAAGCTCCGAAAATTGAACTGAAACAATTTCCTTCCGGATTAAAGTATGCATTTCTTGGACCAAATTCAACATATCTAGTGATTGTCAATGCAAGTTTAAACAATGCAGAACTAGCTTTGCTGCTAAGCAAGCCGCACAAGCATCACAAGGCCCTTGGCTATTCTCTTGATGATATTTTAGGTATCTCTCCAGAGCTGTGCATGCATATAATACATCTTGAGGATGAGTCTAAAACTTCAATTGAGCATCAGAGAAGGCTGAATCCTAACCTTAAGGATGTAGTTAAGAAAGAGATTATGAAACTCTTAGATGCTGGGATCATCTATCCTATTTCAGTTAGTGATTGGGTCAGTCCAGTTCATGTAGTACCTAAGAAGGGTGGAGTTACAGTTGTGAAGAATGAGAAGAATGAGCTGATCCCTACTAGGACTGTGACTGGGCACCGGATATGCATAGATTACAGGAAACTAAATGCTGCAACAAGGAAGGATCATTTCCCTTAACCCTTCATTGATCAGATGCTGGAGAGGTTAGCAAATCACCCCTATTACTGTTTCCTTGATGGGTACTCAGGTTTCTTTCAAATTCCTATCCATCCAGAGGATCAGGGAAAGACCACATTCACTTGTCCATATGGCACATTTGCTTACCGTAGGATGCCTTTTGGACTCTGCAATGCACCAGCTACCTTCCAGAGATGCATGATGTCCATATTCACTGATATGATTGAGGACTTTATGGAGGTATTTATGGATGACTTCTTAGTCTATGGATCATCTTATAATGAGTGCTTAGATAATCTGTGCAAGGTTCTGACTAGATGTGAAGAGAAGCACTTAATTCTTAATTGGGAGAAGTGTCATTTCATGGTCAGAGATAGCATTGTACTTGGACATAAAGTGTCTGAAGCAGGAATAGAAGTGGACCGCCTAAAATTGAGGTAATGACCAGCCTTAAGGCACCTGATTCTGTGAGGTCTATTAGAAGCTTTCTTGGACATGCTGGCTTCTATAGACGGTTCATCAAAGATTTCAGTAAGATGGCTAGACCACTAACTGCTTTGCTATGTAAGGATACCAAATTTGAGTTCACTGCAGATTGTCAGACTGCATTTGAACAGATCAAGCAAGCATTAGTGAGTGCTCCCATAGTTCAGCCACCAGATTGGGATTTACCATTCGAGGTTATGTGTGATGCAAGTGACTATGCTGTAGGAGCTGTTCTTGGGCAGAAAAAGGATAGAAAGCTTCATGCTATCTATTATGCCAGTAGGACACTGGATGATGCACAAAGAAACTATGCCACTACGAAGAAGGAGTTGTTGGCTGTTGTCTTTGCATTTGAGAAATTTTGCCCTTATCTTGTTGGCTCAAAGGTGATTGTACACACTGATCATTCAGCCCTGAAGTATCTGATGCAGAAGAAAGATGCTAAGACAAGATTGTTGAGGTGGATTCTGTTGCTTCAGGAGTTTGACATTGAAGTAAGGGATAAGAAAGGAGTTGAAAATGGAGTTGCTGACCATCTTTCAAGGATGCTGGTTGAGGAAGACGTGCCAATTAATGACTATTTTCCTAAAGAAAACATCAATATGGTTGGGACAGTGTTTCAAACAAATTTGGACAGAAACCTGCAAAACTGTCGCATTGATCGCATTGCGTCGATCGATGCAACATCAGCGTCGATCGATGCACCTATCGGGTGTAGGATTATGTCTGTTCATTGGTGTAATTTTCAGGTTACAGCCTAGCACATAATCATCTAGGATCTAGGTGATTTGCAGTTGAATCATAAACAGATCAGATTCATTACCTTGTGATTGCAGCGGATTGATCAAAGGAATGAAGAGATCACAGAGCTGATGATTACCGGCTCCTCCTAGGTATCCACACACTTACAAGCTACTGGATCAGGCTGCTAGACCAAGCTGGAACAACAGAGAGAGAGAGGACGGCCAGACCTAGAAAAATCGCAGACAACTAGTCTTACTGGCGCCTGTGCTCTTCCTTATATGGGCCCAAGTGATTAAACTAATGGCCTATTAGGCTTTTGGGCCCAAGACCCAAATCAGACAAAATAACTGTATTTTGTCTGGCCCAATTCTCTGTACAAATACAGTAAATGCCTTGCATCTTACCGTATTAATTCCATTTAACTTTCCCGTTAGCTATGGTGTGTGACCCTTTGGGATCATACAATACTGGTAATAAGTCCTAAACTTATAGATCAAGAGCGGACTCTAGCAAGTCATCATGATCACCCAGTATTTATGACTTATGTCTGATCTCGACACTTATCATACTTTCTAGAGATAGTACGGTAGATTTTAGGACATTCCCAACAATCTCCCACTTGTACTGGAATCCTACATTCCCTAATCCTTTTGTCTCAATATCTCGATCTGGCATAAGGCAAGATGCATGTCATCCTTATATAGCCAGACCATGTTCATCGGACCAGATTTGATACTGACAATGCAAACGACTTGGGCAAGTCCGTTTGGGAGTGGCCACTCTCTTACCAGCTATCAAGTCTCCGATTGGCCTAGAGATATTACCTCCGTTAAACGGCAGGGACAAATCCCATCTTGTTCCATCACTATGAACTACACACTTTATAATACACCCAACCAAGGTCCTTATAGCTCCCAGTTACGAAACAGCGTTAGACAATGATCAAAGCGCATCACTCCATGTGCAGCCACATGCATGCGAACTCAGGTCTAAGGACTATACTCTATAGTCGTATATGAGAACCTCTTATGACACAGATATTAATATCTTGTAGAGTTCTCATCAGCGGGCCATGTCTGGTCATATGCTCCCCTACATATACCTATGTGTCGACTTTGATGCCGCGCATCTATGACCCCTCGAAACTTGGTCATAAGTCTCAACACACTCTAGTCTCAAGTGGTTGTTGGTGTTCCAATTTCAACAACCTTCGACTATGGACACTATGATTTATGTCATTTCGTTAAATATGGGGTTTCAGGATCAAGTCTACTCATGTACTTCGATGGCCCATATATAATGACATGAATCATTTTGGAACGATTATTTATATCACAGTTAAAATAATCCAGAAATCATAAATTTCATAAACATAAAATATTATGTTTACATGAACCTTTCAAAACAACTAAATAAAGCCCTTTACAAACTCCCACTGAAATTAAGACTACATCTTAATTTCACTTATCCTACAGCTACAGTCCGCGACTCGTGCTTAGGCCTAAGGAGTGGCTTCGTTAATAGATTAGCAACGTTCTCATTCGTTGAAACTTGCTGATCTACTTAACACCTCTGTCATTTATCTCACGGAATAGGTTATACCTACCCTCAAGGTGTTTGGACCTCTGATGTGCAGCTAGCCTCATCTATGCTGGGAATCACATCAAGTTCAGTGATGAACTCTTCTTTCCAAACAACCTCTTTCGCCGCTTCCCAAGCTGCGAAATGTTCGGCTTTAGTCATGGAGTCAGCAACAGTGCCTTGCACCGCCAGACAGACACAAGATATAACCGGACTGTGACCGGAAATCATCTTTGTCTGTTGGTAACTTGCCTTTCAGACTCTACCGACTTGTAGCACCTCACTTTCTCCGTAAATCAAGAACTTATCCTAAGTATTTTCCAAATACTTGAGGATATTCATTACGTCTATCCAGTGATTCTTTGCTGGATTTGACTGGTCTTTACTTGTCTTGCTTAACATTAAAGCAACATCAAAACAAGTACGTGTCATGGCATACATGATAGATCCAATTGCCGACGCATATGGAATCTCATCCATGCATTCAAGCTCAGCAGTTATCGTAGGACACTGTTTCTTGCTTAATGTAATGCCATGTGACATTGGCATAAAACCCTTCTTGGAATGCTGAAAACGTGTAGGACTTTGTCAATATAAGAATCCTGACTTTGTCCTATCAGCTCTTTTGGATCTCTATCTTTAGATCCAAAATCCAAGAACATACGTGGCTTTACCTATGTCAATCATAAAACCAACTCCCAAGCCAGTCCTTTACCGACTGCAGCATTGGGACGTTATTTCCGAGAATCAGTATGTCATTGACATACACTATGAGAAATGCAACATCGCTCCCACTTATCTATTAGTAAACGCACAGTTCCACTTCGTTCCTTGTTCAAGTCAAAACCTTGACTACTTCAACAGAACGAAGATTCCAACTCCGATATGCTTGCTTCTATCCATGAATGGATCGATGAAGCTAACTTACATACAGTATAATTTTTCGGAGTCCGGGCTCACTTTCGCTTCTGTGAATTTCGCAGGTTCGTCACTTTCAATGATCATCAGATCATGGCAATTAATCACGAGAAATTACTCTCGGATTAGTGACGGATTCAGTCAGATCTGCGAACTTCAGGATCTACAGGTGTAGATTCTACAGAAATCTGTAAATCCATCCGCTGCTCTCCCTCAACAGGTTGAGCAGCCTCCTGTATTTCTCGAATTTCTTCGAGTTATACTTTTACTCCCACTGTTCTTCTTGGAAAGCAACTTCCCTTTTAGAAAACAGAATTCCGAACAACCTAACTTCGTTTTCGGAATGGACGTAAAAGTAACAAGCCTTGGTTTCCCTAGGACAACCAGCGAAGTAGCACAACTACAAATACTCAGTAAAGACGATTTTGGATCATTTCCCGTCCACATTTATGTGGTGTCTTTCAACTGATATTGGTGGAACTATTTCAGCGTAAACTTAGATATTTCTAGAGCGTTATTCTTAAAGAATATCATGGAAGATTCGTGTGACTCATCTTTAATCATTTCTAATAAGATCTGATTCTTTCTCACAGAAACACCTCCAGGTTTTCAGGAGAAATGAGCTGTGAAACGACTTCACACTCATTCAGATGATCACACCATCAATGACTTAAGTATTCTCACTCGTGATCTAATCCAGAGTCTCAATACTTCTGTCACTCAGATTCTATACCTCATTCAAGAACTCTTTCGACCATTTCAAAGAATTCTGACTCGTGTCTCATCAAATGAACACAGTCATACTCACTGAAGTAATCAGTAAAGATAATGAAGTACAGGAAATTTTCTCTGGCATTACTGCTCATAGGGCCACATACATAAGTATGTTCAAGGTCCAATAAGCCTTTGGGCCTTTCTCTAGCTCGGCTAAGATGGGCCCTTTGTCTTTTGGTCCAGTAAGCAGAATTCAAGTCTCATAAGATATCCGATCAAATGAGCCCAAAAGTCCATAACTATGGGATTTCTGAATCCGACTCACTCTATGTGACCAAAACATTTACGCCAAGAAAAATCAGGTTTAATTCATCAGATTTAAACCAATTCGGTATTTATGTTACCTTTAGGCACTCTTTGGTTTAAGATATAAAACCCATTCCTTGAATAGGGTGCTACAATCAATATTTCATTAAGATCAAAAGAACAAAACTTGTCTTTTATCAAAATAAAAATATTCAAATTCTTACAAGAAAATGAAAGACAACTCTGCTTAAAGCAGGTACATTGTAGCAATTACTTAATACAAAACCAAGCCTCAAAGGCATCTACAAGTGAAAACCCTACGGCTGAGGCAGCATCCATATCTCCTTCCAGACATGCAGTTCCACTTGTCCTTCCTTCAACGTTCTACTATTGCTTAGGCTCTGCATATTAGTATAACAAATATCAGTGCCACAACCAGTATCCAATACCTATAAGGTAGAACTTGAAGTAATAACATGAATACCTGAGGAAGTAGTCTCATACATCAACTTCAACTCCTCATAATCTTCCATGAATTTAATGCAATCTCTCTTCCAATGCCCAGTCTCTTTACAGTAGCAGCACTTACCAACGTAAGATGTATCTGACCCGGGCTCAGAAGACACAGGCTTGCCATGATTCAAAATCTGGACAACTTTGTCTTCACCCTTGTCAGCACTAGGTTTAGTAAACCTACCCTTCTCCATTATGAGATTATACAGGGTACTCTTCACGTTTGGCTCAACTGTCTTGAGCATATCATGCAGTTTAGTCAGCGTCTTCGTTAAGCCTTTCTTGATATAGTTCCTTTTGAACTTATCATAGCTTGACGGCAGTGACTGCAGAATGATCTCAGTTGCCAATTCTTGGCTAACTGGATAATCCAGTTTCCTCAGGTTATCAATGTAACCCATCATTTTACTGACATGAGGACTCACTGGATGATCATTTGGTAGCTTGCAGCTAGTGAGAGACTTAACCAACTGGTATCTCTCCACTCTTACCTGCTCCTGAAATTTCAATTTCAGGCTGCTGATCATCTCTATTGGCGACTCCATGTTCTCATATTGCTTCAGCAAATCTGAGTCCATGGTAGCCAATATCAGACCACGCACATCTACCGCATCATTATAATGCTTATTCCAAGCATCATATACTGCATGAGAGGCATTGGACCCGATCCTCTCGGGGAGAGCTCTTTCAAGGACATAGTCCTTTCTCTCCTGCCTGAGGACTAGCCTCAGGTTCTGCGACCAAGTCAAGAAATTTGATCCGTTCAGTTTGTCCATCTCAAGGACAGACCGGATCGAGAAAGTGTTTTGATTGTTTGTGCTAGTCATAACTGAAATTTAGAGATAACTAGAGTTTTAGTTATTCAGTTCATAAAAGAGTAATCTTAACAACTTATAAGAAAACTCGCATTGCATTCAAAATTTCTTTGTTTAACCTCATAAGAATGCAATGATTCCGAGACCCATGTTCAGCTAAATCCAAAGTGGGCCACTGGCCGTCACCCAGAATTAGCTTTACTTGGTAAGCATACACACAGCTAGTTATATCCATAAAACTCTCGGTTGTGGATTGGGCCCAAGGCCCAATTCACCAGATGTCTCAAGGCCCGGGACTCCCGATGGCCCAGTCAAGGAAACCAATATCTTACAGCCAAATAATCACTAAAGTCTGGGACTCCCAATGAAATTAGTGACTATATACTACTTTAAGCCATATCTGTAATTGAATAAGCGTTAAGTAGCTGACAAGATTGGGCAAGACATCCAAGCTTGATATTGTTTTTGAGGATTTTAGGTTTTCTTTCCAAAAAATAGAAGATTACTATTTTGGGAAACTTACTTATTTTAGAAACTTTCTAAATTTAGAAACATGCTAAAAATAGAAATTTCTAATTTAATATTTTATTAAAGTTTTCGGTTGGGTCACAAATTATAGGCCCAATTCTTGGCCCAAGACCACAGAATTCCAATTGGCCCAATAATTTGACATAACCGAGTCGGTTCATTAATTCTGGTCCATGACCAAATTAACTACTAAATCCAACTGGTTATTTACTAAACCAGACCAGCTCTAAATTATTTGGTCCAACCAAATCAAACTTAGACCGGCCTTCGGTTTAGGCTAAAATTCAATTTTTTTTTTTTTTTTTTTTTTGAATTTAAATCAGGTTTAACCAGAAACTAAATAATACCAATTGTATTAAATAATTTCCAGCAAACCGCGATTTGGGTTAACCGTTTAAACTATAATTATCAAAGTTTTGAATCGACTTTGTCTTTTAGCTTAAAGACAAAATCATGATCTTAACAACATAACAAATCGATTCTTTAGATTATCAAACAAAGTCAACAATTGAACATCACGATTCATACAATTTTTGACTTTTCCAAAATCGCTTAAGAACAAAACGATTTTGTCCTTGTTCTAATTAAACAATCAACTTTGACTTTTCAAGCCATTATCGTTTCATGCCATACACATATGGACAAAACAATCAAATCGATTCATGCATATCGCTTAAAGACAAAACCGAATGCGAATCATTAACAAAACCGAATGCGAATCGATTCTTAATTCACTCAAAGACAAACAATTTTGACATTCACATAAGACAATAATTGCTTTCAACAATCGATTATCACATTCACAAAAAGGACAAAATCGCTTTGAACATTGACCTTAGTACAAATCGTTTCATCACATACATAATTCAATAATTCACAAGCTTGTAATCGATTCATACCAAGCGATTCATCATGCGATTTCATATTAGGATTTTACAAGTTCTAATCAAATTTCTTAAGCCAAATTCGATTCTTAACATTAAAACAACCTAAATATGATCCAAACAGCAAAAACCTAACAACCTAGGCTCTGATACCACTGTAGGATTATGTGTGTTCATTGGTGTAATTGTCAGGTTACAGCCTAGCACATAATCATCTAGGATCTAGGTGATTTGCAGTTGAATCATAAACAGATCAGATTCATTACCTTGTGATTGCAGCGGATTGATCAAAGGAATGAAGAGATCACAGAGCTGATGATTACCGGCTCCTCCTAGGTATCCACACGCTTACAAGCTACTGGATCAGGCTGCTAGACCAAGCTGGAACAACAGAGAGAGAGAGGACGGCCAGACCTAGAAAAATCGCAGACAACTAGTCTTACTGGCGCCTGTGCTCTTCCTTATATGGGCCCAAGTGATTAAACTAATGGCCTATTAGGCTTTTGGGCCCAAGACCCAAATCAGACAAAATAACTGTATTTTGTCTGGCCCAATTCTCTGTACAAATACAGTAAATGCCTTGCATCTTACCGTATTAATTCCATTTAACTTTCCCGTTAGCTATGGTGTGTGACCCTTTGGGATCATACAATACTGGTAATAAGTCCTAAACTTATAGATCAAGAGCGGACTCTAGCAAGTCATCATGATCACCCAGTATTTATGACTTATGTCTGATCTCGACACTTATCATACTTTCTAGAGATAGTACGGTAGATTTCAGGACATTCCCAACATCGGGACAGCGACGATCGATTCAACCTTATGCGACGATCGTTGCAGTGCGGATACAGATCCATAAACTTTTACAATTCGGATTGGAGGCTATGAGTTCAAGGTTGATGCTGTCACAACAACTGATCGACCCTGGTATGCAGATATCGCTAACTACCTGTCTGCAGAGACTGAACCAGATGATCTGAAGGGGTATGCAAAGAAGAAATTCTTCAGAGAGCTTAGGCGATACTACTGGGATGAACCTTATCTTTACAAGCACTGTTCGGATGGCCTTTACAGGAGATGTGTTGCTGAATCAGAGGTTCTAGATATCCTATTCCACTGCCATGGATCAGATTATGCTGGATATTTTGCTACTTTTAAGACTGTGTCTAAGGTTTTACAGGCAGGTTTCTTGTGGCCTACAATGTATGCAGATGCTCATTCCTTCGTTTCTCAGTGTGATGCCTGTCAGAGGAGAGGGAAAATCAGTAAGAAGCATGAGATGCCTCAGAATTTCATTCTTGAGGTTGAGGTTTTTGATTGCTGGGGTATAGACTTTATGGGTCCTTTTCCCTCATCTTATGGAAATAAGTTTATCCTGGTTGCTGTAGACTATGTGTCTAAATGGGTGGAAGCAATAGCTAATCCCACAAACAATTCTTCAGTGGTAATTAAGCTGTTTAAGACCATCATATTCCCTAGATTTGGAGTACCTCGGATAGTGATTAGTGATGGAGGATCTCACTTTATTAATAAGATTTTTGAGATGCTGCTAAGAAAGCATGGAGTTCATCACCGAGTTGCTACTCCTTATCACCCTCAGACTAGTGGGCAAGTCGAGGTTTCTAACAAACAGATCAAAGAGATCTTGGAGAAGACAGTTGGAAAGACAAGGAAATATTGGACAGCTAAGCTAGATGATGCATTATGGGCTTACCGGACTGCATTTAAGACGCCATTAGGGACTACTCCATTTCATTTACTGTATGGAAAAGCATGTCATCTGCCAGTAGAGCTTGAGCACAAAGCAGCATGGGCCGTAAAAAAGATGAACTTTGATCTTAAATCTGCTGCAGAAAGGAGATTAGTCCAGCTTAATGAGTTGGATGAGATTAGACACTTTGCCTATGAGAACTCAAAGCTGTACAAGGAGAGGACTAAGGCTTATCATGACAAGAAGATTGTCTCTCGACAGTTTGAGCCAAATGATCAGGTACTTTTGTATAACTCTCGTTTGCATTTGTTTCCAGGTAAGCTAAAATCAAGGTGGTCGAGTCCTTTCACAATCAAAGAGGTGCGTCCATTTGGAGCTGTCGTTCTGATAACCAAGGAAGGTAATGGATTTATTGTGAATGGACAGAGGGTGAAACATTATTGGGCTAAGGCCAAGATTCCAGAAGGTCAGATTTTGCCTCTGGATGTTGCACCATCTGTCTGAATCAGCTGTTAGGTCAAGCTAATGACCTTAAACAAGCGCTGAGTGCAAGGCAACCCACTGTTAGGTACTGGTGTTTTTCTACTTAATTTTTGGTGTTTTTATTAGGATTTTACGTTTGTTTTTGGTTTTGGTGAGTTTATGTTTGCAGGTCTCGGACAAATCGCAGTGCGTCGATCGACACACATTGTGTCGATCGTCAGAACACGAAAGAATCGCATTGCAGCGACCGTTGCGGTCCTGAGCAACGATCGACCACACACGAAAATCGCCTAACAACGGTCGATGCACCTAGTGCAACGATCGATGCCTGAGCGACAGAGGTAAAAATCCGACAGAACTCAATAATCCATTAACAATTTTTCTTTCTTTTTACCAATCCTTCGCTTGACACTACTGGGGACAATGTGTCTTAAGTGTGGGGGAGGTGCTACTGACTCCTGTTTTCTGTTTTCTTAAGAGTCAGTCCGTTTTTTAAATTTTTTTGTTTTATTGAGTCAAAACAAGTTTAAGTAAGAAAAAATGATTTTTTGAAAAGATTAACAGCACTTGTAGGAACTTAAGTAACCATTGGGATGAAGTTGCAGGATCTATCTCTGACTATTAGAAAACTGAGACACGGATCAGCCTACTGGGGACACCCACATCACTTCAGGTATCAGAGGATCCTTTTACTGACTTCAACCTTAATACTGACTTAATCTTCTCACCTAAGGGCTTGGTATACCTTGTGTCGGATTCCCTTGTTAGTTCTGACACAGCCTGTAAACCTGTCCTATTTGGTTCCCTTCTCCCCTTCCATAAAATAAAAAAGAGATAATAAACTGAGGATGAGTTAGTAACTCCGAAGTGGTCATGGGAATAGTATCAAACACTATTATCTCTTATGCGATCCATGGAATGTGTCCAAAGTACACCCATTAACGGGAAGAACACTGATAAAAAAATAAAATGATACCCAGTGGGGAAAAATCAGTTATTAAGGAAGGGAAAGAGAAGAAAGGGACTAGAGAAAGATAGTATGGTGGTCTAGAGCTGATAAGGTAAGAATCCATGTGCCTTTGATCGATACTCCTTAGGTGAGACCGCACTTAAATACTTGCAGAAGTCAGTAGGGAGAATTTGAATGCGTGAATGTGATTGTGGAGTTTACTTAGGACAGTTGCTAAGTGTGGGGGAAGTATATGTTGGTCTTGATATCCTGTGATTGATTCTTTCAATGGTTTACTAAGGGGAATCTGAGTGTTGTTGCTTCTAGGATGAAAAGAGTTTCTGAAGAGTTTTCAAACCTCTTCACCATGTTTTAGTTCTCTGTTTTGCTTGAGGGCAAGCAAAGGCTAAGTGTGGGGGAGTTGATATATCATGGTTTTTACTAGTTTTAGACCATGATATAAGTGTTTTTAGTGTCCTTTTGTGTTCTTTTAGAGTCTTTTACAGGTATAATCAGGTTTGGAGATGAATTGAAGATGTTGGAGCATTTTGGAGATTTTTGGAGTGTTTGGCCGAGAGATAGAGCTCACTGTCCGAAACAGAGTATTGCATCGATCGACACACCTTTGGTGTCGATCGTTGCACAAGCGAGATGGGCCAAAACTCGGCGTATTAATGAAGAGTGAAGATTTTGCACTTTGATCTAGAAGTTCCTGATATTTACAAAGAAGCCCCATGCCGAGATTAGACCTATTTAATTAAGTTTTTGGTGTTTTATATAGATACGCTTTCATAATTAAGAGCAGAGAATTTTTAGAGCTTTTGGGGCTGATCTGAACCTATACTTCATCTTGTATTTGGAGAAGATTTCGAACCCCTTTACTTCTTTAATATCTTTTATGCAATTTATTCATCATATGATTATGTTTACATCTTCTATGTCTGAGTAGATTCATAGTTAGGTTTAGGGTTTCTCACATAGGATTTCATGACTTGCTAGACTTGTTTAATTCAGTTAGGGATTCATAACTATATCTGTTCTTCGATCTAAATTGTGTTTAAAGCTAGTTCTAACCTGATCAATTAGAATCTAGATCTTAGGTTGCTAAATACGACACGAAAGTGTGGTTTAGAATCTGAACTATTTAGGTTGAGCAATTAAACTTCTCGCAAAGGAATTTGGTTTAGTTTAATTGTGAACATATCAAACTTGGAATTAATGCTGGTTTAATCTATTAGTAATTGTAAAGGAATTTGGATTACTGCATTTAGACTTAGAGAATTCTCGCAAAGGAATTTGGTTAATTCTATATCCGTGATTTGAGTTCTAGAACCGTGCTTAATTAGATCATGACTGAATGATTTGTCTGCTTGTCAGATTTCCTGAGAACGCCCTAGACTTAGCGCCCTTAATTAACTGCTTTCAAAACCGATAATCTTGCTACTTGTTTACTTTCTCGCATTTGCTTTTAGTTTACTTCACATTGCTTTCATCTTGGTTAAAATCTCTATTGTTCTTGAGCTATCGAAACCAGAGTCTCTATGGATTCGGTACCCTATATACTACAATCACTTGACTGTGCACTTGCAGTAGAATAGGATTAAAACCTGACCTATCAGGGACTTGAAGTGTGTGGGAAGTTGTGAGATAGTGGATAATTCTCCACCCCCAAAATCTTGTGAAAGAAATAAGAAGCCTTATGCAAAGGAAGATTTGGGTTATGGTAATGTTGAAGAACCTTTTGCATTGGATGAAGTCTCTTTGGAATCTCTTTTTTTTTCTACCTCAATGGAGCAAGAGAGTGCTTGTATCAAGACTGAAAGGTATCATGTTGTGGAGCCTGCAAGAGATGACAATATTGGGAAGGATGTCTTGGATGGAGATGCTCTCCAAAGTTTGTTTGATGAGCACGTGGGAAGCGTACAGCTGGTAGGGGTGAGTGGAGCAAAGGAAGCTCCTCTTAAGAGTAAGAAGAAGAAGGAAAAAGCACCCATAACCTCTACTCTCACTCAAACTCCTAGCACTCTCACTCTCTACCCTTTGAAGCTTAAGGATGGTACAATTGAGTACAAGGTCAAATGCAAGGGATGGTCTACGCCATTCTCAAATGCAAGAGCTATCCTCACTCATGAGCTCCAAGCTGATCCGATCAAGCTCCAAGATTATCTCACTAAAGTCTTGACCATCACCCAAAAAGTCGAGACTCTTCCACCTCCTCATTAAAAGTAAAGGTAGTCAAGCTTAGTGACTTTAAACAAGCTCACTTGGGAGGAAGTGTCTATCTCTTGTAAATATTGCTTTAAGTTTTAAGTTTCCTAGTCAATGTTGATCTCTCTATTAGGTCTCTTGATATATCGGGGTTTTCACCGGTTTTAGACCATGATATAAGTGTGTTTTAGAGTCTTTTGGTGTTTCTTTAGAGTCATTTACATGTGTTATTAGGTACATGCACGTTTGGAGCAGAATTGGAGATTATGGAGCTTTTTGGAGCATTTTGGTGATTTGACCCGAGAGATAGAGTTCACTGTCCAAAACAGAGATCTGCATCGATCGACACACATCGTGCATCGATCGACACATAGCGCGACCAGACAATCTCGCGAGAGTTAATGAAGATATTAGAAATTACAGTTTTTCCCAGAAGTTCCTGATATTTACAAAGAAGCCCCAAGACGTGATTAGGCTAATATAATTATGTTTCTGAGTTTAGTTTTAGATACACTTTCATACTTTGAGCTGAGAGTTTCTGAGAGATTTTGGGGCTTATCTGAACCTGTATTGCTTCCTGCTTTTGGAGAAGATTTCGCCCTTTTATTCCTTTACTCTCTTTTATGCAATCTATTTATTCATTGATCATTTTTTCATTATCTATGTCTGAGTAGATTCATAGTTAGGTTTAGGGATTCTCATTAGAGATTTCATGACTTGCTAGATTTATTTATTTCAGTTAAGGATTCATATCATAATTGTTCTTCAATCTAGATTGTGCTTAATACTAGTTTCTAACCTGATCACTTAGAATCTAGACCTTAGGTTTGTTAAATTGACCCGATAGTGTGGTTTAGAATCTGAACTATTTAGGTTGAGCAATTAAATTACTCTCAAAGAAATTTGGTTTAATTGAATTGGGAACATATCAAACTTAATATTAAAGCTGGTTTAAACTGTTAGGAATTACAAAGACATTTGGATTTCTGCTGTTAAACTTAGAGAACTCTCACAACGAAAGTTGGTTAGTTCTATATCCATGTTTGAGTTCTAGAACCGTACTTAATTTGATCCTGACTGAATTCTTAATTTGCTTGTCTGATTTCCTGAGAACTCCCTAGACTTAGCGCTTTTAGTTAATTGCCTACAAATCACTCTTGCTACTTGATTTACTTTTCTGCATCGCTTTTTAGTTTCACATTACTTTCTCCTAGTTTAACTTGACAGTTCTTAATCTATCGTGACCTAGAGTCTCTGTGGGATTCGATACCATATATACTATAATTGCATTAACTGTGCACTTGCAGTAGAATAGGATTAAAACCTGACCCTATCATCTCTACAGGTATTAAGCCATATGGTCAAGACATTGGGAGAAAGAAAGAGGAAAGGTCATGGCGAAATCAAAGAAGAACTGGGCTTTCATATAAGTTTGGGGGAATATTCTAGCCTCCACCTCCCATTCCTCCATCTCACTACCATCTCACTCCATCTCCAAGAAAACAACTCCAATCTCTTTTTCACATCTTTTTCATTTTGCATTTTTACCTTTCTTTTTGGTATCTTTTCCTTGCTTCTTTCACACAAGGGACTGTGTAATTTAAGTTTGGGGGAGGATACTAGTTGCTAATGATGTGTTTTGTGCTCTTATCTTCTTTTCTTGCATCTTGAGTCTCATTTCATGCATCTAAGGCATAGAAAACCATAAAAATTTGAAATTTTTTGAATTTTTTTCACAAAAAGCATATAGTTGCATTGTCATGCTTAGGATTGAGTCTAGAAGTCATTTAGGATTGCATTCATTAATCTTTGAGAGTTAAAGTTTATGTTCCTTATAAAAAAAAAATTGTTTGAGCATGTGGTTATGTGATGCATCTTGTGAATTTAAAATTAAGGAAGAACCCTTCTTGGATCTCATGCATATTGTTCACTTCTTGGTTGAAACATGTTGTGATTTGAATCATTCCGTATCTATTAGAACCCGTAATCTTGACTTGAATTATCATGTTGTGCAATGAAAGGTGAACTCATGGATATTTGATACATACTTGGACTATCTTCTCCCTTTCTACCACTCTCTTGTTAGTCCAAGTAGATTTCCCCACCTTGAACCAAACTTTCATTCAAGCCTAAACACTCTAGTGAGAGATGAAAGGCCTTTCTCTTGAATTAACTAGGCAAAAAGTGTTGAGTTTGAAACGACAAGGATAGGTTTTCATTGTAGAGCTAGTCTTACATCATTGGGCTATGTATAGGATAGGAAAGAAGTTTGGGGGGGAATTGGGAAGGAAAGGAAAAGGGAATGAGGAAAATATTTAGAAAAGAAAGAAGGGATTAAAAAGGAAAAGAAAAGTTGATTACTCTAAGTGCTTATGAAAAAAAAAAGTCTCAAGTGTAAAAGGAAAGAAAAGAAGCCAAAGTTGGCTCAAGCATCAAAAAGAAGAAAAAAGAGACTAGTGAATAGAAAAGAAAGAGCTAAGCAAAGAAAAAGAAATCCTCTAAGTGTTTAAAAAAAGAAAGAAGTGATCAAATTTGGGATAAGAAGGCAAAAAGCCTTAAGGAAAGGGTAGCTTAGGAAAGGAATTTTGGTTTAGAAGAAGAGTTAAGATCATTATAGGGATTTGGGTAGAATGAGAATCTATCCTTGTATACACGAGTTGTTTCTTACTCTTAGCATTTTGCTATAGTTCATTCCGTATTTGAGAGATCCTTTGTCTTTGAACCCCACACTTCATTTGAGATCACTTTTATCTCAAGTCCTTAACCCCTTAGCCAAATGTGTTCATTTGATTTGCATAATCATGATCTACCATTGCTTAATAAATGTTAAAGAGAATGAGGATAGGAATTCATGTGTAGGTTGTGACTTGAAGTTGATGTTTGTGTTGATGGGAATGACTAACTCTTTTGAAATAGAGTAAGCATGACTGTATCTCTTAATTGCTTGTCTTGACTTTGTTTCCACTTATGCTTAGCAATTGCTTTTGAAAGCTTTGAATTCTCATTTTCAAACCTTTCTTCCTAGCTTGCCATTGAGTTGTTGAGTTTGCTTGCGGACAAACAAAATGCAAGTTTGGGGGAATTGATGTTATCATAATTTAATCATTTTTAGCTTTGTTTTAATCATTATTCTTGTTATATTTGGATTCATTCATGTTTGTTTTCTTGAGTTTTTTTTTTTTTTGCTTTTAGAATTTAGGTGTAACTAGAGTTAGGTTTTTGCGTTTTTTTTTTTTGGGAGTATTTTGTTGTGTATGTAGGTTGGAGTTGCTATTGATGTTGGAGTGAGTCACTTTATGAAGAAACCAAATGGAGTTAAAGAATGTGAGGGACGAAGCCTTATATCAATGATGGTCAACCATGCATCAACTCAAGACCAAATTGAGCTTTCTTGAACGTGAGTGTGCAATATCAATCATGAACATTCACGTACTCCACAAGTCCACCTTCGCTGAAGAACCAAGCCTCATTTCCCCCATTAGAAGACAAAATAGCATCTACTAAGGCCCAACACAGCCCACCATGCCACCTCAAGCACGTGCTTTCCCATTTCTTCCGACGTGCTTTACCCACTTGTTCCAGAGAATCCATCGTCCAAGACCATCGGTTTATCTATACCGATGCAGACCACTCTCCCACATCGGGCGTGATGTATCGACCAAATACAAACAATGGAACACATTTTCGGATTGGTTTATTTACCAAAATACCACTATGACCAAAAAAGATATATATATATATATATATATATATATATATATATATATATATATATATATATTTGTATTTGGACCTAATTTTGGGACTCTACCTTCTATCTTATGAACTTCTTTCATCCCTTTTGAATCTTAAACATTTTGTAAATTTCGTTTTTAAGCCTTAGTCAAATATTGTTATCTCTTTAATTTCATCTCTCTAATTATGATTTCCATTATTATCTTTATGGATTTTAATGAGATCAATATGATTAGTGAGTAGTCTATTTGGATTTTAAGATGAGGTAGAATATGACTTGATAGGGATGATCTAAGGATGTTTAATGTTTAATTTTTATTAATCCTTCTCTATTAGGTTGTTCTCTATGCTAGGTTGCAAGAAATTGTTGAATCTAAACATTAGGCTTTTCTTTGCCCACAAGGTGTTTCATGAAATGCTTGTTAGAATCTAATTAGATATTTTGCATGCTTAGCAAATGAGAATTGATGTTTAAGGTGTTTAATAGTCAAATGAACTTGTTTTTCATGCTTAATTGATTTTTGATCACAATTGATAGATTGTTCTTGATTAAGAATTGATTAAAGGGATCTTTGCTTAGAGATATGATTGATCTAATGTTTTGAGTTCTAGACTAGGATTAAAGCTTGCTTGAACGGTTAAATGATTGATAATGAGTGCATGCTATCTTGGATCTGATATTGAGAAATGGATTAATGGTTGATTAGCATAGAGTTAGTTGTATGGGAATATGATTAGCTACTTGATAGTTCATTTAATTATCTCCTTGAGCTTGATTGATTGACAAACACTTAGATAAGATCATCCCTTGATAGACCTAACTCTTTGACCTCATCTTAGACCCTTTTCTCTTATCTATTGCTTAATCTTTTATTTCATTTCCTTACTTCTTTGCTTTCTTTTGTCATTTAGGTTTTAGCTTAAAATCAACTTTACTTGGCTTAGCTCATTTAGTTTATGTATTCTTTTTGGCTAGACTCACACCCAATTAGGATTGATACCTCAACCTATACTACATTGACATTTGTCTTGTAGGTTGAGTAATTGACTTCAAGATACAAGACCCAAAAATCTTGTTATCAGTTTTGCACAACATTTAGCTCAAATTCTTTCTCCTGATCCAGTTCATCTCAAATCTGAACCGAGATGGCATTGACTTGTTCTTTCGGAATATTCTTCCCCTTGATTGAATCAGAAATCTGAGCCACTTGTGTATCTAGCTACTTCATATTAGTGTTCAAAGACTCAAATTTCCCATTCATATCAGTGTAAAGGGCATCAACCTTCTGGTTGAAGGTCACTGTGGTTCGCTGTTATCCCTCAAGATGTTGCTCCATCATAGCTTCAAGTCTTCTTTCATTTGTTGGTGCAGAAGTTGCTTGGTAAGAAGAAGCTCCATAGTTCTTTAGAATAAATTTTTCTGCTGCTGGAAAGACTTCTGGAATGCAGACTTCTGAATGAAGACATAAGGGTTTTGAGTGCCATACAGAGTTCCATATTTCTGACTATGAAATCCAGTTCCTCCAATGTAATTGACAACTTTCTGTGCACACTCTCCAACTGGTTCAATGGTGATAAAGGCACGGATAAGTGATCGAGATTGATCAGGTTGCTGTATAACTCTCTCTGATGAATCCGGTTGATGGGATGGTGTGGATGAACAACTCACTTGTTCAATGGGCTGATTGACTCTCTCAATCTATGGTTGAACAACTTATTTAAATCACACAAATAAGTTAATCCAAGGTTTTCTGATGAATAGATGAATCACACACTTATTCAAAAGAAGGGGAAGAAACTCTAGAAAAGAACACTCTTTGAAGATACTGAATAATACTTTTTTTTTACTGATTGAAAGGTACCTTACAAGTGAAGAATACAATTTATAAGACTCATGACTAATGGTCATATTGACCTTGGACAAGAAAGAAATCTTCTAAATAAAGTATAAAGTCGTTGGATGATCTACATTGAATGTGCTTGCTTCTGAATAACGAAGGTTGGTCCATGTGATTGATCCTGTGTGTTTTGGTGATTCTAAGGATGTCTTCTATTTCTTCTGGTGGATGGTTATGCCACCTGGTTTACAAATCTTGGTTTGAGAATGTGCAAACCAATTGGTCTTCATAGTTTCCATACACTACAATCACTACAAGAAATTCACGTATTGATAGCTACCGTAAAACGCTGTGTATCGATACGATAGCGTTGTGTTACCCGCTATGGCATCGACAGCTATTAAAAGTCAGGCACTTTAGATAGCGTTTTTCTTAAATGCTATAGTATAAATTTAAAAGATAGCGTTTGATTTACACGCTGTGATAATTTATTTTAGTTAGCGGTCACTTTAAATGCTGTTGTATATGTTTTATAAGACAGCGTTTATGTGATTATGAATTACCTATATACACTACAAGAAAACAGGTCATTACCGAGGGACAAAATCGACGGGTTTCCGTCGGAAACGACGTATTCCGACGGATTTCCGACGAAACTATTCCGTCATTTCTATTTCGTCGGTAAAAATTTTCCGTCGGTTTTTCGTCTATAAAAACCGAGGGAATACCGACGGATATAAAACCGACGGATCACCGACGGTTTATCGACGCACCTTTACCGACGGTCTTGTGACCGTAAACCGACGGTTAATTCTGATGGTTTACCGACCACAAACCGACCGTATATACCGACGGTATTCCGATGTGTAATACCGACGGTATACCGACGGAAATTTACCGACAGTATTCCGACCGTATATACCGACGGTATTCCGACCGTATATACCGACGGTATTCCGACGTATAATACCGACGGTTTTCCGACCGAAGTTTACCGACGGCACTCCGAGGGCGTTATACCGACGGTTTTCCGACGGTCGGTTATCGACGGTTTACCGACGGATAATTAATAATTGACAGATAATTAATAATTTAAAAAAATGTATATATATATATATATATATTCGCAAATTAATATTAACAAAAAAAAAGAAATTTATTAAAACTATTCAAAACATGTTTTAAAGTTTTCAAAGATACATTCGTCCATTAAAAAAAATTTACATTCAACGGGAGCGGATCCCGCATCCCGCTCACGTCGTCCTCTTCCTCAGCCCTTTCTTTCCCTTTCCCTTCCCCCCACTCTGGTTCGCCGGTGCGGCTTTTGAAAGCATGGCTTGCTGCATAAAGATCTCGAACCGGTTGTTCATCTCTTCGAACTTCTTCGCGGTTTCTTCCTTTTGATCTGCCATTTGGACCTCCATCCGCAACTGACTAGCCTTCAACGCTTCGATCTCCGCATCCTTTTCCCTTAAGATTTGGGCATAGTCCTCGCCTTCCGGACGAAAACGGGAATGCGGTGTCGACACTTTATCCGCCAAGTTTCCCAAACCAAAAACTCGTCCTCTTCTCTTCTCAGTTTCCTGTAAAGTAAATAATACGTTAAGAATTTTAAGTTAAAGGGTTAAACATATTTCTATTTTTAAAAAAATTTAAAATTTACCGCAAGGAAGACTTGGTTGATCTGTTCGTCGGGTATCTCTTCTGTTGAACCGATTCCTTCGGATTGGGTAACCACCTCATCCAAACGCCTCTTCGTCGACTCCACAATCCTCCGAGCAATTGGATCCTGGATTTGGCCCGTTTCCTTGTTCTTGTGGCCATCCTCGATGAGCTCGATATGATTCGGATCTCGCCCACCCTTCTTTTGTTTCTGCAAAAACAATTTTGAACTTAAAATTTAAAAATAACTTAACATATTGAAATTTTTAAAAAAAGAACTGCTTACCAGGATTAACTTCCTTGATGCGGTGCTTCTTGCTCCCGCATTATGAGTTGCGGGACCGGCACCATCCCTCTCACTTCTACGGTTCTGGGAGTTCGTCGTAGAGGTTGATGCGGTTGCAGGCTTACTCCAATGACGGATGAAGCCCTGCCAAGTATCGCCCATTTTGTCAATACCCTTGGGAACTTCATTACGGCACCACTTCTGTTTCCAAGTGTTGAGGACGTTCAAGTAATGCGTCGACGCCTTCTGGTGGAACTCCACTTCCACCAGAACCGTATACTTCCTATCCCAAGTATACTCTTGCTATTCAAAACAAAAAAATAAAAATTTGTTAGAATTAAAAACTTTAAAAATAAATTATATAAAATAATAATGAAATATATATATACAACAAAATTAACGAGGAGGTATTACCGCGAACTGGCGGAACCAGTTATGCCTAGCGGGTAAAGGCATGTCCTTGTACGTCGGGTACCCGTAGTTGAGCATGCTGTACATCATTCCCAAGATGCTCTTCGTGATCTTCGACTCGGTCAACGAAAACCTAATAAGACATGGAAACACAAAGGTTTACAAAAATTGTATATAATAAAAAGTGTAAATAAGAATCTAAAATTGAGACACGGAATGACTCATACCAGAAAGTGCCCGGGTTGGTCTCGTAGAAAGGATCGAGCCGTTTGAGCAGCTCTCGTCCCGGCTGATCGACTAATGCCGATATCTCATCGGCAATTGACGGTAAAACATAATGGGGCACCTGAGACACGGAATGACTCCCACTAGCCTCCGGCATAGTCGCAGACGTTCCCGGCTGTGTCGGATCCGGTGTGGGTAGCACCTGAGTCGACCGAGACCGTCGGGCTCTCGGTTGTTGTTGCTGGACCGGTTCCTGATGCACCTCATTGAGTGGAATGTCGTTCATAACGTCCTCGAACAGCAGAAAATCATCCCTACAAACCAATCCAAAATTTAGAACTCATAAAAACGTGTATAGTATCAACAATAAAAATGTCTAAACCGTTTCAAAATTCTAAATAAATACAAAAACGTTTTTAAGTTTTTAAAATTTTCATAAACGTTTTATAACTCAAAAAAAATTTTAAAAACGTTTAAAAATAAACAGTAAAATTTTCTAAAACCTTTAAAAAATCATAATAAATTACAAAAACAATTTTAAATTTTAAAAAAATTCAAAATCGTTTTAGAACTCGTAAAAAAATTTAGAAACGTTTAAAAAATCAACAATAAAATTATATAAAATGTTTTAAAATTGAAAATAAATTACAAAAACGTTTCAAATTTTAACAAAATTAAAAAACGTTTTAGAACTCATATTAAGAATTTTAAAAACGTTTAAAAAACCAAAACAAATTCCAAAATTATACCAAAAATCAGTTTTAAAAATTTTGAAGAAAATTTAAAAAGAAATTCACAATCAATCTAAGTCAAACAATCCTAAATCCTAGTAACTATATTGTTCTATCCATTAGTCAACCTATACTACCGTTTAATCCAACACATGCAACCATTTCTACAAATCTAAACAAAATTATGCAAAATCAATCGGTTAAAATGGAAACTTACATGTTTGTGGTGTTGGTGGCGGTCGGATATGAGGAGAAACGGCGATAATCCGGCGGAATCGTAGAGAGATGGTCCGATGTCGCGATTAGAGAGAGAGAGAAGTTACAGAGAAATGGAGAAGAAGAAGTTAGATCGGGAGAATATTAATTGATTTTCGACGGAAATCCGTCGGAAATCATTTGTCGTCGGTTTTCCGTCGGTATTCTAGGCGGTTCAATTGTTTTCGCCGAAAATTGGCGGTTAACTCGAAAAATTTCGGGTTTAAGGCGCCAAATATTCTGAAGGATAACAGACGGTTATCTGAAAACCGACGGTTCTCCGTCGGAAATTAAAAAACTAATTGGTAGAAGACTCTGTTCGAACCCGCAACCTCGAACAATGTATTGTGTAACCGAACCAGTTGATCCATTGAGTATTTGTTGTTTATGGATACATAGTACTTCAATATATCTATAATCGTTTAAATAAACATAAAATTGGAGGAAGGCTCTGTTCGAACCCCCAACCTCGACCAATATATTGTGTACCCTTAACCAGTTGATCCATTTAGTGTTAGTTGTTTATAATTACATGGTACTTATATATATCTATAACCGTTATGAAAAACATATAATAGGTTGAAGGTTCGGTTCGAACCCCTGAACTCGACCAATATATAGAGAACCCTTAACCAGTTGATCCATTTAGTGTTAGTTGTTTATAATTACATTGTAATTTTAGTTAATGTTCTGATATGGTTTTGATTATTAAAAAAAAAAAAAAACATAACATATATTAAAAACTTAAGTAGTTGCATAAATTAAACATTACAAGAAAATAAATAGCATATCTATGAAATTTTTCAGTCATTATTTGGGGGATTGTTCCCGAACCATTCTCCGATGTCAGTCTCCTCCCAAAGCTGAACCATGCGGTTCCACTCCCCCTCCGACATCCATGACGGTCTTCCTTGTCCTCTAAACCATCGTAGTTTGGCCCGGCGCATTTTGGACTGGAAAACACGCCTAGCCACCACGTGGAATTCCACCCAAACCGCGAAGACTACTTCCGGATCAAAATTAAAATAAGCCTGCAATTTAATAAGTGAATAAATATTATTTGTAGAATTTGTAAAAAAAGACCAAAAAAATATAAATTATTTACCAGAAAATCCTCGAACCATAACTCCTTAACGTTTCTCGGGACATTGTAGTAAGCTAAATAACCACTTTCAAACCGAGCCTCTATTACGTCGCTAATAACGGCGGGAATTGCAGCATTTGATTGGAACCAAATGGTCCGGTCTCGGCGGTAAGGATCCAGCACAGGAAGATGTTCTCGTCCCGGTTTAGATAGTATCCCTGTAATTATCCAAGAACGTTCCGACGGGGTCAGAAAAACGTTATCCATTTTTTTTTTTTGGGTAGAGAATCTTAGATGAAATGTTTGAAAAACCAAGGACAAGTGCGTACATATTTATACAAAAAATTTCGACAGTATTTCCGACGGAAATCCGTCTGAAATCGTTTTAATTACTGACTATACACTTACCAAAGCGTTGCATGGGGAAGAGAGGGCATTTAATTTAGGTTTTGACCGATAAATGCAGTAAACCGACAGATTTCCGACGAATAACCGTCGGAAATTACCGACGGTATTGCGAGGGAACAGGGTTTAGGGTTTCAATTAAGGTTTAGGGTTGGACATTTTTTTCTAGTAACACATTAATGTACCATTAAGCATGAGGTTTATGATTACACTTCTCGATTTGAAGAAACTTAGGAAAATCATTGTTAGATAGTGTTTGACATAAACTTCTTCTTAAACGTTAATGTACAATTCGAATTGTTATGGTCTTACGTGTTTTAAATTTTTCAAATCAAACAAAAAATGTCAAATAGATCAGATACTAAAGAATTATAATATATTCTAACATTATATTGACTACTGACGAGTTTTGCGATTTTTTTTTTTCATTTTAAAACACTAAACCCTAAACCGTCGAAAATCCGTCAATAATTACCGACGGATTACCGTCTGAAAATAATTACCGACGGATTACCGTCGGAATAATTTTAAATCGACGGTTTTCCGTCGAAATTTAAATTAAAAAAAACCCTATAAAACGGAGGGCTCGTTTCGAACCCGCCACCAAACCCTATTGTTCTCTCGTATTAGACCAGTTGAACCAGTTTTTGTTAGTCGGTTAGGATTACATATTAATTGTAGATGTATTTATGCGAAATTTGGTTTTCATTTAAAAAAAAAAAAACATAACATAGGTTAATTACTTAGATTAAAAACATATTTTACAAACGGCATGAAATTTAAAACATTACAAGAAATTAAAGACAACATAATTTAAAATCTATTGAAGTTCGGGAATTGGTTAGTAAACCAATCTCCGACGTCCGTCTCGCGCCATTGGTTCACCAGCAATCTCCAAGACCTCACAGGAATCCACGCAGGTCTTTCTTCTCCTCTTTGCCAAAGTAGCTTCAACCGCCGCATTTTTGTTTGGAAAACCCGCCTAGCAGTCCTGTGGAATTCCCGCCAGACGAGGAACAGATTGTCCGTAGAGCAGGTGAAGTATTCCTGTAATTTCATAAATATAATACTTAATTATAATTACATTATAATAATTTCTAAGAATAGGACATTACTTACGAGAAAGTCACTGAACCACACTTCTTTGAAGGACGTCGGAAGTTGGTAGTACGTCAGATAGCCGCCAGACCAACGGGTCTGAATGATCTCACTGGTCACGGATATAATAACCGTGTTGTATCCGAACCAAATCGCCCGGTGTGCCTGCCGGGTTGGGTAAAGATTAGGAAGATGTCTCCGACCCGGCATTCCAAGCTGTCGTATTGCCGTTTCACGGGCTTCGGGAGAGAAATAAACGAAATCCATTTGGTGAGTTGTTGTGTTTATGATTTGAATGAAAATCTCAAACATTGGACGTGTATATATATAAAAGTTTCCGACGGTAAAACAGACGGAACTCCGTCGGAAATCAAGTTAATTCGGAAATGACATTTACCAACTTACTGGAGAGATTTACTGCTTTCATCCGACGGTATTTCGGACGACAAACCGATGGTAAATCGACGGAGACCGACGGTAAACCGACGGTAAACCTACGACAAACCGATGATAACCGACGGACAACCGACGACAAACCGACGAAAAGCCGTCGGAAATTGAAAAACATGTAACAGAAGAAGGCCCTGTTCGAACCCCCCCCCCCTCGAACCATGTATTTTGTACCCTTAACCAATTGATCCAGTTAGTATTACTTGTTTAAGATTACATACTACTTCTATATATCTATAACAGTCTTAAAAAAAAAACATAAAATAGAGGAAGGCTCTGTTCGAACCCCGCACCTCGAACCATATATTGTGTACCCTCAAATAATATTATAGATGTTTAAAGCATAACACATGATATATATTTAAGAACAATCATAAATATTAAATTCATAATACATTTTTATTCTTCATCACTCTCTGTATTGTAGTCGGACGAAATTGAGTCACTATCATCAAATTCGCCTCTTTCTTCTTCTGATTCTGAATGAAGAACAATGTCCCCGAATTGACTAAAGTCGACAACTAAATTAACTTCAAGCGTTTCTTCTACCGGAGCGATCACACCAGAACCACTTGTTTGTAAGGGCTCTACTTCGCGCTCTTCAACTCCGTACACCTTCCCTCGAGGGTTTATCTTTGTAACGGTGATCCATGGATCATTTTTATAAGTTAGTCGAGGGTATGGAATGTAACACACCTGCGTAAATATTATATTAATAATTTTTTTTAATCAGAGTTTTGAATTCCAAAATAATTATTTACAATTTCTTACCTGATCTGCTTGTGAAGCAATAATGAACGGATCATAGTTTCTTAGTTTTTTGCTCGAATTAATCGACGTCACACCGAACTCGTCGATCAAAACACCTTGCCCTACGATCGGGCTATACCAGTCGCATAGAAAAACTACACAACGCATTCCAAGCTTTCCTATGTATTTTACTTCTAGTATTTCTTTAAGAATACCATAGTAAACAGCTTCTCCGGAGGCAGATGATACTCCGTGATCGGCTGTAATTCTTGTTGACCCTTCTACATGCACCTTAAATGCATACCCCCTAGTGCAATATCTCGGATAAGACTTTGCTGTGTAGTGGAGGCCCTCTACTATGTCAACTAACCAATCATCGGGGATGCGTCCAGCATTGAGTTCCCCCCGCACCTAACAATATGATCACGTCAAAGTTAAAAAATATTGCTCCAATTCGTAAGTGTTTAATATGATTTAAGAAACTAATTCTTACATAAAAGTTTAACCAACGGCTGAAGTATTTTTGTTTCCGAGCCTCACGTTCGCCCTCGTCCAATTCCGGATGATGAAATTGGAGAGCTTCCATATATATCCTACAAAAAGTTAAAAGAATATAAATAAGTAAAGCAAGTGTAATACAAAATTATAAATCTTGCTAACATGTATACCTCTCATATTGAAATACTTCCTCGCAGTTGGTTAGAATGTACTTGTGGAGATGTGTATGCTCTTGATGTGTTAGTTGCCGCTTGCCTACTTTCCCACTTAACCGCCCAACCTGTTGAAAAATGTTAGGAACGCTTGACCGATAAATTTGCCTTTCTCCCCTGTCATCGTTCCTAGCTGGGCGCCTACTCCTTGTGCGTACTTGCGAAGGGAAGTAGTAGCCAGCAAAGGTCGCAGTCTCTTCGTTGTTATATTGAGCGGCAATAGAGCCCTCCACTCTAGCGGGATTCTTCACCTTCTTTTTAAGGTGGAACATATAGCGCTCGAACGGATACATCCACCGATATTGTACCGGACCACCAAGTCTAGCTTCACCCGGTAGATGGATAGACAAATGTTCCATGACGTCGAAGAAAGACGGTGGAAATATCTTTTCCAAATTGCATAAGATTTTTGGAATATTTTGCTCCAGACTCCTGATCCCATCAACAGTGAGTGTCCTGGTGGATATATCCCTGAAAAAGATCCAACAGCTGCAATTGCTTTGTGGACATCTCGAGGAAGGAGATGAGCAAACGCAAACGGCAGGAGTCGCTGCATCATCACATGACAATCATGACTCTTCATTCCGATAAACTTTCCTCCGTCAGTGTCCACACAATTACGCAAGTTTGATGAATACCCGTCAGAGAATTTAACTTGTAGCATAATCCACGTAAATAACTCTTCTTTTGACTTCGAGTCTACCCAATATGCTGGAATTGGCGGTTTTCCGTTCGTTTGAAGATGAAGTTCAGGCCGATCACAAATTTCAGGTAAATCAAGCCTAGACTTCACATTATCTTTCGTCTTCCCTTGCACGTTGAGCACAGTGTTCATAATGTTATCGAAGAAATTTTTCTCGATGTGCATGACATCAAGATTATGCCTTAGTAACTGGTCCTTCCAATACGGTAAATCCCAGAAAATGCTTAGCTTGTGCCAGTTGTGGGACAAACCAGCTCCGTATACATTCTTATGCCCATTTCCACCACATTGACGAGTTCTTAGTGCACCAAAGGTTTCCAAAAGACACAAAGTAGTCGACCCATCGTCTTGGAGAATAGGATCATCAAACACTTTCTTCTTCTTCTTAAAAAGTTAGTGTTTTTCCGGTATGGATGATCATGCGGTAGAAATCTTCTATGACAATCAAACCAAGACGATTTGCGTCCATTCTTCAACTGGAATGCATCTGTCTTGTCCTGATAGTACGGACATGCTAACCTCCCGTGCGTTGTCCATCCTGATAACATACCGTAAGCCGAGAAATCGCTAATGGTCCACATCAATGCAGCCCTCATCAGAAAATTTTCCTTGCATGAGACATCGTAGGCTACAACACCGGGCAACCATAACATTTGCAACTCATGAATCAGAGGCTGCAAGAATACATCAAGTGCTCTCCTCGGATGCTCAGGACCGGGAACGAGTACGGAGAGGAAAAGAAACTCCCGACGCATGCACATAGTTGGCGGTAGGTTATAAGGAGTCAGAATCACTGGCCACAACGAATATTGTCTCCCATGCCTTCCAAACGGGTTGAAACCATCTGTGCATAATCCGAGGTACACGTTACGTCGCTCGTATGCAAAATCTGGATATACTCTCTGAAAATGTTGCCACGCTTCAGCATCCGACGGATGTGCAATCTCTGCTCCTCTACTATGCTCAGCATGCCATCTCATTTCCCCTGCAGTTCGCTCCAATTGGTATAACCGCCTCAGCCTATCGGTTAACGGCATATACCACATTCGCTTGAACGGAACCTTAGCTCTTCCCCTTGTATCCTCATAGCGCGGCTTCTTACAGAATTTGCATTCCAGACGGAATTCTTCTTCTCGCCAGTATATCATACAGTTGTCGATGCACACATCTATCATCTCATACGGTAATCCCAGCCCTTTAACCAGTTTCTCGACCTCATTGTATGAACCCGGTGCAAGGTTATCTTCTGGAAGAATATCTTTCACAAACTCGCAAATCGCATCCACACATTCTTCCGGCAGATTGTAGTCCGTCTTTATGCCCATTAATCTTGTAGCAGAAGATAATGGCGAATGACCCTCTCTGCAACCATCGTAAAGCGGCCGCTTCGCTGCATCTAACATGTCAAAAAATCTCCTAGATTCTACATTTGGTTCCTCACCTACCCTAGGAATTTGATATTCACCTACCTCTGGAATAATTTCTCTATGTGCATCATTAACCATCTGAATGGTGCCTACACCAAAATCTACATCGGCAGTATAAGGTTCGCTAGAACTAACATTAGGTTCCCTAGTACTAGTACCACCGTAAGGTTCTCTACTACTACTTGCATAATCCAAAGTTTCCCCATGAAGATACCAAATCTTATAACCCGACATAAACCCAACTGAATACAAGTGAAACCATACATCGCCAATCGTAAGATTTCTAAAATTCCGGCAATTAGCACATGGACATTTTAACTTACCATTTTTCAGCGTATGTGGTTGATTGCAAGCTAGCGACATAAACTCTGCAATACCAAGTGCATATTCCCGGTCCACTAGCTTCGTCGCCTCATCAATCCTAACTCCGTCCATCCACGATCTATAATAGTTAGAAGAAGACATTTTTCTTGGTTACTAGAAGTATTAGAGAGAGAGAGAGAGAGAGAGAGTTATGGAGGGATAGGTGTGGAGGGGAAGAGAGGAGGGATGAGGTATATGTAGCATAATTTTTGACGGAATTCCGTCGGAAATCGGTCGGTTTCTAGTCGACCCAACGGTTCCATTGACGGTCAGTTTAACGGTTATATTAAACCGACGCTAAACCGACCGAAATACAACGGAAAACCGACGGAAAATTAAACCGTCGGTTTACCGTCGGGTGTTTCCGACGGAATGAGAAAACCGTCGGAAATTTTCCACGGTATTCCGTCGGAAAACGTCCCGTCGAAAAGTCGTCGATTTTGCGTCGGTAATTTTTGACGGAATTTTTTCCGTCGGTAATTCCGTCGGTAATAGCCCTGTTTTCTTGTAGTGATAATGGCGTTATAGTCGTCTTCTATATAGTAAAGATAGCAATCGTTTAATGCTATCTTTAGATTAAACATTTCTTTCTTTTTTTTTGCCCTGATATTTTTCTTTTAATATTTATTTTATTTAATTTAATTTTAATTTTAATTTTAATTAAATTTAAATTATGAATATATATTATTAAATAAAAAATAAATTCATATGAAGGTATTAAAAACAGGGCCATACACCAATGAAAACACACATCAAATACAATTAAAACAAATTGTTCAAACATTAATCACACTTCCCCTTCAGCTTTTGTTGCTTAGCTAGACGACCACCCTGTCTTGAAGACTCTCCTTGTTCTTGCTTTGGTCGTTTCATTGCAGCTGACTTGAGTTCTTGGTTCCTGAGTCTTTGTTCTTCCTTTTTGAGATTTTGGAAAAGTCTTTTGAAACTCAGGGTCGATATCTGCTGGGTCTTCCTCAAATCGTATCATGTAACCCACAGCCCTACGGTATTCTACTCATGTGAGCTCCACCACATCGCCTCCTCGATCATTATCTGCTGCTTGTTGTGACTGTGGGCGGAGCTTTGGTATGATTCCCATTGCCGGGAGTCCGCAGACTATGGTTTTCCTTGCTTCCATTTCTGAATCAAAACGTAAAACAACACTAAATTAATATTTAGACAATGAAAATTTCTTAGTGAATTCCAGATAACCATATGTGACAGTAGTAAATCAGTTAAGAAATATTACCCTTGATATGAAACCCTGAATTGAAGCAAAAACCCAGAATTTATAAACCTGCAGACAGCGAAATCTATCAGCTGCTGTCTAGCAATAGTCTCATCTAGGGTTTTTAAAAAGATATCAAGAGAAAGACCTAACCTTTTGGATGGCCGCTTCTAAACGCTCCAACTTCTCGAGTTTCTTCCTTATTTCTTCAATCTCTGTCTAACGCAATAGAACCGTGAAGTGTGACAAGCAGCTACAACCAGTAAGGAAACATAGAGTTTAGTACAGAAAAAGAATCAACAAACACAAAACTTAGACGAATGTCAGATAAGATACCGAAAGAAACATATTAGATACGAGATGCGTAAAGAAACAGTTTAGATCTAGATGCAATTTTGCGAGATATACTTCGATAGATACCTGGACAACGACGAAGGATAAGAAACGGCTTCAAAAATTGAGATACAGACCCTAAATCACAGTGAGTATCAATTTAAGGGTCAGTTAGCCTGATATAGATACATGGATATTGAGAAAGATACAGAGATAGATAGGAATTTACTGGTGAGAGTCCACTTCGGTCGAGAGACGAGAGAAAGCGAAGAGGCGAAACCCTATCTTTTCTCAGAGAAACAAAAACGAAGATTCCTTCTCGATATGTGTTAAAAGTATAAGTTTATAGGAAATTTGGGTAAAGGGGCAATATTTACTATATTTAAATAAACAATAATACTGGGGTTTGTAACATTTGTAAAAGTATAAGTCTTACTTTTAGTGTTTAATGGGTTAGTTTTTATTATAATTTGTTTTAAGATTTCAAAATTAGAGTTTAGGGTTTGAGGGTTTGTGTTTGGTTTTAGTATTTTATTTTTAAGCATTTACATTTTCAATTCAGAGTTTATCATGTAGTTTTCATTTTCAGGAGGTTATGTGTTAGGGTTTATATTTAGGGTATAGGTTATTGTCTAATTTTTAGGAGGTTATGTGTTAGGGTTTATATTTTAGGGTATAGGTTATTGTCTAATTTTTTATTTTAGAGTTACACTTTCAAATGAACCCAATATTTTATTATGTGTTAGAGTTTAGGGTTTAGGAAGTTATGTGTTAGGGTTTATATTTAGGGTACATGTTATTGTCTAATTTTTATTTTAAAGTTACACTTTCAAATGAACCCAATATTTTTAACACTTGTTAAATTCAGTAAAATATGATCACCACACAATTGTTCATAAGATAATTTCAAAAACAAGTTTATCATTGGGCAACTGATGCATTCAACTTCATGTCTGCCAGACAACAGCTTCTTCTTATGCTTCTTAGACAAATTTGCTTGGATTGTCGACGATTATTGCGTCTCGGCTTGATTTCTTCCATCTTCTTAGGCATGTTTGATCACCTGAAAAAGAACTAAATGTTTCAAATATACGAGAAAAAATTTTAAACTAAGCCTATCCCTATTAATCCACTACTAAGACTCCTTCACGTCTTCTCTGTCAAAGAAACTCTCGTTATCAGAAGACTCATTCCCCAAATATTCACTTTCTGGAAAACGCTGAGGTGCAACAACAAACTCTGCTTCTGTCTCAAGCTCATGATACCCTCTCGGTGGAGCCCTCATCACTACTGACCAATTTGAATCATCATCACTGGAATAAAACACTTGTATCGCCTGCGAAGCCAAAATATAAGGATCTTGGATATACGGAGTTTGGTTGACATTCAGATTAACTAGTGTAAACCCTTCTTCTTCTTCTTTTACACCATTTCCTTTGTTGGCCCACTTGCACCTGAATAGTGGAATCTCAAACTTGTGGTAATTTAGCAAAATGATCTGCTGTATTACTCAATAGTAGACAACCATGTCAGCCATATGTTTATTATCTCTTTCACTAGCTCTACACATGATAAAGGCCTCATAACTAAATCCACTGTTCAGAGTCTTGCTCTTTAAATCCTCGGTGTGAAATCTGTGACCGTTAACTACTTACCCCTTATAGGTTTGAGCTACATTCCTTGGTCCATATGCCAACCATTTTAATTTCTCCGAATGATCTTCTGAGCTAAAAGGGATCTACATATACAATATAACAAACGAAGTTAATAAATAACCAGATGAGAATAGCCTATAATTTACTCGGATATACGAACTAACCTTTTCTTTTACCCACTGTGAGAAACTGTCTGTATGTAATTTCCATAACAAAGTCTCACTTCTAGAACACCTAACACCCTTTAATTGTAATTCTTCTAAATGCATACTGTTTCACAATATCATAAGGTTAGTTCAAAACACTGATAAAACATATAAGATAAGATATGCGACAAGGGCTAAACTTACTCTACATATGGGTTCATCAATGCCATATTCATTAGAACATATCGATGTGCAATCTCTCTCTCTTTATCAGTTAACACAACTTGAGCAGACATCTGGAATGGGCGGCCTTCAAGTATGAGGTCAGAGCATTCAATATCTTCATTCCTGTTTATTGTTTCTTGAACCGGAACTGAACTTTGTAGGAACTCCATACAAAATGCAATACACTCTCCAGCCACATACCCTTCAGCCATACACGCTTCTGGTCTTGCAAAGTTCTTCACATATGCCTTTAATGTTTTCATGTACCTATATCTTAAACATAAGCAGAAATTATGTTAATCAACAGAAGCAGACACCACAAGTAAAACAGTACGGTAACTAAACACATGAGTGCCTTCAAATGGGTACATCCACCTAAAGTGAATAGGTTCACCCAAACGAGCCTCCCTTGCAAGATGTATTGGCAGATGGAATATTATATCAAACATGGATGGTGGAAAATATCTTTCTAGTTGGCAAAATGTCTCTACACACTCAGCCTCCAGTAATAGCAGCTTCTCTTGATCAACAACTCTTTGGCATAACCTTTTGAAGAAGCTACAAAGTCTAAACACTGCAATCCTTGGACCATTTGGTAGCAATCCTCTTAACGCAACTGGTAGGAGGTTTTGGAGAAGCACAAGATGATCGTGGGACTTCAATCCACCAATCATAGGAGGATCTAATGAAACACAGTTTGAGATATTAGAAGAATAACCATCCGGTCCTCTGAATAAACTTAGCCTCTTACATAACTTCAATTTTTCATCCTTAGAAGGTCTAATATCCCCATGCTTTCTCCAACACGGTTTCATCTTGTATTTCTCATCCATGCCCCTAATCACTAGATGATCCACCACTGCATCTGTCGCATGATGACACAAATTCCGACAATCTACGCAGGGACATAATATGACACTTGGGTTACCCAGACTTGTTGTTGATGCATGAACGAAATTAGTTGCTCATGTCTGATACTGAAGGCTAGCCCTGTAACAAACAAACATTAAAACTTCGATATAGAATTCTGCAAAAAAAATTTACTTCACAAAGTAATGTCAAGAAGAAACGATTTCATACCTTGGATGCCAAACCCAAGTCTTATCATCTTAATACAACACCACAGCTCCACATACCCTCAAATTAGACCATACCAATCAACAAAAGAAACAACAACAAACAAAGACGATTCTGAAAGATAATTACTCACTAACTTAATTTATGAATTCCTTTGTTCTGTTCAAAACCGTATAATCGATATTTATCTACTTCGTGTCAATACCATAGTCTAACTCAGATTTACCTTTGACGTCTGATTTTGTTTGATAAACTATCAAGAACCCAATATTCCCACACAACTAAGATTCGAATTAAGGTTTGGATTTGGCGATATTACTGAGTTATTGATTGAAAATTGCGAAATCGAGCCAAGATGATGAACATGCAAGAAAGAAGAAGAGATAGATCTATAATTTTGGCTACGGAAGAAAAGAAGTTTAGAGATAGAGTACTACAAACACGGGGGAACCAAAAAAAAAGTTGTCCCGCTATAACATAAACATAGCGGCTTAGTTAAAATTTTGGCCGCGTGTTTTAATTTTGTCCCGCTCAAACAATAAATAGCGTTACTATGGTTCCAAACGCTGTGTTTAATTCCAGGTTCAATCAAAGATAGCATAAACATCAAAACGCTATCTGGTTATGCTATCAATAATCAAATTTCTTGTAGTGCAAGAAAACATGCCATTATCGAGGGAAGAAACCGACGGGTATCCGTCGGAAAAGGCCTATTCCGATGGATTTCCGACGAAAAAATTCCGTCATTTCTATTTCGTCGGTAAAAATTATCCATCAGTTTTTCGTCTGTAAAAACCGACGGAATAGAAACTGACAGATTACCGATGGTTTATCGACGAACGTTTACCGACGGACTTGTGACCGTAAACCGATGGTCAACGCCGACGGTTTACCGACCATAAACCTACTGATAATACCGACGGTATAATACCGACGGTATAATACCGACGGTATTCCGACGGTATATTACCGACGGTATATTACCGACGGTATTCCGACAAGATATACTGACGGTATTCCAACTGCATATACCGACGATATTCCGACGGCATATTACCGACGGTTTTCCGACGGTATATTACCGACGGTTTACCGAGGAATATTAACGACGGTTCACCGACGGATAATTAAAAATTATAAAAAATTATACTCGGAAATTAATTAATTAATTAGAAATAAAAAAAAAAAATTTATTAACGGGGAGCGGATCCCGAAAACTCGGCCTCTTCTCTTCTCAGTTTCCTGTAAAGTAAATATGTTATGAATTTAAGTTCGAGTTTAAGTAATGTTAAACATATGTTCATATTTTATTTAAATTAAAATTTTACCTTGAGGAAGACTTAGTGGACCTGCTCGTCCGGTATCTCCTCCGTTGAACCGATTTCTTCGGTTTGGGTAACCACCTCATCCAACGCCTCGTCGTTGACTCAACAATCCTCTGAGCAATTGGATCCTGGATTTTGCCCGTTTCCTTGTTCTTGTGGCCATCCTCGATGAGCTCAATATGATATGGATCTCGCCCCTCCTTTTGTTTCTGCAAAAACAATTTTCGACTTTAAATAAAAAATATCTTAACATATTGAAAATTATAAAAAAGAACTGCTTACCAAGATTATCTTCCTCGATGCGGTGCTCCTTGCTCCCGCATTTTGAGTTGCCATCCCGACACCCTCCCTATCACTTTTACGGTTCTGGGAGTTCGTCGAAGAGATTGCTGTGGTTGCACGCTTACTCCAATGACGGATGAGGCCCTTCCAAGTTTCGCTCTCTTTGTTAATACCCTTGGGAGTTTCATTATTGCAAGACTTCTGTTTCCAAATGTTGACGACGTCCGAGTAATGCGTTGATGCCTTCATATGGAACTCCTTTTCCACCAAATCCGTATAATTCCTATCCCAAGTATATTCTTGCTATAGAAAAGAAAAAATAAAAATTTGTTAGAATTAAAAACTTTATAAATGACTTATATAGAAGAATAATATATAACAAAGTTAATGAGGTTATTTACCGCGAATTGGCGGAACCAGTTATACCTATCAGATAAAGGCATATCCATGTAGGTCGGGTACCCGTATTGGAGCATGATGTACATCATTCCCAAGATGCTCTTCGTGATCTTGGATTCGGTCAACGTAAACCTAATAAGACAAGAAAAACAAAGGTTTATAATAATGTATATACTAAAAAGTTTAAATGAGAATCTAAAGTTATAATTTTTAATACCAAAAAGTGTCAGGGTTGGTCTCGTAGAAAGGGTCAAGCCGTTTGAGCAGCTCTCTTCCCGGTTGATCGACTAACGCCGATATCTCAGCGGCAATAGACTGCGTGACATAATGCGGCGCCTGAGACACAAAATGACTCCCACTAGGAGCCTCCGGCCGAGTCTCGGATGTTCCCGGCTGTGTCTGAGCCGGTGTGGGTCGCACCTGAGTCGACCTAGACCGTGGGGCTCTGGGTTATTGTTGATGGACCGGAGAGTCGGAGATAAGCTCCTCAAAGCTCAAAAAGTTTCCCCACAAACCAATCGAAAATTTAGATTCACAATTCTATATTTAAATTATACAAAAAAAAATTAAACAAAACTTTGAAAAATCTGTTATAAGATTGCAAAATGTTTTAAAATTCCAAAAAATAGCAAAAACGTTTTTGAAATTTAAAAAAATTAAAAAACGTTTTAAAATAAACAAAATAAATTTCTAAAACATTTTAAAATTCAAAATAAATTACAAAAACATTTTAGAACTCATAATTTTTTTATAAAACGTTGTAAAAATATTTCAAAATGATATAAAAATTCTTAAAAATAATTTATAAATTTTTGAAGAGTTTTCAAATAATAAATAATGCTTAAAGAATTTATTTAATATTAAAAAGTTATAAACGATTTTAAAAACGTTTAGAAATCCAAAACAAATTTCAAAAAAATTCCAAAAACATATTTCATGATCCTAAACATACTTCAAGCGTTTAACAAGTTTTAAAAAGTTAAAAACGTTTACCAAAACGTTTAAATCGGTTTGGCAAACAAATTTGTTTTTTAGAATTCACAATATTCTTATCCAAACAATACAAAATCCTAGCAACTAATGTTCAATCCATTATTCTCAACCTAAACTACCTTCCAATCAACACATGCAACCATTTCTTAAATTCATACAACCTAAACAAGAGATTTATGCAAAATCAATCGGTTAGAACGAGAACTTACATGTTCATGGTGTCGGTGGCGGTCAGAATTCGAGTTTAACGGCGAGAATCCGGCGGATTGTTAGAGTGAAGCTCGTGATTTCGAGAGATGAGAGAGAGAGAAGTTTAATAGAAATGGAGAAGAAGAAGTTCGTTCGACAGAATAAAAATGGATTTCCGACGGAAAACCGCCGGAATATCATTTACGGTCGGTTTTCCGTCAGAAATTTTGGCGGTCCAATTGTTTTCGCCAAAATTTGGCGGTTAAGACAAAAAATTTTGTGTGAAAAGGCGACAAATTTTACGATGGAAAACCGTGATATATTAAAAAAACCGACGAAATTCCGTCGTAAATTAAAAAACAAAAGGATGGAAGCTCGACTCGGACCCTCGGCCGAGTTATTTAAAAAACACAATTATTTGTTATTCCAAACTTTTCATCATTTAAAAAGATTACATATTTATTTAGAAAGATTACAAAGTGATCATTCATCATTCGGGGAAGCATTCCCGAACCAATCTTTGATGTCAGTCTCTTCCCGAAGGTCGATCATGCGGTTCCAATCCGCTACTGACATCCATGACGGTCTTCCTTCTCCTCTTAGCCAGAGCAGTTTCACCCGCCGCATTTTGGTCTGGAAAACACGCCTAGCAACCCGGTGGAATTCCCGCCAAGCCGTGAAGATTATTTTCAGACTAAAATTGAAATAGGCCTGAAATTTAATAAGTAAACAAATATTAATTAGAATTTTAAATAGTTTAAACTAAAAGGAAGTTAAAATTATAACTTACCAAGAAATCCTCGAACCATAACGCTTTAAGGTTATCCGAGACATTGTAATACACAAGATATGTCACTAATGACGGACGGAATGACAGCGTTGTAACCGAACCAAATTGTACGGTTTCGACGGTTCGGGTCAAGAACAGGAAGACATTCCCGACTCGGTTGGGTTATTTCCTGAATAAACCAAGAAAGGGTTGAAGTGGCCAAAAAACGAAATCAATTTTTGGATTTTTTAGTGTAGAGAATGTTTGATAGGATGATGCAAAACATAAGAAAATCCGTACCGTATTTATAATAAAATTTCTGACGGAAAACCGACAGAATTCCGTCAGAAATTAAATGAATTCTCGAAAAGACATTTACTGAAACGTTGGATGGGGAAGAGAGTGGAGTTAATTCGGATTTTGAACGTTTAATGAATTTTACCTACGCATTTTCGACGAAGAACCGATGGGAAATCGACGGTTAACCATCAAAAAATTCCGACGGAATTCCGAGGGTTTAGGGTTTCAATTATGGTTTTGCCTTTGGCATTTTATAATGTTCACACTTATATGTAGCATTAACGTTGAAGTTTTTGATTATACGTCTCAGTTTAAAGAAAATTATGAAACTGACAAGTTAGATAAGGTTTGACAATAACTTCGACTTAACCGTTATTGTATACTACGAAGGGTTTCGGTCCGACGTGTTGTAATTTTTTCTAGTCATACAAACCATGTCATTTGGATCTGATATTGAAGACTAATAGTACAAACTATCATTGTTTCGGTCCGACGTGTTGTAATTTTTTCTAGTCATACAAACTATGTCATTTGGATCAGATATTGAAAACTCATAGTACAAACTATCATTACATTAACTACTGAGAGGTTTTGCGATAATCTGTTTCCCGTTCCGAAACCTTAAAACCTAAACCGTCGAAAATCCATCGGTAATTACCGACGGATTACCGTCTGAAAAATAAATATCGATGGTTTTCCGTCGGAATTTTTAATATCGACGGTTTTCCGTCGGAAATTAAAATTCTAAAAAAGAAAAAAATCTACCCCAAACCAAGCAAGGTTCGAATAAGGGATACATTGAGGGCTGGAGGTGTTTAATGACCAATTGAGCTAAGTAGTAAATTGAACTTTTGATACAATTATTTTTAAATATTCATACTTAGAAATAGAAACCGACAGAAAACATAAAAAGGTGGAAGGTTCGGTTCGAACCCCCCACCTCGTCCTTATATGCTATTTCCCTTTAAACCAGTTGGGCCAATTAGAGTTAGTCCTTTAAGATTACATAGAAATTCTATATATTATTAAGCTATTATTTTGTTTATTAAAATAAAAATAAAACATACCATAGATTAATAACGAAAATTAAAAACATAGTTTAATAACGGAAATTTAAAACATTACATGAAATTAAAAATAGCATAATTTAAAATCTATTGTAGTTAGGGAATTGGTTGGTGAACCAATCTCCGACGTCTGTCTCCCGCCATTGGTTCACCATCAAGTTCCAAGACCTTGCAGGAATCCAAGCAGGTCTTCCTTCTCCTCTTTCCCAACATAGCTTCAACCGCCGCATCTTTGTTTGGAAAACCCGTCTAGCGGTCCTCTGGAATTCCCGCGAGACGATGAACAAATTGTCCGCGGAGTAGGTGAAGTATTCCTGTAATTTTTTTAAAAAATTAATTTTAAGTCCATTTTAATAATTTCTAAAAAAAATAACATTACTTACGAGAAAATCACTGGACCAAGCTTCCTTGAAGGACGTCAGCAGTTGGTAGTACGTCAGATAGCCGCCAGACCAGCGTGTCTCAATGATGTCACTGATTACGGATATAATAACTGCGTTGTATCCGAACCAAACCGCCCGGTGAGCCTGGCGGTTGGGTCGAGATTGGGAAGATGTCCCCGACCCGGTATTCCGATCTCGCGTAATGCAGATTTGCAGGCTTCGGGAGAGAAATAAACGAAATCCATTTTGTAAGTTTTGTGTTTGTGATTTGAATGAAAAACTCATGAAATGGACGTCTATATATACAAAAATTTCCGACGGTAAAACCGACAAAATTCCGTCGGAAATTGACTTAATTACGAAAAGACATTTACCAAGACGTCGCATAAGGAAGAGCAGAGAGTTACTGCACGTTTTGACCGTTTAATGAATATTTCCGATGGTAAAATGATGGTAAACCGACGCTAAACCGTCACAATAAATTTCTGACGGTTATCTGTCAGAAATTAAAATTCTAAAAAACAAAAATCTTCCTCGCACCAAGCGAGGTTCGAACACAGGATGACCTAAGTGCTAGTAGTGTTTACTGACCAATTGAGCTAAGAAGTACATTGTACTTTTGATACAATTGGCTATATATATCCATTCTTATTAATAGAATCATAAAAACAGTTTAATAATTAATCAACATATATTTTTATTATTTAAAAACTATCATAAATGTTTAAATCATAATACATTTTGTACTTTTAAAACTATTATAAATGTTTTAATCATAATACGTTATTATCCTTTAAAACTATTATTAATTTTTAAATCATAATACATTTTTTAATTTTAAAACTATCATAAATGTTTAAATCATAATACATTTTTATTCTCCGTCACTCTCTGAATTGTAGTCGGAAGAAAATGAGTCGATGTCATCAAATTCGCCTCCTCTTCGGAAACTGAATGAAGAACAATGTCCCCGAATTTACTAAAGTCGACAACTAAATTAAATTCAAGCGATTCTTCTACAGGAGCTATAAAATCACTTCCACTTGATTGTAAGGTCTCTACTTCGCGTTCTTCAACTCCATACACCCTCCCTCGAGGGTTTATTTTTGTAACGGTGATCCATGGATCATTTTTATAAGTTAGACGAGGGTATGGAATGTAACACACCTATGTAAATGTTATATTAAGAAAATGTTTATTTAAAATCTAAATACTAAACATAATTATTTTCAATTACTAACCTGATCGGCTTGTGAAGCAATAATGAACGGATCGTAGTTTCTTAGTTTTTGGCTCGAATTAATCGACGTCACACCAAACTCATCGATCACAAGACCTTTCCCTAGGATCGGGTTAAACCAATCGCATAGAAAAACTACACATCGCATTCCAAGTTTCCCTATGTACTTTACTTCTAGTATTTCTTTGAGAATACCATTGTAGACAATTTCACCAGATGCAGATGAAACTCCGTGATCGGCGGTAATTCTTGTTGACCCTTCTACATGCACCTTAAATGCGTATCCCCTAGTGCAATATATATTCTCATGCCCGTTCCCACCACACTGAAGACTTCTTAATGCACCAAATCCTTCTAAGAGGCCCAAGGTAGTCGACCCATCATCTTGGAGAATAGGATCATCAAACACTTTCCTCTTCTTCGTAAAAAGTTTAGTGTTTTTTCCGATATGGATGATCATGTGGTAAAAATCTTCTATGACAATCAAACCAACACGATTTGCGTCCATTTTTCAATTGGAATGCATCGGTCTTTTCCTGACAATACGGACACGCTAACCTCCCATGTGTTGTCCATCCTGATAACATACCATAAGCCGAAAAATCGCTAATGGTCCACATTATTGCATCCCTCATCAAAAAAATCTCCTTGTATGAAACATCATATGCTACAACACCGGGCAGCCATAACATTTGCAACTCATGTATCAATGGCTGCAAGAATACAACAAGTGATCTTTTCGGATGCCCTGGACCGGGAACAAGTACGGAGAGGAAAAGAAACTCTCGACGCATGCACATAGTCGGCGGTAGGTTATAAGGAGTCAGAATCACTGGCCACAACAAATATTGTCTCCCATGCCTTCCAAACGGGTTAAAACCATATGTGCATAATCCGAGGTACACGTTACGTGGCTCGTATGCAAAATCTGGATATACTCTCTGAAAATGTTGCCACGCTTCAGCATCCGACGGATGTGCAATCTCTGCTCCTCTTCTATGCTCAGCATGCCATCTCATTTCCCCCGCAGTTCGCTCCGACTAGTATAAGCACCTCAGCCTATCGGTTAACGGCATATACCACATTCGCTTGAACGGAACCTTAGCTCTTCCCTTTGTGTCCTCATATCGCGGCTTCTTACAGAATTTGCAATCCAGACGGAATTCATCTTCTCGCCATTATATCATACAGTTGTCGATGCACACATCTATCATCTCATACGGTAATCCCAGCCCTTTAACAAGTTTCTCGACCTCGTTGTATGAACCCGGCGCAAGGTTATCTTCTGGAAGAATATCTTTCACAAACTCGCAAATCGCATCCACACATTCTTCCGCCAAATTGTAGTCTCTTTATGCCCATTAATCTTGAAGCATATGATAATGGCGAATGACCCTCTCTGCAACCATCGTAAAGCGGCCGCTTCGCTGCATCTAACATGTCAAAAAATCTCCTAGATTCTACATTTGGTTCCTCACCTACCCTAGGAATTTGATATTCACCTACCTCTGGAATATTTTCTCTATGGGCATCATTAACCATCTGAATGGTGCCTGTTAGATCCCCTAGGATCTAGGGTTTGATATATTGAATGAAAACCAACCTCGTTCTTACCTTTGAACTGGCAGCGGAATGAGAATGGTGAACGAGATCAGTGGAGCAACGCATATGCCTTGCCTCTACCAGATACACACGCTCGCTGGAAACGGGATGCTAGTGCCGGATCAACGGGATTCGAATCTCTCTGGTGTGTCTACTGTTTTTGTCAAGAAAAGTGGACGGCTTACTGTTTAGGTCGAAACTCTTAAGTTTTATTCGACCTAAACTTGCTTAACGGGCCAGACTTAAATTAAGTCTTAATTCGGAAAGCCTTTCCGAAAACCTGAACTGTGTCGACCGACACACAAGCTGTGTCGATTGACACAACACCATTATATCGATTATAATGTGCATCCAATACACATTAATATGATCATTACCATAATGATCATTCCCATGTCGTAGCTTCCAGTTTGCTTAGGTGTGTGACCCTATAGGATCATATAATACTGGCAGTAAGTCTTCAACTTACGGATTGCAAGAGGCTTCTAGCAAAACATTGCAGCCGTCCAGTATTATACGAATGTCTGATCTCGACACACAACTATCATCAGGAGTGAGTACAAGTGTGATTTCAGGACACTATCCAAACAATCTCCCACTTGTACTGGAATCATAAATTCCCATAATCCTTTTGTCTCTATATCTCGATTTGGCATAAGGAAAGATTGGTGTCATCCTTATTTAGCCAACATCATGTTTATCGAACTCCTGATCTCATACTGAACATTACAAACAACTGAACTACAGTTCGTTTGAGTGCGGCCACACATTCTCTCAGTATTCAATCTTCGATAGGCCCTGAGATATTTATCTCCTGTTATACAGGAGGGACAAATCCCATCTTGTTCCATCCCTGTTTCAAAGCACATTTCATGATATACTTGAACGGTGCCGTTATAGTCGCCAGTTACGGGTCGACGTTTGACAAAGTCAAAGTGTACCAATTCATATGCAAGAAAGCATGATGAATTCAGGTCTAAGGACTATACTCTATAGTCGTAATGAGAACCTCTTATGACACAGATATAACTATCTTGTAGACTTCTCATTAGCGGGTCATGTCCGATCATATGTTCACCAATATATCTATGTGACTGACTACGATAATCATATCATTGACTCCATGAAACTTAGCCAACAATCACCTCACAATCTAGTCTCTCACGGTTGTCAGTCCCACTTTGACAACCTCGACTAGGGACCAAACATAATTTATGTCATATTTAACTTATAGGGTTTCATGATCAAGTCCTCAACTTGATGACCTATAACATGTCATAAACTTATTTTGGGACCATTATTTAGATCACAATAAATAATGCTGAAATCAAATTTCATTAAACAATTCCAAAAGAATGTTTACAAGAGCATCTTATTATAACTGAAACAAAACTAAAACTCCCACAAGAATCAAGATTACATCTTAAGATCTCTAATACCTACAACAGTCGTATGACTCTCATGCTTAGGCCTTGGGAGTGACTTAGTCAGAGGATCAGCGATATTCTCGTCCGTCGGAACTCGGCTGATCTTCACATCACCTCTATTGACGATATCACGAATCAGGTGATATCTCCTCTCTACGTGTTTGGACTTCTGGTGTGACCTCGGTTCTTTCGCCTGAGCAATGGCTCCGTTGTTATCACAAAACAAAGCCACTGGCTCCAAGATACTTGAAACCAAACCAAGTTCAGTCATGAACTTCTTGATCCAAACAACTTCCTTTGCCGCTTCTGAAGCAGCAACATATTCAGCTTCCGTCGTGGAATCAGCTACGGTATTCTGCTTAGAGCTCTTCCAGCTCACTGCACCGCCATTTAGACAGAAGACATGTCCAGATTGTGATCGGAAATCGTCTATGTCCGTCTGAAAACTCGCATCGGTGAATCCATTCACCACAAGTTCTTCACTTCCTCCATACACAAGGAATTTATCCTTAGTATGTCTCAAATACTTGAGAATATTCTTGACAGCTGTCCAGTGAACTTCACCTGGATCAGATTGGTATCTACTCGTCATGCTTAATGCGTAAGCTACATTTGGACGAGTGTAGAGCATGGCATACATGCGTTCTCGCTCAGCATGTGTCGCCGGACACTGCTTCTTGCTGAAACTAGTGCCATGAGACATCGGTATGAAGCCCTTCTTGGAATCATGCATCCTGAATCTGTGCAGCACCTTATCAATATAAGTGTTCTGGCACAATCCAATCAGCCTGTTTACTCTATCTCTGTAGATTCTGATTCCAAGAATGTATGCGGCTTCTCCCATGTCTTTCATGGAAAAACAACTTCCGAGCAAAGTCTTAACAGACTGAAGAAACGGAACGTCATTACCGAGGAGGAGTATGCCATCGACATACAGTACAAGAAACGCAATTTTCCTCCCATTAGTCTTCTTGTAAACACATGGTTCTTCTTCCTTCTTGATGAAACCAAATTGGTTTACTGCTTCATCAAAACGAAGATTCCAACTCCGTGATGCTTGCTTCAATCCATAAATGGATTTCTGAAGCTTGCATACCTTCCCAGCGTTCTTAGGATTGACAAAACCTTCAGGCTGTGTCATATACACATCCTCTTCCAGAATACCATTCAGAAATGCGGTTTTGAAATCCATTTGCCAAATCTCATAGTCATAATGAGCAGCAATCGCTAGAAGAATCCAAATGGATTTAAGCATAGCGACTGGGGAATAGGTTTCATCATAATCAATACCATGAATTTGCTTGAAACCTTTAGCCACCAATCTCGCTTTGTAAATCTGTACATTGCCATCCACATCAATCTTCTTCTTGAAGATCCATTTACACTCAATGGCTTTTGCACCATTAGGTAAATCGACCAGGGACCACACTTGGTTTTGTGACATTGATCCCATTTCGGATTTAGAGGCTCCAAGCCACTTTTCCGAGTCCGGGCCCATCATTGCTTCCGCGAAGGTCGCTGGTTCGTCACTAACAATGATCATCAGATCATTTGAATTGGTCACGAGAAATCCATAGTATCTCTCGGGTTTGTGACAGATCCTTCCGAATCTGCGAACTTCAGGCTCCACAGGCGCTGGTTCCACAGAACTCTGTGGATCCAACTGCTGCTCTTCCTCAGCAGGTTGAGCAGTCTCCTGTGCATCTTGAATTTCTTCAAGATGTACTTTACTCCCACTGTTTTTCTTAGAGAGAAACTCCCTCTCAAGAAAAGAACAGTCCCGAGCAACAAATACTTTGTTCTCAGATTGGTTGTAAAAGTAGTATGCCTTGGTTTCCCTAGGATAACCAACGAAGTAGCATTTATCTGATTTGGGTGCAAGCTTGTCAGAGATTAAACGTTTGACATAAGCTTCACAACCCCAAATCCTCAGGAAAGACAGACTAGGAACATTCCCAGTCCACAGTTCATGTGGCGTCTTTTCCACTAATTTAGATGGTACCCTATTCAGTGTAAACGCAGACGTTTCTAGAGCATATCCCCAAAAGGATAATGGAAGATTTGAATGACTCATCATAGACCGAACCATATCCAATAAGGTTCGATTCCTCCTCTCTGACACTCCATTCCATTGGGGTGTTCCAGAAGAAGTGAGTTGTGAAATTATTCCACACTCGCTCAGATAGTCGCTGAACTCTTGACTCAAGTATTTTCCTCCGCGATCCGATCGCAGAACTTTGATACTTTTGCCAAGTTTGTTTTGTACTTCATTGTTGAATTCCTTGAATCTATCAAAGGATTCTGACTTGTGTCTCATCAAATAGACATAGCCATGCCTACTGAAATCATCAGTGAAGGTAATGAAGTACTTATAATTTCCTCTGGCAACAGTACTCATCGGCCCACATACATCAGTATGAATAAGGCCCAATAAATCACTGACCCTTTCATTTGGTTTGTTGAAAGGGGCTCTAGCCATTTTACCCATCAAACAAGATTCGCATTTCTCACATGATTCAAAATCAAATGAGCCCAGAAGCCCATTACGATGGAGCCTTTGGATGCGTTTCTCATTGATATGTCCCAAACGACAATGCCATAAGAAAGTCGGGTTTTCGTCATTTGACTTAAACCGCTTTGTATTTATGTTAAAGTTAGGCATTTCTTGGTTTAAAACATATAACCCATTATCTAATTGGGCGCTACCATAAAATGTACCATCACGATTAAAAGAACAAAATTTATTCCTAACAGCAAAATCAAAACCTTCCAAATCCAATACGGAAACTGAAATTATGTTTCTGCTAATTGCAGGTACAAAGTAGCAATTATTCAAAATTAAAACCATGCCCGACGGTAAAGACAATTCGCAGGTGCCTACGGCCAGTGCAGCAACCTTAGCTCCATTCCCGACCCGTAGCTCCACTTGTCCTTTCTTCAGCGTTCTACTGTTTCTTAGTGCCTGCATATTAGTACAAATATGAGCACCGCAGCCGGTATCCAATACCCACGAAGTAGAACTAGAAGATATAACATTAAGTTCGATAACATAAATACCTGAATCAGACGAATCATACGTCTTCTTCAGCTTCTTGTAATCTTCCATGAACTTCTTGCAGTCTCTCTTCCAATGCCCTAACTGCTTGCAGTAGTTGCACTTATCCTCAGGAGAAGGCCCAGATTTGGGCTTCGGCTTGGGTTGTCCTGATTCTCAGTCTGGACAACTTGGGCCTTTCCCTTATCCTTCTTAGGTTTCTTAAACCTTTTACCCCCTTGTACCATCAGTACACTGGGAGTTGCCTTCTTGAGATTCGGCTCTGCTGTCTTCAGCATGCCGTGCAACTCAGTCAATGTCTTAGTCATGTTTTGCATGTTCTAGTTCATGATGAACTGATCAAAACACGACGGCAAAGACTGAAAAATCATGTCATTGGCTAGCTCCTGGCTAATGGCACAGTCCAGTTTCCCAGGTTATAAAGTAACCCATCATTTTAAGGACATGAGGACTTACTGGACTGTCCTTAGCCAGCTTGCAATCCATGAGAGATTTAACCGTTTGGTATCTCTCTGTGCGATCTTGCTCCTGAAACAAAGATTTCAGGCTGTTAATCATCTCAATGGGTGACATCACGTTCTCATATTTCTTCTGCAGCTCAGAGTTCATAGTCATCAGCATTAGACAATTAACATCTTTGACATCAGCTGAATGCTTATCCCAAGCATTCTTTTCTGTCTGCGGGACATTGAAACGTGGCCTCTCGGTGAGAACTCTTTCAAGGACATATTCCTTGTTCTCCTGCCTGAGAACTATTCTCAGGTTCCGATACCATTCCAAGAAATTAGATCCATTTAACTTGTCCTTCTCAAGGACGGATCTTAGTGAGAAAGTGTTGATGTGAGTTGAGATAGACGTAGCTGTAATTAAAAGAGGTAGAGGTTTTAGTTATAATGCTCAAGGAATGAGAATTCTTATCTAATAAGGAAAAACTCGCATTGTATTCAAAACTATGTTTCCTCAGATGAATACAATGAGCCAAGATCCATACTTCTCCAAAATCTGAGTGGGAAACTTACCATCACCCAAACTTTAGTTATTTAGGTAAGCAAATCATTGCTAATTGTACCCAGTACAACTCTTGGTCGTAGATGAGACAAACTATGTCTAATCTACTATGATGTCTCTAGGCCCAGAACTTCTGACAGCCTAATCAAGTAAAACCAATCTCTTCTGTCTTGTGATCACTAATAGTTGCACTGCAAATCTATTACTAATCACCTGCATTACCCACGTTGTTGTGGATACCAAGGACTCCAAGGATATCCAACAACAACACGAGTCCTGACAGTAGACAAGATCGGGCAAGACATCAAGATCACTTGATATTTGTTTGAGGAAAGCAATTTTTTAATCTTGATGTATATCCAATATACATTCAAGAAGTTATTAATTTAATTAAAACATTCAGTTTTATTAAGTTTAGATTCATCTAGAACTTTTAGGATTAAATTGTTCTGGTATATGCAAATTTGTGGTCCAACCAACATGTTTGCGAATGTCGTGTCGATCGATGCCAACCATTAGCATCGGTCGACGCAACCCAATTTAAATATGTCTTCGATAACCGGTCAAACTGTATCGAATTAGCTTAACCGATTCAATCCAATTGAACCGATTCAATCCAATTGAACCGATTCGGTTTAATGGTTCATGTCGATCGTCACACAACTCTGTGTCGATTGACATTACCAAACCAGAACCAATTGGTTAATTGAAATTAACCGAGCGAGATAACCGGTTCAATCCAATTGAACCGATCTATCTAATCGCAGTGCATGTGTCGACCGACACACCCAGTACATCGATCGACACAGCAGGAATACGGGTACTCGATCTCAGATCGAAACCCTAAAATTATTTACGGATTTTCACTTTGTGTCGACCGACACACGCTTTGTGTCGATCGACACTTTGCGACAAACCCTAAAATTTTATTGCGAGTTTTCGCTCTGTGTCGACCGACACACGCTTTGTGTCGATCGACACCCTGCGACAAACCCCAAAATTTTACGCGTTATTTCGCGGCGTGTCGACCGACACACGCTTTGTGTCGATCGACACAGTGCGATATCAACAGTTCATCGATTTTCAACATGCATACAAACCGAGATTATCATAAGAAAAACGATTTTAACAGGCAATTTTCCAATTCAACAACAACAAGTTTCGAATTAATTGCATCTGATTCAATAGCTAAACCCTAACAACGCTCTGATACTACTGTTAGATCCCTAGGATCTAGGGTTTGATATATTGAATGAAAACCAACCTCGTTCTTACCTTTCAACTGGCAGCGGAATGAGAATGGTGAACGAGATCAGTCGAGCAACGCAGATGCCTTGCCTCTAACAGATATACACGCACGCTCGCTGGAAACGGGATGCTAGTGCCGGATCAACGGGATTCGAATCTCTCTGGTGTGTCTACTGTTTTTGTCAAGAAAAGTGGACGGCTTACTGTTTAGGTCGAAACTCTTAAGTTTTATTCGACCTAAACTTGCTTAACGGGCCAGACTTAAATTAAGTCTTAATTCAGAAAGCCTTTCCGAAAACCCGAACTGTGTCGACCGACACACAAGCTGTGTCGATCGACACAACACCATTATATCGATTATAATGTGCATCCAATACACATTAATATGATCATTACCATAATGATCATTCCCATGTCGTAGCTTCCAGTTTTCTTAGGTGTGTGACCCTATAGGATCATATAATACTGGCAGTAAGTCTACAACTTACGGATTGCAAGAGGCTTCTAGAAAAACATTGCAACCGCCCAGTATTATACGAATGTCTGATCTCGACGCACAACTATCATCAGGAGTGAGTACAAGTGTGATTTCCGGACACTATCCCAACCGTGCCTACACAAAAATCTACATCGGCAGTATAAAGTTCGCTAGAACTAACATTAGGTTCCCTAGTACTAGTACAACCGTAAGGTTCTCTACTACTACTTGCATAATCCGAAGTTTCCCCATGAAGATACCAAATCTTATAACCCGACATAAACCCAACAGAATACAAGTAAAACCATACTTCGCCAATCGTAAGATTTCTAAAATTTCGGCAATTAGTACGTGAACATCTTAACTTACTGTTTTTCAGTGTATGTGGTTGATTGCAAGCTAGCGACATAAACTCTGCAATACCGAGTGCATATTCCCGGTCCATTAGCTTCGTCGCCTCATCAATCCTAAATCCGTCCATCCACGATCTATAATAGTTAGAAGAAGATATTTTTCTTGGTTACTAGAAGTATTAGAGAGAGAGAGTTATGGAGGGATAGGTGTGGAGGGGAAGAGAGGAGGGATGGGGTATATGTAGAATAATTTTTGACAGAAATCCGTGGGAAATCCGTCGGAAATCGGTCGTTTTCTAGTCGACCCAACAGTCACATTAACGGTCATATTAACGGCTATATTGAACCGACTCTAAACGAACCAAAATATCAACGGAAAACCGACGGAAATTAAACCGTCGGTTTACCGTCGGGTGTTTCTGACGGAATGAGAAAACCGTCGGAAATTTTTGACGGAATTCCGTCAAAAAATGTCCCGTCGGAAAGTCGTCGTTTTATCGTCGGTAATTTCTGACAGAATTTCTTCCTCGGTAATTCCGCCGGTAATGACCCTATTTTCTTGTAGTGATAAATAGCTCCGGTTGAGTTTGCTTATGTTCCAATGGGATCGATCTGATTCTGTGTGGGCTGGTGCTTCTGAAGGTGTTGTAGAGTGCTTCTAGGAGTAGTAAGAAGTCTCATGGTTGCCAAGTTCGAGTTTGGCTATATATGAACTCATGATCTTCCAAATAAGGTAAGCCTGGCATTCTTTGACTTTGAAAGTGAATAAATTTCGAAACATTCCTTCTCTTGGTTTGAATCTAATTATTCGTGGTCCTCTGATGACTTGAGAATCCAGAATAATTGGACTTGTTAATTGGTTACTCCTGGATTGGTCGGAGTGCTTCATTTTTTTATAGTAAGTCTCCATCAGGTCTATTGGGAAGCTGCCGGATTGAGTCTTCAGTATCTTCTCCATGTGAAGTGAGTTTGCGAAGATTCTTCTTCCTAGTGTGCTCTAGATGAGTTGGGTATGAACTCCAGGTGATTTTTGAGCTGGTATGATTGGTCTTGATCTCCCTTTTAGCTAAGCAAAGCTCACATGTCTCGTTAGCTTTGACTGACGTAGTGGTTGAGTTAGTGGTTAAGTTAGTGAGCGCCTTTTCTGGTCTGGTTCTGATGAACTCATCATACCCTTGTTGGATCTCCTAGGATCTAGGATTTGATATATTGAATTAAACAAACCTCGTTCTTACCTTTGAACTGGCAGCGGAATGAGAATGGTGAACGAGATCAGTGGAGCAACGCAGATGCCTTGCCTCTACCAGATACACACGCACACAAGCTGGAAACGGGATGCTAGTGCCGGATCAACGGGAATCAACTGTTTATGGTGTTTCTACTATTTCTGTCAAGAAAAGTGGACGGCTCACTGTTTAGGTCGAAACTCTCGAGTTTTATTCGACCTAAACATGCTTAACGGGCCAGACTTAATTAAGTCTTAATTAGGAAAGCCTTTCCAAAAACCCGAACTGTGTCGACTGACACACAAGCTGTGTCGATCGACACAACACCATTATATCGATTATAATGTGCATCCAATACACATTAATATGATCATTACCATAATGATCATTCCCATGTCGTAGCTTCCAGTTTGCTTAGGTGTGTGACCCTATAGGATCATATAATACTGGCAGTAAGTATACAACTTACAGATTGCAAGAGGCTTCTTGAAAAACATTGCAACCGCCCAGTATTATACGAATGTCTAATCTCGACACACAAATATCTTCAGGAGTGAGTACAAGTGTGATTTCAGGACACTATCCCAAAAATCTCCCACATGTACTGGAATCATCAATCCCTATAATCCTTTTGTCTCTATATCTCGATTTGGCATAAGGAAAGATTGGTGTCATCCTTATTAAGCCAACATCGTGTTTATCGAACTCCTGATCTCATACTGAACATTACAAACAACTGAACTATAGTTCGTTTGAGTGCGGCCACACATTTTTCTCAGTATTAAATCTTCGATAGGCCCTGAGATATTTATCTCCCGTTATTCAGGAGGGACAAATCCCATCTTGTTCCATCCCTATTTCAACGCACACTTCATGATATACTTGAACAGTGCCGTTATAGTCGCCAATTATGGGTCGACGTTTGACAAAGTCAAAGTGTACCAATTCATATGCAAGAAAGCATGATGAACTCAGGTCTAAGGACTATACTCTATAGTCGTAATGAGAACCTCTTATGACACAGATATAACTATCTTGTAGACTTCTCATTAGCGGGTCATGTCCGATCATATGTTCACCAACATATATCTATGTGACTGACTGCGATAGTCATATCATTGGCTCCATGAAACTTAGCCAACAATCACCTCACAATCTAGTCTCTCGATGTTGTCAGTGTCCCACTTTGACAACCTCGACTTGGGACAAAACATAATTTATGTCATATTTAACTTACAGGGTTTCATGGTCAAGTCCTCAACTTGATGACCTATAATATGTCATAAACTTGTTTTGGGACCATTATTTAGATCACAATAAATAATGCTGAAATCAAATTTCATTAAAACATTGCAAGTGCACATCAATATCAATGTAGTATATAGGGTATCGAAATCCACAGAGACTCCGGTATTCAATAGCTCAAGAACATGAATTTAAATAGGAAGAAAACAATGTGATTGTATTGAAAGCAATATGAGAAAGTAAACAGAAAGCAGAGATTAATTGGTTGTGAAAGCAAGTTATTAAGAGCGCTAGGTCTAGGGCGTTCTCAGGAAATCAGACAAGCAGACAGTTTATTCAGCAAGGATCTAATTAAGCACAGTTCTAGAACTCAAAACACAGATATATTATTAACCAAATTCCTTTGCGATAATTCTCTAAGTCTAAGTGCAACAAACCAAACTTTCGTTTGCGAGAACTAACAGATTAAACCAGCTTTAATTCCAAGTTTGATATGTTCACAATTATCCTAAACCAAATTTCCGTTTGCGCAAAGTTTAATTGCCCAATTTAATTAGTTCAGATTCCTAAACCCCACTTCCGTGACGTATTTAGCAACCTAAGATCTAGATTCTAATTGATCAGGTTAGAACTAGCTTTAAGCACAATTAAATTGAAGAACAGATATAGTTTGAATCCTTAACTGAATTTGAACAAGTCTAGAAAATCATGAAATCCTATGTGAGAAACCCTAAACCTAACAAGGAATCTACTCAGACATAGGTAATGAAAACATAATCATATGATAAGTAAATTGCATAAAAGATAAAGAGTAAAAGGGGTTCGAAATCTTCTCCAAATACAGATGAAGTAACAGGTTCAGATCAGCCCCAAAAGCTCTAAAAATCCTCTGCTCTTAATTATGAATGCCTATCTAAATAAAATAGCTAAAACTTAATTATATAGGTATAATCTCGGCCAGGGGCTTCTTTGTAAATATCAGGAACTTCTGGATCAAAGTGCAATATCTTGATTCTTCTAAACCGCCGAGTTTCGGCCCATATCGCTGGTGCAACGATCGATGTCAGGCGTGCAACGATCGACACAATCCTCTGTTTCGGACAGTGAACTCTATCTCTCGGCAAAACACTCCAAAAATCTCCGAAAAGTGCCAAAATCACCAAATATGCTCCAAACCTGATTATACCTGTAAAAGACTCTAAAATAACACAAAAGACACTAAAAACACATCTATATCATGGCATAAAGTGGGTAAACCATGATATATCAACTTCCCCACACTTAGCCTTTGCTTGCCTTCAAGCAAAACATAGAACTAAAGCTTGGTGAAGAGGTTTGAAAACTTTCAGAAACTCATTTCATCTTAGAAGCTACAATACTCAGATTCCCCTTAGTAAACCACTGAAAGAATCAATCACAGGATATCAAGACCAACATGTACTTCCCCCACACTTACAAACTGTCCTAGGTAAACTCCACAATCACATTCAAGCATTCAAATTCTCTCTACTGACTTCTGCAAGTATTTAAGTGCGGTCTCACCTAAGGAGTATCGATCAAAGGCACATGGATTCATACCTAATCAGCTCTAGACCACCATACTATCTTTCTCTAGTCCCTTTCTTCTCTTTCCCTTCTTTAACAACTGATTTTTCCCACTTTGGGTATCATTTTATTTTTTTTATCAGTGTTCTTCCCGTTATGGGGTGTACTTTGGACACATTCCATGGATCGCACAGGAGATAATAGGGGTCTCTACCACTCCCATGACCACTTCGGAGTTACTAACTCATCCTCAGTTTATTATCTTTTTTTTTACTTTATAGAAGGGGAGAAGGGAACTAAATAGGACTGGTTTACAGGCTGTATCAGAACTAACACGGAATCCGACACTAAGTATACCAAGCCCTTAGGTGAGAAATCTAAGTCAGTATTAAGGTTGAAGTCAGTAAAAGGATCCTCTGATACCTGAAGTGATATGGGTGTTCCCAGTAGGTTGATCTGTGTCTGGGTTTTCTAATAGTCAGAGATAGGTCCTGCAACTTCATCCCAATGGTTACTTAAGTTCCTGCAAGTCTTGTAAATCTTCTCAGAAAATCATAGTTTCTTACTTAAACAATTTTGACTCAATAAAACAAAATTTTTTTGACTCACTCATAAGAAAACAGAAAGATAATCGTTAGTAGCACCTCCCCCACACTTAAGACACACTGTCTCCAGTAGTGTCCAACGAAGGATTGGTAAAAAGAAATAAATAATTTAAAAGATGAAATTATGTCTGTCGGGTTACCTCTGTCGCTCAGGCATCGATCGTTGCACTAGGTGCATCGACCGTTGCTCGGCGATTTTCGTGTATGGTCGATCGTTGCTCAGGACCGCAACGATCGCTGCAATGCGAATCTGATCGTGTTTTGACGATCGACACAGAAGTGCGTCGATCGTTGCACTGAGAATCTGTCCGAGACCTGCAAACATAACTACACCAAAAATAAAAACAAACGTAAAATACTAACAAAAACACCAAAAATTAAAAAGAAAAACACTAGTACCTAATGGTGGGTTGCCTCCCACCCAGCGCTTGTTTAAGGTCAATAGCTTGACCTATCAGAAAGAGATCGGACTCATGGCGGTTTCAACAGAGACTTTGAGTGTCTCTGTGAATGTCTCCTCATCCAAGGTGGCGTATAAGCATTCAGATCATGAGATCTTCCAAGGAATGAGTAATCAGAATCAGGGCGGGAGCGAAGCTTGGGCGGTCTACTGCGTTGTCCTGCATTCAAAATAATGTGGTCAGAAGGTTTAAGCTTAGGTGATTTGTACCTTACCTTTGATGTATATCTGATGTATGGAGCTTTCTGCTTATGAGCAGTTGCAGGTACTGAAGATGTTAGAGCAGGTTCAAGAGGAACCGCCATCTTCTTTTCTCCACTATCAGATACTGTAGTTCCACCAATCTGAACTTCTTCTTTCAGATGACCATCAGTGGAGATCACCTTCTTTTCATGAACTCGCAAAGTTTCAACTGGTGGTGTTTTATTCACCTTCTTATCCATCACTTTTATGCAGTTAGCCACTTCTAGCTCTTGTTTGGAAGGTTTGGGAACCTTAGGATATGGCACTGGGGGCTTGTAGACTCGTTCTGGTACTGTTGCAGGTTTCTGGACATGTCTGCGTTCTGTGTCGATCGTTGCATGATGTGTGTCGATCGATGCAAGGCGATTCTGTTTCTCGAAAGAACTCAAAATTACCGTCAGAATGGCGTGTCGATCGTCACTGAGGGGGTGTCGATCGGTGCATGTATCAGGCAGACAATATTCATCCAGAAAATCCGAGATTATGCTCTCTTCTTCACCTAGCAACTCAATCTCATCCCTTATGTTCACAGCATTGATGTGCAGCTTCCGTTCAAGCTCTCTTAGCTTCATTCTGCCTCTCTATTGTTACATCTGTTCGTTCAATTTTGATATCCAGCTCCTCCATATGCGTGCTCAAAGATTTAAACTTCTCATTCAAGTCTTCATACAAAGCATCCATCTTTGAGTTGAAGGACCTATCAATTTGTTGTTGTCTCTCAAGGTACTGCTCCATCATGATTTCCATTCTGCTCTCATGAGCTGTAGGTGCAGGCGGTACTTGGTAAGAAGAAACACTACAGCTCCTTGTAAAGGGTTTCTGAAAAGCAGATCCGTGACTATAGAATCCAGTTCCTTCAACGCAATGGTTAGCTTCTTGTGCATACTTTCCAAGTAGAAGACTATGCGGAGAGTCATCTTGGTTCTTCAACCCATCTATCTGTGAACTGTCAATCCTTGAGCTGAAAATATCATTCCGACACATCGTCCTGATGATCTCTTAGTGTTCTTAGTGATTCAGCGAAGTGTGTCGATCGATGCAAGCAGGGCGTCGATCGATGCAATGCGAAATCAGAGAAAACAGAAAAATAAATCAGCAAAAATAAAAAAAGCAAAAACGAAAAGAAAACAAAAAATCCTAGTAAAACCCTAAGCTCTAAGCTATCGAAGACTCAAAGAGTCCCCGGCAACGGCGCCAAAAACTTGATAGGTTGTAAGTTTTAATCCCTATACTAAACTGCAAGTGCACATCAATATCAATGTAGTATATAGGGTATCGAAATCCACAGAGACTCCGGTATTCAATAGCTCAAGAACATGAATTTAACTAGGAAGAAAACAATGTAATTGTATTGAAAGCAATATGAGAAAGTAAACAGAAAGCAGAGATTAATTGGTTGTGAAAGCAAGTTATTAAGAGCGCTAGGTCAAGGGCGTTCTCAGGAAATCAGACAAGCAGACAGTTTATTCAGCAAGGATCTAATTAAGCACAGTTCTAGAACTCAAAACACAGATATAGAATTAACCAAATTCCTTTGCGATAATTCTCTAAGTCTAAGTGCAGCAAACCAAACTTTCGTTTGCGAGAACTAACAGATTAAACCAGCTTTAATTCCAAGTTTGATATGTTCACAATTATCCTAAACCAAACTTCCGTTTGCGCAAAGTTTAATTGCCCAATTTAATTAGTTCAGATTCCTAAACCCCACTTCTGTGACGTATTTAGCAACCTAAGATCTAAATTCTAGTTGATCAGGTTAAAACTATCTTTAAGCACAATTAAATTGAAGAATAGATATAGTTTGAATCCTTAACTGAATTTGAACAAGTCTAGCAAGTCATGAAATCCTATGTGAGAAACCCTAAACCTAACAAGGAATCTACTCAGACATAGGTAATGAAAATATAACCATATGATAAGTAAATTGCATAAAAGATAAAGAGTAAAAGGGGTTCGAAATCTTCTCCAAATACAGATGAAGTAACAGGTTCAGATCAGCCCCAAAATCTCTAAAAATCCTCTGCTCTTAATTATGAATGCCTATCTAAGTAAAATAGCTAAAACTTAATTATATAGGTATAATCTCGGCCAGGGGCTTCTTTGTAAATATCAGGAATTTCTGGATCAAAGTGCAATATCTTGATTCTTCTAAACCGCCGAGTTTCGGCCCATCTCGCTGGTGCAACGATCGATGCAAGGCGTGCAACGATCGACACAATCCTCTGTTTCGGACAGTGAACTCTATCTCTCGGCAAAACACTCCAAAAATCTCCGAAAAGTGCCAAAATCACCAAATATGCTCTAAACCTGATTATACCTGTAAAAGACTCTAAAATAACACAAAAGACACTTCCAAAAGAATGTTTACAAGAGCATCTTATTATAACTAAAATAAAACTAAAAACTCCCACTAGAATCAAGATTACATCTTAAGATCTCTAATGCCTATAGCAGTCGTTTGACTATCATGCTTAGGCCTTGGGAGTGACTTAGTCAGAGGATCAGCGACATTCTCGTCCGTCGGAACTGGGCTGATCTTCACATCACCTCTATTGACGATATCACGAATCAGGTGATATCTCCTCTCTATGTGTTTGGACTTCTGGTGTGACCTCGGTTCTTTCGCCTGAGCAATGGCTCCATTGTTATCACAAAACAAAGCCACTGACTCCAAGATACTTGAAACCACACCAAGTTCAGTCATGAACTTCTTGATCCAAACAGCTTCCTTTGCCGCTTCTGAAGCAGCAACATATTCAGCTTCCGTCGTGGAATCTGCTACGGTATTTTGCTTAGAGCTCTTCCAGCTCACTACACCGCCATTTAGACTGAAGAAATATCCAGATTGTGATCGGAAATCGTCTCTGTCCGTCTGAAAACTCGCATCGGTGAATCCATTCACCACAAGTTCTTCACTTCCTTTATACACAAGGAATTTATCCTTAGTATGTCTCAAATACTTGAGAATATTCTTGACAGCTGTCCAGTGAACTTCACATGGATCAGAATTGTATATACTTGTCATGCTTAACGCGTAAGCTATATCTGGACGAGTGCAGAGCATGACATACATAATAGATCCTATTGCAGAAGCATAAGGAATCCTATTCATGCGTTCTCGCTCAGCATGTGTCGCCGGACACTGCTTCTTGCTGAGACTAGTGCCATGAGACATCGGTATGAAGCCCTTCTTGGAATCATGCATCCTGAATCTGTGCAGCACCTTATCAATATAAGTGTCATTGCACAATCCAATCAGCATGTTTACTCTATCTCTGTAGATTCTGATTCCAAGAATGTATGCGGCTTCTCCCATGTCTTTCATGGAAAAACAACTTCCGAGCCAAGTCTTAACAGACTGAAGCAACGGAACGTCATTACCGAGGAGGAGTATGTCATCGACATACAGTACAAGAAACGCAATTTTGCTCCATTAGTCTTCTTGTAAACACATGGTTCTTCTTCGTTCTTGATGAAACCAAATTGTTTTACTGCTTCATCAAAACGAAGATTCCAACTCCGTGATGCTTGCTTCAATCCATAAATGGATTTATGAAGCTTGCATACCTTTCCAGCGTTCTTAGGATCGACAAAACCTTCCAGAATACAATTCAGGAATGCGGTTTTGACATCCATTTGCCAAATCTCATAGTCATAATGAGCAGTAATCGCTAGAAGAATCCGAATGGATTTAAGCATAGCGACTGGGGAATAGGTTTCATCATAGTCAATACCATGAATTTGCTTGAAACCTTTAGCCACCAACCTCGCTTTGTAAATTTGTACATTGCCATCCACAACAATCTTCTTCTTGAAGATCCATTTACACTCAATGGCTTTTGCACCATTAGGTAAATCGACCAAGGTCCAAACTTGGTTTTCTGACATGGATCCCATTTTGGATTTAGAGGCTCCAAGCCACTTTTCGGAATCCGGGTCCATCATTGCTTCCGCGAAGGTCGCTGGTTCGTCACTATCAATGATCATCAGATCATTTGAATTGGTCACGAGAAATCCATAGTATCTCTCGGGTTCGTGACGGATCCTTCCGTATCTGCGAACTTCAGGCTCCACAGGCGCCGGTTCCACAGAACTTTGTGGATCCAACTGCTGCTCTTCCTCAGCAGGTTGAGCAGTCTCCTGTGCATCTCGAATTTCTTCAAGATGTGCTTTACTCCCACTGTTTTTCTTAGAGAGAAACTCCCTCTCAAGAAAAGAACAGTCCCGAGCAACAAATACTTTGTTCTCAGATTGGTTGTAAAAGTAGTATGCCTTGGTTTCCCTAGGATAACCAACGAAGTAGCATTTATCTGATTTGGGTGCAAGCTTGTCAGAGATTAAACGTTTGACATAAGCTTCACAACCCCAAATCCTCAGGAAAGACAGACTAGGAACATTCCCAGTCCACAGTTCATGTGGCGTCTTTTCCACTAATTTAGATGGTACCCTATTCAGTGTAAACGCAGACGTTTCTAGAGCATATCCCCAAAAGGATAATGGAAGATTTGAATGACTCATCATAGACCGAACCATATCCAATAAGGTTCGATTCCTCCTCTCTGACACTCCATTCCATTGGGGTGTTCCAGAAGAAGTGAGTTGTGAAATTATTCCACACTCGCTCAGATAGTCGCTGAACTCTTGACTCAAGTATTTTCCTCCGCGATCCGATCGCAGAACTTTGATACTTTTGCCAAGTTTGTTTTGTACTTCATTGTTGAATTCCTTGAATCTATCAAAGGATTCTGACTTGTGTCTCATCAAATAGACATAGCCATGCCTACTGAAATCATCAGTGAAGGTAATGAAGTACTTATAATTTCCTCTGGCAACAGTACTCATCGGCCCACATACATCAGTATGAATAAGGCCCAATAAATCACTGACCCTTTCATTTGGTTTGTTGAAAGGGGCTCTAGCCATTTTACCCATCAAACAAGATTCGCATTTCTCACATGATTCAAAATCAAATGAGCCCAGAAGCCCATTACGATGGAGCCTTTGGATGCGTTTCTCATTGATATGTCCCAAACGACAATGCCATAAGAAAGTCGGGTTTTCGTCATTTGACTTAAACCGCTTTGTATTTATGTTAAAGTTAGGCATTTCTTGGTTTAAAACATATAACCCATTATCTAATTGGGCGCTACCATAAAATGTACCATCACGATTAAAAGAACCAACTTTATTCTTAACAGCAAAATCAAAACCTTCCAAATCCAATACAGAAACTGAAATTATGTTTCTGCTAATCGCAGGTACAAAGTAGCAATTATTCAAAATTAAAACCATGCCCGACGGTAAAGACAATTCGCAGGTGCCTACGGCCAGTGCAGCAACCTTAGCTCCATTCCCGACCCATAGCTCCACTTGTCCTTTATTCAGCATTCTATTGTTTCTTAGTGCCTGCATATTAGTAAAAATATGAGCACCGCAGCCGAGATCCAATACCCACGAAGTAGAACTAGAAGATATAACATTAAGTTCGATAACATAAATACCTGAATCAGACGCATCATACGTCTTCTTCAGCTTCTTGTAATCTTCCATGAACTTCTTGCAGTATCTCTTCCAATGCCCTAACTGCTTGCAGTAGTTGCACTTATCCTCAGGAGAAGGCCCAGATTTGGGCTTGTCCTGACTCTCAGTCTGGACAACTTGGGCCTTTCCCTTATCCTTCTTATGTTTCTTAAACCTTTTACCCCCTTGTACCATCAGTACACTGGGAGTTGCCTTCTTGAGATTCGGCTCTGCTGTCTTCAGCATGCCGTGCAACTCAGTCAATGTCTTAGTCATGTTGTAGTTCATGATGAACTGATCAAAACACGACGGCAAAGACTGCAGAATCATGCCAGTGGCTAGCTCCTTGCTAATGGCACAATCCAGTTTCCCCAGGTTATCAATGTAACCCATCATTTTAAGGACATGAGGACTTACTGGACTGTCCTTAGCCAGCTTGCAATCCATGAGAGATTTAACCGTCTGGTATCTCTCTGTGCGAGCTTGCTCCTGAAACAAAGCTTTCAGGCTGTTAATCATCTCAATGGGTGACATCACGTTCTCATATTGCTTCTGCAGCTCAGAGTTCATAGTCACCAGCATTAGACAATTAACATCTATGACGTCATCGGAATGCTTATCCCAAGCATTCTTTTCTGTCTGCGGAGCATTGGAATGTGACCTCTCGGTGAGAACTCTTTCAAGAACATATTCCTTGTTCTCCTGCCTGAGAACTATTCTCAGGTTCCGATACCATTCCAAGAAATTAGATCCATTTAACTTGTCCTTCTCAAGGACGGATCTTAGTGAGAAAGTGTTGATGTGAGTTGAGACAGACATAGCTGTAATTAAAAGAGGTAGAGGTTTTAGTTATAATGCTCAAGGAATGAGAATTCTTATCTAATAAGAAAAACTCGCATTGTATTCAAAACTATGTTTCCTCAGATCAATACAATGAGCCAAGATCCATACTTCGCCAAAATCTGAGTGGGCAACTTACCATCACCCAAACTTTACTTATTTAGGTAAGCAAATCATTGCTAATTGTACCCATTACAACTCTTGGTCGTAGATGAGACAAACTATGTCTAATCTACTCTGATGTCTCTAGGCCCAGAACTTCTGACAGCCCAGTCAAGTAAAACCAATCTCTTATGTCTTGTGATCACTAATAGTTGCACTGCAAATCTATTACTGATCACCTGCATTACCCACGTTGCTGTGGATACCAAGGATTCCAAGGATATCCAACAACAACACGAGTCCTGACAGTAGACAAGATCGGGCAAGACATCAAGATCACTTGATATTTGGTTGAGGAAAAGAATTATTTAATCTTGATGTACATCCAATATACATTCAAGAAGTTATTAATTTAATTAAAACATTCAGTTTTATTAAGTTTAGATTCATCTAGAACTTTTAGGATTAAATTGTTCTGGTATATGCAAATTTGTGGTCCAACCAGGATGTTTGCGAATGTCGTGTCGATCGATGCCAACCATTGGCATCGGTCGACGCAACCCAATTTAAATCGGTCTTCGATAACCGGTCAAACCGGATCGAATTAGCTTAACCGATTCAATCCAATTGAACTGATTCGGTTTAATGGTCCATGTCGATCGTCACACAACTCTGTGTCGATCGACATTACCAAACCAGAACCAATTGGTTAATTGAAATTAACCGAGCGAGATAACCGGTTCAATCCAATTGAACCGATCTATCTAATCGCACTGCCTGTGTCGACCGACACACCCAGTGCTTCGATCGACACAGCAGGAATACGGGTACTCGATCTCAGATCGAAACCCTAAAATTATTTACAGATTTTCGCTTTGTGTCGACCGACACACGCTTTGTGTCGATCCACCCTTTGTGACAAACCCTAAAATTTTATTGCGAGTTTTCGCTCTGTGTCGACCGACACACGCTTTGTTTCGATCGACACCCTGCTACAAACCCTAAAATTTTACACGTTATTTCGCGGCGTGTCGACCGACACACGCTTTGTGTCGATCGACACAGTGCGATATCAACAGTTCATCGATTTTCAACATGCATACAATCCGAGATTATCATAAGAAAAACCATTTTAACAGGCAATTTTCCAATTCAACAACAACAAGTTTCGAATTACTTGCATCAGATTCAATAGCTAAACCCTAACAACGCTCTGATACCACTGTTGGATTTCCTAGGATCTAGGGTTTGATATATTGAATTAAACCAACCTCGTTCTTACCTTTGAACTGGCAGCGGAATGAGAATGGTTAACAAGATCAGTGGAGCAACGCAGATGCCTTGCCTCTACCAGATACACACGCACACAAGCTGGAAACGGGATGCTAGTGCCGGATCAACGGGAATCAACTGTTTCTGGTGTTTCTACTATTTCTGTCAAGAAAAGTGGACGGCTCACTGTTTAGGTCGAAACTCTCGAGTTTTATTCGACCTAAACATGCTTAACGGGCCAGACTTAATTAAGTCTTAATTCGGAAAGCCTTTCCGAAAACCCGAACTGTGTCGACCGACACACAAGCTGTGTTGATCGACACAACACCATTATATCGATTATAATATGCATCCAATACAAATTAATATGATCATTACCATAATGATCATTCCCATGTCGTAGCTTCCAGTTTTCTTAGGTGTGTGACCTTATAGGATCATATAATACTGGCAGTAAGTATACAACTTACAAAGTGACAAAAAAAAAAAAAAATACAACTTACAGATTGCAAGAGGCTTTTAGCAAAACATTGCAACCGCCCAGTATTATACGGATGTCTGATCTCGACACACAACTATCTTCAGGAGTGAGTACAAGTGTGATTTCAGGTTACTATCCCAACAACCCTCCCTTTTCAAGAAGTCTTGACCTCAAAACTTGATCATCTGCACATAGATAAGTCAAGTTAGTCCAGTGAAGTGAATGAGGGTTTAGAAGATTACCCTGAGAATCATTTTGATTATGGTGGAGTTGTTGAGCATCCGGTGGTTCTTATTTGGGTAAATACGATAACAGTAATCCTCTTCTTTGCTTGGTATGGCGTCTCCTTTGCTTATCTTGCTTCTGCTCTCCTTAAAACCTGAAATATATTCAACACTTTGGCAAAGAGACAAGTGCATTATGGGCTTCTTATCACATAAATAATGGTTTGAATCATTTTCCTTTGTGTCATCTTCCTGTGCTACTGATGTCTCACCCTCTTGCAAGCTTAACAAGTCCTTTAACATAGCTGTTGAGTCAATGGAAATGAAATGGATCAAAGAATGACTTACCATGTTAGTAGGGTGCTTGCTTTGGTGTGGTTGCTCTTCTTTGAATTCTCTTTTGGTTTTAGCATTCTTGGCTTCTGGTCCTATCTCATCATTTGACTCTAGGGACACGTGCATCATACTAGTAGATTGATAGTCAAGAATACTCATTTTAAGTTCAGAAGTAAACTTATGTTTGGTTGAAGCATGATATATTTGAAGCCTTTGATTTGCCTGTGGCTTATGTGTGGAAAGATGGCTCGGTTTTGGCCTCTCTTTCAAGACTCCTTCTGCCTTTGGCTTCTTGATCTTTATCAGACATGTACCTAAGACAACTCTTAAGGGCAAGAGCAAGAGGATTATATCTGAGTTTGAGATTTTAAAAACAGGTTATGCAAGGTTGGAGCTGATCATTATGGCTTTGACTGGCTGTTTCAGAGTCTCCTCTCTCCTGGTGTGTGTACTACTAGAGGTTTCATGGTCTAGCCCATCATTGGTTGAAACTCCCTGATATTTCCCATATTGATTCCTTTGTATTGATGGTTCTGCCCGAAGCTTGACTTTCAGACCTATACCTTTCTCAAGTTCTTTTGGACAAGACAAATGCATTATCATATCCTTGGAATCAGTATGAACAATTTTAGTAAGATAACTACTCAACTTTTCTCGTTCATGTCTTGGTGCAACAGTCATGATGGTACATTGAATGTACTCTTGTCCTTCACTTGCTTGTGGATCATGACATTGGTGTTGCTCCACTTCTTCTTTGGCACCTAAAACTTCATGAACATTCTGGTCCAGAGACAAGTGCATGAGTCTCGAATTGGAAATTAAATTATCTGATTGCACAAAGCTATCATTTGTTTCAGTTACTTCTAATTTCAACTCTGATATTCTATCTTTAATCAGCTTCCTAGATGGACAATTTGTAGCACAATGCCCTCTCCAATGGCACCTATAACATGTTGGTTCTTTGGAATTTACAAAGTCAGAACACTTACCTGGTGTTGGCATATTTAACAGCTTGAGTTAGGCATCAAAACTGGTTCCGGTTGCATTAGGTGAAACTTGGTGGTTTTGCTCCCGCTCTGGTTTCTTTGGGTGCAACATCTCCATGATCTTCTGCCTTTGCTGATCCTGCTTTGCTTGAAGAGTCTTCTTAGCTTCTGGATAGCAAACAGACTTGGGCTTAGGAGCAGCTTGCGTTTTGGATGCAGTCTTCACTCTTTTGGTTGTGGTTTGAAGCTTCTCCACAAATTCCTTATGCATTCTGGACTTGAGATCTCTCAATCTAGTATTGGCTTCTTATAGATGTTGGTGTGCTCTCCTTTAGCCACCATTCATAAGCTTTTTCTGTGAAGGCTGAGACAGCTTGTACTAGCCTCCTTTCTTCTGGAATCTAGTTAGCTTGTATCCACTCCTCCATGTTGTTTTCCCATTGCAAGTATGCTTTAGGTTTACAGCTTTTTTCCAGAAAACACTAGGGAAAATCTTCTTCTGTTGGTTGGCTGCCTTGTACTGGTTTGTTGGAGTGTAACTTTCCTTGTGCCAGTGAGCTTATGTTGAGCTGGTACATGATATGGAGTAACTCTATGATTGCTGAATGCACTCTTGCGCCTAGGTGGGTGGTACTCTCTATACATGTCTGCTTCTGAATTGTCACTTTCCTCACTGAGTTCCATACTAAGCTGACATCAAGATGAGGTTGTAATGTGCAGCTCCTTGTACTGCAGTTCTTGATGGTTGGAATATTGGGTTGAGAGTTCAGGAACACAACCTTCACCATCTGAATCATCTCCATACTCAGAGGCTTCATAGCCATCTCCAGGCCATGGGGGAGATTCATAATCTGCCTCCTCATCTGAACAAATTAGGCTCTCTACTTCTTCACTCCCAATGTCTCCATATGGTTCTTCTTCTCCCATGTTTTCCTTTTGATTCAGTTCCTGACAATGCACAAAACCAGTGTATTAATATATTCTTGAAATACTTAAGTATAGAACTATGTCAAGCACGGTTTGATATTGTAAATCCTTATTCAAATCAACAACTACTGGTTTTCAAGTTAAACTCGGTTCAAAGGAGTCATTTCGAAAATTAAGCACAAGTTGATGGTTTGTGAAACAAAAATATTGAACTTTCCTTACAACTTAAGATACACACTGTTTTGGGGTTTTAGAAAAAGTAACAAGATTTTTGATCAATTAAATGGGGAGCCTTTTGCAAGTTTGTTTTCAAAAATACAGTGGAAATAATAAGGAAATAAACAACTTTTGGCTTTTGGCTTTGAGAAAATTGAATCAAAATGCTAAATCTCTTTTTTTTTTTTTTTTTTTTTTGCTTTTCTGGTTATAAAACAGAATAAGAACAATGCAATTAAAACTTAACAGAAAGTTAGAACTAATGCAAATTCTTTTGGTTTTTTTTTAAGATGCAAACAACAAAACAGAATTGAACTAAATGAATCAAATGCAAGTCAAACGATTTTTATGGCTTTTTCTTTAAGTATTGAAACAAATGAAATAGGATGATAAACAAAACATAATTACAAATCAAAATAGAATGATAAAAGTAGAATAATTTTTTTCTTATTGATTTTTCGTTTTAAGATGCAATGAAAACAGAAAAATGAACCTAGATGGAAATGAAAACCGAAGGAATAAAGGATAGAAGACACCTGATCTAGGAACCTTTCGGCTCTGATACCTGATGATACAAGTACGGATAGGTGATGGAGATTGATCAGTTGACTATGTAGCTCTCTCTGATGAATTCGGTTGATGGGATGGTGTGGATGAACAACTCACTTGTTCAATGGGCTGGTTGACTCTCTCAATCTGCGGTTGAACAGCTTATTTGAATCACACAGACAAGTTAATCCAAGGTTTTCTGATGAATAGATGAATCACACACTTATTCAAAAGAAGGGGAAGAAACTCTAGCAAAGAACACTCTTTGAAGATACTGAATAATACATTTTTATTGATTGAAAAGTACCTTACAAGTGAAGAATACAATGAGCCTTTATAGGACTCATGACTAACGGTCATATTGACTTTGAACAAAAATAAATCTTCTAAATGAAGTATAAAGCTGTTGGATGATCTACTTTGAATGCGCTTTCTTCTGAATAAGGAAGGTTGGTCCATGTGATTGATCCTTTGTGTTTTGGTGATTCTCAGGACGTCTTCTATTGCTTCTGGTTGATGGTTATTGCCAACTGGTTTCCAAATATTGGTTTAAGAATGTGCAAACCAATTGGTCTTCGTAGTTTCCATAAATAGCTCCGGTTGAGTTTGCTTATGTTCCAATGGGATCCACCTGATCCTGTGTGGACTGGTGCTTCTGAAGGGGTTGTAGAGTGCTTATAGGGGTAGTAAGAAGTCTCCTGGTTTCCAAGTTCGAGTTTGGCAATATATGAACTCATGATCTTCCAAATAAGGTAAGCCTGGCATTCTTTGACTTTGACAGTGAATAACTTTCGATCCATTGCTTCTCTTGGTTTGTATCTAATTCTTAGTGGTCCTCTGATGAGTTAAGAATCCATAACAATTGAATTTGTTAATTGGTTCCTCCTGGATTGTTCGTGGTGCTTCATTTTCTGCTTGTAGGTCTCCATCGGGTCTATTGGGAAGCTACCGGATTGAGTCTTCAGTATCTTCTTCATGTGAAGTGATTTTTGGATGATTCTTCTTCCTAGTGTGCTCTGTAGGAGTTGGGTATCAACTCCAGGTTATGGTTGAGCTGGTATGATTGGTGCTTTATCCCTTTTAGCTAAGCAAAGCTCACATGTCTCCTTAACTTTGACTGACGTAGTGGTTGAGTTAGTGAGTGCCTGGCCTGGTCTGGTTCTGATGACCTCAACAAATGGTTTCAACCTCCGCAGCAAAGTTGACTTGCTTCTTACCCATCAAAAGATTGTGCATAGAGTCCAACTTCTTATGCATCTTAAAAAGTTAAATTCAATCAATGCTTCATGCGAGCTGCTTCCTATCAACGTCTGAATTCTTGGTATTGTTGCTAGTCAAAAGGTTATCAATTTGCTCACAATCTTTCTCAGGAGACCTTGTTTTGAAGTTCTCATTGCTTGAAGCATACAAAGCCATCTGGTACCTCCAGTCTACACCAGTAAAGAAGATGTTCATCAGCTGAACTTGTGAGAAGCCATGATGTGGGGAGTCACGTTGATATGCCCTTAAGTGCACCCAAGAAGACATAAAAGGCTAAGTATCACCCTGTTTGAACTGGGTAATCTGGCTTCTCAGCTGATCCGATTCGCCATCATCATAGAATTTTCACATAAAGCCCCTCTTGGTACCATCCCAAGTAGTAAGAGTACTTGATAGTACCTGCTTCAACCAGTCAACAACCTCCCCACTAAGAGAGTGTGGAAAAAGCTTACAGTGTAGGAAGTCAAAATTGAGTCTAGCATGCTTCATACTGGTGACAACATCCTAGAACCTCTCGATGTGGTCCATGGGGTCTTCATGAAAAAGTCCATGGAACATGTACTGTCATACAAGAGTGTAGTAGGATGTCTTCAGCTCAAAATCGTTCATCTCGATTGTAGAAGGTCCGATTGCAAATCCATTAGCGTATAATTCATATAGTCTGTTGTAATCAGCTAGAATTCTTCATGGTTGCACAACAACAACTAATCCAGCATTTTGCGCAGCATCTTGCGCATTACCACCTCCCTGAAGCAATAATAACGTTTCTTGCAGCATCCAGCCTCTGTCCTTGGTCTTTGTAGACATGACCCTCACAATCAGAAAGAAGACCATCTTTACCCGCAATAGCAATCACGGCACCGTACATTTTTTCTTGTGTCTTTGCTTTCCGGTTCATTCTCTCTATCCTAGAAAGCTCTTGATTCTCAATATTGAAAATCTACTTATCGGGGTTGCGTCTGGTGTGACGATTAGTCATACATTAAGTAATCATAAGACGTAGCGTTGTCGTAGTATATATATATTGACTAATTTGCGACTATATGGGCGACAATTGAGTGACTAAAGACATAGTACAAATGCATTTTGAGAAATGTAGTCATCAAATATTCAATAAACTAGGTGACCAATGGCTGACTAATATATGAGTGTATAATATAGTCACAATGGAGTCGTAAAAATTGGCGACAGGGTAATGACTAGTTCAACGATTATTCAGTGACTACTCGGAACATCCATATACAAATATGGTAATGATTCGGCCACTACTTGGTGACTATTATGTGACTGTGTATTATAGTCACAACATATTCATAATATATGGTGACTATTTAGCGGCTGTTTATTGACTAAATTATCGGCGATAGAACGATTAACCGAACATCCAAATATGATTATGATAAACATTTTTCCACTACTGATTGACTGTTAATGACTAATGTAATTACTATGCAATTTCGAATCGTGACATCCATATTATATTGTGGTAATGATTGTGTCACTACTTGGTGACTATTATCTGACTCTCCAGTATAGTCACAACTTACTCATAATATATGATGACTACTTGCCGATGGTTTAGTGGCTAAAATAACAACTATGTAGCGACTAATCTCAAAATCCAGATACGATTATGGTAAATATTTTTGCAACTACTTTGTGTTTTGTGCGATTAATTGATAACTATTTAATGACTTTTATATCCGCAAAAAAAAATCTGGTATCATTTCAATTTACTATTTGGTGATACCATAATTTCAATGGTGATAGGCCAAGATTTATCCCTATTCTACTGCAGGTGCACAGATGTGATTGTAGTACTATAAGGTATCGAATCCACAGAGACTCAGGCTCACACGATATACTATATGTTCTCAAACCAAGCTAAATTAATCAGGTTGAAAATCAGTAAATGATGCTAGTAAATAAAAGTGATTTTTCAGGAAGAGAAAAGCGCTAGACTTAGGATGTTCTCAGGTGATCATGCAATGTCAGACAATTAACATGATTCAGATTAAGCACAGGTTCATGAACTAGAATTACGGATGTAAAACAACTCAACTCTCGCTGCAATTATTTTCTAAGCTTAGCAACCTAACTATTCAAATCTGTTTGTAATCTTAGAGTTCTAGACAAGCATTAAAGACGAGTTCTTTAGTTCACAATTCTCCTAAAGCAAATCTCTTTGTATCTAGTCAAATTGCTCACACTAAGTTCTATCAAATTATAATTCACACTCTCGTGCCAAATTACTAATCTTAGATCTAAACTCTAGGTGATCAATCCAGAATTCAATATTAATCTCAACTTAGGTAATGAACAAACAATTTTAGAATCCAAGTTAATCAATTATCTAACAAAGCATAAAAACCCTATGAGAAATCCTAAATCTAACAAGGATTACTACTCTGACATGATGCTGATTAAACAAAACATATATGAATAGAAATCAAGACTAAATAGATAAATAAGGGGGTTCAAAATCTTCTCTCAAAGGTTACAAGTAGCAAGATCAGCCCCAAGCAATATCTCTAAATCTCCAAAGCAAGAACAAAGCAAAAACAAAAGCTAAGATAATTTTCTCTCGGAAACCTAACTAAATATCACTAAACAAGTTCTGGGGCTGGATTAGAATTATGAAAACTTCTGGGGCAACTTTGCAATTCTTTAAAATATGTCTTAAACCGGCGCATGAGTCTCTGTCGACCTCAGTGTCGACCGACACTAAGGTGAGTGTCGGTCGACATCACCTTGTGGTCGAGACTCTCACTTCAGCTTGTTCCACATGTTGGGAATGTCCTGAAATCTATTGTACTTACTCAAAGTGAAAGTCGTATTGTCGAGATAAGACAATCATATAAAACTAGGTAGTCATAATGCTTTGCTAGAGGCCACTTATGATCAATGGGTTGAGAACTCATTGCTAGTGTTATATGATCCTGCAGGGTCACACACCTAAGCAAACTAGACATTGTATGTGAGGTCGATCATTAGTGTAATGATCGGGTGAATGCATATTTGATATGCATTCAATACCAACTTTTCTGGGCAACGTCGATCGACGCACTAAGTGTGTCGGTCGACACAGATCGGCCGTGTCGATCGACACATAGAGTGTGTCGGTCGACACAACTCGCGGATTAGCAGATTAATTCGGTTTAATCATTAGTTAATCCCGTTGCGGTTTAAGTTGACATATATAAGATATATGGTTGACCTAAACTCGGGCCTAACCTAATTTACAGCCACCAGAAACAAAAAAGAAACCTCTCTGGAGATCAGATCTCTGATAGGCACTAGCATCCCTGCTGTTCAGTTATGTGTGCGTGTGGATACCAGTAGAGGCGCAACATTTGAGGCGCTCTAGATCTCGATTATTTGCAAATAATTTCCTCTGCTAAATCACCAGGTAATCTTCAGATCTGATAGATTCAATTACATGAACCTTAGATCCTAGGCTCGGAATTTAGACTAGGGTTGCTAATCCTGATTAGAACTGCTAGAAATTCCTTCAGTGGTATCAGAGCTTTTGGGTTCCATTGAATTTGTGGCATGTTGATTAGATTAGTAGAATCTGGATCTCTGTATAGTTGATACAAGCATGCTGAAATTCGTTTTTGATTAAAATCTAGTTTTAGGGTTTTAACTTGAAAAACGATTAGGGCTTATCGCACTGTGTCGATCGACACCAATCCGGTATCAGTCGACACAGAAGGATAACCCGAATAAAACAATTCGCCTGGTGTCGATCGACACAAGTGTTGCGTCGGTCGACACAAGCCTCGCGAGATTGGAGAATCGGTTCAATTGGATTGGACCGGTTATCGAGCTTGGTTAAATGGTTTAATTGCGATTGTTTTGATTAGGTTGATATCGACCGATGATAGTGTAGCATCGATCGACACTGACCGGTATTCAAAACCGGATCAATTGGATTGATCGGTTATCGCGGATTGCTTTTGGGTTATTCTGTATCGATCGACACTATAGTAGTGTCGGTCGACACCAGATTCGATGATTAGGTTAAGGAACCTGAAATCACTGAACCAAAGCAAGACATATCAGTTAATTATAAGAATTAAAACATAGTAAAACTGAACATTTTAAAAAGGTTCCGTTCCTCAACCAAATATCAAGTGATACTTGATGTCTTTCCAATCTTGTCAACTGTCAGGACTCGTTTCATTGAGTGATAGGCTTGCAGTGCAAGGTATCCACAATTACGTGAGTAAGGCAGGAAGTAATCGTGTTGATGGGCTTGCAGTGCAAGGCGTCAACAATTACATGACTGAAGAGATTGGTTAACTTGACTGGGCCATCAAAATCGTTTTCGGCTCAGAGACATCAGGTGGATGAGACATAAGATGTCGATCCACAACCAAGAGTTATATTGGATATAACTAGCAAAGTTGTTGCTTACCTAGATAGCTAAATTTGGGTGATAGCCAGTGGCTCACTCAAGTTTAGTGAAGTATGGGTCTTGGATCATTATATTCATCTGAGGAAACATTGTTTGAATATAATGCGAGTTTTCTTAAAAGTTAAGACTTCTCATTTCTTGAACATCATAACTAAACCTTTTCCTTTCTTTGTTCTCAGCTATGACTAACACTCATAACAATTCTTTCTCCCTGCGATCTGTCCTTGAGAAGGACAAGTTAAATGGATCGAATTTTCTCGAATGGTATCGGAACTTGAGAATTGTTCTCAAGCAGGAGAAAAGGGACTATGTCCTGGAAACAGTTCTCCCTGAAAAACCGAGATCCAATGCTCCGCATGCAGAAAGGAGTGCTTGGGATAAGCATTCCAATGATGTGGTCGATGTGAATTGTCTCATGTTGGCTACCATGAACTCGGATTTGCAGAAGCAATACGAGAACGTGGAGTTGCCCGTGGAGATGATCACTAGCCTGAAAAGTATGTTTCAGGAGCAAGCACGAACCGAGAGATACCAGACGGTTAAATCTCTCATTGAATGCAAGCTACCAAAGGACAGTCCAGTTAGTCCTCATGTCATAAAGATGATGGGTTATATTGATAACCTGGGGAAGCTGGATTGTCCCATTAGCCAAGAGTTGGCTACTGACATCATCCTGCAGTCACTGCCGTCAAGCTATGATCAGTTTGTTATGAACTATAACATGTACAACTTGACGAAGACGTTGACTGAGCTGCATGGGATGCTCAAAACAGCTGAGCCTAATATCAAGAAGGGCACTCCGAATGTACTTATGGTACAAGGAGGTAAGAAGTTTAAGAAACTTGGCAAAGGTAAGGGAAAGGGCAAGGCAGTCCAGGTTGAGAACCTGGACACACCTGCGCCAGCCCCCAAGCCCAAGCCTGGCCCATCTGTGACTGATAAGTGCCATTACTGTAAAGAGCTTGGACATTGGAAGAGAAATTGCGACAAATTCTTGGAAGAGAAGAAGAAGAAGAAGACTTTCCAGACTTCGTCTTCAGGTATTTATGTTATAGAAGTAAATGTTACTACTTCTGGTTCTACTTCTTGGGTATTGGATACCGGCTGTGGTGCTCATATTTGTACAAATATGCAGGGCCTAAGCAACAGTAGGACGTTGGAAAGGGGACAAGTGGACCTGTGCGTGGGGAATGGAGCAAGAGTTGCTGCATTAGCCGTAGGAACATATAACTTGTCTTTACCTTCTGGTTTGGTTTTAAAACTTAATAATTGCTACTATGTACCTGCTATAAGCAGAAATATTATTTCTATTCCTGTTTTGGATGTTGAAGGATATTAGTTTTCAATTAAGAATAAGTGTTGTTCTTTTGATTACAATGATATGTTTTATGGTAGCAGCCCAAACCACACAAATCTATAACATTAACACCAAGAGATTCAAATCAAATGACACGAATCAGACTTTTCTTTGGCATTGTCGTTTGGGCCACATAAACGAGAAACGGATCCAAAAGCTCCATAGTGATGGGCTTCTGGGTTCATTTGATTATGAATCATGTGAGAAATGTGAATCTTGTTTACTAGGCAAAATGTCTAAGGCCCCTTTCAATAAATCGAATGAAAGGGCCAGTGACCTATTGGGCCTTATACATACAGATGTGTGCGGCCCAATGAGCACAAGTGCCAGAGGAAATTTTCGATACTTCATTACCTTCACTGATGATTTCAGCAGGTATGGCTATGTCTATTTAATGAGACACAAGTCGGAATCTTTTGAAAGGTTCAAAGAATTCCAAAATGAAGTACAGAATCAACTTGGCAAAAGTATTAAGGCTCTTCGATCAGATCGTGGAGGAGAATACTTAAGCCAAGAATTCAGTGATCATTTGAGAGATTGTGGAATTGTTTCACAACTCACTCCTCCTGGAACACCACAATGGAATGGGGTGTCCGAGAGGAGGAATCGAACTTTATTAAATATGGTTCGATCAATGATGAGTCTCTCAACTCTTCCATTATCCTTTTGGGGATACGCTCTAGAAACGTCTGCGTTTACACTTAATAGGGTTCCGTCAAAGTCAGTTGCAAAGACACCACATGAGATGTGGACTGGAAATGTTCCGAATTTGTCTTTCCTGAAGATTTGGGGTTGTGAAGCTTATGTTAAGCGATTAATTACAGATAAGCTCGAACCCAAATCCGATAAGTGCTACTTCGTTGGTTATAATAAGGAAACCAAGGCATACTACTTTTACAACCAATCCGAGAACAAAGTGTTTGTTGCTCGGAACTGTGTTTTTCTTGAGAGAGAATTTCTTTCCAAGAGAAACAGTGGGAGTAAAGTACAAGTCGAAGAAGTTTGAGAGCCGCAGGAAACCGCCCAGCCCATTGTGGAGGAGCAACAGTTGGATCTACAAAGAGTTGTAGACCCAACGCCTGTGGAGCCTGAAATTCGCAGATCCGAAAGGATCCGTCACGAACCCGAGAGATATGGATTTCTAGTAACCAATTGTCATGATTTATTGATCATTGACAGTGACGAACCCGCGAATTACGAAGAAGCGATGATGAGCCCTGGCTCCGAAAAGTGGCTAAAAGCCGCTGAATCCAAAATGGGATCCATGTCACAAAACCAAGTATGGACTTTGGTTGATTTACCCGATGGTGCAAGACCCATTGAGTGTAAATGGATTTTCAAGAAGAAAATTGATGTGGATGGAAATATTCAGATATATAAAGCAAGGCTGGTGGTAAAAGGTTTCAAACAAATTCATGGTATTGACTATGAAGAAACCTATTCACCTATGTCCATGCTTAAATCCATTCGGATTCTCCTAGCAACAGCTGCTCATTATGATTATGAGATCTGGCAGATGGACGTGAAAACAGCTTTCCTTAATGGAATTCTGGAAGAGGATGTGTACATGACACAGCCCGAAGGTTTCATCGATCCTAATGCTGCTAGGAAAGTATGCAAGCTTCATCGATCCATTTATGGATTGAAGCAAGCATCTCGGAGTTAGAATCTTCGTTTTGATGAAGCAGTCAAAAAGTTTGACTTCATCAGAAGCGAAGAAGAACCATGTGTTTACAAGAAGACTAGTGGGAGCGCAGTTGCATTTCTCGTGTTGTATGTAGATGACATACTTCTTCTCGGAAATGACATTCCGTTGTTACAGTCTGTTAAGGCTTGGCTCGGAAGTTGTTTTTCAATGAAAGACATGGGAGAAGCCGCGTATATTCTTGGAATAAGAATCTATAGAGATAGATTGAACAAGTTAATTGGACTGTGTCAAGACACTTATATCGATAAAGTCTTACACAGGTTCAGAATGCAAGATTCCAAGAAGGGCTTCATACCAATGTCTCATGGCATAAGTCTCAGCAAGAAGCAGTGTCCCGAGACACCTGCTGAGCGAGAACGCATGAGTCGGATTCCCTATGCCTCGGCGATGGGATCCATCATGTATGCCATGCTCTGTACTCGTCCAGATGTTGCTTGTGCTTTAAGCATGACGAGTAGATACCAATCGGATCCAGGTGAAAGTCACTGGATAGCAGTCAAGAATATTCTGAAGTATTTGAGAAATACTAAGGATAAATTCTTGGTGTACGGAGGAAGTGATGAGCTGGTAGTAAGTGGTTACACAGACGCAAGTTTTCAGACAGACAAAGATGATTTCCGATCGCAATCTGGTTACATCTTCTGCCTGAATGGCGGTGCAGTCAGCTGGAAGAGTTCCAAGCCGGACACTGTAGCAGATTCCACAACTGAAGCTGAGTACCTCGCTGCTTCTGAAGCGGCAAAGGAGGCTGTTTGGATCAAGAAGTTCATTACTGAACTTGGTGTGATTCCTAGCATTTCTGAGCCAGCGGCTTTGTATTGTGACAACAATGGAGCCATTGCGCAAGCAAAGGAACCTAGATCACACCAGAAATCCAAACACATAGAAAGGAGATATCACCTTATCCGTGATATTGTGAATAGATGAGATGTGAAGATCAGCAGAGTCCCGACGGATGAGAATGTTGCTGATCCACTGACCAAGCCACTCCCAAGGCCTAAGCATGAGTTTCACACTGCTGCTGTAGGCATAAGATTTCTTAAGATATGATCTTGTTTTCAGTGGGAGTTATATTTGGTGTTTAGTTATGATATGATGTTCGTAAAACATAATTTTGGTTATGTTATTTTAATGAAATTGTTTCAGTATTATTTAATTGTGTTATTAAATAATAATTGTCCCAAAAGTAATTTATGACATTTTATAGGTCATCAAGTATGTGACTTGATCATGAAACCCTATAAGTAATAAATGACATAAATTAAAGATGGTCCCTGGTCGAGGTTGTTGAAATGGGACGTTGACAACCACGTGAGACTAGTATGTGAGGTGACTGATGACTATGTTTCATGGAGTCATTAATAAGTGTATTAAAGTCAGTCACATAGATATGTGTTAGTGAACACATGATCGGACTTGACCCACTAATGAGAACTCTACAAGATGTTATATGAGTGTCATAAGAGATTCTCATTACGACTATAGAGTATAGTCCTTAGACCTGAGTTCATCATGATTTCTTTCATATGGATTGGTCCGCCTTGACTTTGTCAAACGTCAGCCGTAACTGGTGATTATAAAGACACTGATCAGGCGTATCATGAAGTATGAAAGGGACATGGATGGAACAAGATGGGATTTGTACCTCCTATATAACAGGAGTTAAATATCTCTGGGCCTATCGAAGATTTGATACTGGAAATGCGTGGCCGCACTCAAACGAGGTAATTGTCAGTCGTTTGGTTTTAATCAGTACAAATCGGGATTCGATAAACGTGATCTAGCTTAATAAGGATGACACAGTTCTTGCCTTATGCTAGATTGAGATATAGCTACAAAGGGATTAAAGGGAATAGACGATTCCAGTACAAGTGGGAGATTGTTGGGAATGTCCTGAAATCTATTGTACTTACTCTAAGTGAAAGTCGTATTGTCGAGATAAGACAATCATATAAAACTAGGTAGTCATAATGCTTTGCTAGAGGCCACTTATGATCAATGGGTTGAGAACTTATTGCTAGTGTTATATGATCCTGCAGGGTCACACACCTAAGCAAACTGGACATTGTATGTGAGGTCGATCATTAATGTAATGATCGGGTGAATGCATATTTGATATGCATTCAATACCAACTTTTCTGGGCAACGTCGATCGACGCACTAAGTGTGTCGGTCGACACAGATCGGCCGTGTCGATCGACACATAGAGTGTGTCGGTCGACACAACGCACGGAATAGCAGATTAATTCGGTTTAATCATTAGTTAATTCCGTTGCGGTTTAAGTCGACATATATAAGATATACGGTCGACCTCAACTCGGGCCTAACCTAATTTACAGCCACCAGTAACAGAAAAGAAACCTCTCTGGAGATCAGATCTCTGATAGGCACTAGCATCCCTGCTGTTCAGTTCTGTGTGCGTGTGGATACCAGTAGAGGCGCAGCATTTGAGGCGCTCTAGATCTCGATTATTTGCAAATAACTTCCGCTGCTAAATCACCAGGTAATCTTCAGATCTGATAGATTCAATTACATGAACCTTAGATCCTAGGCTCGGAATTTAGACTAGGGTTGCTAATCCTGATTAAAACTGGTAGAAATTCCTTCACCACAAATCATCAGAAAATGTCCCAAATCTCTGCTCTTTGCTCCAAACGCATGCTTACCTGTAAAAGACTCGATAGACTCGAAATACAAGGTTAAGGACTCAATATATACACTTATATCATGGTTAAGAACCTGGAAAAATCATGATATATCAACTCCCCCACACTTAGCTTTTTCTTGCCCTCAAGCAAACAGAAAACCAAAGTATTGAGAAAGAGGTTTGAAAAATCAGAAACTCATTTCGTCTTAAGAACATTCGCATTCACATTCACTTAGTAAGCCACTGAAATCATTCCTATCGAGTTCAAGACCACAATCTACTTCCCCCACACTTAGCAATTGTCCCAAGTAAACTCCACAATCTAGACAGAGCATACAAATTCACCACACTAACCTCTATATACAGTTAAGTGCGGTCTCACAGAGGACACATGGCTTCAACTCAGTCAGTACTTGACCACCAAACTGTCGGTTTCTGGTTCCTTTCTTTTCCCTTTCTCCCTTAGCAACTGATTTTTATCCACTGGGTATCATTTTTTTTTATCAGTGCTCTTCCCGCATTGGGGTATACTTTGGAGGTAAGTAGTGGATCCTCTGAATACCTGAGAGGATATGGGGTTCCTGGTAAGTTGATATGTGTGGGGATTTTCAACAGTCATAGAACTTCTACAGTTCTGTCCAATGGTCACTTAGTTCCTGTTCCAGCGAAAAGTTTCCTTGAAAAATCCTAGTTTCATACTAACTTTGACTCAATAAAACACTTTGAAAACCAAGGATTGACACTAAGAAAAGAGAAAACGATGTTAGCAGCTACCTCCCCCCCCCCCACACTTAAACTACACTGTCCCCAGTGTAATCACAGCTTGGGTTCGGGAGAACAAGGTATAAACAGTTGAAGATTCGGAAGAAATCAGAGCCTTACCTGCATGCGGGGTAGGTGTCGACCGACTCACGGCATGTACCGAGCGACACTAGGCTTTGGTCGACACATATTTGATCCAAATTGGGCATCCTCGATTACGTTCTGTCTTTTCGAGTTTGGTGTCGACCGACACGAAAGGGTGTCGATCGACACTGATGTCTATAAATCGTTCATCACGTACTGAAACACCAAAAACCAGAAAAATCAAAGAACCAAAGCTAAAAACTGAAAGAAAAGAAAAGCTGACCTAACAGTGGGTTGCCTCCCACTCTGCGCTTGTTTTTGGTCGTTGGCTTGACTATGGTAAAAGATCAGACTCCTGGGGGGGGGGGGGTTTGTAAGCGGTGTCAGCATGAGAGCGTCCTAGGAATGTAGGAATAGAGTGTTTCCCTGTATCCACAATAATGACGTTAGGAGATTTGAGCTTTTAAGATGCATACCTTCGCCGTAGTGAAGACTTGATGTTTGGAGCTGTCTTCTCATGAGTAGTTACGAGCTTTGAAGATGTTAGAGCGGATTCGTGAGAAACCACCATCTTCTTTTCTCCAGTATCAGAAAATGTAGCCTCATTACTCTGAGTCTCTTGCTCCATCTCAATGCTAAAAGCCTGACCGTCAATGGTTGACTTTCGCAGCTTATCCATCATGAAATGCAGAGGCTCATCTCCCAGGTGGAGATCAATAAGACTGTGCTTCACATCAATCATTGCTCTGGCTGTGGCTAAAAAGGGTCTGCCTAGTATCAGAAGGTCCTCCGGTTCCTTATCAAATTTCATCACAACGAAGTATGTTGGAATGAAGAAATTTTCAACTCTGATTGGAACGTCTTCGAGGATTCCATCTGGGATCTTCTTTGATTGATCAGCTAGGATGATAGAGATCCTAGTCTGCTGGAAATCCATCAATCCCAATCTCGTAGCCACAGAGTATGGCATGAGATTTTCACTAGATCCTAAATCACATAAGGAATGCTTGAAGGTATCCTTGAAGATCAAGCATTATAGCACAAAGACACCAGGATCCGGTAGCTTCTTAGGAAACGGGTTAAGCAGCACACAACTGACGTGCTTATGAAGAACCCTACCCATTCTTCGAGATCCTTATCTAATGGGATCATCTTCTCCATGTATCTTTGCAGATAAGGGTGCATTGGCAAAGAATCAGTTGGAGGAATCTTATTCAGCTTCTTCTCCTCTACTTCCATGCATTCAGCTTCATCAAGCTCTTGGTTAGACTTCATATTCAACCTTGGGGAATGGTATTGGAGGTTTATAGACCTTCACTTCAGGAACAACACGAGGCTTGGATGAATTCGGCTCTGTCCGACCATGGTGTCGATCGACATCAACTGAGTGTCGACTGACACTGCTCGATTTTTTCCTACAAGTCGACTTCGTAATCGAGTCTGGTCGATTTTGGTCCGTCATGAGAACTCGAAGGATTGAATGTTTCAATGGGTATCGACCGACACTGACAAAATGTGTCGATCAACACTGAATCTGAAGCTTCAGATTCAACCTTGTTTTCCACAAATTCCATGGCATGTACCTCGAATCCTTCTTCCTGGTCCGGCCATTCTTCAACGTGGAACGAGATAGAACTGATGTGGGCGTTCTGAACGCTCTTCCCTTTGACTGAGCTTGAAATCTGGGCTACTTGTGTGCCCAGTTGCTTCACATGAGTGTGCAAGGATTCAAACTTCCTTCTCAAATTTGTGTATACAACATCTATCTTCTTGTTGAAGTCCACAGTTGTCTTTGTATGTCCCTCAAGCAACTGCTCCATCATGGCTTCCAATCTGCTTTCACGAGTGTTGGTAGCTGGAGGGTTCTGATAGGATGAAGATCCATAAGTCCTCTGATAGGAATTTTTCTGCTGAAAAGGTGTCTGGAACGCTTCTGACCATACCCAAAGGAGTTTTGATTGCTTGTGAAAGCACTCTTCTGTCCATTACCAGTGTAGAACTTTTTACCCTGTTGATTTCCAAACATGTTCCCTTGAAATCCAGCTCCACCGATGTAGTTTACATCCTCTTCCTCGCAGCCTTCTTCAGGTCCAAACTCCTCAACATCTTGGGAAAAGCTAACAGTCTTTTTCCCAGTCAGAAGACTGTGAACAGAGTCAATCTTGTTCTTTATTTCAGCTATCTGCGAGCTGTCAACCTTGCCAACATTCTTCTGTCTCTCAAATTCAGCATTCTTGACACTATTGCTAGTGACCAAGTTATCAATAAGCCCTTTGGCTTCTTCTGGAGAGTTAGTGTAGATGTTACCATTGCTTGCTGCGTCCATAGTCATCTGGTACCACAGATCTACACCTCTGAAGAAGATGCTCAGCAGTTGCACCTCAGAGAAACCATGGTGTGGACAATCCATTTGGTACCTCTTGAACCTTGCCCAAGCTCCTTTAAAATGCTATGTAGCCCCTTGTTTGAAGGTCAAGAGATCTTGTCTGAGCTCCTCGGATCTGGCATCATCATAGAAGTTCCTGAGAAACCTCTTCTTCACTTGATCCCAAGTTGTCAGAGTCCCAGGTGGAATCCGCTTCAGCCAATTCTCAGCTTCACCTCCAAGAGAGTGAGGAGAGAGCGTCATGTGGAGGAAATCCATAGACACTCCATTATGTTTCATCCCAGTGACATATGACTCGAACTTCTCAATGTGGTCCATCGGGTGCTCATGTGGAAGTCCATGAAACAAATGTTGTCCCACAAGCTGGTAGTAGGACGTCTTCAGCTCAAACTCATTCCTCTCAAAGGCAGGAGGTATGATTGCAGACCCGTTGGCGTAGAACTCGTCAGGTCTGTTGTAGTCAGCGAGAGTCCTCCTGACTGGTGGATTAGGTGGTGCATTAGCTTGTCCATTAGCTCCTTGTGCCCCTCCACCTTGTCCATTACCAGCATTGACTATCTGCTGCTCAGGTTGAGGCTGCTCAATTACATTCCCATCAGCGTCGATCCTCTGTCCCTGATCATTGTATGGGTTGATCTGCAAGTCTCTCAGAACACCCTCTGTATCTCGAACCAAAATCAAAGGCCTTGGATTCAACATCTTAACTGATTTCTGAGCCTTACGGTTTGTTCTCTCAGGTCTTCCTAGTTCATCTTGTCTGAGGTTCAAAAGCTCTTCGTCCGGGTTGCTTCTGGTGTGACGACTAGGCATATACTGAACTGAAAAACTGGTCTCGAGCTCGGTGTGGATCGACACAAAACTGATGTCGGTCGACGCTAAAGTTCTTGGTCGATTCCTGCAGCAACAAAAACGAACAAAGAAAGAGAGAATGTGAGTAAACATGAAAAAGAAAAACAACTTAGTTTAGGTTCTAAAAAAAAATCTATCGGCGAACTCAAAGAGTCCCCGGCAACGGCGCCAAAAATTCGACAGGTCAAGATTTATCCATATTCTACTGCAAGTGCACATATGTGATTGTAGTACTATAAAGTATTGAATCCACAGAGACTCAGGCTCACACGATAGACTATATGTTCTCAAACCAAGCTAAGTTTATCAGGTTGAAAAGCTTTAAATGATGCAAGTAAATAAAAGTGAGTTTTCAGGAAGAGAAAAGCGCTAGGCTTAAGATGTTCTCAGGTGATCATGCAATGTCAGACACTTAACTAACATGATTCAGATTAAGCACAGGTTCATGAACTAGAAACACAGATGTAAAACAACTCAACTCTCGCTGCAATTATTTTCTATGTCTAGCAACCTAACGATTCAATTCTCTTTGTAATCTTAGAGTTCTAGACAAGCATTAAAGACGAGTTCTTTAGTTCACAATTTTCCTAAACCAAATCTCTTTACGTCTAGTCAAATTGCTCACACTAAGTTCTATCAGATTATAGTTTACACTCTTGTGCTAAATTACTAATCTAAGATCTAAACTCTAGGTGATCAATCCAGAATTCAATATTAATCTCAACTTAGGTGAAGAACAAAAAATTTTAGAATCCTAGTAAATAAGTTATCTAACAGAGCATAAAAACCCTATGAGAAATCCTAAATCTAACAAGGATTACTACTCAGACATGATGTTGATTAAACAAAACATATATGAATAGAAATCAAGACTGAATAGATAAATAAGGGGGTTCAAAATCTTTCTCTCAAAGGTTACAAGTAGCAGGATCAGCCCCAAGCAATATCTCTCAATCTCCAAAGAAAGAACAAAAGATAGGATAATAGTCTCTCAAAAACCTAACTAAATATCACTACACACGTTCTGGGGCTAGATTAGAATTAGGGAAAATTCTGGGGCAACTTTAAAATTCCTCAAAAGATGTCTTAAACCGGCGCATGAGTCTCTGTCGTCCTCAGTGTCGACCAACACTAAAGTGAGTGTCGGTCGACATCACCTCGTGGCCGAGACTCTCACTTCAGCTTGTTGCACAAATCATTAGAAACGTCCCAAAACTCCGCTCTTTGCTCCAAACGCATGCTTACCTATAAAAGACTCGATAGACTCGAAATACAAGGTTAAAGACTCAATATATACACTTATATCATGGTTAAAAACCTGTAAAAACCATGATATATATCAAATGGTACAAGAAAAGTAATAGACATTTGCTTCAAAATACCATATGTAACTTATAAACTTATGGGTAGCATATATACACAAATGACTTACATATGCAAACTCCAAAATTAAGGAGTTTCCAACTCATACGAAAAAATTAGCAAGTGCAAGAGACATTGATAAGTAACCTACGAAGCATATGTAGTTGAAGTTTTACGTTGAGCTTTGTTGAGTTTCTCTTGTTGTGCCAGAAACGCTGAAAAGTCTCCTGGCTGCTTGCACTTACATACTGAGAAGGATTTCATCGTCCATCCTTCTCAGTGGCTTGTGATAATTCAAGACAGTAAGAGAAAAACAACTAATAAAGAACATGAGATGACTTTATAAATTTGGATTGTGAAAATATTACTTTACCAGAAGGAAGATGTAGTTATATTAATCTGTTGAGAGAACCCGAGGTTGCAGTCCTTTGCAGTGCTTCTGCAGTCCTTGCAGTGCTTCTTCAGTCTTTGCAGTGCTAACCATGTCATTCATCAGTCATTGATAGTTCTCCTTGAAAAAATGTTGATGCTCTGTCATGAGTAAACATGAATGATATATCATGGTTTTTACTAGTTTTAGACCATGATATAAGTGTGTTTTAGTGTCTTTTGTGTTCTTTTAGAGTCTTTTACAGGTATAATCAGGTTTGGAGCTGAATTGGAGATGTTGGAGCATTTTGGAGATTTTTTGGAGTGTTTGGCCGAGAGATAGAGCTCACTGTCTGAAACAGAGTATTGCATCGATCGACACACCTTTGGTGTCGATCGTTGCACAAGCGAGATGGGCCAAAACTCGGCGGATTAATGAAGAGTGAAGATATTGCACTTTGATCCAAAAGTTCCTGATATTTACAAAGAAGCCCCAGGCCGAGATTAGACCTATTTAATTAAGTTTTTGGTGTTTTATCTAGATACGCTTTCATAATAAAGAGCAGAGAGTTTTTAGAGCTTTGGGGCTGATCTGAACTTGTACTTCATCTTGTATTTGGAGAAGATTTCGAAATCCCTTTACTTCTTTAATATCTTTTATGCAATTTATTCATCATATAATTATGTTTACATCTTCTATGTCTGAGTAGATTCATAGTTAGGTTTAGGGTTTCTCACATAGGATTTCATGACTTGCTAGACTTGTTTAATTCAGTTAAGAATTCATAACTTTATCTGTTCTTCGATCTAAATTATGTTTAATGCTAGTTCTAACTTGATCAATTAGAATCTAGATCTTAGGTTGCTAAATACGACACGAAAGTGTGGTTTAGAATCTGAACTATTTAGGTTGAGCAATTAAACTTCTCGCAAAGGAATTTGGTTTAGTTTAATTGTGAACATATCAAACTTGGAATTAATGCTGGTTTAATTTGTTAGTAATTGCAAAGGAATTTGGATTACTGCACTTAGGCTTAGAGAATTCTAGCAAAAGAATTTGGTTAATTCTATATCCGTGATTTGAGTTCTAGAACTGTGCTTAATTAGATTCTTACTGAATGATTTGTCTGCTTGTCTGATTTCCTGAGAACGCCCTAGACTTAGCGCCCTTAATTACCTGCTTTCACAACCGATAATCTTGCTACATGTTTACTTTCTCGCATTTGCTTTTAGTTTACTTCACATTGCTTTCATATTGGTTTAAATCTCTATTGTTCTTGAGCTATCGAAACCAGAGTCTCTGTGGATTTGATATATCATGGTTTTTACTAGTTTTTGACCATGATATAAGTTTGTTTTAGTGTCTTTTGTGTTCTTTTAAAGTCTTTTACAGGTATAATCAGGTTTGGAGCTGAATTGGAGATGTTGGAGCATTTTGGAGATTTTTGGAGTGTTTGTCCGAGAGATAGAGCTCATTGTCCGAAACAGAGCATTGCATCGATCGACACACCTTTGGTGTCGATCGTTGCACCAGCGAGATTGGTCAAAACTCGGCGGTTTATGAAGAGTCAAGATTTTGCACTTTGATCCAGAAGTTCTTAATATTTACAAAGAAGCCCCAGGCCGAGATTAGACCTATTTAATTAAGTTTTTGGTGTTTTATCTAGATACGCTTTCAGAATTAAGAGCAGAGGATTTTTAGAGTTCTTGGGGCTGATCTGAACCTTTACTTCATCTGTATTTGGAGAAGATTTCAAACCCCTTTATTTCTTTAATATCTTTTATGCAATTTATTCATCATATGATTATGTTTTCATTATCTATGTCTGAGTAGATTCCTAGTTAGGTTTAGGGTTTCTCACATAGGATTTCATGACTTGCTAGACTTGTTTAATTCAGTTAAGGATTCATAACTATATCTGTTCTTCGATCTAAATTGTACTTAAAGCTAGTTCTAACCTGATCAATTAGAATCTAGATCTTAGGTTGCTAAATACGACGCGAAAGTGTGGTTTAGAAATCTGAACTATTTAGGTTGAGCAATTAAACTTCTCGCAAACCAAAGCTTGGTTTAGTTTAATTGTGAACATATCAAACTTCGAATTAATGCTGGTTTAATCTGTTAGTAATTGCAAAAGAAAGTTTAGATTGCTGCACTTAGACTTAGAGAATTCTCGCAAAGAAATTTTGTTAATTCTATATCCATGTTTTGAGTTCTAGAACTGTGCTTAATTAGATCCTTGCTGAATGAACTATCTGCTTGTCTGATTTCTTGAGAACGCCCTAGACTTAGCGCTTTTAATTACTTGCTTTTACAACCAACAATCTTTCTATCTGTTTACTTTCTCGTATTGCTTTTAATTTACATCACATTGCTTTCTTCCTAGTTTAATCTCTTGTTCTTGAGCTATCGAAACCAGAGTCTCTGTGGATTCGATACCCTATATACTACAATCACTTAACTGTGCACTTGCAGTAGAATAGGATTAAAACTAAACCCCTATCAAGTTTTTGGTGCCGTTGCCGGGGACTCTTAGAGTCTTCGATAGCTTTGAGCTTAGGGTTTTTACTAGGATTTTTCTTTTTTGTTTTTGTTTATTTTAGCTGAAAATTTTTCTCTGTTTTCTCTCTGTCGCAGGTACCGATTTCGCATTGCATCGATCGTTGCACCTTTGCGTCGATCGTCACTAGGCGATTCTGAGATTGAATCGATCGTTGCACTGATAGCATCGATCGTTGCTTGACGATTACAGACAGTTTATGCAAACGCGTGAGACTAGAAGTAATCAGAACTTGAACCTCGTCAATCTCGAACTTGAATAACTTGGACGTCTAGAGAGGACTATTAAAAGAGAAAGAAGAGAAAGGATGGTACGAGAGCGTTTGATTCTGAGACCAGATGCTAACGATTTCCTGAGGGACGCAAATAACAATCTTTACAATACTGTTGGGCAGAGGATTGATGCTGAGGGACGTGTGATCCCCTAGGTTGAGGAACCTGAACCACAGCCACAGCCACAGGCGCAGGCGCAAGGCCATAGACAGATGGTTGTCCATGAGAGGACTTTAGCTGACTACAATAGACCGGATGAGTATCATGCAAACCGGTCAGCTCTAGTGCTTCCTGGTTTTGAGAGGAATGATTTTGAAATCAAAACCATCTACTACTCGCTCATGAGGCAGAATGCCTTCCATGGTTACCCAACGGAGCAGCCTATGAATCACTTTGATCAGTTTGAGGACATAATCACGGGCATGAAGTATGATGGAGTTTGCCCAGATTATCTGTTTCTCAAGCTCTTTCCACACAGTCTCGCTGGAGACGCTGCTGCATGGCTAAAGCAACTGCCACCTGGGCAGTATACTACATGGGACGCCCTTAAGAGTGAGTTTCTTAGACATTTCTACGATGATGCGCGCTCATATCGGTCTAGACATGATATTCTGACATTCTCTCAAGGCCCCGTGGAGCCTTTAAAAGCTGCCTGGATGAGATTTAGGAAGTACCAGCGTGACTGCCCACACCATGGATTCACTGAGGTCACATTGCTAGGTATCTTTTTCAGAGGTATAGATCTTCCATATCAGTCTGCGCTGGATAACTCCAGCAATGCAAACTTCAACACCAGGACTCCTGCACAAGCTAAGCAGTTGATTGAGAATCTAGTAAGCAGCAACAGTTGCAAGACTATAGATGAGAGGAGGAAGAAATATGGTGGAAGTGTAGAGAATTCAGACATTGCTAATATTAGATCTAGGCTGGACATAGTTTGTAATCTCCTAGCAGGTAAGAAAGCTGTCCACTTTGCCCAAGATGTAGAGGTAATTCAGACTGAGGAGGACACTCAGGAAGAAGATGTGAATTACATAGGAGGATCTGGATTCCAAGGTAATAGATTTGGTAATCAACAGGGAAACAGATTATTCAATGGAGGACAGAAAAGTGCTTTCAACAGCAACTCATCTAGCTTTGGACAGACTAGTGGTTTTCAGAAACCTTTTAAACAAAGTACTCAGAGAACCTATGGATTTTTTTCTTACCAATCACCTCCTGTAGCTACAGCTCATGAGAGTAAGATGGAGGCAATGATGGAACAGCTGCTGGAGAATCAGACCAAGATTTCTGTTGACTGCAACAAGAAGTTGGATGCTGTCTATGAAGATCTCAATGGGAAGTTCGAGTCTCTGCACTCCCATGTGAAGCAGTTGGATACTCAGGTGAGTCAGATTTCTAGTTCTGTCAAAGGAAAAGGAGTGGCAGACACTCACATTAAGGCTTGGACAGTATACATTGATGAGGGATCGCATCTAGGTGAAGGATTTGAGCTCAAAACAGCTGAGTTGGAAGAAGAGGCTGAAATTTTGGATTTTCTGGAAAAACTCTCGGGTGAAATCTGCTGTAATGCGTCGATCGATGCAACATCTACGACGATCGATGCAAGTGTCGGGATAGCGACGATCGATGCTCCCGTAGCGAAGATCGTTTCAGGGCATGAACAGACACATGATTCTTATGGCATATATGCATAAGGAGATTTAGAACTTGATTGGTTGTTCCCTGGAGTGTCTGAAATAACTCAGGAGGAGGTTTATGCACAGGCTATCAGTCTGTATCCTAAGGTGTCTGAAGTGATTCAACAGGAAATTGACGAGCTTAAAAGGTTGGAGAAGATGAGTGAGGAGTTGGAAGAAGATCCTCCATCTGATGATCCACCTTATCATCCATGTGTGCAAAAGTACTTGCAGAAAATGCTGCCAATGGATGAGACACTAAAGGATTGGGTTATAGTTGTTCCTCAGCAGGTGAGTGATGTGCGTTGACCAAGGTTCCTAAAAAGCTACCTGATCCTGGGATCTTTGTTTTAAGTTGTTCTATCTTTGAGGATAGTTTTAGGCGCTCTCTGTGTGGCTTAGGAGCTGCTGGAAGTTTGATGCCATATTCTGTGGCTGAGAAACTGGGGATTCTTGATTTTACGCCTACTAGGACCTCTCTTGTCCTAGCTGATCAGTCTATAAGAGTTCCAGAAGGACTTCTTGAGGACATCCCGGTAAGAGTTGGGAACTACTTGGTTCCTACAGACTTCTTGGTGCTGAAGTATGACAATGATCCTGATAATGTGTTGATACTTGGGAGACCATTTCTGGATACAGCGGGAGCAGTAATAGATGTTAGACACAGTCTGATTGACCTCCACCTGGAAGATGAGCCGCTGCATTATGAGATGGATAAGCTGCGCAAGCCACTGATAGATGGGCAGACCTTCACCATCATGGATGGAGATGATAAGCAGCCAAGTGACACTGTGATTTTGGATCCTGGAGCACACTCTACTCCTTCTTTTCTTGGACGAACACATCCTGCTACAGCCTACTCGCCACCTTGGATGAGGAGACTTGTACAGGGACAGTCAAAGTCTCTGTCAGGATCTCGCGGTGCCTGATTCCATTTCATCCGGTCAAGCTAATGACCTTAAACAAGCGCTGGGTGGGAGGCAACCCACCATTAGGTACTGGTGTTTTTCTACTTAATTTTGGTGTTTTTGTTAGGATTTTACGTTTGTTTTTGGTTTTGGTGAGTTTATGTTTGCAGGTCTCGGACTATTCGTAGTGCGTCGATCGACGCACTTCTGTGTCGATCGTCACAACACGATCGGAATCGCATTGCAGCGATCGTTGCGGTCTTGAGCAACGATCGACCATACACGACAATCGCCTAGCAACGGTCGATGCACCTAGTGCAACGATCGATGCCTATGCGACAGAGGTAAAAACCCGAAAAACATAATTTCATCTTTTATTTATTTACTTTCTTTTTACCAATCCTTCGCTTGACACTACTGGGGACAGTGTGTCTTAAGTGTGGGGGAGGTGCTACTGACGTCTATCTTTCTATTTTCTTAAGAGTCAGTCCATTTTTAAAAAAAAACTTGTTTTATTGAGTCAAAACTTGTTTAAGTAAGAAACTATGATTTTTTTAGAAGATTAGCAGCACTTGCAGGAACCTAAGTAACCATTGGGATGAAGTAGCAGGATCTATCTCTGGCTATTAGAAAACCTAGCCACGGATCAACCTACTGAGGACACCCACATCACTTCAGGTATCAGAGGATCCTTTTACTGACTTCAACCTTAATACTGACTTAGATTTCTCACCTAAAGGCTTGGTATACTTTGTGTCGGATTCCCTTGTTAGTTCTGACACAGCCTGTCAACCTATCCTATTTAGTACCCTTCTCCCCTTCTATAAAAAAAATAATAATAATAAACTGAGGATGAGTTAGTAACTCCGAAGTTGTCATGGGAATAGTAGCAAACACTATTATCTCTTATGCATCCATGGAATGCGTCCAAAGTACACCCCATAACGGGAAGAACACTGATAAAAAAAAAATGATACCCAGTGGGGAAAAATCAGTTGTTAAGGAAGGGAAAGAGAAGAAAGGGACTAGAGAAAGATAGTATGGTGGTCTAGAGCTGATAAGGTAAGAATCCATGTGCCCTTTGATCGATACTCCTTAGGTGAGACCGCACTTAGATACTTGCAGAAGTCAGTAGGGAGAATTTGAATGCTTGAATGTGATTGTGGAGTTTTAACTTAGGACAGTTGCTAAGTGTGGGTGAAGTATATTTTGGTCTTGATATCCTGTGATTGATTCTTGCAGTGGTTTACTAAGGGGAATCTTAGTGTTGTTGCTTCTAGGATGAAATGAGTTTCTGAAGAGTTTTCAAACCTCTTCACCATGTTTTAGTTCTTTGTTTTGCTTGAGGGCAAGCAAATGCTAAGTGTTGGGGAGTTGATATATAATGGTTTTTACTAGTTTTAGACCATGATATAAGTATGTTTTAGTATCTTTTTGTGTTCTTTTAGAGTCTTTTACATGTATAATCAGGTTTGGAGCTGAATTGGAGATGTTGGAGCATTTTAGAGATTTTTGGAGTGTTTGGCCGAGAGATAGAGCTCACTGACCGAAACAGAGCATTGCATCGATCGGAAGAGTCAAGATTTTGCACTTTGATCCAGAAGTTCCTAATATTTACAAAGAAGCCCCAGGCCGAGATTAGACCTATTTAATTAAGTTTTTGGTGTTTTATCTAGAAACGCTTTCAGAATTAAGAGCAGAGGATTTTTAGAGTTCTTGGGGCTGATCTGAACCTTTACTTCATCTGTATTTGGAGAAGATTTCGAACCCCTTTATTTCTTTAATATCTTTTATGCAATTTATTCATCATATTATTATGTTTTCATTATCTATGTCTGAGTAGATTCCTAGTTAGGTTTAGGGTTTATCACATAGGATTTCATGACTTGCTAGACTTGTTTAATTCAGTTAAGGATTCATAACTATATCTGTTCGTCGATCTAAATTGTACTTAAAGCTAGTTCTAACCTGATCAATTAGAATCTAGATCTTAGGTTGCTAAATACGACGCGAAAGTGTGGTTTAGAAATCTGAACTATTTACGTTGAGCAATTAAACTTCTCGCAAACGAAAGCTTGTTTTAGTTTAATTGTGAACATATCAAACTTGGAATTAATGCTGGTTTAATCTGTTAGTAATTTCAAAAGAAATTTTGGATTGCTGCACTTAGACTTAGAGAATTCTCGCAAAGAAATTTGGTTAATTCTATATCCGTGTTTTGAGTTCTAGAACTGTGCTTAATTAGATCCTTGCTGAATGTACTGTCTGCTTGTCTGATTTCCTGAGAACGCCCTAGATTTAGCGCTTTTAATTACTTGCTTTCACAACCAACAATCTTTCTATCTGTTTACTTTCTCGTATTGCTTTTAATTTACATCACATTGCTTTTTTCCTAGTTTAATCTCTTGTTCTTGAGCTATCGAAACCAGAGTCTCTGTGGATTCGATACCCTATATACTACAATCACTTAACGGTGCACTTGCAGTAGAATAGGATTAAAACTAAACCCCTATGAGGATTCGATACCCTATATACTACAATCACTTGACTGTGCACTTGCAGTAGAATAGGATTAAAACTCTGACCTATCACTGAACAAACGCTTTAACAGAATAAAGTTACAAATAGTTTGGTCATGTCTCAAATGATACAAACACTATCTTGTAAACGCTCAGACACTCGTACTTAACAAAACACATAGAGTAGTTAATGAAATATCAAATTCAATTTCTTGAAAAATATAAGATTAATATCCTAACTATTAGAGACTCGAAGTCATCAAACATTGATTAAAAAATTACTAACTTATCCAGACCGTAGAGACTTAATGAAGTTGATAGAGGAATGTAGGAGTCCTTTACAAGCAAACCAGAAGCAAAGCGTAAGCAAACCAACAATCAGATTCTGAAGCAATACTATTTCAAAATCAAAACAAATCAGAAGGTGTGGGCATCGTATCATGGAGGGTCTCGGAATTGAGAGATTCAAAGAAGAGATTGAGAAGGTCGATAAGGTTTCTGCCAAAGTTATCGATGACATTGAGAGCCACACATAAGAGATTCAAAGAAGAGATATCAGTTAGAGATGGGTGGACAAAGATTTAGAGAGAGATTAACAAAGATGATTTCGCGGGAGATTTCGGAAAAGAGAAAGAGCAAAATACTTTGAGGACTTCTCGACACTTTGTCAAATATTCTTGGGTTTAGGCGGGTAATTGAAATGTTTTGCGGTATAAAATTGGGTTTTGGTTTTCCAAAATAATTTGGCAATTTTTTTTTTAATTTCTACCCACTTGTAGTAGTAACTTAGTCATCATACTTTCTTATTTTTGTCTCAGTTTTTTTTTTAAAAATTTATACTTCTTTATCTGACTTACAAATAACACACTTGTAGTTGTAACTTGGTTAAAATCCACAAAAGGTTTGTTTAAAATATAAAGTAGGATTGAAGACAGATTTTATGAAGAATTTTTTGGTTATTAATTTTATGAAAGTTTTGGATATACTTCCCGAATTATAAATCACAAAGAAGTTTCAATATATTTTGAGGATCTTTTGTCAAATTGATTATTAATATTATGAAAGCAATTGCATGGTATTGGGTCATGTATTTTGAAACCCTAAAATTTAAAACAGTAGTAAACTGGAAAGTATACTTTCATATTTTACATTTTAATCATGTATGCCGAAAAGAAATTGCATGGAGAATATAACAAAATAAAATCAAAATGAAAATAAAAAATAGCATTTATGAATGATATTAATCAAATATAGTGAGATAAAGTGGTTGGTGTGAAATGTTATTATCGGTTTTATGATGGTATGAAACAAAAAATTCTGATTTTGTGAAATTTTCAGCATTACCTAATTTATTTATTGTGTATATATGTACTTACCATGTAAAAAAATTAAATTCTATCGGTTGAGAATAACGTTGAATATTCTTCCTGATTTTGCGTTAATATGTCAAATTTAAGCACAAGCCTACCAAATGAACCCTAAAACAGGACTGAAGCCCACTGCAGCATAAACGTCCAGCCGAAACAGAGGAGCTCAGCCAAACCTACAATAGAACAAAAGACAAAACAGTGTACTGTTCAAGGGCTCAGAGGCTATGATAGGTCAAGAATTAATCCCTATTCTAACTGCAAGTGCATAGATAATGCAATAGTAGTATAAAGGGTATCGAATCCACATAGACTCTAGTTTCACGCGATAGACTATATGTAGTCGAATTAAGCTAAGCGAATGTAGAGTGTAAAGCAGTAAATAAAATAGCAAGGTAAACAAATGAAGTAAATCGAATGCAAGCAATTAGCGAAGGCGTCAGGTTTTGGGAAGTTCTCAAGAAATCAACAAGTCGGATAGCTAACAATCAGCATTCAATCTATTAGCGTTCTTGAACTAGAATTATAGAAGTATAACTAACCAGCTCTCGCTGTGATAATTATCTATGTCTAACAAACTAGCAAACCAACTCTCATTGCGGATCCCAAAGTTCTAAACATGCATAAATTCCAAGTTCGTTCGTTCACAATTTCTCTAAACCAAATCTCTTTGCGAATAGATAAATTGCTCACCTAGGTTATTTTCTAATTAATTAACCAACTCTCGCTCGCTAATCAATCTAATGTCAATAATCTAAATGGCCAGTTCATATTAAGCGTTAAGGAAAACCTAGATGAAGAACTAAATGATGAATTCTAATCAATCAGTTAATCTAGCATTCCTTCAAATCCCAAATGAGAATCTCTAAACCTAACAAGAAATCTACTCAGATATGGCAATTGCAACAAAAGATAAAATCAAAATAGATATCATATAAAATCCCAAAGAATAAGAACATGGGTTCGAAATCTCTTTTCTCTCGAGTACAAGACCAGCCCCAAATCTCCTTATCTCTGATAAAGTAAAGCTTACGAAAAGCCTAGCCTAACAAGTGGCTGAAAAACCTAATTAAATAGTTTAAAACACGTTTTGGGTCTTCTTGTAAATATGGAACTCTTCTGGGCCTTTTTGCAATTCCTCAAAAGTCTCATTAACTCGCGTAGAAAACTTGATGCACGATCGACACTCACTCCAAATATGGGCTCCGACTTCTTCTATTCGACATAGATTCCCACTAGGCTCCAAAATGCACCAATATCTACAAATAAGCTCCAAACGTACATAAACATGTAAACAACATAAAAGACTACAAAACACCTAAAATACTCTTGATAAAGACTTATATCATGGTCTGAAAACCAATAAAAACCGTGATATATCAACTCCCCCACACATAGCCTTTGCTTGCCCTCAAGCAAACATAGAACTAAGAATAGAGAAAGAAGTTTGAAAACACAGAAACTCCTTTCGTCCTAAGAACATCACATTAACAATCACTTAGTTAGCCACATGAAAACATTATTGTAGAGATCAATACCACAATATACTTCCCCCACACTTAACATCTATCCCAAGTAAACTCCACAATTAAGACAAGAAATCCAAATTCACCATACTAACTTCTCTAAGAATTTAAGTGCGGTCTCACCGAGGGGGTATCGATCAAAGGACACATGGACTCTTACTCAGCTTTTCCCTAATTGCAGACTGTCAAAATGGTATCGAATCTAGTTTCACGCGATAGACTATATGTAGTCGAATTAAGCTAAGCGAATGCAGAGTGTAAAGCAGTAACCAAAACAGCAAGGCAAACAAATGAAGTAAATCAAATGTAAGCAATTAGCGAAGGCGTCGGGTTTTGGAAAGTTCTCAGGAAATCAGGAAGTCAGATAGCTAACAATCAGCATTCAATCTATTAGCGTTCTTGAACTAGAATCATAGAAGTATAACTAACCATCTCTCGCTGCGATAATTACCTATGTCTAACAACCTAGCAAACAAACTCTCGTTGCGGATCCTAGAGTTCTAAACATGCATTAATTCCAACTTCATTCGTTCACAATTTCTTTAAACCAAATCTCTTTGCAAATAGATAAGTTGCTCACCTAGGTACTTTTCTAATTAATTAACCAAATCTGGCTCACTAATCAATCTGATGTGAATAATCTAAATGTCCAGTTCAGATTAAGCGTTGAGGACAACCTAGATGAAGAACTAACATCAGTGTCGATCGACAGTCACTCCAAATATAGGCTCTGACTTCTTCTATTCGGCATAGATTCCCAATAGGCTCCAAAATGCACCAATATCTCCAAATAAGCTACAAACGTACATAAACCCGTAAACGACACAAAAGACTACAAAAACACCTAAAAGACTCTAGATAAAGACTTATTTCATGGTCTGAAAACCAGTAAAAACCATGATATATTAGGCTACAACCGGACAATAAAAATACCAGTGTATGGTTCAATGGATCAGTCTCCAGTGTAATCTAGCCGTTTTTTGTAGGAACAAATTTGATGTGGTTTCGTAATACTGATGGAACACTTGTGAATTTAAAATTAAAGCTTGCCCAAAGATTGATTGCATCTCTCTTGTTTAAGCTTTTGTTCCTCCTCTATTTCTATATATTATGACAACCTTAAATGAAAACCAGACTAAGTTAACCAAGCATCGCAACTCTTCATTTCCATGATATTTAATCATGATTAGTCTTAATTTTATGGGTATTCTAAGAGAAACTCTCCACGTACAGCAGTTTATGTACGTAGCATGTAACTATACGTCTCTCTCCCTCTGTTTTGATGCGGCGCTCGAGGCTACTTTTTGAAACCCTCATTTCTTGTAACTTTCTATAATTTAAGTAGATTGTTTGGTGAGAGAAATTTATTTCGTCGTAATAATCTCCTTCTCATTTACTTCTCTCTCACTTTGACTCTCTCCAAACCACACAATGTTTACATCTAAGAACAGAACCAAAACACCAAGGTCCATTATAACTACATATCAGAAATAGATGCAGATAGAGAGAAAACCGCCTGAGGTTCAAAATAAAGATTCTCCGTGTCTACCTTTACTATGTGTTTGGAGATGGTCCGTATTGGAGTTACATCTTGGCTGTCCAGAGAGTAAGTGAAAAGTGAAAAGCATTTAACAGAGTTTTTGACATGCAAGAATGCATTGGTTCTAACTATATCTTGATGCTTTTACTTATGTAGGGGAGTAAGATTGAAATTGTTATTTATCCAGGGGATGTAAAAGACTTTCGTGGATTAGAGAAACAAGAAAGCAGTGGACTGAGATCTCCGGAGAAAGGGTTGTCCGAGCAAATTCAATTTTCTGTCCAAAAAGTCTCGCCACCGACTTGAAGTTACGAAGACACTGGAATCAAACTTATCGAGCCTTTGGACAGCAACCACTACCTGTAATCTGTTAGTTTCATTCAAATCTGTGACATCAAAACCAACAGAGACGTTCATAAAGGTAAAAACTCTCCCAAGTTTTTATTTTTGCTAACCATGATACTCTAATTAACCAAAATATGCACACTTATCCTGTGTAGACATCATGGGAGTGGTCTCAATCGTCGGACCTCTTGAAGTTGATTCCCAAAACTCTGCAAGGGTAAAGAGAGTGTTCCACCTAAGAGACGCCATGTGAGTGTTTTTTATAACATAATATTTAAGACAATGACAAGAATCACATTAGGGAAGTTCCCATTAACCTTTATTCTTAATAGGAACAATTGATTAAAGTGTGGCAAGAAACCCATTAGGGTAATTCTCATTAACTTTTTATTCATAATAAGAACAATAGCCTAAAGTGTGTGGCATTCGAAAATACGCTCATGACTTCTGATGGGTTTATAAAGACTTGTCCTCCAGAGGTGATCGTGGTGCTCAAGTTGATGAGGAGCTATCGAACTGGGTAACTATTTTAATAATTTTAATTATTTTTAATTATAATAATTTAGAAAGCATTTCTAAAGTACTCATTTTATAGGTGCTGCCGATAAGACATAGGTTGAGACTGCATTTGCGGATACATGAGGTTTAAGATCTCTGGTCCAGCTAGAGCCTTGTGACCCTCATGTTGCCTGAAGAGCTATTGAGCCTATCTAAATTTCATGTTTAATTTAATGTATGTTACTTATGAACCTTAATTTTAATATGCTCCCAATTTCCTAATAATTTATGATACCCATCTAAATTATATAACTGAGTACATTAACCATATATATTATAAAATACTCCCAATTAAAAATGAGAATATCCATAATTTAGTAAGATAGTGATTAATATTAACATTTCTTCTAGATATCATTTTTTCAATTAAACCATATCTAATATGATTAAAACAAAGTAAAAAGAATAAATGGGGGTGGGGATTAATTGTAGATGAACTCTTAGTAATTTTTACAATTTTTAGATTCAATTTTATTGGTTTATGAATTTTTAAAATCTTAGTACAATCCACTATTACTAGCTTGAAGACTGTTAAACTCCATTGAAAATCTATTGTTATTCAAAAAATTTAGTTGTTATTGCATTTTGTAATTCTTTTTAAATCTTATGTTATTGGGACATGTCTACCCTACATTTTTATTCATTAAACTTTTGGTCGAAATTTACTCATTACACATAAATTTCAAAATACATTGTATATCCTTGAGATTCTTAAAAGCACACATACCCACACAAAATTTTAAATACCTTGTATATCCATGGAATAACCCAAAAATTCATCATTTTTATATGAAAATATAATTTTAATAATAAGACCCGCCTATCGAAATGGTTTATCGCGCCTAAACCTAATATTTTGGTTAATTACCCTAAACCAAAATACCATAACCATCCTTTTTATAATCTCTCTCAAATTTAGACATTCTCACCCTTTCCGCCATCGTATTATTCATCCGTTGCATCAAGGAATCTGTTAGAGGTATTTCTTCTTATTTTATACCTGATTTTTGTTTATAGGTCTTCATAGTTAAATTCACATTTTTCGTAGGGTTTCTAATTGATTGCATGTTTGTGTTATCAAATCTTATTGATTTAATGGTCATTTTCTGAAGTTTTTATTTTTATTTTTTAATATGTATTCTATTTGGGTGATTTATGTTGGTAGATTAACTTCACATTACTAAAGACTTCACTAATGGGAAACTGTCATTTCCTCAAGCTTCTCCTTTACGAATTCCTTTCGGGTGTGGTATGTAAGCTTGGTAATCCTTCTCTCTTCTCCTTTATATGTAATGCTCGCTTCTTCTTATTTCTGTTTTTTTTTTGCGTTGCAGAATATCCTCAAAAATTTCAACAAAGTCGACATAGATGTAAAAACTTCGCTCAGATGCTTGTAACATAAAATTTTCTATGAAACGTGTTGGTGACCGAGTTTATCGACGGAAATGATTTCCGAGTCGGAGACATTTTAATATTCGAGAACTAAGGAGATTTCAACTTCTACGTACATGCATTTGGACCCATTTTTGTGAATTGAACTCCAATGGATCAAGACTCCAACGGAAAATTAGCAGGAGAACATGAGTTAGCACTACAAGAAAAATGTCTATTCTTAGCTCACAAAAAACGCTATTGTACGTGATTGATAGCGTTTTGAAATGGCTATGTCTGCCCCAACTATAATAGGTCGTCCATATATAATATCGTTTTCGCTCATGCTATGACATCTGACACTTATGATAGCAATGTTTTCCTTTGCTATTGAATCTACATGTAATAGCTTTTTTTATTTGTCATAATAATGTTTTATAATAGTTGACCATTAGGTATATTTTATATTTTATAATATATTTTCTTTTAATTTATACAAAAGAAAATAGATTTGAAATTTTAAAACTTTCATTAATAACTCAAAAATGTCTTACACAAACATTAAAAATTAACACTAGGGCAAACAACATTACAAAACATATTCTTTGCCTCCTCTAAATCCCAAAGTTTGATCATACTACTTGCACCTTGCAAACCTGCATTTGAGAATATGTTCGTATGGTAGTCCCATGGAAACTGCATAATCCACCAAAGTTGCGTGCACATTAGGAAATAGAAATTTAGAGACCTTTAGCCACTGCTATATGTGTTAGCAATGGCTTCATAATTTTTTGGCAGGTTGTGAGGGGACAAAGACTGCACCCAGATCGATGAAAGCAATAGGCAAATCTGGTGGCTGCTTAATCTTAAAGGTATCACCTGAAATTTTCAGATGGAAAGCATTGGAACCAATTCTAACAAAACGATAATCCTCATGAACTATGATTTATTAAGTGAAACATACTGGTCTCTCTGTTGAGCTTCCTGAAGAATTCTGATCCGATACCATTGATGACGGGTTCCTTTTCACACTCTGAGTTCGGCTGTAGCTTGACTTTAATGGGCTCAATCACTACAAGAAAACAGGGCTATTACCGACGGAATTACCGACGGAAGTAATTCCGTCAGAAATTACCGACGATAAAACGACGACTTTTAGACAGAAAGTTTTCCGACGGAATACCGTCGAAAATTTCCGACAGTTTTCTCATTCCGTCGGAAACACCCGGCGGTTTAATTTTCCGTCGGTTTTCTGTTGTATTTCGGTCGGTTTAGCGTCGGTTTACTATAGCCGTTAAACTGACCGTCAATGGAACCGTTGGGTCGACTAGAAACCGACCGATTTCCGACGGAATTCCGTCAAAAATTATGCTACATATACCTCATCCCTCCTCTCTTCCCCTCCACACCTATCCCTCCATAACTCTCTCTCTCTCTCTCTCTCTCTAATACTTCTAGTAACCAAGAAAAATGTGTTCTTCTAACTATTATAGATCGTGGATGGACAGAGTTAGGATTGATGAGGCGACGAAGCTAGTGGACCGGGAATATGCACTTGGTATTGCAGAGTTTATGTCGCTAGCTTGCAATCAACCACATACGCTGAAAAATGGTAAGTTAAAATGTCCATGTGCTAATTGCCGGAATTTTAGAAATCTTACGATTGGCGAAGTATGGTTTCACTTGTATTCAGTTGGGTTTATGTCGGGTTATAAGATTTGGTATCTTCATGGGGAAACTTCGGATTATGCAAGTAGTAGTAGAGAACCTTACGGTGGTACTAGTACTAGGGAACCTAATGTTAGTTCTAGCGAACCTTATACTGCCGATGTAGATTTTGGTGTAGGCACCATTCAGATGGTTAATGATGGACATAGAGAAATTATTCCAGAGGTAGGTGAATATCAAATTCCTAGGGTAGGTGAGGAACCAAATGTAGAATCTAGGAGATTTTTTGACATGTTAGATGCAGCGAAGCGGCCGCTTTACGATGGTTGCAGAGAGGGTCATTCCCCACTATCATCTGCTACAAGATTAATGGGCATAAAGACGGACTACAATCTGTCGGAAGAATGTGTGGATGCGATTTGCGAGTTTGTGAAAGATATTCTTCCAGAAGATAACCTTGCGCCGGGTTCATACAATGAGGTCGAGAAACTGGTTAAAGGGCTGGGATTACCGTATGAGATGATAGATGTGTGCATCGACAACTGTATGATATACTGGCGAGAAGAAGAATTCCGTCTGGAATGCAAATTCTGTAAGAAGCCACGCTATGAGGATACAAGGGGAAGAGCTAAGGTTCCGTTCAAGCGAATGTGGTATATGCCATTAACCGATACGCTGGGGCGGTTATACCAGTCGGAGCGAACTGCGGGGGAAATGAGATGGCATTCTGAGCATAGAAGAGAGGCAGAGATTGCACATCCGTCAGACGCTGAAGCGTGGAAACATTTTCAGAGATTATACCCAGATTTTTCTTACGATCCACGTAACGTGTACCTCGGATTATGCACAGATGGTTTTAAACCGTTTGGAAGGCATGGGAGACAATATTCGTTGTGGCCCGTGATTCTGACTCCTTATAATCTACCGCCGACTATGTGCATGCGTCGAGAGTTTCTTTTCCTCTCCGTACTCGTTCCCGGTCCAGAGCACCCGAAAAGATCACTTGATGTATTCTTGCAGCCGTTGATACATGAGTTGCAAATGTTATGGCTGCCCGGTGTTGTAGCATACGATGTTTCATGCAAGGAGAATTTTTTGATGAGGGCTGCATTGATGTGGACCATTAGCGATTTTCCGGCTTATGGTATGTTATCAGGATGGACTACACATGGGAGGTTAGCATGTCCGTATTGTCAGGAAAATACCGATGCATTCCAATTGAAGAATGGACGTAAATCGTGTTGGTTTGATTGTCATAGAAGATCTCTACCGCACGATCATCCCTACAGGAAAAACACTAAACATTTTACGAAGAAGAAGAAAGTGTTTGATGATCCTATTCTCCAAGAAGCTGGGTCGACTACCTTGGGCCTCTTAGAAGGATTTGGTGCATTAAGAAGTCGTGAGTGTGGTGGGAACGGACATGAGAATATATAGGAGCTGGTGTAGTCCACAACTGGCACAAGCAAAGCATTTTATGGGATGTCCACAAAGCAATTGCAGCTATTGGATCTTTTTTCAGGGATATATCCACCATGACACTCACTGTTGATGGGATCAGGAGTCTGGAGAAAAATATTCCAAAAATCTTATGCAATCTGGAAAAGATATTTCTACCGTCTTTCTTCGACGTCATGGAACATTTGCCTATCCATCTACCGGGTGAAGCTAGACTTCGTGGACCGGTACAATATCGGTGGATGTATCCGTTCGAGCGCTATATGTTCCACCTTAAAAAGAAGGTGAAGAATCTCGCTAAAGTGGAGGGTTCTATTGCCGCTCAATATAACAAAGAAGAGACTGCGACTTTTGCTGGCTACTACTTCCCTTCGCAAGTACGCACAAGGAGCAGGCGCCCAGCTAGGAACGATGACAGGGGAGAAAGGCAAATTTATCGGTCAAGCGTTCCTAACATTTTTCAACAGGTTGGGCGGTTAAGTGGGAAAGTAGGCAAGCGGCAACTAACACCTCAAGAGCATACACATCTCCACAAGTACATTCTAACCAACTGCGAGGAAGTATTTCAATATGAGAGGTATACATGTTAGCTAGATTTATAATTTTGTTTTACACTTGCTTTACTTATTTATATTCTTTTAACTTTTTGTAGGATGTATATGGAAGCTCTCCAATTTCATCATCCGGAATTGGACGAGGGCGAACGTGAGGCTCGGAAACAAAATTACTTCAGACGTTGGTTAAACTTTTATGTAAGAATTAGTTTATTAAATCATATAAAACACTTACGAACTGGAGCAATATCTTTTAACTTTGATGTGATCATATTGTTAGGTCCGGGGGGAACTCAATGCTGGACGCATCCCCGATGATTGGTTAGTTGACATTGTAGAGGGCCTCCACTACAAAGCAAAGTCTTATCCGAGATATTGCACTAGGGGGTATGCATTTAAGGTGCATGTAGAAGGGTCAACAAGAATTACTGCCGATCACGGAGTATCATCTGCATCCGGAGAAGTTGTTTACTATGGTATTCTTAAAGAAATACTAGAAGTAAAATACATAGGAAAGCTTGGAATGCGTTGTGTAGTTTTTCTATGCGACTGGTATAACCCGATCGTAGGGCAAGGTGTTGTGATCGACGAGTTCGGTGTGACGTCGATTAATTCGAGCAAAAAACTAAGAAACTACGATCCATTCATTATTGCTTCACAAGCAGATCAGGTAAGTAATTGTGAATAATTATTTTGGATTTCAAACTCTGATTAAAAAAAATTATTAATATAATATTTACGCAGGTGTGTTACATTCCATACCCTCGACTAACTTATAAAAATGATCCATGGATCACCGTTACAAAGATAAACCCTCGAGGGAAGGTGTACGGAGTTGAAGAGCGCGAAGTAGAGCCCTTACAAACAAGTGGTTCTGGTGTGATCGCTCCGGTAGAAGAAACGCTTGAAGTTAATTTAGTTGTCGACTTTAGTCAATTCGGGGACATTGTTCTTCATTCAGAATCAGAAGAAGAAAGAGGCGAATTTGATGATAGTGACTCAATTTTGTCCGACTACAATACAGAGAGTGATAAAGAATAAAAATGTATTATGAATTTAATATTTATGATTGTTCTTAAATATATATAATGTGTTATGCTTTAAACATCAATAATATTATTTGAGGGTACAAAATATATGTAATTTTAGACTGTTATAGATATATAGAATTAGAATGCAATTTTAAACAAGTAATACTAAATGGATCAACTGGTTAAGGGTACAAAATACATGGTTCGAGGTGGGGGTTCGAACAGGGCCTTCCTCGGTTACATATTTTTTAATTTCTGACGGATTATTGTCGGTTTGTCGTCAGTTTTCCGTCGGTTTGTCGTCGGTTTACCGTCGGTTTATCGTCCGAAAACCGTCGGATGACAGCAGTAAATCTCTCGAGTAAATGGCATTTAGTCGGTAAATGTCATGTCCGAATTAACTCGATTTCCGACGGATTTTCGTCTGTTTTACCGTCGAAAAGTTTTCTATATATACACGGCCAATACATGAGATTTTCATTCAAAACATAAACACAACAACTCACCAAATGGATTTCGTTTATTTCTCTCCCGAAGCCCGTGAAACGGCAATACGCCAACTTGGAATGCCGGGTCGGAGTCATCTTCCTAATCTCGACCCAACCCAGCAGACTCATCGGGGATTTGGTTCGGGTACAACGCGGTTATTATATCCGTGACCAGTGAGATCATTCAGACACGTTTGTCTGGCGGCTATCTGACGTACTACCAACTCCCGACGTCCTTCAAAGAAGCGTGGTTCTTTGACTTTCTCGTAAGTAATTTCCTATTCTTATAAATTATTATATTAATGTAATTATAATTAAAGTTTTATAAAATTAATTACAGGAATACTTCACCTGCTCTACGGACAATTTGTTCCGCGTCTGGCGGGAATTCCACAGGACTGCTAGGCGGGTTTTCCAAACTAAAATGCGGCGGTTGAAACTACTCTGGCAAAGAGGAGAAGGAAGACCTCCGTGGATTCCTGCGAGGTCTTGGAGATTGCTGGTGAGCCAATGGCGCGAGACGGACGTCGGAGATTGGTTTACTATGTTATGTTGTTTTTAATTTCTTGTAATGTTTTAAATTTCATGCAGTTTGTAAAATATGTTTTGAATTAAAGTAATTAAGCTATGTTATGTTTTTAAAAAAAAAACAATATCAAAACCAAAGCATAATTACATATACAATTAATATGTTTTAGTAAACGACTTACACAAACTGGCTCAACTGGTCTAATCCGAGAAAACAATTGGTTTAGGTGGCGGGTTCGAAACGAGCCGCCGCATTATATTTTTTTCTAAATTAAATTTCGACGGAAATCCGTCGATTTAAAATTATTCCGACGGTACTCCGTCGGTAATTATTGACGGATTTTCGACGGTTTAGGGTTTAGGATTTAAGAATGATTAAGAAGAATCGCAAAACCCGTCACTAGTCAATGTAATGTTAGAATATATTATAATTCTATAGTATCTGATCTATTTTGATATTTTTTGTTTGATTTGAAAAATTTAAAACACGTAGGACCAAAACATTTCGAATTGTACATTGACGTTTAAGAAGAAGTTTATGTCAAACACTATCTGACTATGATTTTCCTATTATTCTTCAAATTGAGTCATGTAATTATAAACTTCATGCTTAATGGTACATTAATGTGTTAACAGAAATAAAATGTCCAACCCTAAAACCTAATTGAAACCCTAAACTCAGTTCCCTCGGAATTCCGTCGGAAATTTCCGACGGCTATTCGTCTGTTTACCGTCGATTTTCTGCATTTAACCCCTTTGGTTAAGTGTCTTGTCAGTAATTAAAACCGTTTCCGACGGATTTCCGTCGGAAATCCTGGCAAAATGTTTTGTATAAATATATACGGACTTGTCTTTGTTTTTTTCAATCAAATCATCTAATATTCGCTACCAAAGAAAGAAATCTTACCCCAAACCCCAAACCCTAAACCCTAAACCCTAATTGAAACCCTATACCCTGTTCCCTCGTAATTCCGTCGATAATTTTCGACGGTTTTTCGTCGGAATTCCGTCGGTTACTGCATTTATCGGTCAAAATCTAATTAACTCCCCTCTCTTCCCCATGCAACGCTTGGGTAAGTGTATAGTCAGTAATTAAAACTATTTCCGACGGAATTCCGTCGGAAATACTGTCGAAATTTTTTGTATATATATGTATGGACTTGTCTTTGGTTATTCAAACAATTGCTTCTAAGATTCTATTCAAAAAAAAAAAAAAATGGATAACGTCTTTCTTACCCCGTCGGAACGTTCTTGGATAATTACAAGGATATTATCTCAACCGGGACGAGAACATCTTCCTGTGCTGGATCCTCACCGCCGTAACCGGACCATTTGGTTCCAATCCAATGCTGCAATTCCCGCTGTCATTAGCGACATAATAGAGGCTTGGTTTGAAACCAGTTACCTAGCCTACTACAATGTCCCGAGAAGCATTAAAGAGTTATGGTTCGAGGATTTTCTGGTATATAATTTGTATTTTTTTGTCTTTTTTTTGCAAATTCTACATTACTAAATATTTTTCACTTATTAAATTGCAGGAATATTTTAATTTTGATCCGCAAGTAATCTTCGATGTTTGGGTGGAATTCCACGTGGTGGCTAGGCGTGTTTTCCAGACCAAAATACGTCGGGCCAAACTGTGATGGTTTAGAGGACAAGGAAGACCGTCATGGATGTCGGAGGGGTTTGGAACCGCATGGTTCAGCTTTGGGAGGAGACTGACATCGGCGAATGGTTCGGGAACAATCCCCCAAATAATGACTGAACAATTTTATAGATATGCTATTTATATTTATTTTATGTAATGTTTAATTTATGCAACTACTTAAGTTTTTAATATAAGTTATGTTTTTATTTTTTTTTTAATAATCAAAACAATATCAGAACAATAACTAAATTTACAATGTAATTATAAACAACTAACACTAAATGGATCAACTGGTTTGGTTACACAATACATTGTTCGAGGTTGCGGGTTCGAGCAGAGCCTTCAACCAATTAGTTTTTTAATTTCCGACGGATAACCGTCGGTTTTCAGATAACCATCGGTTATCCTTCGGAATATTTGGCGCGTTAAACCCGAAATTTTTCGAGTTAACCGCCAATTTTTGGCGAAAACAATTGAACCGCCTAGAATACCGACGGAAAACCGACGACAAATGATTTCCGACGGATTTCCGTCGAAAATCAATTAATATTCTCCCGATCTAACTTCTTTTCTCTATTTGTCTGTAACTTCTCTCTCTCTCTCCAAACGCGAAATCGGACCATCTCTCTACGATTCTGCCGGACTATCGCCGTTTCTCCTCATATCCGACCGCCCCCAACACCACAAACATGTAAGTTACCCTTTTAACCGATTGATTTTGCATAATTTTGTTTAGATTTGTAGAAATGGTTGCATGTGTTGGATAAAACGGTAGTATAGGTGTAAACTAATGGATAGAACAATAGTTACTAGGATTTTAGGCTTGTTTGACTTAGATTTATTGTGAATTTCTTGTTGAAGTTTCTTCAAAATTTTTAGAAATGTTTTTTGGTGTAATTTTGGAATTTGTTTTGGTTTTTAAACGTTTTTAAAATTCTTATGAGTTATAAAATGTTTTTTAATTTTTATAAAATTTGAAATGTTTTTTTTGTAATTTATTTTCAATTTTACAATAGGTTAAGAAATTTTATTGTTGATTTTTTAAAACGTTTCTCAATTTTTAATGAGTTCTAAAACGTTTTCTAATTTTTACAAAAATTTAAAATCGTTTTTGTAATTTATTTTGATTTTTTAAAGGTTTTAGAAAATTTTATAGTTGATTTTAAAACGTTTTTAATTTTTTTTTTGAGTTCTAAAACGTTTTTTTATTTTTTAAATCTTCAAAACTTTTTTGTAATGTATTGTGAATTTTAAAACGTTTTAAAAGTTTATTTTGTTGATATACACGGTTTTTATGAATTCTATATTTTTGATTGGTATGTAGGGATGATTTTCTGGCGTTTGAGATGCACCTCATGAACGACAGTCCACTAAATGAGGTGCATCAGGAACCGGTCCAACAACAACAACCGAGAGCCCGACGGTCTCGGTCGACTCAGGTGCTACCCACACCGGATCCGACACAGCCGGGAACGTCTGAGACTATGCCGGAGGCTAGTTGGAGTCATTCCGTGTCTCAGGCGCCCCATTATGTTTTACCGTCAATTGCCGATGATATATCGGCATTAGTCGATCAGCCGGGACGAGAGCTGCTCAAACGGCTCGACCCTTTCTACGAGACCAACCCGGGCACTTTCTGGTATGAAATTTATAACTTTAGATTCTCATTTACACTTTTTAGTATATACAATTTTTGTAACCCTTTGTTTTTCCTTGTCTTATTAGGTTTACGTTGACCGAGTCGAAGGTCACGAAGAGCATTTTGGGAATGATGTACAGCATGCCCAAGTACGGGTACCCGACGTACAGGGACATGCCTTTATCCGATAGGCATAACTGGTGATATATCATGGTTTTTACTAGTTTTAGACCATGATATAAGTGTGTTTTTAGTGTCTTTTGTGTTCTTTTAGAGTCTTTTACAGGTATAATCAGGTTTGGAGCTAATTTGGAGATAATGGAGCATTTTGGAGATTTTTGGAGTGTTTGGCCGAGAGATAGAGTTCACTGTCCGAAACAGAGAAAGGTATCGATCGTTGCACTCTAGCATCGATCGATGCACCAGCGAGATGGGCCAAAAACTCGGCGGTTTAGAAGAGTGAAGAATTTGCACTTTGATCCAGAAGTTCCTGATATTTACAAAGAAGCCCTTGGCCGAGATTATGCCTATATAATAGAGTTTTTAGTGTTTTTATTAGGGACGCTTTATACTTTTTACATTACGCATTCTTAATTAAGAGCAGAGGATTTTAGAGCTTTTTGGGGCTGATCTGAACCTGTTACATCATCTGTATTTGGAGAAGATTTCGAACCCCTTTTTACTCTTATTCTTTTATGCAATTTATTCATTCTATGATTATGTTTTCATTATCTATGTCTGAGTAGATCCATAGTTAGGTTTAGGGTTTCTCACATAGGATTTCATGACTTGCTAGACTTGTTCAAATTCAGTTAAGGATTCATAACTATATATGTTCTTCAATTTAATTGTGCTTAAAGCTAGTTCTAACCTGATCAATTAGAATCTAGATCTTAGGTTGCTAAATACGTCACGGAAGTGGGGTTTAGGAATCTGAACTAATTAAATTGGGCAATTAAACTTTGCGCAAACGGAAGTTTGGTTTAGGATAATTGTGAACATATCAAACTTGGACTTATTGCTAGTTTAATCTGTTAGTTCTCGCAAACGAAAGTTTGGTTTGCTGCACTTAGACTTAGAGAATTATCGCAAAGGAATTTGGTTAATTCTATATCTGTGTTTTGAGTTCTAGAACCGTTCTTAATTAGATCCTTGCTGAATGAACTGTCTGCTTGTCTGATTTCCTGAGAATACCCTAGGCTTGACGCTTTTAATTACTTGCTTCACAACCGTTAATCTCTGCTACTGATTTACTTTCTCGCACCGCAATTTATTTCATTCACTACTTGCTTATTTCTAGTATTTATTCCTACAGTTTGATTCTCTTGAGACCAAGTGTCCCTGTGGATTCGATAACCCTATATACTACTTTGACATTGCTGTTCACTTGCAGTTTAGTATAGGGAAAACTTACAACTCTATCAAGTTTTTGGCGCCGTTGCCGGGGACTCTTTGAGTCTTCGATAGGACCGAACTTAGGGTTTTACTAGAAATTTTTCGTTTTTTGTTTTTGCTTTTTCGTTTTTATTTTTGATTTTGCTGATTTTCTTTTTCTCTGTTTCTTTCTGTCGCAGGTACGAAATTCGCCTTGCGTCGATCGTTGCATACCTTGCGTCGATCGTCACTAGGCGATTCTGAGAATTGAATCGATCGTTGCACTGATAGCATCGATCGTTGCTGGACGATTACAGACAGTTTATGCCAACGCAGAGAACTCGAAGTAATCCGAACTCGAGCTTGCTTAATCTCGGACTAGAGGAACTTGGACGTCTAGAAAGGACTAACAGAAGAGAAAAGAGAGAGAGAATGGTACGAGAACGTTTGATCTTGATACCAGATGCTGAAGGTACCCTGAGGGACCAAGATGACAACCCGTACAATGCTGCTGGGCATCGGGTTGATGCTGAAGGGAATGTCATCCCTGATCCTCCTGAGCAACAAGAGCTGAACCAAAATCAGGGTCAAGGACAGGCCCAAGGTAGAGAGATGGTGGTTCATGAGAGGACACTAGCTGATTACAACAGACCTGATGAGTTTCATGCAAACCGAGCAGCTCTGGTGCTTCCTGCTTTTGAGAGGAATGATTTTGAGGTAAAGACCATCTACTACCAGCTGATGAGACAGATTGCTTTTCATGGTCTTCAAACGGAGCAGCCTATGGATCACATTGACAAGTTTGAGGACATAGTCACTGGCATGAAGTATGAAGGAGTATGCCCGGACTATCTGTTCCTTAAGCTATTTCCGCACAGTCTTGCTGGAGACGCTAGTGCATGGCTGAGACAACTGGCACCTGGTCAGTATACTACTTGGACAGCCTTAAAGAGTGAGTTCCTGCGTCACTTTTATGATGATGCACGCTCGGATCAGTCCAGACAGGACATACTCACCTTTTCCCAAGGAGCTGTGGAGCCCTTGAAGACTGCCTGGATGAGATTTAAGCAGTATCAGCGCGACTGTCCACACCATGGATTTACAGAAGTACAGCTGATTGGTATCTTCTTCAGAGGCATAGATCTTCCTTATCAGACTGCGCTGGATAATTCCAGTAATGCTAATTTTAACACCAGGACTCCTACACAAGCTGTGCAGTTGATTGGGAACCTTATTAACAGCTACAGTTGCAAGTCTATGGATGAAAAGAGGAAGAAATCCGGTGGAAGTATGGAGGATTCTAACATGACTGAGATTAGATCGAGACTAGACACAGTCTACAATCTCTTGACAAGTAAGAAAGCTGTCCACTTTGCCCAAGATGTAGAGGTGATTCAGACTGAGGAGGACACTTAGGAAGAAGAAGTGAATTACATGGGGAGTTCTAGTTTCCAAAGCAATAGATTTAGAAATCAACAGGGAAACAGATTCTCAAATGGAGTTCAGCAAAGTGGTTTTAAGAAAACCAATGAGTCTGATAGTAAAGTGGAGATGATGCTAAGACAGATGATGGAGAATCAGACTAAGTATGCAGCAGATGCTGATGCAAAGATGGATACAATCTACATGGAGCTGAATGGGAAGTTTGAAAGTTTGAACACGCACATGAAAGAACTTGATGCTAAGGTTGCAAAAACTGCTGGACATGCTCAAAGGGAAGAAGGATATCTCCCGGGGAGGACTGATGCCAATCCTAAGTACCAATGCAATGCTGTGACATTAAGAAGTGGTAAGGAGTTGTCATCTGGCGAGAAAAAGCAGTTAAGCGTTGAGGAACTCGTGGAAATTGAAGAATTGGAGGATGAGATACGCGATATTCGCCGAGCATCGATCGATGCATCTCAGCAGCGATCGTTGCCAAGCGAAATAAAGGAACCGGAGGTCGTAACAAAGTCGCCTAGCATCGATCGGTGCAATAAAAGCAACGATCGACACACGGTGACTGCAGAAAGTTCGAGTGCTGAAAACCCAAAACAGTCGGCTGAAAGAGTATACAAGCCTAAGATACCTTATCCCAAGAACCCCAGAAAAGCTAAGAATGATAGGCAATATGCAAAATGGAAGGAGTTCATAAAAAAGGTGAAGGTTGAAGTACCTTTGTTGGATTCCATTGAAACTTCCCCCATGATGAAGAGATGCCTCAAGGATGCAATTTCTGGTAAATGGTTTGATGAAGAAAGTATAATGATGCTCAATGAAGTATGTAGTGCAGTGGTTCAAGGTAGAATTCCAGAGAAATTGAAAGATCCGGGCAGCTTCGTGTTGGATTGTGTTATCTATAAGGAGAGGTTCGAAAGGTCCCTATGTGATCTTGGCTCCAGTGTAAATCTAATGCCCCTTTCTGTTGCTAAAAGACTGGGGATGACAGATTTTATACCAACTAGGATATCACTGGTTCTGGCAGACAGATCAGTCAGGATTCCAGAAGGAGTAATTGAGGATGTGCCTATAACAGTTGGCAAGTGCGTAATCCCAACTGATTTTGTGGTTCTACAATATGGACAGGAGCCTAAAGACCCATTAATTCTAGGCAGGTCTTTCTTAGCAACAGCTGGTGCGATGATTGACTGTCAAGGAGGTAAAATAATTTTGAATGTGGGTGATCTGAAGATGAGTTTTGACATGAACAAACTGGTGAAGAGACCGACCATCGACGGGCAGACCTTTTATGTGGACACATTGGGTGATTTGGCTGCATAGTACTTCCATCAATCACATGCTGAGGACCCACTAGAAAGGGCTTTACTGAGTTCTATTTTGGAGTTGGAATACCTACAGGACGAGCCTGCGATGTGCTATACAAGATTGATGGATTCTGTCGAGGTTGCAATGCAAGTAGAAGTGTCTGACGCGGGACTGCAACGATCGATACCAACTGAGCAACGATCGTTGCAAGTCGACAGAGACTGGGCAGAGGAAAAAGCTCCGAAAATAGATCTGAAACAACTTCCATCCGGGCTAAGGTACGCATTTCTTGGACCGAATTCAACTTATCCAGTGATTGTCAACGCTAGTTTGAACAACGCAGAGCTCACTTTACTGCTAAGCAAGCTGCGCAAGCATCACAAAGCTCTTGGCTATTCCCTTAATGATATTTCAGGTATCTCACCGGAACTGTGCATGCACCGGATACATCTTGAGGATGAGTCCAAGACATCAATCGAACATCAGAGGAGACTTAATCCTAATCTACAGGAAGTAGTCAAAAAAGAGATTATGAAACTCCTTGACGCTGGAATTATATATCCTATCTCTGATAGTGATTGGGTAAGTCCAGTCCATGTAGTACCAAAGAAGGGCGGTGTTACGGTCGTGAAGAATGAGAAGAACGAGCTGATACCTACTAGGACTGTGACAGGACACAGGATGTGTATAGACTACAGGAAGCTTAATGCTGCTACTAGGAAGGATCATTTTCCTTTGCCTTTTATTGATCAGATGCTCGAAAGGTTAGCAAATCATCCTTACTACTGCTTCTTAGATGGCTACTCAGGTTTCTTTCAGATTCCCATCCACCCAGAGGATCAGGGAAAGACCACTTTTACTTGTCCATATGGGACTTTTGCTTACCGTAGGATGCCTTTTGGACTCTGCAATGCACCAGCCACTTTTCAGAGATGCATGATGTCCATATTCACAGATATGATTGAGGATTTTATGGAAGTGTTCATGGATGATTTCTCAGTATATGGATCATCCTATAATGAATGCTTAGATAATCTGTGTAAGGTTCTGAAAAGATGTGAAGAGAAGCATTTAGTTCTTAACTGGGAGAAGTGTCATTTTATGGTCAGAGATGGCATTGTGCTTGGACATAAAGTGTCCGAAGCAGGAATAGAGGTGGACCGCGCCAAAATCGAGGTAATGACAAACCTGCAGGCACCTGATTCTGTTAAGTCTATTAGAAGCTTTCTTGGACATGCTGGCTTCTATAGACGGTTCATTAAGGATTTTAGTAGGATTGCTAGGCCACTAACTGCTTTGCTGTGTAAAGACACCAAATTTGAGTTCACTGCAGATTGTCGAACTGCATTTGAACAGATCAAGCAGGCATTAGTGAGTGCTCCCATAGTTCAGCCACCGGATTGGGATTTGCCTTTCGAGGTAATGTGCGATGCAAGTGATTTTGCTGTAGGAGCTGTTCTTGGACAAAAGAAAGATAGAAAGCTTCATGCTATCTATTATGCCAGTAGGACACTGGATGATGCACAAAGAAACTATGCAACTACAGAGAAGGAGTTGCTGGCAGTTGTCTTTGCATTTGAGAAATTTCGCTCTTATCTTGTTGGCTCCAAGGTGATTGTACACACTGATCATTCAGCACTGAAGTATCTGATGCAGAAAAAGGATGCTAAGCCAAGACTGTTGAGATGGATCTTGTTGCTTCAGGAATTTGATATTGAAGTGAGAGACAAGAAAGGGGTTGAGAATGGAGTTGCTGATCATCTTTCGAGGATGCTAGTAGAGGAGGACGTGCCAATTAATGACTACTTGCCTGAAGAAAACGTCAATATGGTTGGGACAATCTGTGCGACAGATTTGGACGGAAATCTGCAGAACTGTTGGATTAATCGCGTTGCGTCGATCGATGCTACATCAGCGTCGATCGATGCATCTATCGGGGCAGTAACGATCGATACACCTGACTGTGACGATCGTTGCAGTGCGGATGCAGAACCAGAAACTTTTATGGTGCAGATTGGAAAGCATGAGTTCGAGATTTACGCTATCGCAACAAATGATCGACCATGGTATGCAGACATAGCCAATTATCTAGCTGCAGAGACTGAACCAGATAATCTGAAGGGATACGAAAAGAAGAGGTTTTTCAGAGAACTTAGAAGGTACTATTGGGATGAACCTTACCTCTATAAGCATTGTTCGGATGGCCTTTATAGAAGATGTGTTGCTGAGTCAGATGTTCCAGATATCCTTTTCCACTGTCACGGATCAGATTATGCAGGACATTTTGCTACATTTAAGACTGTGTCTAAGGTTTTGCAAGCAGGTTTCTGGTGGCCTACAATGTTCGCTGATACTCATTCCTTTATTTCTCATTGTGATGCCTGCCAGAGAAGAGGGAAAATTAGCAGGAAGCATGAGATGCCTCAGAATTTCATTCTTGAGGTTGAGGTTTTTGATTGCTGGGGCATAGACTTTATGGGTCCCTTTCCCTCATCTTATGGGAATAAATTCATATTAGTTGCTGTGGATTATGTTTCTAAGTGGGTAGAAGCAATAGCCAGTCCAACCAATGACTCTTCAGTAGTCATTAAGCTGTTTAAATCTATCATATTCCCTAGATTTGGAGTACCCCGGATAGTAATTAGTGATGGAGGATCTCACTTTATTAATAAGGTTTTTGAGAAGCTCCTGAAGAAGCATGGAGTGCATCACCGAGTTGCTACTCCTTATCACCCACAGACTAGTGGACAGGTAGAGGTTTCTAACAGACAAATCAAGGAGATCTTGGAGAAGACAGTTGGAAAGACAAGGAAAGATTGGGCAGCTAAGCTTGATGATGCTTTATGGGCCTACAGGACTGCATTTAAAACGCCATTAGGGACTACTCCATTTCACTTGTTGTATGGAAAAGCATGCCATCTGCCAGTAGAACTTGAGCACAAGGCAGCATGGGCTGTAAAACAGATGAATTTTGACCTCAAACCAGCTGCAGAGAGGAGATTGATACAGCTCAATGAGTTGGATGAGATTAGACATCTTGCCTATGAGAACTCAAAGCTGTACAAGGAGAGGACTAAGGCTTATCATCATAAAAAGATTGTTTCTAGACGGTTTGAGCCTAATGACCAGGTGCTTCTGTACAATTCTCGTCTGCATTTGTTTCCAGGGAAGCTGAAATCAAGATGGTCCGGTCCCTACACAATAAAGGAAGTGCGTCCATATGGAGCTGTCATTTTAATAGGCAAGGAAGGTAATGAGTTTGCTGTTAATGGGCAGAGGGTAAAACACTATTGGGCTAAGGCCGAGATTCCAAGAGGTCAGATTTTGCCTCTGGATGCTGCACCTGGTACTTGAAAGATCTCATCAGTCCGGTCAAGCTATTGACCTTAAACAAGCGTTGGGTGGGAGGCAACCCACCATTAGGTACTAGTGTTTTTCTTTTTCATTTTTGGTGTTTTTGTTAGGATTTTACGTTTGTTTTTGTTTCTAGTGAGTTTATGTTTGCAGGTCTCGGTTAAATCGCAGTGCAGCGATCGATGCACTTCTGTATCGATCGTCACAACACGAAAGGAATCGCATTGCAGCGATCGTTGCGGTCCTGAGCAACGATCGATTATACACGAAAATCGCCAAGTAACGGTCGATGCACTTAGTGCAACGGTCGATGCTGAGCGACAGAGGTAACCCGACAGCCTGTTTTTCACCTTTTCAATTTTTATTTTCTTTTTACCGAGCCTTCGCTGGACACTACTGGGGACAGTGTGTCTTAAGTGTGGGGGAGGTGCTACTGACTTTTGTTTTCTGTTTTCTTAAGAGTCAGTCCGTTTTTCAAAAAATTTTGTTTTATTGAGTCAAAATTGTTTAAGTAAGAAACTATGATTTTCTGAGAAGATTTACAAGTCTTGCAGGAACTTAAGTAACCATTGGGATGAAGTTGCAGGATCTATCTATGACTATTAGAAAACCCCATCACAGATCAACCTACTGGGAACACCCACATCACTTCAGGTATCAGAGGATCCTTTACTGACTTCAATCTTAATACTGACTTAGAATTCTCACCTAAGGGCTTGGTATGCTTTATGTCGGATTCCCTGTTAGTTCTGACACAGCCTGTAAACCTGTCCTATTTAGTCCCCTTCTCCCCTTCTGTAAAGTAAAAAAAAAAAAATATAATAAACTGAGGATGAGTTAGTAACTCCGAAGTGGTCATGAGAATGGTAGCAAACACTATTTTCTCTCATGTGATCCATGGAATGTGTCCAAAGTACACCCCATAACGGGAAGAACACTGATAAAAAAATAAAATGATACCCAGTGGGGAAAAATCAGTTGTTAAAGAAGGGAAAGAGAAGAAAGGGACTGGAGAAAGATAGTATGGTGGTCTAGAGCTGATAAGGTAAGAATCCATGTGCCTTTAGATCGATACTCCTTAGGTGAGACCGCACTTAAATACTTGCAGAAGTCAGTAGGGAGAATTTGAATGCTTGAATGTGATTGTGGAGTTTACCTAGGACAGTTGCTAAGTGTGGGGGAAGTACATTGTGGTCTTGATATCCTGTGATTGATTCTTGCAGTGGTTTACTAAGGGGAATCTGAGTATTGTAGCTTCTAGGATGAAATGAGTTTCTGAAGAGTTTTCAAACCTCTTCACCATGTTTTAGTTCTCTGTTTTGCTTGAGGGCAAGCAAAGGCTAAGTGTGGGGGAGTTGATATATCATGGTTTTTACTAGTTTTAGACCATGATATAAGTGTGTTTTTAGTGTCTTTTGTGTTCTTTTAGAGTCTTTTACAGGTATAATCAGGTTTGGAGCTAATTTGGAGATAATGGAGCATTTTGGAGATTTTTGGAGTGTTTGGCCGAGAGATAGAGTTCACTGTCCGAAACAGAGAAAGGTATCGATCGTTGCACTCTAGCATCGATCGATGCACCAGCGAGATGGGCCAAAAACTCGGCGGTTTAGAAGAGTGAAGAATTTGCACTTTGATCCAGAAGTTCCTGATATTTACAAAGAAGCCCTTGGCCGAGATTATGCCTATATAATAGAGTTTTTAGTGTTTTTATTAGGGACGCTTTATACTTTTTACATTACGCATTCTTAATTAAGAGCAGAGGATTTTAGAGCTTTTTGGGGCTGATCTGAACCTGTTACATCATCTGTATTTGGAGAAGATTTCGAACCCCTTTTTACTCTTATTCTTTTATGCAATTTATTCATTCTATGATTATGTTTTCATTATCTATGTCTGAGTAGATCCATAGTTAGGTTTAGGGTTTCTCACATAGGATTTCATGACTTGCTAGACTTGTTCAAATTCAGTTAAGGATTCATAACTATATCTGTTCTTCAATTTAATTGTGCTTAAAGCTAGTTCTAACCTGATCAATTAGAATCTAGATCTTAGGTTGCTAAATACGTCACGGAAGTGGGGTTTAGGAATCTGAACTAATTAAATTGGGCAATTAAACTTTGCGCAAACGGAAGTTTGGTTTAGGATAATTGTGAACATATCAAACTTGGACTTATTGCTAGTTTAATCTGTTAGTTCTCGCAAACGAAAGTTTGGTTTGCTGCACTTAGACTTAGAGAATTATCGCAAAGGAATTTGGTTAATTCTATATCTGTGTTTTGAGTTCTAGAACCGTTCTTAATTAGATCCTTGCTGAATGAACTGTCTGCTTGTCTGATTTCCTGAGAATACCCTAGGCTTGACGCTTTTAATTACTTGCTTCACAACCGTTAATCTCTGCTACTGATTTACTTTCTCGCACCGCAATTTATTTCATTCACTACTTGCTTATTTCTAGTATTTATTCCTACAGTTTGATTCTCTTGAGACCAAGTGTCCCTGTGGATTCGATAACCCTATATACTACTTTGACATTGCTGTTCACTTGCAGTTTAGTATAGGGAAAACTTACAACTCTATCAACTGGTTCCGCCAGTTCGCGGTAATACCTGCTCGTTAACTTTGTTGTATATATATATATATATATTATTTTATATAATCTATGTTAAAGTTTTTAATTCTAACAAATATTTATTTATTTTTTTGTTTTGAATAGCAAGAGTATACTTGGGATAGGAAGTATACGGTTATGGTGGAAGAGGAGTTCCACCAGAAGGCGGCGACGCATTACTCAAACGTCCTCAACACTTGGAAACAGAAGTGGTGCCGTAATGAAGTTCCCAAAGGTATTGACAAAAAGAGCGATACTTGGCAGGGCTTCATCCGTCATTGGAGTAAGCCTGCAACCGCATCAACCTCTACGACGAACTCCCAGAACCGTAGAAGTGAGAGGGATGGTGCTGGTCCCGCAACTCATAATGCGGGAGCAAGAAGCACCGCATCAAGGAAGATAATCCTGGTAAGCAGTCTTTTTTAAAAAAATTCAATATGTTAAGTTATTTTTAAATTTTAAGTTCAATATCTTTTTTGCAGAAACAAAAGAAAGGAGGGCGAGATCCGACTCATATTGAGCTCATCAAGGATGGCCACAAGAACAAGGAAACGGGCCAAATCCAAGATCCAATTGTGGAGTCGACAAAGAGGCGTTTGGATGAGGTGGTTACCCAATCCGAAGGAATCGGTTCAACGGAAGAGATACCGGACGAGCAGATCAACCAAGTCTTCCTCGCGGTAAATTTTAAAATTTTAAAAATTTAAAATATGTTTAACCCTAAACTCTAACTTAAAATTCATAACGTATTATTTACTTTACAGGAAACTGAGAAGAGAAGAGGACGAGTTTTGTTTGGGAAACTTGGCGGACAAAGTGTCGACACCGCATTCTTGTTTTCGTCCGAAAGAGGACTATGCCCAGATCTTAAGGGAAAAGGATGCGGAGATCGAAGCATTGAAGGCTAGTCAATTGCGGATGGAAGCCCGGATGGTAGAACAAGATGTAGCAAACGCAAAGAAGTTCGAAGAGATGAACCAACGGTTTGAGACCTTCATGCAACAACAAGCCAATCTTCCAAATGCCGGACCGTCGACCAAGAGCGGAGGGAAGGGGACAAAGAAGTTGAGGAAGAGGCCGATGTGAGCATGATTCGCTCCCGTTGAATGTAATTTTTCTTATGGACGAATGTAGTTTTTAAAACATGTTTTGAATATTTAAATAAATTTCTTTTTTTGTTTTAATTAATAAATTTGCGAATATATATATATATATATATTTTAAATTATTAATTATCCGTCGGTAAACCGTCGATAAAACGCCCTCGGAATACCGTCGGTAATCTTCCGTCGGAATACCATCGGTAATCTTCCGTCGGAATACCGTCGGTATTATACGTCGGAATATCGTCGGTATTATACGTCGGAATACCGTCGGTATTATACGTCGGAATACCGTCGGTATTATGCGTCGGAATACCGTCGGTATTATGCGTCGGAATACCGTCGGTATTATGCGTCGGAATACCGTCGGTATGTACGTCGGAATACCATCGGTATGTACGGTCGGTGTGACATCGGTAAACCGTCAGAATAAACCGTCGGTTTACGGTCACAAAAACGTCGGTAAATGTGCGTCGATAAACCGTCGGTGATCGGTCGGTATTATATCCGTCGGTATTCCGTCGGTTTTTATAGACGAAAAACCGACGGGAAATTTTTACCGACGAAATAGAAATGACGGACTATTTTCGTCGGAAATCCGTCGGAAAACGTCTTTTCCGACGGAAACCCGTCGATTTAATCCCTCGGTAATGGCCTGTTTTCTTGTAGTGAATACTGAACTAGTATTATTCTTTGGCTCCTCGTCGTCAAAACTTGTGAATCTTGACTGTGACCTACTAAATGTTGAGATTCTCAGTCTTTGCAATATCATCAATAGAGTTATCCGACTCCATCTTCAGTTTCCTAAACAGTGCAACTGGAGAAGAAAACACAGATACGGTTCTTGACAATGTCCTCTGCATACCAGCAGGCCTTGTAAACTTTGGAATTTGGAATTTGGAATTTGTTAGGTGTAAAACATAAACTTCAAGGTTTAAGCATCTTGCCTTGTTTTGAGCATACTCCTCTATTTTCCCAAGCTTATCTCAGCTCGTTCACTCTCTGGGATTCACCTTTCATAAACAAAACAAAATAAACTTTTAAGTCTAACAATCAGCAAAGCAAAGTTACAGGCTATTCAAGTCTGTCAAGAGACTAATGAACTGCATAGTATGCTTTTGGGGGGGATTCCAAGTTCTTTATGTTGGAATTGTGTCCAGTAATCTCGGTACTGTCTCTAGAAAGTAAGAGTATGTCAATGATCAGACATAAGTCATATAATACTGGGGGTCATGATGGCTTGCTAGAGTCCGCTCATGATCTATAAGTCTTGGACTTATTGCCTTTATTATATGATCCCATATGGGTCACACGCCTAAGCTAACAGGAAAATGTGTAGGAACGGTTTAGCAGAAGTACAGTAAAAGTGCTAGGCATTTACTGTACTTAGAGAGAATAAAAGGTTTAGCCACTGTGCATCGATCGATGCATGAGGTGCAACGATCGATGCAGTGCGTAAACACCGACGAGTTAATTGGTATTTGGGCCAAATGGCCCAAACGGAACAGGACGAGTTTTGTGTCATAAAACTCGAGTTTCAGACTGATTAACCCTAACACTTGAGCCGAAAACTCTCTCTCTCTGCGCCGAGTTCCCCTTGTGGTCTAGCAGCTGTTTCCTGTGAAAGCGTGTGTGAACCTTTGGAGGATTCATCCCTCGGTGCATCTATCTGATCTCTGACCTGTTCTATTCCTTCCGCTGCAATAACAGGTATAAGGTGAGATCATCATTTGTTTCTATTCTGAGAAGAACCTAGATCGCATGTTTAGGATAATCTGAATCTGGAATTGAATCAGGATTCATCTAAACGTTACAACAGTGGTATCAGAGCTTTTGAATCAACTACTGATAAGATAAATCACTTAAGAAACAAGAATTGAATCCTAAACAAACTGTTTAAAAAAATCGCATGACCAAACTATATTGATTTGGTATGTGATCTAAACTGATTTTGCATCGACTGAGATCGCATTGCATCGATCGATGCAATGCAAGGATCGATCGTTGCAGTCGCGAGAGATTGACCGCGATCGCATGGATCGTTCAAACGATCGCATGGATCTCGCGAGAATCTCTCGGCCAAACCAGATAACCGTTCGTGCACGCGTGAGAGCATCGATCGATGCAGGATCGATGAACGATCGTTGCAGGATCGATGCTGTGAGCATCGATCGATGCGGTTAGGGTTTCGGCTCGGTTTAATTTAATTTGAATTAAACGTCACGGTTTAATAAACAGATTTAATAATTTTATTAAGTCTGGTTAAACCGGGATAAGAAATCCAATGTCGAAAGAATTATTGGATTTAGTGCCTAAACCAGGAATTTCTAATTTGATTTGGTTGGACCAAATAAATTGAGAAAATCCGGTTTAGTAAATAACCGGTTGACAATTGTGGTCATCGTAGTAATTAAAACTTGGTTAGACCAGTTTTAATGAACCAGACCGGTTATGTCATCTAATTGGACGATCTGGTTATGTCTCGGACATAGACCAATTCTTCGGCCTCGGGCCAAGAAGTTAAAACGATTGGGCCAATTATTTGAGTCTTTCTTCAGATTTAATTTAAAATTTATTTTATAAAGTTATTAAAATCGATTTTAAATTAAAAGTTTCCGAAATTTTGAAATTAGAAAGTTTCTTGATTTAGAAGTTTCTAGATTTGCATGATTCGGATTTTAAGAAGTTTCTAAAGTTAGAAAGTTTCCGTTTTAGAAAGTTTCCAATTTTAGAAAGTTTCCTAAAATAGTAGGTTTCCAAAAATGGAAAGTTTCCCGAAATAGTAATCTTCTATTTTGGGAATGATTTTAAATAAACCTACGAACCTCAAATAATATCAAGCGTTGGATGTCTTGTCCATTCTATGTCAGCTGTCGAGGCCCATTCAATTGTATTCACGGCCTTACAGTGTGAGGGTGTCTGCTTTTGCGTGGATAAGACGGTTTGTGATTCATAAATGTCATTGGGAGTCCCAGACATTAATGATTACATGACTGTATAGTCTGGTTTTCTTGACTGGGCCATCGGGAGTCCCGGGCCTTGAGACATCAGAGTGGATTGGGCCTCGGGCCCAGATTCACAACCAAGAGTTATATCACGGATATAATTAGCCGATATAGGGCTTACCGATATAAGCTAAGTTTTGGTGACAGCCAGTGGCCCACTTTAATCTTAGTTATATGTGGATCTTGGAATCATTATATTCTATTGAGGGTAACTTATGTTATTGAATATAATGCGTGATTAATCATATTAAATTTTAATACGAGATTAGTCATTTTGAACATAATAACTAATAACCTTTTATTTATATATTTCAGATATGACTACTACAAGCACACAAAACACATTCTCGATCCGGTCTGTTCTCGAGAAGGAGAAGCTGACTGGAACGAACTTCCTGACATGGTCAAGGAACTTGAGGCTGGTCCTCAAGCAGGAGAAGAAGGATTATGTCCTTCGAGATCCCCTCCCCGAGAGGCCTCTTGCCAATGCTGCCAGGACTCTGCACAATGCTTGGGAAAAGCATTCGTCAGATGAAAATGATGTCTATTGCCTGATGTTGGTGACAATGACTCCTGAGCTGCAAAAACAGTTCGAAAGTGTATTGTCTCCCATCGAGATAATGGCAAGCCTGAAATCGTTTTTTCAGGAGCAGGCTAGGACCGAGAGGTTCCAGACAGTTAAGAACCTCTTGGACTGTAAGTTGGCTGCGAATGCGGCAGTGAGTCCTCATGTCTTGAAGATGATGGGTTATCTCGATCATCTTCAGAAACTCGACTGCCCAATCAGCCAGGAACTTGCCTGCGACATCATTCTGCAGTCTTTACCTGCAAGCTATGATCAGTTCATTCTGAACTTTAACATGCATGGCTTGAGTAAGACACTACCTGAGCTTCACGGAATGCTCAAGACTGCAGAGCCCAACTTGAGGAAAACCGCCAAGGACCCCAATGTGCTTATGGTGCAAAAGGGCAAGGGGTTTAAGAAATCCTCTGCTAAGGATAAGGGAGCGGCCAAGGCTGTCCATGTCGCGGACAAGGACACGCCAAAGCCCAAGCCCAAGTCCAAGGCTGGGCCAACTGACATGTGCAGGTTCTGCAAAGAACTGGGGCATTGGAGAAGAGATTGTAAGAAATTCCAGGAAGGTCTAAAGGAATTGAAGAAGAAGACTTTCGAGACTTCTTCATCAGGTATTTTTGTTATAGAAGTTAATACAACTACTTCTGATAATACCTCATGGGTCATGGATACTGGTTGTGGGGCTCATATTTGTACTAATATGCAGGCACTCAGCAACAGTAGAAGGCTGAAGCAAGGACAAGTGGAGCTACGAGTTGGGAATGGAGCGAAAGTTTCAGCACTAGCTGTAGGCACATACTTGTTGTCTTTACCTTCGGGATTGATTTTAGAACTGAATAATTGTTATTTTGTACCTGCTATAAGCAGAAATATTATTTCAATTTCTTTGTTGGATTTGGAAGGTTATGATTTTTCAGTTAAGAATAAATTATGTTCCTTCAATCGCAACAATTTGTTCTATGGTTCTGCCCCTCTTACGAATGGGCTTTACATACTCGATCAATCCGCGCCAATTTATAACATTAATACAAAACGGTTTAAACCTAATCAGGAAAACCGAACGTTTCTATGGCATTGTCGTTTAGGGCACATCAGCGAGAAACGCATCAAGAGGCTCCATACGAATGGACTTCTTGGCTCATTTGACTTTGAGTCATGTGAGAAATGCGAATCCTACATGATGGGCAAAATGACACGGGCCCCCTTTAATAATCCTAACGAGAGGGCCAGTGACTTATTGGGCCTGATACACACTGATGTGTGTGGCCCAATGTCCACAAATGCAAGAGGAAACTATCAGTACTTCATTACCTTCACTGATGATTTCAGTAGGTATGGATATGTTTATTTGATGAAACATAAGTCTGAATCTTTTGAGAAGTTCAGAGAATTCCAAAATGAAGTACAGAACCAACTTGGCAAAAGCATTAAGGCTCTTCGGTCCGACCGAGGAGGAGAATACTTAAGCCAGGAATTCAGTGATCATCTGAGAGAGTGTGGGATCGTATCCCAACTCACTCCTCCTGGAACACCTCAATGGAATGGTGTGTCTGAGAGGAGAAATCGGACCTTATTGGATATGGTTCGATCTATGATGAGTCACACAGACCTTCCAATATCCCTTTGGGGATATGCTCTGCTAACAGCAGTGTTCACTCTAAACAGAGCGCCATCAAAAGCAGTAGCAAAGACACCATATGAATTATGGACTGGAGAAGCTCCAGTGCTGTCTTATCTCAGAATTTGGGGTTGTGAAGCCTACGTCAAGAGATTGATCTCAGACAAGCTTACACCAAAATCTGACAAATGCTACTTCATTGGTTATCCACGGGAAACCAAGGCTTATTACTTCTATCTACGTTCCGAGAACAAGATCTTTGTTGCCCGGGATTGTAACTTTCTTGAGAGGGAATTTCTCTCTAAGAAAGACAGTGGGAGTAAGGTACTGCTTGAAGAAATTCAAGATGAACAGGATACTGCTCAACCTAATGAGGAGGAGCAGCAGGAGGACCTACAAGAAATTGTAGAGCCTGAACCTGTAGTACCTGAAGTTCGAAGATCCGGGAGGATCCGTCACGAACCCGAGAGATATCAAGGATTCCTCGTGACTGACTGTCATGATCTTCTGATCATTGATGGTGATGAACCATCGAACTTCAATCAAGCCATGATGGGCCCAGATTCCTCTAAGTGGCGCAAGGCCACTGATTCCGAAATGGACTCCATGTCGGTCAACCAAGTGTTTTCATTGGTTGACTTACCCGCTGGTGTAAAAGCCATCGAGTGCAAATGGATCTTCAAGAAGAAGATTGACGTGGATGGAAATGTCCAGATTTACAAAGCCAGGTTGGTGGCAAAAGGTTTCAGACAAGTTCACGGTGTGGACTACGATGAAACCTATTCACCAGTGGCTATGATGAAATCTATTCGGATTCTACTAGCAACTGCAGCTTTTCATGATTATGAAATTTGGCAGATGGACGTGAAAACCGCCTTCCTGAATGGTATTCTGGAAGAGGATGTGTATATGACGCAACCTGACGGTTACATAGATCCAAAGAATGCTGGGAAAGTATGCAAGCTTCATAAATCCATTTATGGATTGAAGCAAGCATAGAGGAGCTGGAATCTTCGTTTTGATGAAGCGATCAAGCAATTTGACTTCATTAGAAACGAAGAAGAACAATGCGTGTATAAGAAAACTAGTGGGAGCAAGATTGTATTTCTTATTCTATATGTCGATGACATACTGCTTCTCGGAAACGACGTTCCAATGCTGAAGTCTGTAAAGGACTGGCTTGGAAGTTGTTTTTCCATGAAAGACATGGGTGAAGCCGCATACGTTCTTGGAATTAGGATCTATCGGGATAGACCTAAGAGGCTGATAGGCTTGTGTCAAGACTCATACATTGACAAAGTCCTACAAAGATTCAGCATGAAAGATTCCAAGAAGGGCTTCACGCCAATGGTACATGGCACAACGCTAAGCAAGAAGCAGAGCCCTACGACGGCTGCTGAGCATGAGCGCATGAAGAATATTCCTTATGCATCTGCAATAGGATCTGTCATGTATGCCATGATCTGTACTCGTCCTGATGTTGCTTATGCATTGAGCATGACGAGTAGATACCAGTCAAATCCAGGTGAAAACCATTGGATTGCCGTAAAGAATATCTTGAAGTATCTGAGACATACTAAGGATAAGTTCTTAGTGTACGGTGGAAGTGATGTGCTTAAAGTCAGTGGATTCACGGACGCAAGTTTCCAGACAGACCAAGATGATTTCCGGTCACAGTCCGGTTATATCTTTTGTCTGAATGGCGGTGCAGTAAGTTGGAGAAGCTCCAAGCAGGACACCGTTGCTGATTCCACTACAGAAGCTGAATATATCGCCGCCTCAGAAGCGGCGAAGGAAGCTGTTTGGATACGAAAGTTCATTATGGAACTAGGTGTGATACCAGATGCGGCTGAGCCTCTGGCACTGTTTTGTGACAACAATGGTGCTATAGCTCAGGCAAAGGAACCAAGATCACACCAGAAATCCAAGCATGTTCTAAGAAGATATCACTTGATACGTGACATCATTAATAGAAAGGAAGTCAAGATCAGCCGAGTTCCGACAGATGATAATGTCGCTGATCCGTTGACAAAGCCACTCCCAAGGCCTAAGCTCGAGTTCCTGACTGAAGCTGTAGGCATTAGAAACATTGAAATGTAATCTAAATTTGAGTGGGAGTTGTGTGGGCTTTATTTTAGTTATTTGACATGTTCTTGTAAAACATTATTTTATGTTTAATGAAATTTTTATTTCAAGATTATTTTAACTGTGATGAAATAATCGTTCCAAAATGATATGAATCATTTTATAGGTCATCGAAGTAAATGACTTGATCTTGAGTCATCGAAGTCATTTAGCTTGATCATGAGACCCTATATTTGATAAATGTTTTATATCATCCTGTCCCTAGTCGAAGGTTGTTGAAATTGGAACACCAACAATCGTGTGAGACTAGATTGTTATGTGACTTATGACCAAGTTTCATGTGTCATAGATGCACGGCATCAAAGTCAGTACATAGGTGTATGTTGGGAACATACGACCGGACAAGACCCGATTATAAGAACTCTTCAGGATATTTATATCTGTGTCATAAGAGATTCTTACTACGACTATAGAGTATAGTCCTTAGACCTGAGTTCGCATGCATGTGACTGCACATGGACTGATGCACTTTGATCATTGTCTAACACTATCGTTCTGCGATAGTTATAAGGACCTTGTTTGGGCACATTATGAAATGAATAGTTTACAGTGATGGAACAAGACGGAATTTGTCCCTCCAATATAAATGGAGTGAATATCTCTAGGCCAATCGGAGATTTGAATACTGGAAAATGCATGGCCATGCTCAAACGGACTTTCCCGAGTCGTTTGGATTGTCAGTATCAAATCAGAGTCCGATGAACAAGATTAGACTTTATAAGGATGACACCAATCTTGCCTTATGACTAATCGAGATATTGAGACAAAAGGATTATGAATACAGAGATTCCAGTACAAGTGGGAGATTGTTGGAATTGTGTCCAGTAATCTCGGTACTGTCTCTAGAAAGTAAGAGTATGTCAATGATCAGACATAAGTCATATAATACTGGGGGTCATGATGGCTTGCTAGAGTCCGCTCATGATCTATAAGTCTTGGACTTATTGCCTTTATTATATGATCCCATATGGGTCACACGCCTAAGCTAACAGGAAAATGTGTAGGAACGGTTTAGCAGAAGTACAGTAAAAGTGCTAGGCATTTACTGTACTTAGAGAGAATAAAAGGTTTAGCCACTGTGCATCGATCGATGCATGAGGTGCAACGATCGATGCAGTGCGTAAACACCGACGAGTTAATTGGTATTTGGGCCAAATGGCCCAAACGGAACAGGACGAGTTTTGTGTCATAAAACTCGAGTTTCAGACTGATTAACCCTAACACTTGAGCCGAAAACTCTCTCTCTCTGCGCCGAGTTCCCCTTGTGGTCTAGCAGCTGTTTCCTGTGAAAGCGTGTGTGAACCTTTGGAGGATTCATCCCTCGGTGCATCTATCTGATCTCTGACCTGTTCTATTCCTTCCGCTGCAATAACAGGTATAAGGTGAGATCATCATTTGTTTCTATTCTGAGAAGAACCTAGATCGCATGTTTAGGATAATCTGAATCTGGAATTGAATCAGGATTCATCTAAACGTTACAACACTTTAAGTTGGATATCAATAATGACCAGCACGGAGTTTGGAACATAGCTGCAACACCAGAAAGCAAGAGTAAAACAAAATGCTTTGAAATGTATGTACATATATAAAACTTAAACAAAGATAAGACTGGATGATTTTTCCTTCAGCATAGTCCTACCCATTGAACAAAGCGTGAACATCCAAATCATTCTCTCGAAGTTTAGGACCTATGTTATACCAACCCACAACATGTTCCTTGGCTGAAATCAAAGATTCAAATATGTCAACACAAGGTTTCCCACATATTAATATATACTCTTATGAGGAAGTCACTTAAGTAAACATCACAGAATCAACTTAAAGTACTCAATTGAACAACACAACATGCTAAAGTCCCTAAATTGTAGTCGCCATGAATACTAAACTAACGCATAACCTCATGAGATGGACGAAGTTGAAGTAAATACGAACACGAAAAATAGCGAAATCTGAGATAGTAAGAGCTCAACAAAATTCCGAGATCTGAACTAAATAATACCAAAAGCAGTGAGATCGAAGAGAACAAACAGAGAGGAAATTTTTATTCAGGGCACCTGTGTAGCTGTTGGTGCTGTCGACGGTACCACGTGAGCTATTTCCGATCAAAACCTCGACGACACGCTTTCATAAGAAAAATCAATCTATCAAGCATGAATCAAAACAACACATTAGATGAATTAGAAAAAATCATGTTTGATTTCAAATCACATATGATACGGTCAGGTTTTAACTCTATTATCTAACTGCAAGTGCACAGTATGAGATTGTAGTACTCTAGGGTATCGAATCCACGAGGACTCTGAGCTACGATAGATTAAAAAAGAAGAAGATTAAACTAGGTGAAAGCAAGTCTGATTAAAATAAAAGCAAGCAAAACAAGGAAGCAAACGATGGCAGGAGTGAGTTGTAAGCAATAAACTAAGGGCGCTAAGTCTAGTGAGTTCTCAGGAAATCAGACAAGCAGATTAATATTCAGTCAGGATCTAATTAAACACAGTTCTAGAACTCAAAGCACAGATGTAGAATAAACCAACTTTCGCTGTGAAGATTCTCTAAGTCTAATTGCAGAAATCCAAATGTCTTTGTAATTCCTAACAGATTAAACTAGCTTTAATGATCAGGTTTGATATGTTCACAATTAAACTAAACCAAATTTCTTTGCGAGTAATTCAATTGCTCAATCTAAATAGTTTAGGTTCTAAATCACACTTTCGTGCCAACCTTGCAACCTAAGATCTAGATTCTTAGTGATCAGGTTAGAAATAGCATTAAGCACAATTTGGATTGAAGAACATCTATTGATATGAATCCTTAACTGAATTAACTAAATCTAACAAGTCATGAAATCCCTAGTGAGAATCCCTAAACCTAACAATGAATCTACTCAGACATGATTAATGAAACATAAATCATAGAACTAATAGATTGCATATAAGAAAATAAATAGATAAAGGGGTTCGAAATCTTCTCCAAAATAGATGAAGTACAGGATCAGATCAGCCCCAAAAGCTATAAAAATCCCTTAGCTCTAAGTATGAAAGCGTATCTAATTAAAACACCAAAAACTTAATTAAATAGGTCTAATCTCGGCCTGGGGCTTCTTTGTAAATATCAGGAACTTCTGGATCAAAGTGTAATATCTTCACTCTTCATTAAACCGCCGAGTCTTGGCCCATCTCGCTTGTGCAACGATCGACACCAAAGGTGTGTCGATTGACACAATCCTCTGTTTCCGACAGTGAGCTCAAATCTCTCGGCCAAACACTCCAAAAATCTCCAAAATGCTCCAATATCTCCAATTCTGCTCCAAACCTGATTATACCTGTAAAAGACTCTAAAACAACACCAAAAGACACTAATCACTAATCATCATGTGAACAACAAAATCCATAGGGATAGTGTTGATCATTAGAGATTAGAGATTTTGACGAAGATTAAGAAAAGAAATCACCAAAAAGTACTTAGATTAATCAAAGAAATCAAACTTGTTCTTCCAAAGTGTTTAGAACATAAAAATAAAGCTTAAGATACCATAAAAAATAGGTTTTTGGCTTAAATAGTCAATATGGTGCGAACCGGGTCAACCCGGAACAAACCGGGTGTTGACCCGGATCCAAGGCAGATTATGGGTTCTGTATCGGCCAGCCAGCCCGATATGCTGGCCGATATGAACTCTCGGATTTTTCTGGGAAGGTTCATATCGGCCTGGCCACCTGATACGCCACCCGGTATGAACTCTCGGATTTTTCTGGGAAGGGTCGTATCGGCCTGGCCACCCGATACGCCACCCGATATGGACTGTCTAAATTTTTTGTGTTGAGATGCATCCAGTAAATCAGGCATAACTCTTTCCATATAGTTCCGAATGACTTCAAACCACCTCCATTAGAAAGCTAACTCAATTTCCCATGATTTTATACAGAATCCCAGAGCTAAAAGTCAACGTAATATCTTCATATGACTCAATCTTTCAAGCTCATCCGTTTGGTCCTTCATCACCATTTCACTTGCAATCACTCCTTTGGTCTCCAAACTCTTCCAAACACCCTTAGCAACTCCAAGAACCTACAAAACATAGGAAACACTCCAAATGCAAGCCTATAATGCCCAAAACCTAGCTCTAGATGATCCTATACTCTAAACACACCAATGACCAAAGAAATGAAGCTAAAGGAAACTAAAAAGATGTAAAACATGATCCTAACAATAGCCTAAATGCATGAAAATACAAGTATATCAATATTCAGTTAGGATCTAATTAAACACAGTTCTAGAACTCAAAGCACAGATGTAGAATAAACCAACTTTCTCTGTGAAGATTCTCTAAGTCTAATTGCAGAAATCCAAATGTCTTTGTAATTCCTAACAGATTAAACTAGCTTTAATGATCAGGTTTGATATGTTCACAATTAAATGATATACCATGGATTTTAGGGCTTTTAACCATGGTATATGTCTTGTTTATCGAGTCTTTTACTATGTTTTAGAGTCTTTTCAGGTATTTATTAGGTACAAGCACATTTGGAGCAGATTTGGTGATTATGGCACTTTCTGGAGCTATTTGGAGTGTTTGGCTGAGAGATAGACTTCACTGTCGATATTTCAGAGCTGCATCGATCGACACACATTGGCGTCGATCGTTGCATATGCGAGATGGGCCCAACGGCGGTTTAATAAAGAATAAAGATTTTGCACTTTGATCCAGAAGTTCCTGATATTTACAAAGAAGCCCCAAAATGTGTTTTAGGATTATAATTAGGTTTTACAGCCACCTCTTAGGCTAAGCTTTACTTACGTTAAGTTTTATTTTTCAAGAGAGAGTTTTAGGGGCTGGTTTTGTTCTCGAGAGAGACTTGATTTCGAACCCCTGTTTCTTTATCTATTATATGCTATTTGGTTTTCTATTCATGATGTCCTCTGTTTCGATGATTATGTCTGAGTAGATTACCTGTTAGGTTTAGGGATTCTCATTAGGGATTTAATGGAACTATAGTTTAATCAATCTGTAGGGATTCATATCTGCTAGTTCTTCGTCTAGGATTATTATTAATGCTTAATCTAAATTAGCTACCCATATTTATGATGTTAGGTTGATTGATACAACGACAGTTGGTTAATTAGCTAGAAAGAACATAGATGAGCAATTTAATTACTCGCAAAGGAATTTGGTCTAATTGGATTGTGAACATATCGAACTTGGAATTAAAGCTGGTTTAATCTGTTAGTAATTGCAAAGGAATTTGGATTGCTGCACTTAGACTTTGAGAATTCTCACAACGACAGTTGGATAATTCTATATATGTGTTTGAGTTCTAAAACAGTTTATGATTAGATTCCGATTGATTGATTGCTTTTGTTCCTGATTTCCTGAGAACTCCCTGGACTTAACACCTTCGCCTCCTTGCTTACAAACTCACTTGATTTACTTGCTATTTCGTTTACTGCTTTCACATCTGCTTCGCTTAGTTTAATTTCGAACTACTGAAAATCTGTTGTGTGACTAAGAGTCCTTGTGGGATTCGATACCCTTTATACTATGATTGCATTAACTGTGCACTTGTAGGAGACAGCCACAGGTTCACCAGCCTGTCCCTGTCGGTCAACGTCGACTGCGTTCCCCTGAGGATTCCGGCGGTTCTGATCCATATGCTAGGATAGATGATGAGAGCGAGTGAGCGTAGTCTCCATTTTCAGACATTCGGTTCTGTATTCTCTTATTTTCTTTTTCTCTTTGCATTTTCTTTTGATTTCCTTAGGATGTTATTTTTGTTTGGATGTTGTGCTTGATTTGATACATCAGTTGCTTTGATTTTACTCTGTTTTCAGTGTTTTCAGCTTGCAGGATCGAAAACTTAGATTTTCCATCGGACTAACCTGCTAACTTGCTGACTGATCCAAAATATGCAGTGCGTCGATCGACACACATTGTGTCGATCGTCACCATACGAAGAAATCGCATTGCAGCCATCGTTGCAGTCCTGAGCAACGATCGACAATTCACGAATAATCGCCTAGCAACGGTCGTTGCACTTGTGTAACGATCGACGCAAAGTGCGACAGAGGTAAAATCAGACAGAACTTAACACGTCCATTAACAATTTTTTCTTTTTACCAATCCTTCGCTTGACACTACTGGGGACAGTGTGTCTTAAGTGTGGGGGAGGTGCTACTGACATCTTTCTCTCTGTTTTCTTAAGAGTCAGTCCGTTTTTCAAAAAAAATTTGTTTTATTGAGTCAAAACAAGTTTAAGTAGGAAACAATGATTTTTTGAGAAGATTAACAGCACTTGCAGGAACTTAATTAACCATTGGGATGAAGTTGCAAGATCTATCTCTGACTATTAGAAAACCCCATCACATATCAACCTACTGAGGACACCCACATCACTTCATGTATCAGAGGATCCTTTTACTGACTTCAACCTTAATACTGACTTAATCTTCTCACCTAAGGGCTTGGTATACCTTGTGTCGGATTCCCTTGTTAGTTCTGACACAGCCTGTAAGCCTGTCCTATTTGGTTCCCTTCTCCCCTTCCATAAAATAAAAATAAAAAATAATAATAAACTGAGGATGAGTTAGTAACTCCGAAGTGGTCATGGGAATAGTAGCAAACATTATTATCTCTTATGCGATCCATGGAATGTCTCCAAGGTACACCCCTTAACGGGAAGAACACTGACAAAAAAAAATGATACCCAGTGGGGAAAAATCAGTTGTTAAGGAAGGGAAAGAGAAGAAAGGGACCAAAGAAAGATAGTATGGTGGTCTAGAGCTGATAAGGTAAGAATCCATGTGCCTTTGATCTATACTCCTTAGGTGAGACCGCACTTAAATACTTGCAGAAGTCAGTAGGGAGAATTTGAATGCGTGAATGTGATTGTGGAGTTTACTTAGGACAGTTGCTAAGTGTGGGGGAAGTACATGTTGGTCTTGATGTCTTGCAGTTGATTCTTTAAGTGGATTACTAAGGGGAATCTGAGTGTTGTTGCTTCTATGACAAAAAGAGTTTCTGAAAGTTTTCAAACCTCTCGACTACATTCTAGTTCTTTGTTTTGCTTGAGGACAAGCAAAGGCTAAGTATCTTGTTTATCGAGTCTTTTACTATGTTTTAGAGTCTTTTCAGGTGTTTATTAGGTACAAACACATTTGGAGCAGATTTGGTGATTATGGCACTTTCTGGAGCTATTTGGAGTGTTTGGCCGAGAGATACACTTCACTGTCGATATTTCAGAGCTGCATCGATCGACACACATTGGCATCGATCGTTGCATATGCGAGATGGGCCCAACGGCGGTTTAATAAAGAATAAAGATTTTGCACTTTGATCCAGAAGTTCCTGATATTTACAAAAAATCCCCAAAACGTGTTTTAGGATTATAATTAGGTTTTACAGCCACTTGTTAGGCTAAGCTTTACTTACGTTAAGTTTTATTTTTCAAGAGAGAGTTTTAGGGGCTGGTTTTGTTCTCGAGAGAGACTTGATTTCGAACCCCTGTTTCTTTATCTATTATATGCTATTTGGTTTTCTATTCATGATGTCCTCTGTTTCGATGATTATGTCTGAGAAGATTACCTGTTAGGTTTAGGGATTCTCATTAGGGATTTAATGGAACTATAGTTTAATCAATCCGTAGGGATTCATATCTGCTAGTTCTTAGTCTAGGATTATTGTTAATGCTTAATTTGAATTAGCTACCCAGGTTTATGATGTTAGGTTGATTGATGCAACGACAGTTGGTTAATTAGCTAGAAAGAACCTAGATGAGCAATTTAATTACTCGCAAAGAAATTTGGTCTAATTGGATTGTGAACATATCGAACTTGGAATTAAAGCTGGTTTAATCTGTTAGTAATTGCAAAAGGAATTTGGATTGCTGCACTTAGACTTAGAGAATTCTCACAACGACAGTTGGTTAATTCTATATCTGTGTTTGAGTTCTAGAACAGTTTCTGATTAGATCCCGATTGATTGATTGCTTGTGTTCCTGATTTCCTGAGAACTCCCTGGACTTAACACCTTCCCCTCCTTGCTTACAAACTCACTTGATTTACTTGCTATTTCGTTTACTGCTTTCACATCTGCTTCGCTTAGTTTAATTTCGAACTACTGAAAATCTATTGTGTGTGTCTAAGAGTCCTTGTGGGATTCAATACCCTTTATACTATGATTCCATTAACTGTGCACTTGCAGTAGAATAGGGATAAAACTACACCTATCATTAAACTAAACCAAATTTCTTTGCGAGTAATTCAATTGCTCAATCTAAATAGTTCAGGTTCTAAATCACACTTTCGTGCCAACATAGCAACCTAAGATCTAGATTCTAAGTGATCATGTTAGAAATAGCATTAAGCACAGTTTATATTGAAGAACATCTATTGATATGAATCCTTGACTGAATTAATTAAATCTAACAAGTCATGAAATCCCTAGTGAGAATCCCTAAACCTAACAATGAATCTACTCAGACATGATTAATGAAACAGAAATCATAGAATTAATAGATTGCTTAATGCGTCTGAATACCGTCGGTATTATGCGTCGGAATACCGTCGGTATGTACGTCGGAATACCATCGGTATGTACGGTCGGTGTGACATCGGTAAACCGTCAGAATAAACCGTCGGTTTACGGTCACAAAAACGTCGGTAAATGTGCGTCGATAAACCGTCGGTGATCGGTCGGTATTATATCCGTCGGTATTCCGTCGGTTTTTATAGACGAAAAACCGACGGGAAATTTTTACCGACGAAATAGAAATGACGGACTATTTTCGTCGGAAATCCGTCGGAAAACGTCTATTCCGACGGAAACCCGTCGATTTAATCCCTCGGTAATGGCCTGTTTTCTTGTAGTGAATACTGAACTAGTATTATTCTTTGGCTCCTCGTCGTCAAAACTTGTGAATCTTGATTGTGACCTACTAAATGTTGAGATTCTCAGTCTTTGCAATATCATCAATAGAGTTATCCGACTCCATCTTCAGTTTCCTAAACAGTGCAACTGGAGAAGAAAACACAGATACGGTTCTTGACAATGTCCTCTGCATACCAGCAGGCCTTGTAAACTTTGGAATTTGGAATTTGGAATTTGTTAGGTGTAAAACATAAACTTCAAGGTTTAAGCACCTTGCCTTGTTTTGAGCATACTCCTCTATTTTCCCAAGCTTATCTCAGCTCGTTCACTCTCTGGGATTCACCTTTCATAAACAAAACAAAATAAACTTTTAAGTCTAACAATCAGCAAAGCAAAGTTACAGGCTATTCAAGTCTGTCAAGAGACTAATGAACTGCATAGTATGCTTTTGGGGGGATTCCAAGTTCTTTAAGTTGGATATCAATAATGACCAGCACGGAGTTTGGAACATAGCTGCAACACCAGAAAGCAAGAGTAAAACAAAATGCTTTGAAATGTATGTACATATATAAAACTTAAACAAAGATAAGACTGGATGATTTTTCCTTCAGCATAGTCCTACCCATTGAACAAAGCGTGAACATCCAAATCATTCTCTCGAAGTTTAGGACCTATGTTATACCAACCCACAACATGTTCCTTGGCTGAAATCAAAGATTCAAATATGTCAACACAAGGTTTCCCACATATTAATATATACTCTTATGAGGATCTCACTTAAGTAAACATCACAGAATCAACTTAAAGTACTCAATTGAACAACACAACATGCTAAAGTCCCTAAATTGTAGTCGCCATGAATACTAAACTAACGCATAACCTCATGAGATGGACGAAGTTGAAGTAAATACGAACACGAAAAATAGCGAAATCTGAGATAGTAAGAGCTTAACAAAATTCCGAGATCTGAACTAAATAATACCAAAAGCAGTGAGATCGAAGAGAACAAAGAGAGAGGAAATTTTTAATCAGGGCACCTGTGTAGCTGTTGGTGCTGTCGACGGTACCACGTGAGCTATTTCCGATCAAAACCTCGACGACACGCTTTCATAAGAAAAATCAATCTATCAAGCATGAATCAAAACAACACATTAGATGAATTAGAAAAAATCATGTTTGATTTCAAATCACATATGATACGGTCAGGTTTTAACTCTATTATCTAACTGCAAGTGCACAGTATGAGATTGTAGTACTCTAGGGTATCGAATCCACGAGGACTCTGAGCTACGATAGATTAAAAAAGAAGAAGATTAAACTAGGTGAAAGCAAGTCTGATTAAAATAAAAGCAAGCAAAACAAGGAAGCAAACGATGGCAGGAGTGAGTTGTAAGCAATAAACTAAGGGCGCTAAGTCTAGTGAGTTCTCAGGAAATCAGACAAGCAGATTAATATTCAGTCAGGATCTAATTAAACACAGTTCTAGAACTCAAAGCACAGATGTAGAATAAACCAACTTTCGCTGTGAAGATTCTCTAAGTCTAATTGCAGAAATCCAAATGTCTTTGTAATTCCTAACAGATTAAACTAGCTTTAATGATCAGGTTTGATATGTTCACAATTAAACTAAACCAAATTTCTTTGCGAGTAATTCAATTGCTCAATCTAAATAGTTCAGGTTCTAAATCACACTTTCGTGCCAACCTAGCAACCTAAGATCTAGATTCTAAGTGATCATGTTAGAAATAGCATTAAGCACAGTTTATATTGAAGAACATCTATTGATATGAATCCTTGACTGAATTAATTAAATCTAACAAGTCATGAAATCCCTAGTGAGAATCACTAAACCTAACAATGAATCTACTCAGACATGATTAATGAAACAGAAATCATAGAATTAATAGATTGCATATAAGAAAATAAATAGATAAAGGGGTTCGAAATCTTCTCCAAAATAGATGAAGTACAGGATCAGATCAGCCCCAAAAGCTCTAAAAATCCCTTAGCTCTAAGTATGAAAGCGTATCTAATTAAAACACCAAAAACTTAATTAAATAGGTCTAATCTCGGCCCGGGGCTTCTTTGTAAATATCAGGAACTTCTGGATCAAAGTGTAATATCTTCACTCTTCATTAAACCGCCGAGTCTTGGCCCATCTCGCTTGTGCAACGATCGACACCAAAGGTGTGTCGATTGACACAATCCTCTGTTTCCGACAGTGAGCTCAAATCTCTCGGCCAAACACTCCAAAAATCTCCAAAATGCTCCAATATCTCCAATTCTGCTCCAAACCTGATTATACCTGTAAAAGACTCTAAAACAACACCAAAAGACACTACTCACTAATCATCATGTGAACAACAAAATCCATAGGGATAGTGTTGATCATTAGAGATTAGAGATTTTGACGAAGATTAAGAAAAGAAATCACCAAAAAGTACTTAGATTAATCAAAGAAATCAAACTTGTTCTTCCAAAGTGTTTAGAACATAAAAATAAAGCTTAAGATACCATAAAAAATAGGTTTTTGGCTTAAATAGTCAATATGGTGCGAACCGGGTCAACCCGGAACAAACCGGGTGTTGACCCGGATCCAAGGCAGATTATGGGTTCTGTATCGGCTAGCCAGCCCGATATGCTGGCCGATATGAACTCTCGGATTTTTCTGGGAAGGTTCATATCGGCCTGGCCACCCGATACGCCACCCGGTATGAACTCTCGGATTTTTCTGGGAAGGGTCGTATCGGCCTGGCCACCCGATACGCCACCCGATATGGACTGTCTAAATTTTTTGTATTGAGATGCATCCAGTAAATCAGGCATAACTCTTTCCATATAGTTCCGAATGACTTCAAACCACCTCCATTAGAAAGCTAACTCAATTTCCCATGATTTTATACAGAATCCCAGAGCTAAAAGTCAACGTAATATCTTCATATGACTCAATCTTTCAAGCTCATCCGTTTGGTCCTTCATCACCATTTCACTTGCAATCACTCCTTTGGTCTCCAAACTCTTCCAAACACCCTTAGCAACTCCAAGAACCTACAAAACATAGGAAACACTCCAAATGCAAGCCTATAATGCCCAAAACCTAGCTCTAGATGATCCTATACTCTAAACACACCATTGACCAAAGAAATGAAGCTAAAGGAAACTAAAAAGATGTAAAACATGATCCTAACAATAGCCTAAATGCATGAAAATACAAGTATATCAATATTCAGTTAGGATCTAATTAAACACAGTTCTAGAACTCAAAGCACAGATGTAGAATAAACCAACTTTCTCTGTGAAGATTCTCTAAGTCTAATTGCAGAAATCCAAATGTCTTTGTAATTCCTAACAGATTAAACTAGCTTTAATGATCAGGTTTGATATGTTCACAATTAAATGATATACCATGGATTTTAGGGCTTTTAACCATGGTATATGTCTTGTTTATCGAGTCTTTTACTATGTTTTAGAGTCTTTTCAGGTATTTATTAGGTACAAGCACATTTGGAGCAGATTTGGTGATTATGGCACTTTCTGGAGCTATTTGGAGTGTTTGGCCGAGAGATAGACTTCACTGTCGATATTTCAGAGCTGCATCGATCGACACACATTGGCGTCGATCGTTGCATATGCGAGATGGGCCCAACGGCGGTTTAATAAAGAATAAAGATTTTGCACTTTGATCCAGAAGTTCCTGATATTTACAAAGAAGCCCCAAAATGTGTTTTAGGATTATAATTAGGTTTTACAGCCACCTGTTAGGCTAAGCTTTACTTACGTTAAGTTTTATTTTTCAAGAGAGAGTTTTAGGGGCTGGTTTTGTTCTCGAGAGAGACTTGATTTCGAACCCCTGTTTCTTTATCTATTATATGCTATTTGGTTTTCTATTCATGATGTCCTCTGTTTCGATGATTATGTCTGAGTAGATTACCTGTTAGATTTAGGGATTCTCATTAGGGATTTAATGGAACTATAGTTTAATCAATCCGTAGGGATTCATATCTGCTAGTTCTTCGTCTAGGATTATTATTAATGCTTAATCTAAATTAGCTACCCAGATTTATGATGTTAGGTTGATTGATACAACGACAGTTGGTTAATTAGCTAGAAAGAACATAGATGAGCAATTTAATTACTCGCAAAGGAATTTGGTCTAATTGGATTGTGAACATATCGAACTTGGAATTAAAGCTGGTTTAATCTGTTAGTAATTGCAAAGGAATTTGGATTGCTGCACTTAGACTTTGAGAATTCTCACAACGACAGTTGGATAATTCTATATATGTGTTTGAGTTCTAAAACAGTTTATGATTAGATTCCGATTGATTGATTGCTTTTGTTCCTGATTTCCTGAGAACTCCCTGGACTTAACACCTTCGCCTCCTTGCTTACAAACTCACTTGATTTACTTGCTATTTCGTTTACTGCTTTCACATCTGCTTCGCTTAGTTTAATTTCGAACTACTGAAAATCTGTTGTGTGACTAAGAGTCCTTGTGGGATTCGATACCCTTTATACTATGATTGCATTAACTGTGCACTTGTAGGAGACAGCCACAGGTTCACCAGCCTGTCCCTGTCGGTCAACGTCGACTGCGTTCCCCTGAGGATTCCGGCGGTTCTGATCCATATGCTAGGATAGATGATGAGAGCGAGTGAGCGTAGTCTCCATTTTCAGACATTCGGTTCTGTATTCTCTTATTTTCTTTTTCTCTTTGCATTTTCTTTTGATTTCCTTAGGATGTTATTTTTGTTTGGATGTTGTGCTTGATTTGATACATCAGTTGCTTTGATTTTACTCTGTTTTCAGTGTTTTCAGCTTGCAGGATCGAAAACTTAGATTTTCCATCGGACTAACCTGCTAACTTGCTGACTGATCCAAAATACGCAGTGCGTCGATCGACACACATTGTGTCGATCGTCACCATACGAAGAAATCGCATTGCAGCCATCGTTGCAGTCCTGAGCAACGATCGACAATTCACGAATAATCGCCTAGCAACGGTCGTTGCACTTGTGTAACGATCGACGCAAAGTGCGACAGAGGTAAAATCAGACAGAACTTAACACGTCCATTAACAATTTTTTCTTTTTACCAATCCTTCGCTTGACACTACTGGGGACAGTGTGTCTTAAGTGTGGGGGAGGTGCTACTGACATCTTTCTCTCTGTTTTCTTAAGAGTCAGTCCGTTTTTCAAAAAAAATTTGTTTTATTGAGTCAAAACAAGTTTAAGTAGGAAACAATGATTTTTTGAGAAGATTAACAGCACTTGCAGGAACTTAATTAACCATTGGGATGAAGTTGCAAGATCTATCTCTGACTATTAGAAAACCCCATCACATATCAACCTACTGAGGACACCCACATCACTTCATGTATCAGAGGATCCTTTTACTGACTTCAACCTTAATACTGACTTAATCTTCTCACCTAAGGGCTTGGTATACCTTGTGTCGGATTCCCTTGTTAGTTCTGACACAGCCTGTAAGCCTGTCCTATTTGGTTCCCTTCTCCCCTTCCATAAAATAAAAATAAAAAATAATAATAAACTGAGGATTAGTTAGTAACTCCGAAGTGGTCATGGGAATAGTAGCAAACATTATTATCTCTTATGCGATCCATGGAATGTCTCCAAGGTACACCCCTTAACGGGAAGAACACTGACAAAAAAAAAATGATACCCAGTGGGAAAAAATCAGTTGTTAAGGAAGGGAAAGAGAAGAAAGGGACCAAAGAGAGATAGTATGGTGGTCTAGAGCTGATAAGGTAAGAATCCATGTGCCTTTGATCTATACTCCTTAGGTGAGATCGCACTTAAATACTTGCAGAAGTCAGTAGGGAGAATTTGAATGCGTGAATGTGATTGTGGAGTTTACTTAGGACAATTGCTAAGTGTGGGGGAAGTACATGTTGGTCTTGATGTCTTGCAGTTGATTCTTTCAGTGGATTACTAAGGGGAATCTGAGTGTTGTTGCTTCTATGACAAAAAGAGTTTCTGAAAGTTTTCAAACCTCTTGACTACATTCTAGTTCTTTGTTTTGCTTGAGGACAAGCAAAGGCTAAGTGTGGGGGAGTTGATATACCATGGATTTTAGGGCTTTTAACCATGGTATATGTCTTGTTTATCGATTCTTTTACTATGTTTTAGAGTCTTTTCAGGTATTTATTAGGTACAAGCACATTTGGAGCAGATTTGGTGATTATGGCACTTTCTGGAGCTATTTGGAGTGTTTGGCCGAGAGATAGACTTCACTGTCTATATTTCAGAGCTGCATCGATCGACACACATTGGCGTCGATCGTTGCATATGCGAGATGGGCCCAACGGCGGTTTAATAAAGAATAAAGATTTTGCACTTTGATCCAGAAGTTCCTGATATTTACAAAGAAGCCCCAAAATGTGTTTTAGGATTATAATTAGGTTTTACAGCCACCTGTTAGGCTAAGCTTTACTTACGTTAAGTTTTATTTTTCAAGAGAGAGTTTTAGGGGCTGGTTTTGTTCTCGAGAGAGACTTGATTTTGAATCCCTGTTTCTTTATCTATTATATGCTATTTGGTTTTCTATTCATGATGTCCTCTGTTTCGATGATTATGTCTGAGTAGATTACCTGTTAGGTTTAGGGATTCTCATTAGGGATTTAATGGAACTATAGTTTAATCAATCCGTAGGGATTCATATCTGCTAGTTCTTCGTCTAGGATTATTATTAATGCTTAATCTAAATTAGCTACCCAGATTTATGATGTTAGGTTGATTGATACAACGACAGTTGGTTAATTAGCTAGAAAGAACATAGATGAGCAATTTAATTACTCGCAAAGGAATTTGGTCTAATTGGATTGTGAACATATCGAACTTGGAATTAAAGCTGGTTTAATCTGTTAGTAATTGCAAAGGAATTTGGATTGCTGCACTTAGACTTTGAGAATTCTCACAACGACAGTTGGATAATTCTATATATGTGTTTGAGTTCTAAAACAGTTTATGATTAGATTCCGATTGATTGATTGCTTTTGTTCCTGATTTCCTGAGAACTCCCTGGACTTAACACCTTCGCCTCCTTGCTTACAAACTCACTTGATTTACTTGCTATTTCGTTTACTGCTTTCACATCTGCTTCGCTTAGTTTAATTTCGAACTACTGAAAATCTGTTGTGTGACTAAGAGTCCTTGTGGGATTCGATACCCTTTATACTATGATTGCATTAACTGTGCACTTGCAGGAGACAGCCACAGGTTCACCAGCCTGTCCCTGTTGGTCAACGTCGACTGCGTTCCCCTGAGGATTCCGGCGGTTCTGATCTATATGCTAGGATAGATGATGAGAGCGAGTGAGCGTAGTCTCCATTTTCAGACATTCGGTTCTGTATTCTCTTATTTTCTTTTTCTCTTTGCATTTTCTTTTGATTTCCTTAGGATGTTATTTTTGTTTGGATGTTGTGCTTGATTTGATACATCAGTTGCTTTGATTTTACTCTGTTTTCAGTGTTTTCAGCTTGCAGGATCGAAAACTTAGATTTTCCATCGGACTAACCTGCTAACTTGCTGACTGATCCGAAATACGCAGTGCGTCGATCGACACACATTGTGTCGATCGTCACCATACGAAGAAATCGCATTGCAGCCATCGTTGCAGTCCTGAGCAACGATCGACAATTCACGAATAATCGCCTAGCAACGGTCGTTGCACTTGTGTAACGATCGACGCAAAGTGCGACAGAGGTAAAATCAGACAGAACTTAACACGTCCATTAACAATTTTTTCTTTTTACCAATCCTTCGCTTGACACTGCTGGGGACAGTGTGTCTTAAGTGTGGGGGAGGTGCTACTGACATCTTTCTCTCTGTTTTCTTAAGAGTCAGTCCGTTTTTCAAAAAAAATTTGTTTTATTGAGTCAAAACAAGTTTAAGTAGGAAACAATGATTTTTTGAGAAGATTAACAGCACTTGCAGGAACTTAATTAACCATTGGGATGAAGTTGCAAGATCTATCTCTGACTATTAGAAAACCCCATCACATATCAACCTACTGAGGACACCCACATCACTTCATGTATCAGAGGATCCTTTTACTGACTTCAACCTTAATACTGACTTAATCTTCTCACCTAAGGGCTTGGTATACCTTGTGTCGGATTCCCTTGTTAGTTCTGACACAGCCTGTAAGCCTGTCCTATTTGGTTCCCTTCTCCCCTTCCATAAAATAAAAATAAAAAATAATAATAAACTGAGAATGAGTTAGTAACTCCGAAGTGGTCATGGGAATAGTAGCAAACATTATTATCTCTTATGCGATCCATGGAATGTCTCCAAGGTACACCCCTTAACGGGAAGAACACTGACAAAAAAAAATGATACCCAGTGGGAAAAAATCAGTTGTTAAGGAAGGAAAAGAGAAGAAAGGGACCAAATAAAGATAGTATGGTGGTCTAGAGCTGATAAGGTAAGAATCCATGTGCCTTTGATCTATACTCCTTAGGTGAGATCGCACTTAAATACTTGCAGAAGTCAGTAGGGAGAATTTGAATGCGTGAATGTGATTGTGGAGTTTACTTAGGACAATTGCTAAGTGTGGGGGAAGTACATGTTGGTCTTGATGTCTTGCAGTTGATTCTTTCAGTGGATTACTAAGGGGAATCTGAGTGTTGTTGCTTCTATGACAAAAAGAGTTTCTGAAAGTTTTCAAACCTCTTGACTACATTCTAGTTCTTTGTTTTGCTTGAGGACAAGCAAAGGCTAAGTGTGGGGGAGTTGATATACCATGGATTTTAGGGCTTTTAACCATGGTATATGTCTTGTTTATCGAGTCTTTTACTATGTTTTAGAGTCTTTTCAGGTATTTATTAGGTACAAGCACATTTGGAGCAGATTTGGTGATTATGGCACTTTCTGGAGCTATTTGGAGTGTTTGGCCGAGAGATAGACTTCACTGTCGATATTTCAGAGCTGCATCGATCGACACACATTGGCGTCGATCGTTGCATATGCGAGATGGGCCCAACGGCGGTTTAATAAAGAATAAAGATTTTGCACTTTGATCCAGAAGTTCCTGATATTTACAAAGAAGCCCCAAAATGTGTTTTAGGATTATATAGGTTTTACAGCCACTTGTTAGGCTAAGCTTTACTTACGTTAAGTTTTATTTTTCAAGAGAGAGTTTTAGGGGCTGGTTTTGTTCTCGAGAGAGACTTGATTTCGAACCTCTGTTTCTTTATCTATTATATGCTATTTGGTTTTCTATTCATGATGTCCTCTGTTTCGATGATTATGTCTGAGTAGATTACCTGTTAGGTTTAGGGATTCTCATTAGGGATTTAATGGAACTATAGTTTAATCAATCCGTAGGGATTCATATCTGCTAGTTCTTCGTCTAGGATTATTATTAATGCTTAATCTAAATTAGCTACCCAGATTTATGATGTTAGGTTGATTGATACAACGACAGTTGGTTAATTAGCTAGAAAGAACATAGATGAGCAATTTAATTACTCGCAAAGGAATTTGGTCTAATTGGATTGTGAACATATCGAACTTGGAATTAAAGCTGGTTTAATCTGTTAGTAATTGCAAAGGAATTTGGATTGCTGCACTTAGACTTTGAGAATTCTCACAACGACAGTTGGATAATTCTATATATGTGTTTGAGTTCTAAAACAGTTTATGATTAGATTCCGATTGATTGATTGCTTTTGTTCCTGATTTCCTGAGAACTCCCTGGACTTAACACCTTCGCCTCCTTGCTTACAAACTCACTTGATTTACTTGCTATTTCGTTTACTGCTTTCACATCTGCTTCGCTTAGTTTAATTTCGAACTACTGAAAATCTGTTGTGTGACTAAGAGTCCTTGTGGGATTCGATACCCTTTATACTACGATTGCATTAACTGTGCACTTGCAGGAGACAGCCACAGGTTCACCAGCCTGTCCCTGTCGGTCAACGTCGACTGCGTTCCCCTGAGGATTCCGGCGGTTCTGATCCATATGCTAGGATAGATGATGAGAGCGAGTGAGCGTAGTCTCCATTTTCAGACATTCGGTTCTGTATTCTCTTATTTTCTTTTTCTCTTTGCATTTTCTTTTGATTTCCTTAGGATGTTATTTTTGTTTGGATGTTGTGCTTGATTTGATACATCAGTTGCTTTGATTTTACTCTGTTTTCAGTGTTTTCAGCTTGCAGGATCGAAAACTTAGATTTTCCATCGGACTAACCTGCTAACTTGCTGACTGATCCGAAATACGCAGTGCGTCGATCGACACACATTGTGTCGATCGTCACCAAACGAAGAAATCGCATTGCAGCGATCGTTGCAGTCCTGAGCAACGATCGACAATTCACGAATAATCGCCTAGCAACGGTCGTTGCACTTGTGTAACGATCGACGCAAAGTGCGACAGAGGTAAAATCAGACAGAACTTAACACGTCCATTAACAATTTTTTCTTGTTACCAATCTTTCGCTTGACACTACTGGGGACAGTGTGTCTTAAGTGTGGGGGAGGTGCTACTGACATCTTTCTCTCTGTTTTCTTAAGAGTCAGTCCGTTTTTAAAAAAAGGTTTGTTTTATTGAGTCAAAACAAGTTTAAGTAGGAAACAATGATTTTTTGAGAAGATTAACAGCACTTGCAGGAACTTAATTAACCACTGGGATGAAGTTGCAAGATCTATCTCTGACTATTAGAAAACCCCATCACAGATCAACCTACTGAGGACACCCACATCACTTCATGTATCAGAGGATCCTTTTACTGACTTCAACCTTAATACTGACTTAATCTTCTCACCTAAGGGCTTGGTATACCTTGTGTCGGATTCCCTTGTTAGTTCTGACACAGCCTGTAAGCCTGTCCTATTTGGTTCCCTTCTCCCCTTCCATAAAATAAAAATAAAAAATAATAATAAACTGAGAATGAGTTAGTAACTCCGAAGTGGTCATGGGAATAGTAGCAAACATTATTATCTCTTATGCGATCCATGGAATGTCTCCAAGGTACACCCCTTAACGGGAAGAACACTGACAAAAAAAAATGATACCCAGTGGGAAAAAATCAGTTGTTAAGGAAGGAAAAGAGAAGAAAGGGACCAAATAAAGATAGTATGGTGGTCTAGAGCTGATAAGGTAAGAATCCATGTGCCTTTGATCTATACTCCTTAGGTGAGATCGCACTTAAATACTTGCAGAAGTCAGTAGGGAGAATTTGAATGCGTGAATGTGATTGTGGAGTTTACTTAGGACAATTGCTAAGTGTGGGGGAAGTACATGTTGGTCTTGATGTCTTGCAGTTGATTCTTTCAGTGGATTACTAAGGGGAATCTGAGTGTTGTTGCTTCTATGACAAAAAGAGTTTCTGAAAGTTTTCAAACCTCTTGACTACATTCTAGTTCTTTGTTTTGCTTGAGGACAAGCAAAGGCTAAGTGTGGGGGAGTTGATATACCATGGATTTTAGGGCTTTTAACCATGGTATATGTCTTGTTTATCGAGTCTTTTACTATGTTTTAGAGTCTTTTCAGGTATTTATTAGGTACAAGCACATTTGGAGCAGATTTGGTGATTATGGCACTTTCTGGAGCTATTTGGAGTGTTTGGCCGAGAGATAGACTTCACTGTCGATATTTCAGAGCTGCATCGATCGACACACATTGGCGTCGATCGTTGCATATGCGAGATGGGCCCAACGGCGGTTTAATAAAGAATAAAGATTTTGCACTTTGATCCAGAAGTTCCTGATATTTACAAAGAAGCCCCAAAATGTGTTTTAGGATTATATAGGTTTTACAGCCACCTGTTAGGCTAAGCTTTACTTACGTTAAGTTTTATTTTTCAAGAGAGAGTTTTAGGGGCTGGTTTTGTTCTCGAGAGAGACTTGATTTCGAACCTCTGTTTCTTTATCTATTATATGCTATTTGGTTTTCTATTCATGATGTCCTCTGTTTCGATGATTATGTCTGAGTAGATTACCTGTTAGGTTTAGGGATTCTCATTAGGGATTTAATGGAACTATAGTTTAATCAATCCGTAGGGATTCATATCTGCTAGTTCTTCGTCTAGGATTATTATTAATGCTTAATCTAAATTAGCTACCCAGATTTATGATGTTAGGTTGATTGATACAACGACAGTTGGTTAATTAGCTAGAAATAACATAGATGAGCAATTTAATTACTCGCAAAGGAATTTGGTCTAATTGGATTGTGAACATATCGAACTTGGAATTAAAGCTGGTTTAATCTGTTAGTAATTGCATAGGAATTTGGATTGCTGCACTTAGACTTTGAGAATTCTCACAACGACAGTTGGATAATTCTATATATGTGTTTGAGTTCTAAAACAGTTTATGATTAGATTCCGATTGATTGATTGCTTTTGTTCCTGATTTCCTGAGAACTCCCTGGACTTAACACCTTCGCCTCCTTGCTTACAAACTCACTTGATTTACTTGCTATTTCGTTTACTGCTTTCACATCTGCTTCGCTTAGTTTAATTTTGAACTACTGAAAATCTGTTGTGTGACTAAGAGTCCTTGTGGGATTCGATACCCTTTATACTATGATTGCATTAACTGTGCACTTGCAGGAGACAGCCACAGGTTCACCAGCCTGTCCCTGTCGGTCAACGTCGACTGCGTTCCCCTGAGGATTCCGGCGGTTCTGATCCATATGCTAGGATAGATGATGAGAGCGAGTGAGCGTAGTCTCCATTTTCAGACATTCGGTTCTGTATTCTCTTATTTTTCTTTTTCTCTTTGCATTTTCTTTTGATTTCCTTAGGATGTTATTTTTGTTTGGATGTTGTGCTTGATTTGATACATCAGTTGCTTTGATTTTACTCTGTTTTTCAGTGTTTTCAGCTTGCAGGATCGAAAACTTAGATTTTCCATCTGACTAACCTGCTAACTTGCTGACTGATCCGAAATACGCAGTGCGTCGATCGACACACATTGTGTCGATCGTCACCAAACGAAGAAATCGCATTGCAGCGATCGTTGCAGTCCTGAGCAACGATCGACAATTCACGAATAATCACCTAGCAACGGTCGTTGCACTTGTGTAACGATCGACGCAAAGTGCGACAGAGGTAAAATCAGACAGAACTTAACACGTCCATTAACAATTTTTTCTTGTTACCAATCTTTCGCTTGACACTACTGGGGACAGTGTGTCTTAAGTGTGGGGGAGGTGCTACTGACATCTTTCTATCTGTTTTCTTAAGAGTCAGTTCGTTTTTTAAAAAAAGTTTGTTTTATTGAGTCAAAACAAGTTTAAGTAGGAAACAATGATTTTTTGAGAAGATTAACAGCACTTGCAGGAACTTAATTAACCACTGGGATGAAGTTGCAAGATCTATCTCTGACTATTAGAAAACCCCATCACAGATCAACCTACTGAGGACACCCACATCACTTCATGTATCAGAGGATCCTTTTACTGACTTCAACCTTAATACTGACTTAATCTTCTCACCTAAGGGCTTGGTATACCTTGTGTCGGATTCCCTTGTTAGTTCTGACACAGCCTGTAAGCCTGTCCTATTTGGTTCCCTTCTCCCCTTCCATAAAATAAAAATAAAAAATAATAATAAACTGAGGATGAGTTAGTAACTCCGAAGTGGTCATGGGAATAGTAGCAAACATTATTATCTCTTATGCGATCCATGGAATGTCTCCAAGGTACACCCCTTAACGGGAAGAACACTGACAAAAAAAAAATGATACCCAATGGGAAAAAATCAGTTGTTAAGGAAGGGAAAGAGAAGAAAGGGACCAAAGAAAGATAGTATGGTGGTCTAGAGCTGATAAGGTAAGAATCCATGTGCCTTTGATCTATACTCCTTAGGTGAGATCGCACTTAAATACTTGCAGAAGTCAGTAGGGAGAATTTGAATGCGTGAATGTGATTGTGGAGTTTACTTAGGACAATTGCTAAGTGTGGGGGAAGTACATGTTGGTTTTGATGTCTTGCAGTTGATTCTTTCAGTGGATTACTAAGGGGAATATGAGTGTTGTTGCTTCTATGACAAAAAGAGTTTCTGAAAGTTTTCAAACCTCTTGACTACATTCTAGTTCTTTGTTTTGCTTGAGGACAAGCAAAGGCTAAGTGTGGGGGAGTTGATATACCATGGATTTTAGGGCTTTTAACCATGGTATATGTCTTGTTTATCGAGTCTTTTACTATGTTTTAGAGTCTTTTCAGGTATTTATTAGGTACAAGCACATTTGGAGCAGATTTGGTGATTATGGCACTTTCTGGAGCTATTTGGAGTGTTTGGCCGAGAGATAGACTTCACTGTCGATATTTCAGAGCTGCATCGATCGACACACATTGGCGTCGATCGTTGCATATGCGAGATGGGCCCAACGGCGGTTTAATAAAGAATAAAGATTTTGCACTTTGATCCAGAAGTTCCTGATATTTACAAAGAAGCCCCAAAATGTGTTTTAGGATTATAATTAGGTTTTACAGCCACCTGTTAGGCTAAGCTTTACTTACGTTAAGTTTTATTTTTCAAGAGAGAGTTTTAGGGGCTGGTTTTGTTCTCGAGAGAGACTTGATTTCGAACCCCTGTTTCTTTATCTATTATATGCTATTTGGTTTTCTATTCATGATGTCCTCTGTTTCGATGATTATGTCTGAGTAGATTACCTGTTAGGTTTAGGGATTCTCATTAGGGATTTAATGGAACTATAGTTTAATCAATCCGTAGGGATTCATATCTGCTAGTTCTTCGTCTAGGATTATTATTAATGCTTAATCTAAATTAGCTACCCAGATTTATGATGTTAGGTTGATTGATACAACGACAGTTGGTTAATTAGCTAGAAAGAACATAGATGAGCAATTTAATTACTCGCAAAGGAATTTGGTCTAATTGGATTGTGAACATATCGAACTTGGAATTAAAGCTGGTTTAATCTGTTAGTAATTGCAAAGGAATTTGGATTGCTGCACTTAGACTTTGAGAATTCTCACAACGACAGTTGGATAATTCTATATATGTGTTTGAGTTCTAAAACAGTTTATGATTAGATTCCGATTGATTGATTGCTTTTGTTCCTGATTTCCTGAGAACTCCCTGGACTTAACACCTTCGCCTCCTTGCTTACAAACTCACTTGATTTACTTGCTATTTCGTTTACTGCTTTCACATCTGCTTCGCTTAGTTTAATTTCGAACTACTGAAAATCTGTTGTGTGACTAAGAGTCCTTGTGGGATTCGATACCCTTTATACTATGATTGCATTAACTGTGCACTTGCAGGAGACAGCCACAGGTTCACCAGCCTGTCCCTGTCGGTCAACGTCGACTGCGTTCCCCTGAGGATTCCGGCGGTTCTGATCCATATGTTAGGATAGATGATGAGAGCGAGTGAGCGTAGTCTCCATTTTCAGACATTCGGTTCTGTATTCTCTTATTTTTCTTTTTCTCTTTGCATTTTCTTTTGATTTCCTTAGGATGTTATTTTTGTTTGGATGTTGTGCTTGATTTGATACATCAGTTGCTTTGATTTTACTCTGTTTTTCAGTGTTTTCAGCTTGCAGGATCGAAAACTTAGATTTTCCATCGGACTAACCTGCTAACTTGCTGACTGATCCGAAATACGCAGTGCGTCGATCGACACACATTGTGTCGATCGTCACCAAACAAAGAAATCGCATTGCAGCGATCGTTGCAGTCCTGAGCAACGATCGACAATTCACGAATAATCGCCTAGCAACGGTCGTTGCACTTGTGTAACGATCGACGCAAAGTGCGACAGAGGTAAAATCAGACAGAACTTAACACGTCCATTAACAATTTTTTCTTGTTACCAATCTTTCGCTTGACACTACTGGGGACAGTGTGTCTTAAGTGTGGGGGAGGTGCTACTGACATCTTTCTCTCTGTTTTCTTAAGAGTCAGTCCGTTTTTAAAAAAAAGTTTGTTTTATTGAGTCAAAACAAGTTTAAGTAGGAAACAATGATTTTTTGAGAAGATTAACAGCACTTGCAGGAACTTAATTAACCACTGGGATGAAGTTGCAAGATCTATCTCTGACTATTAGAAAACCCCATCACAGATCAACCTTTTGAGGACACCCACATCACTTCATGTATCAGAGGATCCTTTTACTGACTTCAACCTTAATACTGACTTAATCTTCTCACCTAAGGGCTTGGTATACCTTGTGTCGGATTCCCTTGTTAGTTCTGACACAGCCTGTAAGCCTGTCCTATTTGGTTCCCTTCTCCCCTTCCATAAAATAAAAATAAAAAATAATAATAAACTGAGGATGAGTTAGTAACTCCGAAGTGGTCATGGGAATAGTAGCAAACATTATTATCTCTTATGCGATCCATGGAATGTCTCCAAGGTACACCCCTTAACGGGAAGAACACTGACAAAAAAAAAATGATACCCAGTGGGGAAAAATCAGTTGTTAAGGAAGGGAAAGAGAAGAAAGGGACCAAAGAAAGATAGTATGGTGGTCTAGAGCTGATAAGGTAAGAATCCATGTGCCTTTGATCTATACTCCTTAGGTGAGACCGCACTTAAATACTTGCAGAAGTCAGTAGGGAGAATTTGAATGCGTGAATGTGATTGTGGAGTTTACTTAGGACAGTTGCTAAGTGTGGGGGAAGTACATGTTGGTCTTGATGTCTTGCAGTTGATTCTTTAAGTGGATTACTAAGGGGAATCTGAGTGTTGTTGCTTCTATGACAAAAAGAGTTTCTGAAAGTTTTCAAACCTCTCGACTACATTCTAGTTCTTTGTTTTGCTTGAGGACAAGCAAAGGCTAAGTGTCTTGTTTATCGAGTCTTTTACTATGTTTTAGAGTCTTTTCAGGTGTTTATTAGGTACAAACACATTTGGAGCAGATTTGGTGATTATGGCACTTTCTGGAGCTATTTGGAGTGTTTGGCCGAGAGATAGACTTCACTGTCGATATTTCAGAGCTGCATCGATCGACACACATTGGCATCGATCGTTGCATATGCGAGATGGGCCCAACGGCGGTTTAATAAAGAATAAAGATTTTGCACTTTGATCCAGAAGAACCTGATATTTACAAAAAAATCCCCAAAACGTGTTTTAGGATTATAATTAGGTTTTACAGCCACTTGTTAGGCTAAGCTTTACTTACGTTAAGTTTTATTTTTCAAGAGAGAGTTTTAGGGGCTGGTTTTGTTCTCGAGAGAGACTTGATTTCGAACCCCTGTTTCTTTATCTATTATATGCTATTTGGTTTTCTATTCATGATGTCCTCTGTTTCGATGATTATGTCTGAGTAGATTACCTGTTAGGTTTAGGGATTCTCATTAGGGATTTAATGGAACTATAGTTTAATCAATCCGTAGGGATTCATATCTGCTAGTTCTTAGTCTAGGATTATTGTTAATGCTTAATTTGAATTAGCTACCCAGGTTTATGATGTTAGGTTGATTGATACAACGACAGTTGGTTAATTAGCTAGAAAGAACCTAGATGAGCAATTTAATTACTCGCAAAGAAATTTAGTCTAATTGGATTGTGAACATATCGAACTTGGAATTAAAGCTGGTTTAATCTGTTAGTAATTGCAAAAGGAATTTGGATTGCTGCACTTAGACTTAGAGAATTCTCACAACGACAGTTGGTTAATTCTATATCTGTGTTTGAGTTCTAGAACAGTTTCTGATTAGATCCCGATTGATTGATTGCTTGTGTTCCTGATTTCCTGAGAACTCCCTGGACTTAACACCTTCCCCTCCTTGCTTACAAACTCACTTGATTTACTTGCTATTTCGTTTACTGCTTTCACATCTGCTTCGCTTAGTTTAATTTCAAACTACTGAAAATCTATTGTGTGTCTAAGAGTCCTTGTGGGATTCAATACCCTTTATACTATGATTCCATTAACTGTGCACTTGCAGTAGAATAGGGATAAAACTACACCTATCATTAAACTAAACCAAATTTCTTTGCGAGTAATTCAATTGCTCAATCTAAATAGTTCAGGTTCTAAATCACACTTTCGTGCCAACCTAGCAACCTAAGATCTAGATTCTAAGTGATCATGTTAGAAATAGCATTAAGCACAGTTTATATTGAAGAACATCTATTGATATGAATCCTTGGCTGAATTAATTAAATCTAACAAGTCATGAAATCCCTAGTGAGAATCACTAAACCTAACAATGAATCTACTCAGACATGATTAATGAAACAGAAATCATAGAATTAATAGATTGCATATAAGAAAATAAATAGATAAAGGGGTTCGAAATCTTCTCCAAAATAGATGAAGTACAGGATCAGATCAGCCCCAAAAGCTCTAAAAATCCCTTAGCTCTAAGTATGAAAGCGTATCTAATTAAAACACCAAAAACTTAATTAAATAGGTCTAATCTCGGCCCGGGGCTTCTTTGTAAATATCAGGAACTTCTGGATCAAAGTGTAATATCTTCACTCTTCATTAAACCGCCGAGTCTTGGCCCATCTCGCTTGTGCAACGATCGACACCAAAGGTGTGTCGATTGACACAATCCTCTGTTTCCGACAGTGAGCTCAAATCTCTCGGCCAAACACTCCAAAAATCTCCAAAATGCTCCAATATCTCCAATTCTGCTCCAAACCTGATTATACCTGTAAAAGACTCTAAAACAACACCAAAAGACACTAAAACACACTTATATCATGGCATAAAACCGGTAAAAAAATGATATATCAACATACTAGAACTCGATTGTTGAAGATGAAAATTGAAGAAAGACTCATCTGGATTTCTGATATACTTGTATTTTCATGCATTTAGGCTATTGTTTAGTTCATGTTTTACTTCTTTTTTGCTTCCTTTAGCTTCTTTTCTTTACTCATTGGTGTGTTTAGAGTATAGGATCATCTAGAGCTAGGTTTAGGCATTCTAGGCTTGCATTTGGAGTGTTTTTGGTGTGTTGCAGGTGCAAAGAGTATTGGTGACCTTAGAAGTGGAGTCTAGAGCTCAAAGGACTAAGGAAAACCCAGCAGGAAATCATATCGGCCACCATATCAGTTGGAGTGGCCGATACATACTCTCGGATTAAAAGCAGACAGCTCATATCGGTCACCATATCGGCCAGCCTGGCCGATACGCTCCTTCGAGAGAAAACCCGAAGACTCATATCGGCCAGCATATCGGTCTGGCTGGCCGATACAGATCCCAAAAACTGTCTTGGATTAGGGTCAACACCCGGTTTGTTCCGGGTTGACCCGGTTCGCCCCATACTCACTACTTAAGCCAAAAACCTATTTTTTATTGTCGCTTAAGCTTGTTTTGTTCCAAAAACCTTTGGAAGAACAAGTTTGAATTTTTTGTTAATCCAAGTACTTCCTTTTGAGATTTCTTCCCCAAATCTTTCTACTCTTATCTAATCTTCATGATTAACTCTATCTTCATGGGTTTAGTTGATCACAGTATGATTAGTGAGTAGTTTCTCATAGGGTTTATGGGTTAGGTAGGATTAGGTGGATTAGGGGTGATTAGTGGTTGTATAATGCTTTTCTATCTTAAATCTCCTCTATCTTAGGGTTCTTAATGCCTAGTTAGCCTTGATCATGTTGATTAGGATGTTTAGGATTTCTTGCACACCATGTGTTTGATGAAATGCCAGTTTTGACTAAGATAGGATTTTCACATTCTAACACGAAAATGGATGTTTAGAGTGATCGTTAGCTATAAGAAACTTGTTTGAATGCTTGCTTGATCTTAATTCACAAATGATAGTTTGTTATTGAGTTATGATTAGGGAAAGAGATTAGTACATTAGACTAATCAAATGAATTTGTGTTCCTTGCTAGGAGGTTAGCTTCTCTGAAGTTTGAATTAGCACCTTTGATCATCCCAAAGCCACTAGTCCATTGACCTATATTCATTGCCCTTGTTTCTTTATATTGATTTCTTGTGTTTACTCTCTTTTACTTGTTTGATTGATTTGGAATTTCACTTAGGATATAGAATCACATCTGAATTTGGTTTGCTTGACTAAAGTGTTATAGTGCATTCATATTGGTCATTTTAATCCCAAATTGGTTCGATACCTCTTGCTACAACGATAAGCAAGAGGAATTGATACCTCTCCAAAGGATCCTAAAATCCTTGTTATCAGTTTCGAATCCGTGATAAGGACTTCGCCGGTGGAGAAATGACTAATCTAGGTTTTGAATCTGGAGAAGCATTGTTCTGAATTTGCGAACTGGTGAAGAAAGAGCCCAAAATGACCCCTAACGCAGAACCAAGCAAGTTTAGAGGCTGAAACAAACAAACAATCGGAGATTCAGAAAGGGAGGGTGGAATCAGGAACTCGCCAACAACAAAGATGAGACAACTACGAGAAGAGGGAGGCTAATTTTTGGATGTGTTAGATGGAGAAGAGGGAGATTAACCTTTTTTACGTAGAAATTAGAATATAGGAGAAAAAAATTAGAATAGAGGAGAGAAATTTTAAGGGTTTCTCGGTTTTGGAGAAATTTTGTCCAAGAGTTGCGCTCTCACAAAATTTTGCTTTAAGTTTTGGCGGATTAAACTATTTTTGCTTCTCGCTTACAAAAATATTATCTTAGCATTGTATCAATGATATAAGCTTGATTGTATGCTCCCATGAGATTTATCTGTAAAACCATTGCAAATCTGGCTTCAGCCAGCCCGCACTCTTTAGATAAGCTTCATCAATCTCAGCAGCCTTTTTGATGTACCGGTACTCTGTCAGCGGAATCCGGAAATGCTGAAATTTAGGAGTCAATAGACTACCCACTGTCTCCTTCTTCTTCGTCATTGTTTTGCCTCTACATGGCTTCGCTTTCAGGCTAACAAGATGATGTGCAATGACTGTGCCAATGTTGGTCCTCTCGTAAGGACTATAATGCTGGATCTCGTGGCAACAAAGATGTCCCACTGCTGGGTGAAGCATAATCAACTGCGAAACCGTCATCTTGTTTGGCTCTATCCTGCACATGATCGTTTTCACCAGAACTTGTACAACATACCTCAAGACCAGATGTAGTAGATCTGCCATCTTGGATTCCCTATAGAAATAAGACAGCTATCAAAAGTTATCCCAAAACCTCTGCAAATCGGGAAACTCTCTAGAAGTGTCGCTATGGTGTGACCCTTCTTAAATGCATACAGTGCGCAGAGATCGCATAGAGTCAGCTAGTATCTCCTATCATGTATCAAGAAGCTCAAAAATCCCTCATGTGCATTGCGGGCATTCTCATCCCAGTAAGTGACACGCATTGTTGCCATAAACCGGTGAACCAGCTAGGGGTACAAATTGTGATCTATGTACGGCATGTTCCAAAGACCCATCCTCATGAGGCAACTATCAACTTCCTCTTGGATCCCCAATCTCCGCAGTATACTAGGGCATACCAGCCATGTGGGCTCAATATCGATGCTGCATCATTCATTATACAACATATTGTCGTACTCATCCCATGTATCCAAGAAATGCATGCGAAGACACCCAAGCCCTTGTGCTATCTCCTTCAAAGGCTTGTCCTAAACTTTATCTGTCGGTATCTGCTGCATCTCACCTAAAGTTTAAGGGTATGTCAGGAGCTCATCTGAGGGAATCTGTGTCGAACCCGTAGGAGAGAGAAGAGAAAGGTGGTATTGGTGAAGGTGATGGAGGAGGAGATATAGGTAGAGCAGTCACTGTCCCCGACCGACATGCCTTGCCCGTGCGTGATATCTTGCTATGTGGATGCATTTTCGATCAAAAATCAAATTCCTGAGAAATTAGTCGAAAAATCGAAAAAAAGTCAAGAGTTTCTCATCAAAATCATTTATCACATATTGATCACATCTTTACAATAATTTAATTCACATTTTAAATCATCAATTTCACACGATTTTTACAGGTTTCGTCACAAAATCAAAATTCTGAAAAACTTGTAAAATCAACCACGAAAACTACTTGGGGATCTCTGTTCCACTACCAAACACTCTAATCAAGCATTATTCCATCACGAATCAAGTAACCAGGTCGAAAATTGAACTTTTAATTACCCGTTGAAAATTTCTGAAAATCGGAGATTTAGAACCCATACCTTCGATTCGACGCAAAACGAGTTATGGAAGTGGATACAAGGTTAAAATCCGCACTGATTAGGCTTTTGAATCGCCCAAAATAGTGAAGAAACAGGGGAGATATCGAGTTTTGGGGAATGGTTTTTGAGAATGGATAATTTTGGGAGAAATGAAGAACAAATGCAATTTTAAAGAAGAAGACTTACCTCGACGCTGCCGTTGTGGATCAATGCCACTTACGTGTGTCGATCGTTACCGGTTTTGGAAATCAAACAGGTCAGTGTGATTAATTCTAGGTTTGACCTAGATTTTATGAATAGCGTTGACCAACAGAAAGTGTCGTATCAATCGTTTAGGCACGTCGACGTTCAGTATTGGCCTAGGTCGGTTTCATACGTCTTTTTTTAGTGTGGCGTCGAACAACACCAATAAGGCGCCGATCGACACTACTTTTTCAGTGTCACTAGTTGTTACTGTACAAGATTCAAACAAACCAAAAATTGAAAATTAAATCGAAATATGTATGTACATACTCACCATTAGGTTGCCTCCCAACAAATGCTTTTTAAATCTTTAGATATACTTTATCACATGGTCAGATTTTAGGTGGTTTTGCTAAAGGAGTAGCATGCACTACAAGAAAAACGCACATTGATAGCATCGTGGAAACGCTATAATATTCCTATTACAGCGTTTTAATGTTAGCCATGACATGAGGAGCTATCTTAGACTCCCCTCCTACAATAGCGTAAATTTCTTCTGCTATTGTATGGTGATCTATAATAGCACGAAATTGGTTGTTGTTATTGAAGGAATTTCTAGCAGTTCTAATCAAGATTAGCAACCCTAGTTAGAATTCCGAGCCTAGGATCTAAGGTTCATGTAATTGAATCTATCAGATCTGGAGATTACCTGGTGATTAGCAGCGGAAGTTGTTTGCAAGTAATCGAGATCTAGAGCGCCTCAAATGCTGCGCCTCTACTGGTATCCACACGCACACGAACTGAACAGGAAGGGATGCTAGTGCCTTTTGAGATCTAATCTCCAGAGAGGTTTGTTTTCTGTTTCTGGTGGCTGTGAATTAGGTTAGAAACGAGTTTAGGTCGACCATATATCTTATATATGTCGACTTAAACCGCCACGGGATTAACTAATGATTAAACCGAATCAATATGCTAATCCGCGAGTTGTGTCGACCGACACACTCTATGTGTCGATCGACACGGCCAATCTATGTCGACCGAAACTCTATGTGTGTCGATCGACATCGCCCAGAAAAGTCGATATTGAATGCATATCAAATATGCATTCATCCGATCATTACTTTAATGATCATCCTCTCATGCAATGTCCAGTTTGCTTAGGTGTGTGACCTTGTAGGATCATATAACACTAGCAATGAGTTCTTAACTCATTGATCATAAGTGGCTTCTAGCAAAGCGTTATGACTACCTAGTGTCATATGATTGTCTCATCTCGACAACATGACTTTCTCTCAGAGTAAGTACAAATAGATTTCAGGACATTCCCAACAATCTCCCACTTGTACTGGAATCGTCTATTCCTTTTAATCCCTTTGTATCCATATCTCAATCTAGCATAAGGCAAGAACTGTGTCATCCTTATTAAGCTAGATCACGTTTATCGAATCCCGGTTTGTACTGATAAAACAAACGACTGACAATCACCTCGTTTGAGCGCGGCCACGCATTTCCAGTATCAAATCTTCGATAGGCCCAGAGATATTTAACTCCTGTTATATAGGAGGTACAAATCACATCTTGTTCCATCCATGTCTCTTTTATATCTCATGATACGCCTAATCAGTGTCTTTATGATCACCAGTTACGGCTGACGTTTGACAAAGTCAAGACAAACCAATCCATATAAGAGAGGACATGATGAACTCAGGTCTAAGGACTATGCTCTATAGTCGTAATGAGAAACTCTTATGACACTCATATAACATCTTGTAGAGTTCTCATTAGTGGGTCAAATCTGATCATGTGTTCTTCAACACATACCTATGTGATTGACTTTAATACTCTTATTAATGACTCCATGAAACTTTAGTCATCAGTCACATCACATACTAGTCTCACGTGGTTGTTAACGTCCCATTTTAACAACCTCGACCAGGGACTTTCTATAATTTATGTCATTTCTTGATTATAGGGTTTCATGATCAAGTCACATACTTGATGACCTATAAAATGTCATAAATTACTTTTGGGACAATTATTTAATAACACAATTAAATAATACTGAAACAATTTCATTAAAATAACATAACCAAATTATGTTTTACGAACATCAAGTCATAACTAAAAACCAAATATAACTCCCACTGAAAACAAGATCATATCTTAAGAAATCTAATGCCTACAGCAGCAGTGTGAAACTCATGCTTGGGCCTTGGGAGGGGCTTGGTTAGTGGATCAGAAATATTCTCATCCGTCGGGACTCTGCTGATCTTCACATCTCCTCTATTCACAATATCACGGATAAGGTGATATCGCCTTTCTATGTGTTTGGATTTCTGGTGTGATCTAGGTTCCTTTGCTTGCGCAATGGCTCCATTGTTGTCACAATACAAAGCCACTGGCTCAGAAATACTAGGAATCACACCAAGTTCAGTGATGAACTTCTTAATCCAAACAGCCTCCTTTGCCGCTTCAGAAGCAGCGAGGTACTCAGCTTCAGTTGTGGAATCTGCTACAGTGTCCTGCTTGGAACTCTTCCAACTGACTGCACCGCCATTCAGACAGAAGATGTAACCAGATTGTGATCGGAAATCATCTTTGTCTGTCTGGAAACTTGCGTCTGTGTAACCACTTACTACCAGCTCATCACTTCCTCCATACACCAAGAATTTATCCTTAGTATTTCTCAAATACTTCAGAATATTCTTGACTGCTGTCCAGTGACTTTCACCTGGATCCGATTGGTATCTACTCGTCATTCTTAAAGCACAAGCAACATCTAGACGAGCACAGAGCATGGCATACATGATGGATCCCAACGCCGAGGCATAGGGAATCCGACTCATGCGTTCTCGCTCAGCAGGTGTCTCTGGACACTGCTTCTTGCTGAGACTTATGCCATAAGACATTGGTATGAAGCCCTTCTTGGAATCTTGCATTCTGAATCTGTGTAAGACTTTATCGATATAAGTTTCTTGACACAGTCCAATTAACTTGTTTAATCTATCTCTATAGATTCTTATTCCAAGAATATACGCGGCTTCTCCCATGTCTTTCATTGAAAAACAACTTCCGAGCCAAGTCTTAACAGACTGTAACAACGGAACGTCATTTCTGAGAAGAAGTATGTCATCTACATACAACACGAGAAATGCAACTGCGCTCCCACTAGTCTTCTTGTAAACACATGGTTCTTCTTCGTTCCTGATGAGGTCAAACTCTTTGACTGCTTCATCAAAACGAAGATTCCAACTCCGAGATGCTTGCTTCAATCCATAAATTGATCGATGAAGCTTGCATACTTTCCTAGCAGCATTAGGATCAATGAAACCTTCGGGTTGTGTCATGTACACATCCTCTTCCAGAATTCCATTAAGGAAAGCTGTTTTCACGTCCATTTGCCAGATCTCATAATCATAATGAGCAGCTGTTGCTAGGAGAATCCGAATGGATTTAAGCATGGCTACAGGTGAATAAGTTTCTTCATAGTCAATACCATGAATTTGTTTGAAACCTTTTGCCACCAGCCTTGCTTTATATATCTGAATATTTCCATCCACATCAATTTTCTTCTTGAAAATCCATTTACACTCAATGGGTCTTGCACCATTGGGTAAATCAACCAAAGTCCATACTTGGTTCTGTGACATGGATCCCATTTCGGATTCAGCGGCTTTCAGCCACTTTTCGGAGTCAGGGCTCATCATCGCTTCTTCGTAATTCGCAGGCTCGTCACTGTCAATGATCAATAAATCATGACAATTGGTTACGAGAAATCCATATCTCTCGGGTTCGTGACGGATCCTTTCGGATCTACGAATTTCTGGCTCCACAGGCGTTGGGTCTACAACTCTTTGTAGATCCAACTGTTGCTCTTCCTCTACGGGTTGAACATTTTCCTGCGGTTCTCGAACTTCTTCGAGTTGTACTTTACTCCCACTGTTTCTTTTGGAAAGAAACTCTCTCTCAAGAAAAATACAGTTCCGAGCAACAAACACTTTGTTCTCGGATTGGTTGTAAAAGTAGTATGCCTTGGTTTCCTTAGGATAACCAACGAAGTAGCACTTATCAGATTTGGGCTCGAGCTTATCTGTAATTAATCGCTTAACATAAGCTTCGCAACCCCAAATCTTCAGGAAAGACACATTCGGAACATTTCCAGTCCACATCTCATGTGGTGTCTTTGCAACTGATTTTGACGGAACCCTATTCAGTGTAAACACAGACGTTTCTAGAGCGTATACCCAAAAGGATAATGGAAGAGTTGAGAGACTCATCATTGATCGAACCATATCTAATAAAGTTCGATTCCTCCTCTCGGACACCCCATTCCATTGTGGTGTTCCAGGAGGAGTGAGTTGTGAAACAATTCCACAATCTCTCAAATGATCACTGAATTCTTGGCTTAAGTATTCTCCTCCACGATCTGATCGAAGAGCCTTAATACTTTTACCAAGTTGATTCTGTACTTCATTTTGAAATTCTTTGAACTTTTCAAAAGATTCCGACTTGTGTCTCATTAAATAGACATAGCCATACCTGCTGAAATCATCAGTGAAGGTAATGAAGTATCGAAAATTTCCTCTGGCACTTGTGCTCATTGGGCCGCATACATCTGTATGTATAAGGCCCAATAGGTCACTGGCCCTTTCGTTTTATTTGTTGAAAGGGGCCTTAGTCATTTTGCCTAGTAAACAAGATTCACATTTCTCACATGATTCATAATCAAATGAGCCCAAAAGCCCATCACTATGGAGCTTTTGAATCCGTTTCTCGTTTATGTGGCCCAAACGACATAGAAAGAATTATTATGAGTAGTAGTCATAGCTGAGAACATAGAAAGAAAAGGTTTAGTTATGATGTTCAAGAAATGAGAAGTCTTAACTTTTAAGAAAACTCGTATTATATTCAAACAATGTTTCCTCAGATGAATATAATGATCCAAGACCCATACTTCACTAAACTTGAGTGAGCCACTGGCTGTCACCCAAATTTAGCTATCTAGGTAAGCAACAACTTTGCTAGTTGTATCCAATACAACTCTTGGTTGTGGATTGACATCTTATGTCAAATCCACCTGATGTCTCTGAGCCCAAAACGATTTTGATGGCCCAATCAAGTTAACCAATCTTTTCAGTCATGTAATTGTTGACGCCTTGCACTACAAGCCCATCAACACGATTATTTCCTGCCTTACTCATGTAATTGTGGACACCTTGCACTGCAAGCATATCACTCAATGAAACGAGTCTTGACAGTTGACAAGATTGGAAAGACATCAAGTATCACTTGATATTTGATTGAGGAACGGAATCATTAAAACGTTCAGTTTTATTATGTTTTAATTCTTATAATTAATTGATTTATCTTGCTTTGGTTTTGTGATTTTAGGTTCTTTAACCTAATCATCGAATCTTGTGTCGACCGACACTACCATAGTGTCGATCGATACAGAATAACCAAAAGCAAACCACGATAACCGATCAATCCAATTGATCCGGTTTTGGAATACCGGTCAGTGTCGATCGATACTACACTAGCATCGGTCGATACCAACCTAATCAAACCAATCGCAATTTAACCATTTAACTAAGCGCGATAACCGGTCCAATCCAATTGAACCGATTCATCAATCTCGCGAGGTTTGTGTCGACCGACACAACTCTTGTGTCGATCGACACTAGGCGAAAAGTTTTATTCGGGTTATCCTTCTGTGTCGACCGATACCCGTTTGGTGTCGATCGACACAGGGCGATAAACCATAATCGGTTTTTCAAATGAAAACCCTAAAACTAGTTTTAATCAAAAACGAATTTCAGCATGCTTGTATCAACTATACAGAGATCCAGATTCAACTAATCTAATCAACATGCCACATATTCAATGGAACCCTAAAGCTCCTATACCACTGAAGGAATTTCTGGCAGTTCTAATCAAGATTAGCAACCCTAGTCTGAATTCCGAGCCTAGGATCTAAGGTTCATGTAATTGAATCTATCAGATCTGGAAATTACCTGGTGATTAGCAGCGGAAGTTGTTCGCAAGTAATCGAGATCTAGAGCGCCTCAAATGCTGCGCCTCTACTGGTATCCACACGCACACGAACTGAACAGGAAGGGATGCTAGTGCCTTTTGAGATCTAATCTCCAGAGAGGTTTGTTTTCTGTTTCTGGTGGCTGTGAATTAGGTTAGAAATGAGTTTAGGTCGACCATATATCTTATATATGTCGACTTAAACCGCCACGGGATTAACTAATGATTAAACCGAATCAATATGCTAATCCGCGAGTTGTGTCGACCGACACACTCTATGTGTCGATCGACACGGCCAATCTATGTCGACCGACACTCTATGTGTGTCGATCGACATCGCCCAGAAAAGTCGATATTGAATGCATATCAAATATGCATTCATCCGATCATTACTTTAATGATCATCCTCTCATGCAATGTCCAGTTTGCTTAGGTGTGTGACCCTGTAGGATCATATAACACTAGCAATGAGTTCTTAACTCATTGATCATAAGTGGCTTCTAGCAAAGCGTTATGACTACCTAGTGTCATATGATTGTCTCATCTCGACAACACGACTTTCTCTCAGAGTAAGTACAAATAGATTTCAGGACATTCCCAACAGTTATATAATCAACAATAGCTATGTATTATTGCCATTTTTTATTTTATAGTAGCTTAAATATTTTGGTTTAAAATATTTAATTGTAGCATCATTTTTTCGTTATATTATATTTTATAATAGCTTTTTATATTTGTTATATTAATATGAGCGATATCAATACCTTTTTAGCTAAGTCATATTATTATTATTATTATTATTATTATCATTATTATTATTTTTATTGGATTATATAAAAAATATTTATTATTAGTAAACCAAAGAATGTTTTACAGCAATATCACAAATACATACAATATACCAATATATGTACTATTGCATCTTATGGAAATTATCTTAGACTTTAGCAACGATTAATCAGATTCGTCCCAAACCGGTGAAGGCTCTTCTGTCCAATGTCTTTATAACCCAATCATGCTGACCCTTAAACACCTCCCACTCCCCATTCACAAAATACTTGGCTTCCATTGCAAACAAGATTACACACCTCAAGTCCAGCAACCCTAAGACCTGTAAACTCAAGCATTACTCCAACCATTCACTTCATCTTTTCCCTCTAAATGTTGTTTTGTTTGTTACCTTTCACTAAGTATTTGTTGATGTTGGCTCAAAGGTCTCCTTTGTATCTTCTTCTCCATTACTAAAACAGTTCAGTGGATATTTTCCACAGAAAACACTTATTGTTGTCTATCAAGGGCTGCATGAGAAATCAGTAAAGATTATCAAAATTGCTGCGATGAACAAATACGACATATGCTGAACTGAAGCCACAACAAAAAGAGTAGCAAAAACCAGTAATTCAATCTCATAACGAACATGTAAAACCCAAGAAACCTTAAGAGAGATTCCATTTAGATCTCACAGATGTTCAATAATTATCTCTTTTTCATACTTAAGATCTGAAACAAAAGAAGAAAACTGGAAAATTTGAGTGGAGAATTCCAGATTAAGAAATCAAATCTGAAAGGTTCATCATTTATCCTAATTTCCTGTGCATTTTGGTGGAAAAAAAGATCTACAAGTATAAATGAAACAAAAATTAAACAAGCTTTAACTCACAGAAGTATCCTAAGCTCACGAATCCAGAGAAAACACAAACACATCTCTTTTCCACTTAAGAATATCTCGAAATTAGTCAAAATTCGTGCATTCATCCCGTAAATTCACAGTACTAGATATGAAAAAAGACAGTAAATTCTCAAAAAATCGAAATTCTCAAGATCAAAGAAGCACATGAGAAACCCTAACTTCTCGTCTCAGCTTTAAAAAAAAACAAGAATACTCAACAAAAAGAGCATGCGACTTCAAACAAAGCACGAGACATACAATTGACAAAGATTTTCTCAGTATCCACAGGGTTAAAGCACAAGAGATGAGAACAATAGAGGGAGAGAGAGGTTAACGGTGGCTACCTTGGTGGATATACAGTGGCAGTTAGATGGAGAGGAGATATCGAGATTACATGAAAAAATTAGAGAAATATTAGCGATGGGTAAAGAGAGAATCGAAGGTGGATGTATCGCAAACATATATTGGGGGCTATGGTTCTTTACGCAGATGAGAACAAGAGAGATTTAGGGTAAATAATTGGGAAAGAGGTCAGATGGTCTGGCAAAATAAAAAAATTGGGCGGGCTAAGCAAATTTTTAGGCAAAAAGCATTTAGGTTTAAGAGGGAAAGTAAAATTTTAGACATTTTAGAATAGAAAGTGAATATCAATATCATCTTCTCATACTTAAAAAATCATGATTTTTTATATGAAATGAAACCATTTTTAATTAAGGACATTCATTATCAATTGGTTTTTTATTTAAATACATTGACTTTTTATTATCAAAAATGAAACAATTTTTTTTAATTAACTACATTCATTATCAAACAAATGATCGTTTTAGTGAAGAAGGGTATAGGGTATAGAATTAGAGTTTAGTGTTGTGTTTAGGGCATATAGTTAAGGTCTATTTTTATACTTGAATTTTTTTATAATTGTTAAATTTTGCTATATTATTTGATGTTTTAAAATTTAGTATTTACTGTTAGGGGTTTAGAAGTTTAGGGCTTAGTGTTGTGTTTAGGGTATAGAGTTAAAATTAAATTTTTATATCTTACATTTTTTATAATGGTTAAATTTGATATATTATTTGATGTTTTAAATTTTTAGTGTCTATTGTTAAGGGTTTAGAAGTTAAGGGTTTAGTGTTTCGTTTAGGGTATAGAATTAAGGTTAAATCTTTATATCTTGAAATTTTTTATAATGGTTAAATTTTACTATATTATTTAGGGCAATTCGCATTAAAGGCACAAAAAACACTCCTTCTCCAAAAACTGGCATCACGCGCTGAGAATCCGGAATGTAACATTTCATTAAAGGGAAAAGTCAAAAATGCCCTCAGAAATTTTTTGGGGTTAAACCTAATTTCCTCATTTCTCTCTTTTCTGTCTCGATTCTCTCTGCCGCCTGAATCGCCATCGATATCGAGTCTCCTTAATCCGGTGATCAAGTCTTCTCCGGCGATCGAGACTTCTCCAGCGATATAGTCTACTCCATCGATCGATTCTTCTCCGGCGATCGAGTCTTCTCCAGCGATCGCTTCATATCCTAATTTCCGGCGTAAACCCTAATCTCCGTGGTAAATAGAAATTGCTTACCATATTCTAATTGTTTCTGTGGCTTTAATCTGATTTGATTTAGGCTTTGTCTGTCGATTCTAGGTTTAAAGATGTTAAATCCTTGTATCAATTTGATTTTGTTGAATTTGGATATAATCTTCGCTTGTTGTTTGTTTGATACAAACCTGAAAACTGCTTCTATTTTTGCTTCGATTCTTGCTTCGCTTGTTATCTATCTGTGTCTGTTTGATTTTGTGTGTTATCTAGATACTGGGTTTTGTCTGTGTCTGTCTCGGTTAACAAGTTTGCATTGTATTGTTTCTGTTTTGAAATTGGTATCTTGCTTTGTGTAGTTACTGTTTCTGTGGTTGTTGTTAAACATGCCAAGTAGTGGTTTAGAAGTTGTTGTGTTGCATTAAATTCGTTTGATGAACCATTCTGTCTGTTTCAAGAATCACTTCCTAAACATTTGAAAGAGTATCATATTTAGAAGTTGATGTTTAGAATTTGTTGTGTTGCTTGTATAGTTATTGTTTATGTTTAAAAGTTGTTGATAAGTGATGTATGGTTGCTATTGTTGCAGATGACAGATTCACAGTATATGATCACTCTTCCTTCATTGATGCACAGTTTTGGTTGTGAACCAAGTGAGTCTGTTTCTATAAACAGACCAACGTATGATACCTACATTGTTCAACTGCACGGAATTATGCCCAAATCAGAGTTTAAACGTATTGATAATACCTTTATGGGTCGGATTCTAAATCTCCATGACAGACATGTCCAGTTTTCATCAAAGATTGTTCATGCAATTCTCAGCAGATGTCTAAATATTGTGAAGAAGAATGAGGTAGTCTCTCTGTCTTTCTTTCATCTTCTGTTTGTTTGATTATGTCTTTTAACATTTGTTTCGTGTTTTTATATTACAGGTTTGGTTTCATTTTGTTGGTCAACCACTCAGGTTCTCGATTAGAGAGTTTCATTTGGTTACCGGGCTGAAATGTGAAGGCAGCACAATCTCCAGTAGCATGACAGAAGTAGACACTTCGGATTGGAATTCGCTAGGTGATAAACACTCTTTGGATGATTTGGTTGAACAGCTTCGAGTTATAGGAAAAGAAAAAGAGGATGACAGATTCTCCCTGGGGATGCTCCTTCTGATTGAAAGCATGTTCCTAGGTGTTTATGGAAAGCATAAATACTCAAATGAGAATGTGAAAAGAGCAAAGGACATTGGTACACTCTTGGAATATCCCTGGGGAAGGGATTCGTACAAGTTACTTCTGAAATCGATACACAGGGTGTTAGAGAAGAACATCAAAAAGGTGAAGTATGAGCTTCAAGGGTATCCGCTAGCACTGCATCTCTGGATTTTGGAATCAATTCCAAACTTCCAATCAGCTTTCAGCAGGAGAATACCAAGGAATGTGCAAGAAACAGAACCTTGGTACATATGTGAAAAATATGCTTTGACATCCAGTCCAAGCATAGAGCTGCTTCTGAGTTTTGAATCCTTAAATGAAGTAAGAAATTTTCATATGATTCTCTTATGTTTTACATCTTTTCAGTTTATCTAACCCCGAGTTTTCTTCTGTTTTGTAGCTAAGGGTTGTATGTGTATTGCCAGCAATAGAAAATGACCCAGAGAATTCTGTGTTTATGGATGATATCGAAGATCCAAATATGGAGTCAATTGCAGACTTATCAAAGAATGGCTACAGATTCACCAAAACAGATTGGGAAAATGGCTACCTTGACTTTGTAGAGGCGATGGTGACTGCTCGTAATGCCGGATACAAATTTGTCAATTCTCAACCATCTTCATCCTCAGGTGTCTCAGTCCTTGATCAATTACAAAATATTCAGAAGAAGATGGATGATGGTTTCGAACAGATTAGCACCCGGTTGACATCCTTGGAGAATGACATGAAGGGACTCAAAGATGAGTTTAAGGGACTTGAAGAGCAAGTTCGCACTGTGAATGTAAGATGTTTTTACTGTTTTAGGATGTGTTCTTACTGTTTTAGTAATCTCTTCCTAACTTTTATTTCTTTACAGGATAACAGAAACCCAGTGGATCTTTCTCCGAGGTCACCACCATTTCGTTTGATGAAGCATTCTGTCTGTCTCAGGAATCACTTTCTAAACGCTTGTTTTTTTAACCCAGGACAATGCAAACCCAGAGGATTTTTCTTCCAGGTCACCACCTATTCAGCCGTATTATGATGATACCGAGTTTAGTGAGAATGTGGATCTCACTCCCATGTCAACACCAACTCAGACTTGTTATCAAGATCCTGATTCACAGCTACCCACTCAAATTCTGTCTCGCAATAGTACACAAAAGGTAACACTTTACCTTTGAAACAATAGTACAAATACAGGAATAAAATTTTGTGTTGACAGGCTGTTAATGTATTCCTAACGTTTTGTAAGGAACAAATTGATAAAGATCTGGTAGATGATCCAAATGTTACCAAGTCACCAACTCTGGAAAAAGATCAAGCTGAAACATTAAATGTTGAGGTAAACAACAATTTACATGTTTTCATAATGTCCTGTGATTCATAAATTGAAAAAGAAGTTGTTGAATGAACAGGATGTTTCCAAGTCTCCAACTATGGAAAAATCTCAAGATAAAACAGTAGAAGATGGCCATACTTGTTATCAAGATCCTGATTCACAGCTACCCACTCAAATTCTGTCTCGCAATAGTACACAAAAGGTAACACTTTACCTTTGAAACAATAGTACAAATACATGAATAAAATTTTGTGTTGACAGGCTGTTAATGTATTCCTAACGTTTTGTAAGGAACAAATTGATAAAGATCTGGTAGATGATCCAAATGTTACCAAGTCACCAACTCTGGAAAAGATCAAGCTGAAACATTAAATGTTGAGGTAAACAACAATTTACATGTTTTCATAATGTCCTGTGATTCATAAATTGAAAAAGAAGTTGTTGAATGAACAGGATGTTTCCAAGTCTCCAACTATGGAAAAATCTCAAGATAAAACAGTAGAAGATGGCCAGATTGATAAAGGGAATTTGGAAGATCCAGCTGGTAACGAATCTCCTGTTCTGGATGATAATTCAGTATATGATGAGGTAAGAATTTCTGTTTATTTTGTTGGTTTGGCAATAAACTATTATACACTATTAACAGATTAATGGAAGTTTTTATTATGTTTTGCAATGGACAGGGTTATCGAGATTATTTAAACAATTTGGTAAATAAGATTTGTACCAAGACTCCTAATCAGGTAACATATATACATATACAGGAAGCAGTACCAAAATTGTTAAAAACATGTTGAAAGTGTCTTTTTGATAAAAATCTATTGTATAGTCTTTGACGTAGGATTCTACAGAACCTCTTACGGGAAGTACTACACAACCTCTGACGGGAAGTACTACACAACCTCTGACGCCAACACAGCCTATAGTGGATGACCACAGAGTGTTTGAATTGCTGAAAAGAGTTGAAGCATATTACAAAGACACCTGGTGTAAAGGAAGTATTAGGACCCTGATGCTTGGAAGCAAATACATGGTTTATCTAACTGATACCACTGAAGTTGTTGAGTTCCATGCAAGTCAACTACGAGCAATTGAAGAGGAAGAGGACAATGTAAATGTTTCATTGTCTGCTAATCAGCAAAGTCAGGAACAACCATCAGAACCAGTAAGTAATAAGGTAAAATTAAGACAATTGAAATAAAATGTTTCATAACCTTGTTTTTTAACATTTTTTATTCTTTCAGGAAGTTCTTGATCCAGATGAACAAATCCCTCCTGAAAAGGAGAACAAGAAAAGGAAACAACCTGATGAGAATGAACCCTTTCTGAGAAGGAGCAAACGAGAACTCAAAAAATCAAAATCGACTAAGACTCCTTTCAAAGCAAGAAATCATGCATTAGTGGTAACACCAAAGATGAATTTAGCTGTGGATCCATTCATGAGTCCTGGATTCTCTCGTTATTCAAAGCTTGTAGACTGGATGAAATTACGAGGCAAAGATGCAAGGTTAGAGTGTAAATAACTAAATATTTAACTATGTAGTTGTGATCTTGTTGTGGTGACTAACTAAATTTTAATATTGTCCACAGACCCCTTGTAATTGATGGATGTAAGGTGACTAAACAATTTTTTGAAAGCATCGAAAATCCAGAACATTCGCTGGATACAGAGGTAAATATTTATTGTATACAAATCATATTTTGTTATGAAAGATATGATTGTGTAACATCAATGTTATTATTCATTCTTTTGGTTTTTCTCAGCACATAAGTGCAGCTTTACAAGTGTTGCAATCCCGAAGAAACGAGAATGCTGCTTGGTTCCATAATAACCGGCTTCCACAATCTTGCTTCTGCTCAATGGAATTCTTCTCTAGATTGGATGTTGTTTATGACAGATTCAAGAAGCCTTCTCAACCCATAAAGCGTTTAGTTTTCAAGAAAGAGATAACTGAAGTTGTAACAGGTAAATTCTTCTCTAGTTTTCAATGAGATTCTTCTCTAGTTTGGATGTTGTTCATTCTTTGTGTTATTAAACTGTTATCCTGACAGGTGAAAGCTATCCTAAAAGGAAATGGGATAAGGAATTGGAGGTCGTGTATGGTGTTACACGTACCACACAAGTTAGACATTGGATAGGAATGGTTATAAACCTCAAGAAAAGGAGGATCACATTCTACAGTTGCGGTCTTCCTTCTGAGGATATCAATGCCTGTTTTGTTCAAGTGCAAAAATATGCAGGTATAATCATATTTGTAGTGATTATGTATTATTTATGTTTGTTTTTACTGATTTTGGGTTGATTATCTGTTGCCATTTGATGTAGAGATGATTCCAGCCTTGCTTGAGGAAGTATCTAATGAAGCTTTGAATGATGTTACACCATTTACTGTAGAGCAGGCAAAAAATATTCCAAAGACTAGTTTACACTCCAACTGTGGTTTCTTTGTGGTGAAGATGTTAGAGTGCCACTCCCTGGGGATGACAAATCTGTCAGGAATTTCTGATGAGAGATCACAAGACATAAGATCAAAGTTAGCTTGCGAAATCTTTGAAGAGTTTATCGAGAATTAAAGGTAAAAATGTCATCTAGTTGAAGAAGTTGAAGATACTGCTGTTGCTTTTGTTTATCAAGTTGAAGAAGTTTAAGATACTACTGTTGCTTTTGTTTTTCAAGTTGTAAACCTTTGATTTTATGTTGACTTGAAACCTTTGACTTTAATGTGAACTTGCAATTTGATATTACTGTTGACTTGAATGTTATGTTCGTATTTTAGTAATTCAGGAACCATTTACACAATTTCTGGAAGTTCTTCCATATTTATGGAATTTCTGAACCCTTTATTCAGTAAAACGTATTACACATTTAGGAAGATCTTCCTAACCTATTTTTAGAATCTAAATCCTAAGTGCAAGCATTCTTCTTAGTGGTTACACATTTAGGAAGATCTTCCTAACTTTATTTGATAAGATTAAATGAATTCATAAACGAACAAGTTCGAACAGATAGCCCAAATGGTTTATACACTTCGTTCACTACCCACACAACGACCCTCATGTCCTGAGTTCGATTCCTATATGGGAATTTTTTGATTTATGATTTTGAAATGTTATTTGATAAGATTAAATGAATTCATAAACAAACAAGTCCGAACAGATAGCCCAAATGGTTTATACATTTCGTTTACCCGAGTACACAACGACCCTCATGTCTTGAGTTCGATCCCTATATGGGAATTTTTTTCTTTTGCTGTTTTCAATAAAACATATCAAATATTTGGGAAGATCTTACTAACCTAGCCCTTTTTAGTAAGACAATTAGTAGAAGCCCAACAAAAAAAGTAAAGCCCAACAGTGTGTACGCATTACACTACGAATTCCATTGGTCTACGTCATCTCTGCAAACGTCTTTTCATTTCGGAGCTCTAGGAATTTTAAGAGACGCCACTCTACGAATTATTCTTTCTGTTTTGTCTATTTAAGAGAGATGTGTTTTTTCTACAGTTTTGGCCTAATCAGAAGTCATCTTCATCATAGAGAGACGAGAAAATCCATATTTCCAAGAAATCTTCTTCTTCTTTTCCACAAAATCTTCTTCTTCTGTTTTTTTTCTAATGGGTTTCAAATTTAATCTTCTTCTTTCCACAAAATCTACAAGAAAATCCATATTTCGCAAAAGAATGAAGGCGGTTCGTTGCAATATACCTCATCTTCTCTCAGAAATCATCCACAACATTATGCTCAGGAAAAGTGAATGTTCATATACCGAGTACGTCATTTCAAAAGCGGTTTGTCGATCTTGGAAATCCATTCTGGAGACGCCTTTGTTTCTGCATGAGGTAGATTTGGTGGAAATGCAAACTCCTATCAGACGTTATCCAGGTTTCTCTAATTTTAGGGAACGATGTCTTCAAAACGGTAATCTCTCTGCTCTGTACTTGTTGGGTCTTAGCGAAATGTTTAGAGCAGGAAATAGAGAAGTAGGTTTCCAATTGATTCGACAAGCAGCAGATGGAGGTTATGATCTTGCTATATACGCAAGGTCTTGTCTTGATAGAATCATGAACCCGTCGGATCAGTATGATGGAGAGATTTCAAAAAAAATTGCCCTGAAATGCAGAAGGAAGCTTTATCTTGATAGTACTCCACGGCAGAGGTATCAACTTCCACAGTGGTTTGAGGAAGCAAAAGCCAATATCGATATCTACAGTGTCAATGACTGTAACTGTGCTCCATATGTATGGGTAATTCGAAGAAAGGGAAGAGGATCATGTCTAAAGTGTTTCTGGACGGAGGAGAAATGGTATTTTGCAGACAAGTTGACCAAAATTGTTCTTGTTTGGCCAAATTAAGCAAAATCCAAAAGATGGCTTTTGTTTCTTGTTTTTTCTTTTTTGGATTACATTGCCATGTTTAAACTTCTTTTTTTGGATAATTCTCTTTGTTGTTCTTCATTTTGATAACATGGCATGATTTATTTCAGTTAATGTTGTTCTTCAAGTATGGTGGCCATTTTAGTATGTTCAGAATTGTTTGAAAATAAGTACTTAAAAACAACAAGTCATAAATCTGGAAAGCCTTACAAAATCAAAAATCAAAATCAAATTTATATGGTGGCCAGTTTACAAAGCCCATTTACAAAAGTCCTAAGAACCAAACTGAAAAGATTTACAAAAACATTAGAAAACCTTTCAAACTGGAACACTTGGTGTATTATTATAGTAAGTTGAAAGTGGTATATATTAACAACAATTTTAAACATTCTGAAAGGCCTTACACATTTTAAGGAAGGTATTCTGAATGTTTTCTCATTCATAACTGGAAATTGAAACCTTTCAGGAAACAATAAATCAGTTTTAGGAACGCATTACTTAAAACCTGTAATCGTTTTCAACCAACATTTAAAAGAGATGATAAATTTTTGTTCCTGTAACGATAAAAACATGAAATGTTCCATCAAATAATTTTGAAAACACTTCTAAATGATCAATTTTGGTACGAGCCCAATAAAATATGAAAAGCCCATTTACAAATGATCATTGAAAACACTTCTAAATGATCAACAAGTTGCACTACAGTAAATCACATTAATTAACTGTCAGTTCTACTCATTACACTACGAGTTCCAATACTTTACGTCATTGGTGGAAACGTCTTTTCATTTCGTTGCTCTAGGTATATCAAGAAACGCGATATATCGTTTTTGTCTTGTCTAAATAAGAGATATATATAGCTTTTGATATAATCAAAAGTCATCTTCATCATAGAGACACGTAATTCATGTCTCTTTGTTTAATAGTATGCGTCTTTTCATTTCGTTGCTCTAGGAATTCATGTCTCTTTGTTTCTTTAAAACCGCCTTTCCACTCTATATAAAGAACTGTTTTCTATAATTGTCATAACAGTGCTCATCTTCGAAAGGCAAATATGATGGACGATTACTGGTATTTACCAGCACACAAAAGGTATCATTACGAGACACGTTCAGTTACAAGGGCAAGAAAAGCCATCAAGCCTTTCAATCTTCTTGCACTGCCAGAGGATCTAATCATGAAGGTACTCATTCATACTTGCGAGGATAACTTTATGGATTTCAAGCATTCGAAGATAACATGTAAAACAGTAAGAGATATGGCGGAAAGAGAAGAATTCTACCAATCCGTTGATCTAGTGCGTGCGCGCAGAAACTATATTGGTGTAACTGATGGTTTCATTCATAAGTGTTACCAAGCGGATAACACATCAGCCTTGTTCATGAAAGGAATCTCTGACTTCCTGTACACTGAAAGTCAAAACGATGGAATTGAAGCAGTGAAGAATGCAGCCAATCGTGGTTATGAAGTGGCGATATACTCATACGGTATGATAAGGAAGACATTTAATAAAGATGGTGACGATGAGTTATTTGGAAAGTTCGAGTTCACAAGAGCATCTGCTGAAAAACTTAGACAGATTGTTAGAAAAATTAGCCTAAGAGCTTATCCTCCAAGACAACCGCCAGAATTCATCACAGCAAGGACTTTCCAACTCAATATGGAAGGAGTTTATAATTGCTCTTGTGCTACACTTACAAACTGGATATCCCCGTGGAGTGAAATTGAAAAAGAAGGTAACATGTGCGACAATTGTTTTTGGGATATATAAATGGAGTACTTCTGCAGAGTCATTCCAGATACCTTTGATAAGTGGACATCAGGACAGGGCCCGAACATTTGGGGTTTAAACTGATTGTTTGTTGGGCTTGTTTTTGCTTTATTTCTTTTTAAGATCTATGAACATTTTGGTTGTAACAGAAGGATATTTGAAGTCTTAATGCCTAATATTTATTAATTATGTTACAAATCAAATCTAAATGTTAATTGTTCAGCAATCATTGTAATCTAACAAATTTTGTTTAGCAATGAAATACACATATTCAGGAAAACTTTCATACATGATAATCTAAAAGATTCTTAAACACATATAATGTTGTATAGGTAAATGCAACATCATATAAGGCTACCAGAATAATATATGATTATATTCCTACACTTGAATTTAAGACGTTCTTAAATTAGAATTTGTTGTATAGGTAGTTGCAAAAGTCCAATTATATAGTTTAGGAAAGCTTTACTGAATATGTATGAGAAAGATAAATAATATGTTGAATGTTAGTAGAACATGGTTATTCAGTAAGGAAATACACATATTCAGGAACATTGTTCTCTCACTCTAATAGAAAATGATATTCAGAAAAAACATTTTACAAATTTTGGAAGATTGTCCAAAAGCATTCCATAAGAAGCACACACCAAGTATCTAAGGTCATTACATCATAAGTCATAACATCAATTAAAACTTAGCACATATGAGAAGAAGTACAAACAGAAGAGCAAATGCCACCAACAGAATATGTGGTACCATTGCAGCAAACGACTTATTATTGGTTATCAAAACTTTCTCTAGCTTTGCAATCCTTTCTTCATTCTCTACCTGAAGCTTCCTCAATGCATCAATCTTGTCATGAGCTTTTATAATGTCATCACGCATTGTCTGTGATTCACCAATGGTCAAGAACTGCATTTTTAATGACATTTCAGCAAAATCACTCTTAAGAGCGACCAAATCTTCTGTCACAGCCTCGTCCCACCATTTCCAAATATGACATTCTCCATCATCAGAATTAGAACAAGTAAAAAACCTTCTACCCGGATTCAATTGAGAATAACATGTCTTTAGTATGGCCTTACGTCCGCAATAGCAAACCGTAAGCATCCCATTTTCTTCAACAACAGCATTACCTACAGAATCAGAATCAGCAAGACTGTAATCATTTTCTTCAACAATCAGCCGTACCTAAATTGACTCATGTTACCAACAACAGACTTACCTACAGCAGCATTACCTACAGAATCAGAATCAGCAAGACTAGCACTTGAACTTGATGGCTGGCTATAACTATAACGGCCCATATCTGTCAAGATTGCAATCACAATTCATAAATACCTGAGAACCCTAGTTTCAAATAGGAAATACTTGAGATATCAAAGAAATTGCGTACCTGATTGGCCCAGTAATTTAGACAGAGAATACAAATCGATTTCCCAGAAATGATGAAGAAAATGGAAGAGAATCTGGCTCGATCCCCTTTTAAAGTTTATTTCCGGATCTACAAAGAGTTTCGTCGAAGAGGATTAAGAGCGATAAGATCTTATTTGGTTTTGAATCTGAAACGTTATTTGATAACACTAAATGAATTCGCAAACTAACAAGTCCGAATAGATAGCTCAGATGGTTTATACAATTCATAAACTAACCGCGTACATAACGTCCCTCATGTCCCAAGTTCTAATGTATTACACTTTAGGAACGTCTTCCTAACCTATTTTTAGACTCTAAACCCTAAGCGCAAACATCTATACCCTAAACCACTACTGGATGAACCCAAGCAAAATAGTGTATATACTCTTTCTAGTGGTTAAAATCTATACCCTAAACCACTACTTGATGAACCCAAACAAATTAATTAAAACTATGGAATAGTGTATATACTCTTTCTAGTGGTTAAAGTCTATACCCTAAACCACTACTTGATGAACCCAAGCAAATTAATTAAAACTATGGAATAGTGTATATACTCTTTCTAGTGGTTAAAATCTATACCCTAAACCACTACTGGATGAACCCAAGCAAAATAGTGTATATACTCTTTCTAGTGGTTAAAATCTATACCCTAAACCACTACTTGATGAACCCAAGCAAATTAATTAAAACTATGGAATAGTGTATATACTCTTTCTAGTGGTTAAAATCTATACCCTAAAACACTACTTGATGAACCCAAGCAAAATAGTGTATATACTCTTTCTAGTGGTTAAAATCTATACCCTAAACCACTACTTGATGAACCCAAGCAAATTAATTAAAATTATGGAATAGTGTATATACTCTTTCTAGTGGTTAAAATCTATACCCTAAACCACTTGTAAACCCTAAACCCCAAACAAATTAATGTACACTCTCGAATAACAAAACCACCCCTTTTTAGGGGATATTCTGCAAACCATTCATCAAGAGTTTCCTATCATCTTTGTAAAAGTTGTTCAATTGAATTCAAGACTGCGCTTTCATGATAAATTAGTATGTTATTTTTTGAACTCAAACTACGTCATTAGAAATCAGATAAGACGTTCATCTCTTAAATTACTCATTTTCTGGAACTCATAATATATATTCAGGAAGCTATACCAAAATAATTTTAAAGAAATTTGTTCATCTTAATTCGAAACAATTGTCCATCATTCTTTTGGTTTGTGTAATTACTTGGATTACCGTCAATATTTTAGTTAAATCAATTTATAATTTGTCTCATAAACATTTGACAATAAGGTTTGAATACAAAAGTTTTTTGAATTAATAAGAAACGGGACAAACATTCTTAAAACATAAATATCATTACAACAATATAAAGAGAGATGAGGTACATAGATTTAGTCTTAAATAACAAACGATGGCAAAACATAAATATTCATAATAAAATGTAATTTCAGATAGTAGCATGCTCCCTAGTCCACGCCTCAGCAAGGGATTTGAACACAACATTGTCCGATATGTAGAGGTCGGCAATTTCATTAACAACCTGATCATCTTCTCCAACTTTTGGTTCTTTCAGCAAAGAATGAATTGATTCCAGAAGTTTTGGAATGGTGTCCAGAATTGTCTACTCCCTCAAGGCCATCAACTTAGGAATTAAAACGTACCCATTTTTATCAATGTTTGGATGATAGACCTTTGTTTTAAAGAAGAACCTTGGTGGTTTGAAAGGATATTCAACAGGAAACCAAAGATAAAACTTGAACACGCCTCCTTCGTATGGAGAATTTTCAGGTCCAATCATCATGCCTTCCCATTTGTAAAAGTCATCTTCAACCGGACCAATGCTAACAAATGGAAGTGGATTCTTCTCCAAACTTTTCAAAGCCTTCTTAACATGTATTTGTAGGAGCGACATGATTTCCTGAATGAAACGCAAGTAACATGTTTAGATATAAATATATATATATATATATATATATATATATATATATATATATATATATATATTTCTGAATTACAACAACATATGGATACGCATGCAACATTTTTAGAAAAAACACATGTAATTGTAAACTCTTCAACCTCTCTCTTATAAAGCGAAAGAAAGCATTAAAAATTGAAATTGTATTTAGAAACTGGCCAAATGAAAGATGAAAGAGATACATAATTGTAAATGAGAAAGAGACAGAGATACCTAAACTCGAAGAATGAAAGGAAGAAACAAGTAAAACTAATCGATATATTTTTATATGTAAATGTGACTCTATATATAGACAAAGGAAATGGGTGTCCAGTCGACTTTGGTAATAGTGAACCGATGCAACTTTTAAAACAATCACTGACAAGTTACATCTTTCCAATTCATTCATCTTTGACCAGTCACACACATTCCAACATGTAACTTTTCAGATAAAAACAATGGGTAACCGTAAATTTTGAAACCGATAGTTTTCAGAAAGCAGTATTAAATTAAATCTATAATTTTATAAATTTGTTCAACTTTTGGTCGTCGGACTTGAATGATATTCATAAAGCAAACTAACTTGTATATTATAGTACATCTCAATGAATATAGATGAAACTATTACAGTTATTCAGGAAGGTCTTCCAAAATTATTTAATTTAAAAAAATAATAATAAATTGTCAACTAGGTTCGAACTTGGGACATGAATGATATGCAATTATGTTATTTAGGCACTAGGCTAAGTTAATACTTCGAATATTCTACTAAGTTTTAATTATATATATATTGATAACAACTAATAAAATTCTGGAAGGACTTACACTTTTCAAGGAAGGTATTACGAATATTTTTACATTCGTAACTGGAAATTGAAACCTTTCAGGAAACAATAAATCAGTTTTAGGAACGCATTACTTAAAACTTTTAATCGTTTTCAGCCAACATTTAAAAGAGACGATACATTTTTGTTCCTGAAACGAAAAAAACATGAAATGTTCAATCAAATAATGTTGCAAACACTTATAAATGATAAATAAAGGGAGAGTATCATATTGAGAAGAATAATTCGGAAAGTAATGTATGATGTGTCATCCTCGTAATCCTTGCAAGCATCCATGTGTAAACTCCAAATCTTATCCTCATATCGCTGTTCTGCAGGTGCTCTTGTTATGGCCAGGAACACCACATCTACTGCACTTATGTGATTTGGATTTAGAACCTGGAACTCCAAACTCTCCAACTGATCTGATCCTCTTAGTTGGAGGTCTGCCACTGCTTTGTTTAGTCTTTGGTGGTGGACATGAATAGCCAGCCACAGCCTCTGGATACTCACATGTACTCAAATCTCCACAAGGATGTATGCTTTCAGCATAAGCTTTAGCAAACACTTCTGCGGAGTAGAAAGCATCCACATATTTGTTCTCATCCAACTTTGAACGCTAAGCAGCAGCAATAGCATGAATGCAAGGAATCCTATCTATATCAAAAACATTGCATGTGCAATGCTTCTGTTCCAGATTCACAACAAACTTCCTAGCTTCATCTTTAACCTCAAACACATATCTATCAACCTGGTAGACATTAAGTGTCATAGCAGCATCATATCTTGATACCAGCTTCTTCACTACGCGAGGTGTAACAATACTCTCATTTTTCTTGGCAGCTTCCCGGCGCTCGTGAAACCATGTCGTGAGCGTCAATCTAATAGTCTCCAGCAGTGAGATTATTGGCAACTCACGAGGCATTTTTAACATCGAATTCAGAGACTCTGCAATGTTTGTGGTCATAATATTGTACCTGTTCCCTGGAGCATAGCAACGAGCCCACTTCCTGACATCTGCGTCTACCAAATACTTAGCTAAGCTTGGACTTCCATCTCTTATATCACTAAACAGAGCATTGAACTCATGGACTGTATAGGCATTAGCAGCAGACTCTACCAAAGGAATCAGTCCGGTTTTTCCATACCTCGTTTTGATGTTATTTATCAGATGAATCCTACAAATCCCATGATGTGCACGAGGATAAACATTTGCAAGACCTGCTGCGATACTTTGAGCCCTGTCAGAAACAAAAACAAGGTCTTCTGCATCAGGGATCATAAATGTCAACCCTTTGAAAAACCAAGACCATGCCTCTTCGTTCTCCGAATCTACAATTGCAAATGCTAGATAAGTGGAAATTCCCATCCTGTGCACTAGCTCCTAGTAGAGTCCCCTTAAACTTTCCCTTGAGGAAAGTACCATCAACAGCTATAACTCTCCTCATCAATGAAAAGCCTCTTAGTGATGCTCCAAATGCAACAAATGTATAATTACTGAAAATTAGTAATAAAATTATATATTATAAAAACACAAGATACATAATTTATTATAAAATCATAAATACAATTATTAATATATAACTATAAATATAATTCCTAATAACCATCAAAGAAGAAAAAATAATACAATATAGATACATGTGACTTAATTTGTTGCAAGGCTCAACACAAGCATCTCCGGTCGGAGCTCATTAACCATGCCTCGTCCAGCATCTTCCTTGATGCTTATGTTTTTTGTGAGAAATGAAAACAAGTTGTGCCTTGTTCTGCTCGATCAGCTAGGTCACATAGTTAAGGCCATACTTGACAACAACAGGCTTCTTAGATTCAGATTGCTTTCCCTCAGCTTCAGCTTGAGCCTTCTTGACAAGGCGATCTTTCTTGGTAGCTTTGGCGGCTGCTGCGAAACCCATTGCATGAGCTTAGTATGAGTGACCATGAAGCAGGGCTTTAAACTACAACCAATAAAGAAAATTAGATAGATAGCTTCAATCCGAATCAGAATCAGATTTTTGATACGGGCGAGCCTTTTACTTTCGTTTTCTTACCTTTGAATCTCCAGAAAATGATTCGAATACAGCGTCTTTGGCAAGAGTGTCAGCCAAGAGAAACATGTCCTAGAAAAACCCATTTGGTCAGCTTCAAAATCTAGCAGACGACATAGATATTTTTCAGTCAGCTGAAGATGTTTGCGGCACAAGTCTTTGAGCTACATAGACTGATAATGTTACGCTGTAAATAGCTAGATTGTTTCATGTGATCTGACCATGAACCTTAACATGATACAGGTTCAAAAATGTGCTGCGAAATTGCCAAACTTGGTTCTTGAAAGTTAGCTTAGTGGCATAAGACGTGGTACAATGGCTGATTCAAAGGTTAACAAGCCAAACACCGATGAATATCCAGAGCATATGAAGCCAAAGCTTCCTCTACCTTCCATAAGCAAAGAGCTCATGACCACAATTTGGCAACAACAGCTGCTTGCTCCTCCTGGAAACCAATGGTTAGTTCCTGTAATGTCTCCTTCAGAAGGTCTGGTCTACAAACCATACATGGGACCATGCCCGCCTCCTTCTTCAGCTTTCATGGTTCCGATTTATGGACAAGACACGGCATCCAGGTTCCCTGTTTCTACTCAATTTAGCCACAACTACTTCCCACAGCCTAACGCACTTGACCAGAAAAACCCATTTGGTCAGTATAATACCTAGAAAGACTTGTTCCTAGACTCTCTGATGGAACAAAATTGTGAAAGAATTAAACTCTCAAGAGAAATTTCTCAGATTCACGTGCACCAAATCTAGCCAGAGCATTCCCATCCAACATGTTATCATCCAAATCCTTGACCACCCTATCAGCTGCAGTAAGACAAGATAAAATTTAGCAACCAACAACGAACAAGATATTAAACCAAAGTCAGTGGCTCAGTGCAATAGACAGTTGCTGATTCTTAGCTGTTAACCCGATGAAACCTTGACGTATTGATATATCATGGTTTTTACCCACTTTAGACCATGATATAAGTGTGTTTTAGTGTCTTTTTGTGTTCTTTCAGAGTCTTTTCAGGTATTTATTAGGTACAAGCATATTTGGAACATATTTGGCGATTATGACGCTTTCTGGAGCAATTAGGATTATTTGGCCGAGACATAGAGTTCACTGTCTATATTTCAGAGATGCGTCGATCGTTGCACTCTTGGCATCGATCGTTGCATATGCGAGTTGGGCCAAACGACGGTTTAAGTGAAGAATACTGAAATTGCAGTTCTGCCCAGAAGTTCCTAATATTTACAGAAAAGCCCCAATTCGTGTTTTAGGTTATAAATAGAGTTTTTAAGCCATTGTTTAGGCAGAGCTTACACAGCTAAGTTTTATTGTATATTCAGAGAGCCTTAGGGGCTGGTTTTGTTCTCGAAAGAGACTTAATTTTGAACCCCTGTGGATTATTCTGTTTAATGATATTTGGTTTTCTATTCATGATGTTTTCTGTTTCGATGAACATGTCTGAGTAGTTTACCTGTTAGGTTGCAGGATTCTCGTTAGGGATTTCAGAGAATTATAGTTAAATCAATCAATAGGGATTCATATCTGCTAGTTCTTTATCTAAATTGATCTTAAAGCTTATTCTGAAGTAGCTAATCAGAATTATGATGTTAGGTTGATTAATGCAGCGGAAGTTGGGTAATTTAACTAGAAAGAACTTAGATAAGCAATTAAACTTCTCGCAAACGGAAGTTTGGTTTAGGTTAATTGTGAACATATCAAACTTGGAATTAATGCTGGTTTAATCTGTTAGTTCTCGCAAACGAAAGTTTGGTTTGCTGCACTTAGACTTAGAGAAGTATCGCAAAGGAATTTGGTTAATTCTATATCTGTGTTTGAGTTCTAGAACATTTATTGATTAGATCTAGATTGATTGGTTACTTGCGTTCCTGATTTCCTGAGAACTCCTGAAACCTAACGCTTTGCCCTCTTGCTTACAAACGCACTTGACTCGCTTTGCTATTTTGTTTACTGCTTTCATACCTGCTTCGCTTAGTTGAATCTGAATTGCTAATAATCTATTGTGTGACTGAGAGTCCTTGTGGGATTCGATACCTTATATACTACGATTGCATTGACTGTGCACTTGCAGTAGAATAGGGATAAAACTTACAACCTATCAAGTTTTTGGCGCCGTTGCCGGGGACTCTTTGAGTTCACCGATAGATTTAGTACTAGGATTTAGACTAAGGATTCTTTTTAATTTTATTGTTTACTCACGTTCTCGTTTCTTTGGTATTGCAGGAATCGCATTGCATCGATCGACACGGTCCTGTGTGTCGATCGACACTGATTCGTAAATGTATCGATCGTTGCTCACCTGCATCGATCGACACGAGGCGAGAACAGCGATGCCAAGATCTGAGACGTTTGATAGGTTCCGCGCCATGGAACCTGTGGTTTTGATTCGCGGTGAAAACGGCGTTCTACGAGACCAAGAGGGTCATATATGCAACGCAAAAGGTCAGAAAATAGATGGGGAAGATAGATGACATCCACGACATCTTACTAAGGGAAAGACAGTTCCGAGAAGATGCGAAAACTGAAAGATTTGCAGAGGTAAACTATGTGGCTGGAGCTGACTTTTATGGACATACATTGGGACATCGGCAGAGACAAGATTCTAGGTGTGCTCAAGGATCAAGAGATCATAATTATACTTCCTATCTAGCACCTCCTACACAAAGGAGCAGACTAGAGATGATGATAGAGCAATCAATTGCAAAACAACAGCAGAACACAGTTTCCTTCAGCTCGAAGCTTGAGAGCCTGTACACTAATCTGAATGAGAAATTTGAATCCTTGAACACTCGTATGAAGCAGCTGGACACACAGATGGATCAGGTTTCAAGTTCTACCCCAAGGAAGGATGCTCAAGAAGCTCATGCCAGCTACATTCCCATTCAGGATGACCACAGGATGGATCAGGGACCATGTCTAGCAGTTAAGGCTGTGGAATTTGTGGAAGACAGAGGGGAATTTGATATTGAATTACCTGAGTTTAAAAGCTTCGACGGACCTGACTCAACAGAGATTGACATGGATCTCTTGACTTGGATAGTTCAGATCGATGCGGGACCAAACCAAGGGGAGAAATTTGAGTCTGAGATAGCTGGAATAGATCGAGAAGCGGATGAACCCGAAACTGTAGTTGAAACCCGAGCTGAGACAACTGTGTCGATCGTTGCACCATATGCACCGATCTTTGCACCCCGAAAGAAAGCAGTTTCACTCATATCTCATGGAGCTGCTGAAGAAAGAATCTACAAACCTCCATTACCGTTTCCGAAGGCTCCCGTTGAGTCTAAAGATGTGGTTCAGTGCGCAGTGGTGATTGACAAGAAGATAGTGGTTCCGCAGGAGCCTACTCCAACATCTTCAAAGCTTAAAACTACTCATAAACAGAAGGCTCCGAACAACAAATCTTTGCCAAAGGTAAAGCATAAATCCTCTAAGTTTAAACCTCCTGAATCCACTGTTTTGAATGCAGGAAAAAGCTTTAAAACACCCAAGTGTCGATCCCACCCAACATTCCTCCCAACGTTCCTTGGACGACATCATGCTGCTGCTGCTTACACACCACCATGGATGATAAGGCATTCACAGAGGCACTCGAAGTCTCTGTTGAAACCTCCATCAGTCTGACCTCTTTTCCAAAAAGGCAAGCTAATGACTTAAAACAAGCGCTGAGTGGGAGGCAACCCACTGTTAGGTTTATTTGTTTTCCCTTTTCATTTTTACTATTTCTCTTAGGACTTTACGTTTTTATTTCTTTTTGCTAGTTTTTAGATACATAACACAAGTCTAGAGCTGTGTGACGATCGTTGCCTTTATGTGCAACGGTCGTTGCAATTGGGTTAATTCGGAAATTAAGGTATGTTGTGCTAAACCGGAATCAATCTGATTCGGCCAGCATCGATCGTTGCTACTAAGCAACGATCGTTGCACCCACGACCAGGTAAGTTACCTTAAACCCTTTTCTTCTCTCTTTCTTCTCCATTTCTCGCCGCCGATAACACCGAGAAGCTCCACCTAAAATCTTCATTTCTCCATCGATTTCTTCGATTCGAAGCACTATTTCACTTGTTTTTACGTCCCCAATTCATTTCTCTTACTCATTTCTCACGAAATCAAGGTAATGCACTTCGATTTTCGAATTTTCGGATTCAATTTTTAGGGTTTTTAGAATTGGGAATTTTGGGTCGAAATTGATGAATGCACGCTAAATGGATAAGATTTAGGTTGTTAGGTGATTGATTATTGCCGATTTTACGAGTTATTGCACGATTTGGAACGAATTTCGTTTACTGATTGATTGCGGCCAGAATCGCCCTGCAACGATCGCTGCCTTAGTGCAACGGTCGTTACTCGACGATTCTGGGGAAATGTTCGATTACGCGAAATCGCCCTGCAACGATCGATGCCTTTGTGCAACGGTCGTTGCACGACGATTTCACAGAGAGTTTGCCGTGACTAATTGTTCGAATTTTTGTTTTACAGATGGCAACTCAAAACCAATCCCGCAAGCGCAGAGCAACAGCCGCAAGCGGCGCACGAGAGCGCATTCCTCCACCGGAGTGGCTACACAGACATTCTGACCCTCCTGCACCGTATCAGTTAGTTCATGCGACCATTGGAGCACCATGGCCAAGGGCAGAGAACCTTCGAATCCAGACTGACCGCAACTGGAACACGCCTATTAAGAAGCTGCTCACTACGACTGATTTTACAGAGAGACCGTTACATGAGTACTGGTATGAGTATGATATGCTGTTGTATAAAGGTTGGTGTGGTATGGAGATAGCGCCGACCAAGTTTGCTGATTACTCAACCTGTTACGGTCTCGGCATAGACAAGCAGGTTATGGAGTTATGCAGAGGCATTGGTCTGGGGACAATGCCGATGCAACCTTATGATCTATACCCAGAGCTGGTGAGACAGTTGCTTGCCACGTGCAGGGTTGTATACCCAAACCCAGATAGCAGGAATGCCCAAGGAGGCACATTCACTTTCATGTGTCTCGGAGCCAGGTATCGAATACCCCTTCTCGATATCTGTAGGATCTACGGGTTTAGCACTGAGCAGCCACGCACAGATATGTCCCTTCCATGGGAACCAGTAGAGGCTAGGAAGTTTTGGGATTACATCGGTGGTGGACGGTATCACTCACGACTCACACCGGTGATTCAGGTCAGGCATACGGCTCTCCGTTATGTCTTGCGTATCTTGGGACGCACACTTCTGTGCAAGCATGAGGCAAACAAGATGCGCAAGAATGAGCTGGAGTTTTTGTTCAGAGGATTGAGGGAGCAGTTCAGGGGTACCGATGTGAGAGACCCGTCCGGGAGAGTTAACCTAGGAGCTGTATTTGCTCATCATCTTTGCGAGTGATAACAAGGATTTTCAGATCCTTTGAGGTACCAATTCCTCAAGCTTATCGAAGTAGCTTTGAGGTATCGAACCTATTCTGGGACGGATAAAACCAATAAGTATACACTAAACCTTCAGAGTCAAATCTAATAATTCGGTTTTCAATTTCTAACGATCCTAACGGTTGCAAATCAAATATAAGTAAACAAAAGCAAGTAAACAAACGATTCAATCAATGACAAGAATAAGGCCTAAGGGTTAGGGTCAACGGATAGGTGACTCGGGATGATCAAGGGATCCTAATTCAAACTTCAAACAAGCTAATCTCTTAGCAAGGAACACACAAGCAAATTGGTTTAATCTCTTAACACCAATTCTTCATTTAATCTTAACTCAAGAACAAATCATCATTTGTGAATCAAAATTAAACGAGCATTCAAACAAGTTCCAATTAGCAACCAGTCACTCTAGACATACATTCTCATGCGCTAGAATATGAAAGTTCTAACAAAGCTAATTACTGGAATTTCATCGAACAGGTTGTGAACAAGAAATTCTAAACATCCTAATCAATGTGATCAAGATTAACTAGGCATTAAGAGCACTTTGCTAGATGAGATTTTAACAATTAACTACTAGAATTTCATTGATCACCCCTAGTCAACCTAATCCTACCCAACCCACAAGCCTATGGAGAACTACTCACAAATCATAACTAGATCAACAAAACTCATAGAAATAGAGTTGATCATGGTAGATTAGTGAGAGATTGAAGGATTTGTTGATGGAATAGTAATAGAAATCTAGATTGATCAAAGGATTTTTATGTGTTCTTACAAAAGAGTTTAGAACATCAAAAACTGCATAAGAAACAAAATAAAATAGGTTTTTGGCTTAAATAGTCTAAAGGGTGCGAGCCGGGTCAACCCGGAACAAACCGGGTGTTGACCCGGATCCAAGTGCAAATCTGGGGTCGATATCGGTCAGGTAGACCGATATGGTGACCGATATCGAGCCTCGGATTTTTCTGGGTTGAAGCATATCGGTCCACCTGACCGATATGTGGACCGATATTGAGGCTCGGACAAGCTGGGTTGAACCATATCGGTTGGCTCGGCCGATACGCCAACCGATATCAAGTCTCGGATTTATTTTGGTGAAGCGTATCGGTTGGTCCAACCGATATCCGGGCCGATATGCACTGCTTCTGCTTCCTCCTTGGTCCTTTGAGCTCCAAACTCCACATCCAAGCTCACCAATGCTCCTAGATGCCTCCATTCACCTGCAAAACACAAGAAACACTCCACATGCAAGCCTAAAATGCCTAATCCTAGTCCTAAACAACTCTAGACTCTAGATGTGACAATGACTCGACAAAATGGTATGAATGATGGGGAAAAGAACTCAAAACAAGAATTATATACAAGCCTAAATGCATGAAAATGTATGAATATCAATTCCCCCAAACTTAAACCTTGCTTGTCCACAAGCAAGCATAGGACTATCACAACAAGTTGGGGAAAAGGTTTGAAGGCGGAAGCTCATATCCAAAGACAAAACTGAGATCAACAAGTTCCAATTCGAGTCAACGTCACCAAGATGCAACCAAGTTAGGCTTACTCCAAAAATTTAGCCATGCTCATCAAGACAAAACTCTTAGCTCAATTCTCGACCTAGACAAGCATTCCTATCAACTAGCTCTTTAACATTCATTAGGTTTTTAAGTGGATCTTACTCAATGCAAGGTGATCAAACTCATTTGGCAAAGGGACAAGGTTTTGAGATTAAAGTGATCTCAATCAAAAGAGGGGTTTATTCCAAAAGCACGAAGGTTCTCTCATGAAAAAGTGAATGAGCTATAGTAAAATGCTAAGAGTTAGAGGCAATTGGTGCATACTAGGTTGATTTCCATCTACCCATGCCCCAATTACTTCTTCTCCTAATCTAGCCCACCTAGATGGATACTACCCTTGACCAAGGCTATTTTTGCCTCATCCCCTTTTCTCAATCAGACATTTTCAATCAAACTCCCCAAGGATCAATAAAGACTTTTCAAAACAGTGGCAAATCTTTTCTTTTTAAGTTAGCTCAAATCTTTCTTTAGCAATGGTCTCTTTTCTTTCTTTAAGGTGAGCCTTTGGCTTCTTTTCTTTCTTTAAGGTGAGCCTTTGGCTTCTTTTCATTTCAAAATATGAGACACTTTTCTTTTCTTTAAACACATAAGAGCTTTTCTTCTTTTAAAACACTTTGCCAACAAACATAAGATCCTAACCAAAACCCCTTTCATTCTTCCTTTTCTTTACTCTCTCTCTCTCCTTTCCCAATTCTTCCCCCAAACTTTGATCCTAGCCTATTGCAAAGCCAAAGACGTTGAGCTTGCACTATATGGAAATTTCTCCTAGTCGCCTCATACTCAACACTTTTTACCTAGCTCATTCAAAAAAATAGGCCTACCTCTCAACAAGAGTGTTTATGGTTTGAAAGAAGGGTGGTGAAAGGTGTGGAGTCTATTCAAGCAAGCGAGAGTGGTAAAAGGGATAAGAATGCTTGAATATTTTCAGAGTATCCATGAGTTTAACACACAAAGCATGAGCAAGATAATTAGATGTCATCATTAAAGTTCTCACTTAGGTAGAGCTAGTGTCAATTCAAAGCCTATTTCAGTTTCAAACCAAGTTTCAAAGCAAGCAATCCGAGCATGGTTCGTCTTAACTTTCTAGCCTTTCTTGAATTGCAATCTTAGGACAATCAACTAGCTCAAACAACTAGCATAAAGAACACGTCATCACTCAATCAGTCTTACAAGGAATTTCAATCATTGCTCCCTATGCATGCGTCCTATATGATGCAACTAGACTCGATCCTATGATGTTATTGCAACTACATGCTTTTCTTTTTGAAATTTTTTTTGAAATTTTTCAATTTTTTGGATTTTCTATGCCTTAGATGAATGCATGAGACTCAAGTGATAAAATCGAAAATAAGAACAAAGAAAACATGGTTAGCAACTAGCCTCTCCCCCAAACTTAGTTCACACCGTCTCGGTGGGAAAGTAAGCTCGAGAGAGAGACTCAACAAAAGGAGAAAAAGAAAGAAAAGAAGCTAAAATGCAAGTATGTACAAGTTGGAGTGTTACCTGGTCCAAGAGAAGGCGTATAGGTCGAGTGAACCTGGGCAGTGAGAGCGTATCGGCCTGGCCAACCGATACGCTAGCCGATATCAACTCTCAGATTTATTTCATGCATCCCGTATCGGCCTGGCCAACCGATACGGTGCCCGATACTGAGCCTCAGATTATTTTTACCATAACCGTATCGGCCTGGCCAGCCGATACGGAACCCGATATCGGCTCCTGCACCATTTTTCTTCATTTCCGCGGCCTTTGCTCAACTCCAACTGGCCTACAACCTCATCCTTAAGCCAAAACCTGACAAAACTCAAAGCAAAACATCAAAAATAACAAGCAAGAAACGTATGTACAAGGATAAACATGGGAATGTCTCCCAAGTGCGCTTTTGTTTAAAGTCGTTAAGCTCGACTGGTCAAACCGGTTTTTAGGCGGTTGAGGAGTGTGGCCTGCCTTTGAGATTGATGGCTAGGACCTGAGAAGTCAGCTCACCAAGATTAACCGAGTCACCTTGGAACCTTGGACTGATCGAAGCCTTTACAACCTTCGGAGGCATCTTTGTCACCATATCCACAACACTTTCTTTTGGAGTTTTTTCCTTATCAATGCTCAGCTTCTTCAAAGATTTGGACCCAACATACTCAGTCTTTGTGGTCATGAGAGGATTTCCAATAGCTCTATCCACCCCCTTCTTTTGAGCACGTCCCATGTGCTCACTCAATGATCCATAAGCGGTGGGTTTAGGCCAAACATCCTTGCCGACATTGGCAAATAACCTTGCCTCCTCTAACACATCATCTTCATTGGGAGAGAGGATGACACCACAAGTGTGAAGAGATGTGCTCCTCAAAGGGTAATAAGCCTTGTTGTCAACATTATTCAGCACAGCACATTTCTTTTTGAAGTCCAGACAAGCTCCAGTGGTGTTGAGGAAAGAAGTACCAAGTAAAAGAGGAAGTTGGGTACTCTTCTTCATCTTCATGACTATAAAGTCAGTTGGGATAGTGCACTCACCAATCTTCAGTGGATAGTCCTTGATCATTCCCATTGGAGTTTTTGAGTAAGAGTCTCCAAATGTAATAGAAGATGGGTACCTTTCCATGCTCTTAATCCCAAGAGATTCCACCATGTCAAGAGATATCACACTCACAGTAGAGCCGGAGTCACACAATGCGTCGTTAATCTTCAAGTCTCCCAAAGTACAACTGATTGTAAATTTACCTGGATTACCAAGCTTGGGAAGTACCCTTGGTGTTGTGTGGACAGTAGGCACAATATCTTCAGCAAAAATTGCAGTAGCACTCATCACCTTAGCTGGTGCAACATAGGGAGGCTTAACCACTGTTGTCTTCATCTCCTTGGGAGGAGCATGTGCAGCAGGAGGGAGTTCATACCCATAGAGAAGTGCTTCGATTTCATCAACCTCTCTTTCATGGTCTGGTTTCTCATGATCAACAGTAGAGAAGATTGCATTGCAGTAGTCTTTCGGGTTCTTCTCCGGGTTTCCAGGCAAGGTACCTTGAGTGCGAGATGTAGAGGCATTCTTGTTCTCCATGTTGGTAACCCTTGAAGTTAAGTTCTGAAGCTCACTCTTGAGATCCCTGACTTCCATAGCTCCTGAGGCTTGTCCTTGAAGAAGTTGCTGCATCATAGCCTTTAACTCATTATCAACTCCTGAGGAAGAAGAAGTTTGTGGTGGCTGCTGTCCAAAACCGGGAGGAAATTGCTGGTTGGGAATATATCCTTGCTGGCTTTGAAACTGAGGCTTATTTCCAAACCCTTGTTGGTTGGTGTATGGGACAAAAGGCTTTTGCTGCTGAGGAAAGCCTTGCTGCCCTTGTTGATGAGCTTGTCCTTGAGATGGAGCTTGAGGATAGACTTGGTCTTGAGGATTGGCTACATTGGGATTGCGGTATGAAAAGTTTGGGTGGTTTCTGTAGTTTTGGTTGAAGCCTTTATTGAAACCACCTTGTCCAGCAATGAAGTTGATCTCCTCTTGTGTCAAATCCTCATCATCATCATAAAGCTGAGGCTTAGAATCCTCATAGTGTCCCACAAAGCTGATGTTCTTTTGGCCAATGGAGATCATCTTGTCTAACTTCTCATTCAACGCTTTTATCTCTTTCTCATACTTCTCATCTGAAGATGATGATCCTCTATTAGTCCTTTCATAATCCTCGTTGTAGTTGCCATCACTTTGTGCTAGATTTTCAATCAGCTCCATAGCTGCATCTACTCCCTTGCCTAGGAAGTGTCCATTGCTGCATGAATCAAGCATTGCCCTCATTCTAGGAAGCACTCCGCGGTAGAGGTTGCTGAGTAGTGTTTCCTTGGTAAAACCATGGTGTGGGCACTGAGTGGTGAGCTTGTTGAACCTCTCCCAAGCTTCAGCGAAGCTCTCATTGTTTCGCTGTACAAACCCGGATAATTCACTGCGGAAACGGGCAGTCCTAGTAGGTGAGAAAAACTTCTTCAGAAAAGCTTTCTTCAGGTCACCCCAAGTAGTGATGGATCCCGGAGGGATAGTACTTTCCCAATCCTTGGCTCTGTCTGCCAAAGAGAAAACGAAGAGACGCATTTTCAACCCATCATCAGTTACACCATTCAACCTCGTAGTGGCACAAATCTTGTCAAAGGTGTCCAAATGCTGCAGCGGGTCTTCAGATGGTAACCCATGGAACTGATTGTTCTGCACCATGTTCATCACCATAGCTCGGATCTCAAAGTTATTGTTGTTCACCGGTGGTGGGATGATTCCATGACGGTTAGCATTTGTATCAGGTGTATCTCCATCACCAATGGCCCTAGCTGGCCTTTGTTGCTGCTGTTGTGGTTGCTGCTGCTGTTGTTGCTCATCCTCGTGGTTATCCATGACTCTTGGCTCAACACTTTCAACTTGAACAGCTCGTTCTTGTGCTCGTCGTTCCCTTACTAATCTTCTCTTGTGTGCTTCGATGTCGTAAACTCTTGCAACTAAGTTTGTAGTCCCTTTGCTGCGCAAGTTCATACACCTAGCATCAAGAAGAAAGAAAGTAGAAAATTAGTATCAATAACTTGAACTAAAAAGGAATAGAAAACGAATTGATATATCCAGAATCCCAAAACGGCAACGGCGCCAAATTGATAACAAGGATTTTCAGATCCTTTGAGGTACCAATTCCTCAAGCTTATCGAAGTAGCTTTGAGGTATCGAACCTATTCTGGGACGGATAAAACCAATAAGTATACACTAAACCTTCAGAGTCAAATCTAATAATTCGGTTTTCAATTTCTAACGATCCTAACGGTTGCAAATCAAATATAAGTAAACAAAAGCAAGTAAACAAACGATTCAATCAATGACAAGAATAAGGCCTAAGGGTTAGGGTCAACGGATAGGTGACTCGGGATGATCAAGGGATCCTAATTCAAACTTCAAACAAGCTAATCTCTTAGCAAGGAACACACAAGCAAATTGGTTTAATCTCTTAACACCAATTCTTCATTTAATCTTAACTCAAGAACAAATCATCATTTGTGAATCAAAATTAAACGAGCATTCAAACAAGTTCCAATTAGCAACCAGTCACTCTAGACATACATTCTCATGCGCTAGAATATGAAAGTTCTAACAAAGCTAATTACTGGAATTTCATCGAACAGGTTGTGAACAAGAAATTCTAAACATCCTAATCAATGTGATCAAGATTAACTAGGCATTAAGAGCACTTTGCTAGATGAGATTTTAACAATTAACTACTAGAATTTCATTGATCACCCCTAGTCAACCTAATCCTACCCAACCCACAAGCCTATGGAGAACTACTCACAAATCATAACTAGATCAACAAAACTCATAGAAATAGAGTTGATCATGGTAGATTAGTGAGAGATTGAAGGATTTGTTGATGGAATAGTAATAGAAATCTAGATTGATCAAAGGATTTTTATGTGTTCTTACAAAAGAGTTTAGAACATCAAAAACTGCATAAGAAACAAAATAAAATAGGTTTTTGGCTTAAATAGTCTAAAGGGTGCGAGCCGGGTCAACCCGGAACAAACCGGGTGTTGACCCGGATCCAAGTGCAAATCTGGGGTCGATATCGGTCAGGTAGACCGATATGGTGACCGATATCGAGCCTCGGATTTTTCTGGGTTGAAGCATATCGGTCCACCTGACCGATATGTGGACCGATATTGAGGCTCGGACAAGCTGGGTTGAACCATATCGGTTGGCTCGGCCGATACGCCAACCGATATCAAGTCTCGGATTTATTTTGGTGAAGCGTATCGGTTGGTCCAACCGATATCCGGGCCGATATGCACTGCTTCTGCTTCCTCCTTGGTCCTTTGAGCTCCAAACTCCACATCCAAGCTCACCAATGCTCCTAGATGCCTCCATTCACCTGCAAAACACAAGAAACACTCCACATGCAAGCCTAAAATGCCTAATCCTAGTCCTAAACAACTCTAGACTCTAGATGTGACAATGACTCGACAAAATGGTATGAATGATGGGGAAAAGAACTCAAAACAAGAATTATATACAAGCCTAAATGCATGAAAATGTATGAATATCAGCGAGCTGCAGAAGAAGCCCTATGACGGCGTGCGCAAGGAGACAGTAGGGAGTCTTCTTACTCCTATCTTCAGACATTGCAGGATCCCTATGGGGGATACAGAGTGCGTTACTAAGAGGGAGTTCCTGGATCTCAGTCACCTGCAGAGTGCTAGGTGGCTGAAGGAGGGACGAGTATGGGTCTACTTCGACCCGGAGGATACACAGTATGGTATTGATCTTCCTGCTGCTGGGCTGACTCGGATTGATACCATTTATGCTTTGAGCTTCCGCCCTCCTGCCAGAGCTCGACGTGCTGTGTCTACTATGGCTCATCCGCTGGGAGAGCCTTCTACGAGAGCTTCATCTTCCTCTGCACCTGCGCCTGCTGCACCGGCTGATATTGGTCCCTATCCTCAGATGACAGTGCCCTATGGTGGGATGTCCGAGGCCGAGTGGAGAGAGCGCAGTGATGGGATTTGGAGGACCATCTGGGAGTGGATGCGAGGCTGCACTTGCAGGAGACAGCCACAGGTTCACCAGCCCACACCAGGACCCTCTCTACGCAGAGCACGATCTCCGACTCCTACTTCCTCGAGTGGTACTGAGCGCATAGCCGAGGCGGCTGATGACGATGAGCAGTATCGTGGGATAGACGACGAGAGCGAGTGATTTCTATCTCCACTTTTCAGACACTTGGTTTTGTACCTTTTTTTATTCTTTCTTTTCATTTTTTTAGGATGTCTTTGTTTTAGGATATTATGTTTGATATGCTGCATGATTTGCTTCGATTTTACTCTGGTTTTCAGTGTTTCCAGCATGCAGGATTCGAAATTTGACAGATTCCAACGGACTAACCTGCTAACTTACTGACTGATCCGATATACGCCTAGCAACGATCGTTGCATAGCAGCAACGATCGACACCCGACGAAAATCGCCAAGCAACTATCGATGCACTATAAGCAACGATCGGTGCTTGCGCGACAGAGGTAAAATTCGACAGAGCCAAACACATCCAACCAAATTTTTCTTTATTTCTAACCAATCCTTCGCTGGACACTACTGGGGACAGTGTGTCTTAAGTGTAGGGGAGGTGCTACTAACGATTATCTTTCTGTTTTCTTATGAGTCAGTCAATTTTTCAAAAAAAAAAATTGTTTTATTGAGTCAAAATTGTTTAAGTAAGAAACTATGATTTTCTAAGAATATCTACAAGACTTGCAGGAACTTAAGTAACCATCGGGATGAAGTTGCAGGATCTATCTTTGACTGTTAGAAAACCCAGACACAGATCAACCTACTGGGAACACCCAAATCACTTCAGGTATCAGAGGATCCTTTTACTGACTTCAACCTTAATACTGACTTTAGATTTCTCACCTAAGGGTTTGGTATGCTTTGTGTTGGATTCCCTGTTAGTTCTGACACAGCATGTAAACATGTCCTATTTAGTTCCCTTCTCCCCTTCTATAAAGTAAAAAAAAAAAAAGATAATAAACTGAGGATGAGTTAGTAACTCCGACGTGGTCATGGGAGTGGTAGAGACCCCTATTATCTCCTGTGCGATCCATGGAATGTGTCCAAAGTACACCCCATAACGGGAAGAACACTGATAAAAAAAAATAAAATGATACCCAATGTGGGAAAAATCAGTTGTTAAAGAGGGGAAAGAGAAAAAAGGGGACTAGAGAAAGATAGTATGGTGGTCTAGAGCTGATTAGGTAAGAATCCATGTGCCTTTGATCGATACTCCTTAGGTGAGACCGCACTTAAATACTTGCAGAAGTCAGTAGGGAGAATTTGAATGCTTGAATGTGATTGTGGAGTTTACCTAGGACAGTTGCTAAGTGTGGGGGAAGTACATGTTGGTCTTGATATCCTGTGATTGATTCTTTCAGTGGTTTACTAAGGGGAATCTGAGTATTGTAGCTTCTAAGATGAAATGAGTTTCTGAAAGTTTTCAAACCTCTTCACCAAGCTTTAGTTCTATGTTTTGCTTGAGGGCAAGCAAAGGCTAAGTGTGGGGGAGTTGATATATCATGGTTTTTACCCACTTTAGACCATGATATAAGTGTGTTTTAGTGTCTTTTGTGTTCTTTCAGAGTCTTTTCAGGTATTTATTAGGTACAAGCATATTTGGAGCATATTTGGCGATTATGACGCTTTCTGGAGCAATTAGGATTATTTGGCCGAGACATAGAGTTCACTGTCTATATTTCAGAGATGCGTCGATCGTTGCACTCTTGGCATTGATCGTTGCATATGCGAGTTGGGCCAAACAACGGTTTAAGTGAAGAATAATGAAATTGCAGTTCTGCCCAGAAGTTCCTAATATTTACAGAAAGCCCCAATTCGTATTTTAGGTTATAAATAGAGTTTTTAAGCCATTGTTTAGGCAGAGCTTACACAGCTAAGTTTTATTTTATATTCAGAGAGCCTTAGGGGCTGGTTTTGTTCTCGAAAGAGACTTAATTTTGAACCCCTGTGGATTATTCTGTTTAATGATATTTGGTTTTCTATTCATGATGTTTTCTGTTTCGATGAACATGTCTGAGTAGTTTACCTGTTAGGTTGAAGGATTCTCGTTAGGGATTTCAGAGAATTATAGTTAAATCAATCAATAGGGATTCATATCTGCTAGTTCTTTATCTAAATTGATCTTAAAGCTTATTCTGAAGTAGCTAATCAGAATTATGATGTTAGGTTGATTAATGCAGCGGAAGTTGGTTAATTTAACTAGAAAGAACTTAGATAAGCAATTAAACTTCTCGCAAACGGAAGTTTGGTTTAGGTTAATTGTGAACATATCAAACTTGGAATTAATGCTGGTTTAATCTGTTAGTTCTCGCAAACGAAAGTTTGGTTTGCTGCACTTAGACTTAGAGAAGTATCGCAAAGGAATTTGGTTAATTCTATATCTGTGTTTGAGTTCTAGAACAGTTATTGATTAGATCTAGATTGATTGGTTACTTGCGTTCCTGATTTCCTGAGAACTCCTGAAACCTAACGCTTTGCCCTCTTGCTTACAAACGCACTTGACTCGCTTTGCTATTTTGTTTACTGCTTTCACACCTGCTTCGCTTAGTTGAATCTGAATTGCTAATAATCTATTGTGTGACTGAGAGTCCTTGTGGGATTCGATACCTTATATACTACGATTGCATTGACTGTGCACTTGCAGTAGAATAGGGATAAAACTTACAACCTATCACGTATCACGAACCAAAAATGGATATAAGATAATAATCGAATTACCTTGTTCAATCTTCTTCGCAGGTTCCACAATAGAAGCATTACTACCCTAAATAGCCAACAGAAAGAGAGGATTCTGAGCCACATGAACGATTTAATGGAAGAAATAAAAGAAAATGATTTTCTATCAGATTCAGATGAGTTAGCGAGATTGGGGGTTTCAAAAAGCGGAGAACTGACAAGCGAGCGAAGAACTCGACGACAACATACTTGGAGGGGGTACGGAGACCGAACAGATTCGGATGAGATGGTGAAAGATGGAAGGGAGTTGGAAGCCATCGTCTAAGTTTTGCAGAGGAGAAATAAGAGGAATTCGGAAGAGAAATTTAGGGTTTGGATGACCTGGGTCGGGGAAATACTGGACGTGGAGGAGGAGGCTGAGGGGGAAGTAGAGTGTGGAGAGTCGGATGGTAGATTGTAGATCGGAGATGTGAGGAGTAGATCGGAGGAAGGGTCTGACGAAAGGAAAGGAGAATGGTTTTTTTCTCTCTTAAAATCCTGAAATAAAGTTTTTTATCTCTTAAATGATGAAGACATTTGGAAAAATATTTTGCTTCCACCAAAACAAAAAATTTCCCTCTAAGTGTTACCGCTCCTATACATAGCATAAATAAGGTTCCAAATCTAATTTTTTGCTTCCCGCTTAATGAAAATATGGCTAGCGTTGATTTAATGCTATAATACAATACCCCATCTAATCATATTTTCTACAATAGCACTTAGTGAAATCGTGCTATCCTCATGTGCTATCAATGCTCATATTTTTTGTAGTGTTCGTTAACAATTTCCCTAAACTAAATTTCTTTTTGAATAGACATATTTCTCACATAGGCTCTTTTCTATCTAATTAACCAACTCTCTATGCACTAATCAACCTAATATTAATAATCAAAATATCCAATTCAGATTAAGCATTAAAAACAACCTAGATAAACAACTAGAAGTGATGAATCCTAAGTAATTAATTATCCTAAAATTTCTTGAGGAATAGAAAACTCAATAACATAAAAGATTAGAAGAAACTGGGGTTCAAATTTTGTATGTCGAGGTGCAAGATCAGCCCAAAAAGCTCTAAAACTCTCAAGTCAAAGTATGATAAGATATCAAAAAGAACCAGTCTCAACAATGACTTAGAAAACCTAAATATAGTCTAAAACACAAATTGGGCTTCTTTTGCAAATAGTAAAACATATGGGCCAAATTACAATTCTTCAAAAAATTCCAAAACGATGTGCATAGCATGATCATGAACATGATTTCGACAGACACCAATGTGGTGATGATCGACAGAACATCATGAAGACTCCAATCAATTAGAAACCAACAAAAGACTCGATAAGGACTTGAAGACAGATTAATGACTGAATAATATAAATATATCATGTCTTAAAACCCATAAAAACATAAATCCTTTGATATCATTTTCATCTCAAGACCTTAAATCCATAACAAAATGTTTTCACTTTATTTGCAGCACCATGATTCACCAAAATCTTAATGAATGTCAAGGGGTTGATACATGTAGTGAAGAGCATGACTAATTCTTTGGATTAAAGTAATCTAGGTTGTAGCTTATTGATCGCAAGTTTAAACTTTGATATCATTTTCACTTGAATATTACTTATGGAACCTTTGAGCTCTAACTTTCAAACTTTTCTTTCAACTTGTCGGAAAAACGGCAATTACCCCCATGAACTTAGCTCATAAACAGTTTTGCATACACGATTTATTTAAGAATGCCAAAATCATCGAGAACTGCCTAAATTTTTTGAAATATCAATATGAACTTTTAAAATATGGCCAACTCCAACAAAACCGTAAACGGCGTTATTAGTTTTCGGTTAAGAAAGTTTGTATAAACTAATATATTGAGTTTTTTTAATGGTTTTTACATCATCTTAGTTCTAGTCATAATCTTGCATTTAGGCATCTTTAGGTATATATATATATGCATTTGTGCACTATAGATCATGGAGATGTTACTTGGATTAATTGGAAGCTTTCATGTGAAATTTAGTGTATGGAGAAAAGAAGCAAGACGAGAAGCGGTCACCGGAGTGATCTTGTAGAGCGGCCAAGCCTCTGTAGATAAACTGGATGAACCATCGGCATGGGAAGTGGCTTGGGCAGGCTGTTGCAAATGTGGAGCGGCTACGGGAGTGGGACGACTCGGCCACAGGAGAACTTGCATATGGAGGAGCGGTTAGGATAGAGGCCTTTCTCGGCTGCTGAGGACGCGCAGCGGTTTCAACGCCGGCATCAGTTACCCACTACAAAAGACACATAAGACAGAGCTGTCAGAACAACGGTAAGCCCAAACCGCTGGCTTAGACGCCAACAATGGAGCAAGCATGAGCCAGACAGTTTAGCGGGCAGTAGATCGGGAGACTGTGGTCGTTGGGTCATAAAAGTCAACTTTAGAGTTTGAATATGCCCTTTTGTCCAAAATTTTGTTTTTGTTCTAGGATCCTAATAAATATTTTTATTCTAAAAACTTAATTCTTTCTCTTAAGCAATTTTTAGGGTTCCAAACATTTTCTAACATATCATTGTGCTTAAGATAATTATCTCTATTATTTTCTCAATCTCTGCTTCTTATCTCTTCTTAATCATGATTTCTAACATCTTTCTCATGGGTTTTTGGTTTGATTATTATTAGTGAATAGTCTTTTAGGATCCAATGGATGAGGTAGATTAGAGTGATTTAGATGAAGATTCATGATGTTTAGTGCTTAGTTATGATTGATCCTTATTTAGTTCGTGTGATCTATGCTATATTATCATAGATTTGTGGATTTAGAATTTATGATCTTTCATGCATTGAAAGTGTTTGATGAAAGATCTTAGTGAACAAAAATAAAGGATTTTCATTCTTAGCCTAAAAGATTAGATGTCTAAAATACTTATTGGTATTTGAAACTTGTTTTGAATGCTTGTTTATTGCTTAACCATAATTAGTATATTGTTCAAGATTAGGGAATTAATAAAAGGATTAGTGTCAAAGAATAGAATTAGTCTATGATTGAAGTTCTAAACCTAAGGATTAGCAGGGTCAAATGGTTATTTGAATTAAGTGAAATACATGCTTGTTTTGTAATTGCAATAGGAGTTGATTTATTGCATGATTCACAGAGTAGATAATGTCATGGAAATGAATTAGATTATGATAATTTGACATGTTTAACATTGTATGATTGATTTACCATGTAGCGCTCCTTTCCCATTCTCCGCTGACCGTCGAGCTGACCGGTCAACAATCAAACAAGAACATGACCGATCGAACCCGAGCAAGTCGAACAGGAAAAGTTCGTCACAGGACAAAGTCAGAGACAAATCGGATTGAGACAAAGGCTCGCACTAATCCATCTTTGACCTCGCTATCATCACTTCCGTAATACAAGTTGTACACCTTGTACCACTTCGGTGAGTTGTGTCGGTTCGGACGAAACCTCATATTAGGGAAACAATTTCATTTCTGAGTAACCAAACGTTCAGCACAACGTTTAATAGAATTTTTACAAAAAATCGTCAATTCAAAACACATAAATAAATCAAACACATAAAATGGCGCCAAAGCCGAACCGAAAATAAAACATCCAAAACCCCGAATCAAATCCCGTCACAAGCCATCCCGAAACTACACCGAGGCCTCCCGCGTCCGTCGCTGCTAAACCTGAAACACACAAAAAGAGTCTAATGAGCGATCTAAGATCACCCAGTGAATCGGCTCCCCACTAAAGGCTTTTAGTCTATCTAGAACTACAGATTCCCGCCCCAAAACCCAAAATAACAATCAACAGGAATAAATAGTCGATCACGCACAACCACGTCGTGATAAACCCACACACACAGTCAAGCCAAAGATACAGAGAATTAAGGGAAATCGAAGGCACTGCGGCACATGTCCTCGATTGGACTCGATCTATCTATCGCGCAACAAGAGAAATAACAAAACAACACTGGGCCCTACGAACTCGGTAACTTCCATGGGTCTACACGTTACCTACATGGTAACTAACCCACGACTCCTAACCGTGTACACAAGGTCCCCACGGCTAGGACACCGTTCTCTGTCCATCGATACGCGGTGACTCCTGTTACCCCCGGTAACCTGAGTTTCCATGCGATCCGGCCCTAGGACATGACCCCGTATTCTCCGAATCGCACACCTACCGGCGTCACCCAGTAGGTTAACACCATAACCGGAATCGCCATGATCCGATTAGGCAAAACCCGAGGATCCAATCGTGTCGGAAGTACCGGAACGTAAACAAAACCTAGGCTTGTGGAATCTAACGCACCCTAGAGTCCTAGTGCAGAAATATAAACACGCAGACTCGCTGGGACTCTAGCACAGATCACGCAATCCATATCAATAATAAATCCCCAACCATTCCGCAAGCCTCTACACTACCACCGCTCTGACTAGGTAACAAAGATACCTAGTCAGCACCACTAACTTACCCGGTCCCGTGACCGGAGTAAGTGTCCGCAATAACTGCTCGGACCAACACCGAGCAGTCTAACAAGCTTGCACACAAAGCTCACAACAATAACAGTAATAACCACGCAATCACAATCATCACATCAATCACATCAATCACAACACAAGCAGGCCTATTAGAGTTTCTAAGTCTTTTAATCCATTCTCATCCGCTACCTTGGGTTAGCAGATTGCTAACACGTAGACGGCTTACAACACACACCACTTCTCTTAACTTATCTCATTCTAGGTATCTTTTAATAACTCCTCGATCTGTCGGTTTAGAGTTAGTAAACTTACTAACTCCCCGACATCTCATTATTAATTAATTTAATTCATTACTCAATCCCGCTATTAAACCTAAACCCCAATCCCGTTACAATATTCTATAAGTTCATTCAGGTTTAACTCATATTTTAGTGTCGTCTTAATTCCCGTATATAGATTCGTTAAATATAGTCCTTAATACATATATATGCATATACGGTCCTATTCAAACGGTCTCTACATGCATGCATCAAACAATCATTTCTAACAACCTAGCGGCCCACAATTGATTAACCTTTTAATTCTTTAACTCTATCATGCTTATCTGATCCTAACCGGTTTATCATTAACGTCCAATTATTTATTAATTACTATTCATTTTAATTAACGGGTATGCAACTTAATACTACGGTTTAGTAATTCTCGGTCTATATGTAACTAAGGGTTTGTGAGCCGACTCACAGTGAGATAGGCGTGGAATGACGGACTGACGCGGTATGAATCCTGAGACCTCCGAACTGAAACCCAAACTTCTCGAACGCACGAACTCGAACCCGAGGCTTCCAGAACACCCTGATATGAATCGCAACCTATGAATGGCCGGAGTCAACGCGTTGACCGGCGTTGACCACGGCGTTGACCGGAGTTGACTTTGACCTCCAGTTGACCGTTGACTTTGACTGAACCGGTTGACCGCCCAATTGAACCGGCTGAACCAACTGAACCATCTGAACCAACTGAACCGGTCTAATTAGAACCGGTTAGGTTAAACCGGTTTGGTCAAACATTAACCGGTTTGACCTAACCGTTGACCAAGGCCGAACCAGCCCTAAACCAAACCCAATCTTGAACCAAACTATGCTGACCCAACCACTGAAGAACCGGCTTCAATCTGATGGCGGCGAAGCTTGTCCGGTGACCGGCTCCGGCGTTGACCGGCCGGTTCACCCCTTTTTCCGGTGAACCAGAAGACGATCCACCTATCAAACTGACCACAAGGAGAAGATCTAGCCATCCATGGCTTCACACAACCAAGAACCGGTGAGGAGAGAGAAAAGAGGGAAGATCTAGCCGGCGGTTCTTCTTTCACGGTGGCTCCGGCGAGATTCCAGCGACGGCGGTTCTTGTTGGCTGAAAGGCGGTTGTAGAGGAGAGAGAGAGGAAGCTATAGCACTTTGCAGAAGTTGATTTGGGTTTAAGATGAGAGAGTTATGTGATTTTTGGTGAAAGTAGGTCTTATGAACACTCAAGAACACTTTGAATGTTCTTGAGGTTCTATGAAGATTCAAAGGATTTTCTGGGTTTTCTGGGCAAGTGGGATGAATTTAGAGAGAGAGGAGAGAGAGGTCGTGGGTGTGAGGTAGAGAAAGGTTTTTGTGAGCTCAAATGAAGTTTTTTCTTCACATGCTTGTTTTTCTTCCATGCAAAAAGATGCATGAACCACCATGCATTGACACCTAACCATGAGATGTGGCGACCCTGGGGCATTGACACTTGTCCTTCTGAGGGTTTTGAGTCCAAAAATCCTTCCCTAAACCGGCCTTGACCAACATTAAACCCCTCTTGACCCGTTGCTTCGGTTTTCTCGATTGTGCGAATATTATTTTAGAAAATACCAACTGATTGCCATAAATCCCCAAACCTCTACAAACTGATTCTCCATGCGATTTGATGAATTTAGCATTTTGAATCACTCCGTTCGGACTTACGTAGCTCCGGTTATGAATTTTCGAAGTTTCTTCGAGTTTGTCGGTTTCCATTCCCGACAAGCCGAAAAACATGTTTCTGCTCCGATTTCTCCAACTCTGGTCTTGTGAACATTCTTTATATTGAAATATAAGAATATTCGGCCCGTCTCGGCTTCCGTCTCGACTTTTGGTAAAATTACCATTTTACCCCTGACTTAGGTAAAATGACGATTTTACCCCTTGTTGACTTTCTATTGCCCGTTGACAGTATTTTTGATACGGGGTATCACATTCTTTCCCACTTACAGGAATTCGGTCCCCGAATTCTCCGTCATTAACAGACTTCGAATCGGTTCCGAGACCTGCAAGTTGTTTCATCACTCCACTCCGACGCTTCTATACTCGAACATTGCTGCATCCTGCTGACACCCATCACTGCGATCCTTTTGTCCCGTTCCTTTCTACACAACTGATCTTCACAACAATTCTGCTCCGTCTCTCCATCTTGACCTCCTTGCTTCACTTAACCCTTAACTGATTCCATCGGTCTCGATCTTCGAACTTAACCCCCGGTTGGTTTCCTTTACTCTGATTCTCACTTCGGCTTCCCCACTTTGCTTCGACCTCCACATCCTTCTGACTGCGACTTTCATCCTTCTTTCTGAGACACTCTTCACGAATCTGATAACTTGCTCCTTTCTGACTGATTCCAACAACAACTTTGATCCTTCTTTCCCCAAATCTCTTTGCTAGCTCATCATACTTCTCGGTGTCTTCCTGTCGGTCGCTTGCTAAGCTGATTCATTTCCTACTGACGATGTCTACCACTGCTTCACGGTCCGGTATACTGTCCCGCGGTGTCTTAACACTTCATCTCGCTTTCGGGTTCGGGTTCGGTCTCGGATTCACATCGCATCGCCATTCCGTCCTACATTCAACTCAACAACTCACTGAAACAATTAGTTTCATCCCGATCTATCCCCGATATCACTTTCCCATAGAAATATGGTTACTTAATCACGTACCCGATGGTTACCTGTGATTAAATAACAATAATCTATAAGTCCGTTCCCTCGTGAACGGACGGTTAAACACAACCGTTCTCAGTCGGCTCAAAACTCGAAATAAAATTAAAATAAAATCAACACTTTACCTTCTTAACGAAACCGAGGAAAAACGATCAATCACGAATCAAGCTTTCTACCAACTAACAATTCAATGGTCTTAACTGTTGGAACTTCCAAGGATCTAGGGTTCGTTATATTGAATCACTAACCTCGTTCTTACCTAGAACTGGCAGCGGAATAGAATGGTGAACGAGATCAGCAGCGAATCAAGTGCTTCGCCTCTACAAGCACACACGCACACAACCTGGAACGCCGGGATGCTAGTGTCGGATTCAGGGATGAGTTTTCGATGTCTCTGCTTTTCTCTCTGAGAAAGTTGGTGACGGCCAGGGTCCAGGTCGACCATATAAGCCTTTATATATCGACCTGGAAATGACATAACAAAACCGTCGGAGAGGCCCGACTCGTTTACGTCAAAACCCGATGTGCATCGATCGACACACTTATTGTTTCGATCGACGCACCTTCTCGAAAAGCTTGCATCGATCGACACACTCATGTATCGATCGACACATACATCATGAAACTCTATGTCAATGTGTATCCAATACACATCAACGTGATCATTATCAAATGATCATTCCCATATGTTAGCTTCCAGATTGCTTAGGTGTGTGACCCTATAGGATCATATAATACTGGCTGTAAGTCTACAACTTACAGATTACAAAAGGCTTCTAGCAAAGCATTGCAATCACCAGTATTATACAAATGATTGATCTCGATACACAACTATTATCAGGAGTGAGTACAAGTGTGATTTCAGGACACTATCCCAACAATCTCCCACTTGTACTGGAATCATCAAATTCTATAATCCTTTTGTCTCTATATCTCGATTTGGCATAAGGCAAGATTGGTGTCATCCTTATTAAGCCAACATCGTGTTTATCGAACTCCTGATCTCATACTGAACATTACAAACAACTGAACTACAGTTCGTTTGAGTGCGGCCACACATTTTCTCAGCATTAAATCTTCGATAGGCCCTGAGATATTTATCTCCCGTTATTCAGGAGGGACAAATTCCATCTTGTTCCATCCCTGTTTCAACGCACACTTCATGATATACCTGAGCAGTGCCGTTATAGCCGCCAGTTACGGGTTGACGTTTGACAAGGTCAAAGTGTACCAATTCATATGCAAGGAAGCATGATGAACTCAGGTCTAAGGACTATACTCTATAGTCGTAATGAGAACCTCTCATGACACATATATAACTATCCTGGAGACTTCTCATTAGCTGGTCACGTCCGATCATATGTTCACCAACATATATCTATGTGACTGACTGTGATACTCATATCATTGACTCCATGAAACTTAGTCAACAGTCACCTCACAAGCTAGTTTCTCGCGGTTGTTATTGTCCCACTTTAACAAGCTCGACTAGGGACACATCATAATTTATGTCATTTGTTACTCATAGGGTTTCATGATCAAGTCCTCAACTTGATGGCCTATAATATGACATAAACTTATTTTGGGACCATTATTTAATTATCCAATAGTCAAATAATGTTGATGTCAGTTTTTCATAAACATGACCATATCATATTTATTTGAACATCATAACTACACTAACTCCCACTAGAATCAAGACCAAGTCTTCAGATGTCTAGTACCTACAGAAGCAGTGTTCAACTTGTGCTCAGGTTGTGAGAGATGCTGCGGTGTTCTTGCTTGGAACCATTCCAACAAACCACACCGCTATTCTTTAATGAGCACAATTCTACGGTCCTCTGCTTGGAAACCATTCCAACAGACAGTACCGTTACACAGGCAACATGACATAACCAGGTGGGAACCGGGAATCATCTTTGTATGTCTAACTACTCATAATTGATTCGTCATTTCTCAGTTGTACAAGAAACCTATCCTTAGTGTTTCTCAAACACTTGGGGATATTCCTTTACAACTGTCCAATGACTCTTACAGGAACAAATTGGTATCTTCTCGTCATGCTCTATGCGTCAGCTGCATTTAGACGAGCGCAAATATGGCATTCATGATGGATTCTATTGCATGAGAAAAAAGGAATCTCACTCATAGACACTAGCTAAACCAGTGTCCAAGACACTTCATCTTGCTAAGATCATTGCCATAAGACCTTTGGTGTGAAGTCATTCTTGGAATCATGCATATTGGAACTGTCCAGTACCTTATAATCATAAGGATTCTGACACGATCCAATTAGCCCTTCTGATCCATCTCAATGGATCCATATTCCAAGAACTTACGTGACTACTCCCATGTCCATAGTTAAATTTGACTTCCGACCCAAATCTTGACAAGACTTTAGCGTCGGAACGTCGTTTATGAGATTAAGTTCGTTCTTAACATACAGTCTGAGAATTGTAATTACGCTCCCACTAGTTTACTTATAAACGCACTGTTTCTATTCGTTCCTGATCGAGTCAAAGCCTTTGACCGTTTTAACAGAACATAGATTCCAACTCCAAGATGCTTGCTTCAACCAGTGAAGCTAACATGCATAACTAGCCAATTTTCGGAGTTGGGGCTCACCTTCGCTTCTTTGAATTTCGCATGTTTGTCACTTTTCAATGATCAGCAGATCACGGAAATCGGTCACGAGGAATCACCCTCGGTTTAGTGACGGATCCACTACGATCAGCGAACTTCAGGCTCCACAGGTGTCGATCCTACAGCACTCTGTAGATCTAACCGCTGCACTCTCTCAACAGATTGAACAGCCTCCTGTGTTTCTCGAATTTCTTCGAGCTGTACTTTTACTCCCACTGTTCTTCTTGGAAAAACAGAGTTCCGAACAACAAAACTTTATTCTCGGATTGGTTGCAAAAGTACTAAGCCTCGGTTTCCCTAGGACAACCAGCGAAGCAGCACTTATCAGATTTGGGTTCAAGTTTGTTTGTTGACAACTGCCTTACACAAACCTTGCAATCCCAATTAATCAGAAAAACATATTTGGAAATCACCCAGTCCACATCCAATGTGGTGTTTTTCACTGATTCTGATAGAAAACTTATTTAGCGCAAACATGTTACTTTGGAGCGTATTTTTTTTAAAAGAATAATGGAAGATTCATGTGACTCATCATTATTCGGAGCATATCCAATAAGATCCGATTCATTCTCTCAGAAACACCATTCAGACTTTTTAGGAGAAAAAGAGCTGTGATACGACTTCACACTCTTTTAGATGATCACCCAATTTTTGACTCAGGTATTTTCCTCCGCGATCTGATCGAGGATCTCAATACTACTGTCAAATCGGTTCTTTACTTCATTTTGGAACTCCTCAAAGGATTCCTACCTGTGTTTCATCGAATGAACACATTCATACTTATTGAAGTCATCAATAAGTCAATGAAGTATTGAAGTTTTCCTTTGGCACTAATGCTTATCGGGCCACATACATCTGTATGTGTTAGGCCCAACGAGCCTCTGGCCCGTTTCTTTAGCTCTGCTAAAGAAGCCTTAGTCATTTGGCCCAGCAAGCAGGATTCATGTCTCAATTGATTTACAATCAAATGAACCTGAAGCCCATAACTATGGAACTTATGAATCCGCTTCACTTTATCTGGTCAAAACGACTATGCTAAAGAAAAATCGACTTCAAGTCATCAGACTTAAACCGTTTTGTATTTATGTTATATTCTAACTCATGCTGGTTTAAGATATAAAACCCATTCTAAACGGGGTGCTACCATTAAATATTTCATTAAGATCAAAAGAACAAAACTTGTCTTTTATCAAAATGAAAAACATCCAAATTCTCAAAAGAAAATGAAAGACATTTTGCATATAGCAAGTACATGGTGGCAATTACTTAATTTCAAAAACCAAGTCTGGAAGGCTCCTACAAGTGGAGAATCTCTACGGCTCATGCAGCAACCATTGCTTCATACCAGCCACGTAGTTCCACTTGTCCTTTCTTCAGCGTTCTACTGTCGCTTAGGTCCTGCATATTTCAAAAAATATCTGTACCACAACTAGTATCCAATACATAGTAGAACTTGAATTAATAACACAATACCTGAAGAAGAAGTACCACACATCTCCTTCATCTCTTGTGAATCTTCCAAGAATTTAATGCAATATCTCTTCCAATGCCCATACTCATTACAGTAGAAGCAATTTCTAACACCATATGGGCCGGACTTGGGCTTATAAGATGACACGGGCTTATCCTGATTCCAAATCAGGATGGCCCTGTCTCTACCCTTGTCCACAAAAGATTTCTCAAATCTTTTCCCTTTTGATGTTTTTCTCTGCTGTCTTGAGCATGCCATGCAGCTCAGTCAACGTCTTCGTCAAGCCTTTCTTGATATAATTCTTAATGAACTTATCATAACTTGACGGCAGTGACTGCAGAATGATGTCAGTTGCCAACTCTAAGCTGACAGGACAATCCAGTTTCCCCAGGTTATCAACGTAACCCATCATTTTAATGACATGAGGACTCACTGGAACATCCTCTGGTAGTCTGCACCCAGTGAGAGACTTCACCATCTAGAATCTCTCAACTCGTGCCAGATCCTGAAACTTCAGTTTCAGGCTGGTGATCATCTCTATTGGCGACTCCATGTTCTCGTATTGACTCTTCAAGTCCGAGTTCATGGTAGCCAACATCAGACCACGCACATCTACCACATCAATATAATGCTTATTCCAAGCATTATATACTGCATTCGAGCGATTGGCCCCAAGCCTTTCTGGAAGAGCTTTCTCAAGGACATAGTCCTTACTCTCCTGCTTGAGGATTAATCTCAAATTGCGATACCAATCTAGGAAATTTGACCCATTTAACTTGTCCTTCTCAAGGACGGGTCGTAACGAGAGGTAGTTTTAGACATAGGCTGAAAATTTTAATCAAAGAAAAATTTAGTTATGATTTCAGGAAATGATGAATCTTATCCAATAAGAAAACTCGCATTATATTCAAACAATGTTTCCTCTATGAATATAATGATCCAAGATCCATACATCACTAAAATCTGAGTGGACGACTCGTCATCACCCAGAGTTTAATAATCTAGGTAAGCAAACCATTGCTAATTGTACTCAGTACAACTCTTGGTCGTAGATGAGACAATCCATGTCACATCTACTCTGATGTCTCTGGGCCCAGAACTTCTGATAGCCCAGTCAAGTAAACCAACCTCTTCTGTCTTGTGATCATTGACAGTCGCACTGCAAGTCTATCAATGATCACCTGCCTTACTCATGTAGTAGTGGATACCAAGGACTCCAAGGCTACCCAACAAACGAAACAAGTCTTGACAGTAGACAAGATTGGGCAAGACATCAAGGTCACTTGATATTTAGTTGAGGAAATGGAACTTAAGTTTAGTAATTCAATCTCTTAGGTCATGTAATAGTTGATGTCAAGCACTGCAAGACCATCAACACTACTACCTGCCTTACTCATGTAATTGTGGACACCAAGCTCTTGGCAAGACTATCCAACAACGAAACGAGTCTTGACAGTTGACCATATTGAATAACTAAACTTCGATCTAATACACATCCAATGTGCATTAAATGGGTTTAGAACATTTTTTAACTTTTAATTTCAATTTAGTTTTAATCGTTCTAATTTCAGCGAGTTAGGTCAATCGGTTTGGTTTCTTAATCATATGGTTCAAAACCAAGCGATTACGGTTCACATCGTCACCATATGCGTCGACTGACACATTTGGTCGACTCTTGATATGCAACCTTAAGATTATTCAAGATAACCGGTCAAATCCAATTTAACCAGTTCATCTAATCGAACCGATTCAACCAGTTTTAACTAATCGCGATAACCGGTCCAATCCAATTGAACCGACTTATCCAATCAAACTGGTCTTAACCAATTAACCAAGCATGATAACCAGTTCAATCCAATTGAACCAATTAACCAATCGCAAGGCCTGTGTCGACCGACACTAAACCTGTGTCGATCGATACAGTAAGGTATCAGGGAATTTTAATCGAATTAAACCGACATAACCATGCGAGATAACCGGTTCAATCCAATTGAACCAATCTATCCTTTCGCACAGCCTGCATCGATCGTGCACCCAGTGTGTCGATCGATACAATGTGATTCTAAATCGAAACCCAATGATTCAATAGGCGAATTCGCGATGCATCGATCGACACACCCAGTGCATCGATCGATGCTGTGCAAAAACCCTAAAATTATTTTACTCGAGTTTTCGCTCTGTGTCGATCGATGCACGCTTTGCAACGATCGACACGCTGCGACAAACCCTAAATTGTTTGTGAGTTTTCGCTTTGTGTCGATCGATGCACGCTTTGCAACGATCGACACGCTGCGACAAACTCTAAGATGTTTACGTGTTTTCGCTCTGCATCGATCGATGCATGCTTTGCAACGATCGATACGCTGCGAAAACACAGATATCGAATTTTCAACAGAAGCTTTTAATCCGAGATTAACATGTCAAAACTCGATTTTAGCAGGCAATTAACAATTCAACAAACCCAGTTTTCGAATCAATTGCATTAGTTTCAATAGCTAAACCCTACCATGCTCTGATACCACTGTTGGAACTTCCAAAGATCTAGGGTTCGTTATATTGAATCACTAACCTCGTTCTTACCTAGAACTGGCAGCGAAATAGAATGGTGAACGAGATCAACAGTGAATCAAGTGCTTCGCCTCTACCAAGCACACACGCACACAACCTGGAACGCTGGGATGCTAGTGCCGGATTCAGGGATGAGTTTTCGATGTCTCTGCTTTTCTCTCTGAGAAAGTTGGTGACGGCCATGGTCCAGGTCGACCATATAAGCCTTTATATATCGACCTGGAAATGACATAACAAAACCGTCGGAGAGGCCCGACTCGTTTACGTCAAAACCCGATGTGCATCGATCGACACACTCATGTATCGATCGACACATACATCATGAAACTCTATGTCAATGTGTATCCAATACACATCAACGTGATCATTATCAAATGATGATTCCCATATGTTAGCTTCCAGATTGCTTAGGTGTGTGACCTATAGGATCATATAATACTAGCTGTAAGTCTACAACTTACAGATTACAAGAGGCTTCTAGCAAAGCATTGCAATCACCAGTATTATACAAATGATTGATCTCGATACACAACTATTATCAGGAGTAAGTACAAGTGTGATTTCAGGACACTATCCCAACAATAACGACCCAAAACGATCAATCCATCAAAACCACGCACGCCAACACTACGCAACTACCGCACAACTAATTCAATCAATCAAGCAACAGGAAAAGAAAAACAGGCAATCACTACACACATTCACGCAATCTAATGATCGGTCGGATGCGTCGTCAGTCCGGGTTCAGGTCATGATGAACGGTCGTCAGTTCCGCTCAACATTTAGTTTCACACAGTAATCTGTTTGCTTACAGAACCATCTCAATCATGCAAACAGTTACTATGCTACTCAAAACGATCAGCTGAACACTCTGCATCCACCACGTACATAAAACGATATATCATACGTCATAAGGTTTTTAGTACATGGTCCCGACCTGAGTCCCTACACACATGACCGCCATCATATCCAAAAACCCATACTGTGCCGCTATACATCCGAAAAGTCAAAGACGACACGCAAAGTCGCCTATCCGCCGATATATCTACAAGACAAGAAGAAGTTAGTGCCCCCACTTACCTGGCTTAACTACTCCTATCCTAACCTAACGCTTCCAGCAAGACCGAAATGCCCAGCACCACTGGCAAAACGGCTTGCTGAAGTATCCGTTGGCAGGTGCGCCGGGAGGGTGTGGCGAGCGTGTGTCTCGAGATGGTGCTCCGACATGTTGTGGCTCGGCTATCGGGCAAAGATGAGCAACGTGACCTGCACGGCCACACATCTGGCAGACTGGAGTGGACGCTAAGCGCGGTCCACGGTAACACGCAGATGCCTGATGAGCATAACCTCCACACAGCTGACAAGTCCTCACTTGCTCGGGTCTGGACAACGGAACAACCAGTAACTGCACAATGGGCGGCTGACTGGGCTCGGGATCTCTGCGGCTGGGTCCCGCTCGATAATCCTTTGGTACTGGTACTCTGTACGGCTCTCAGCACACATACTCTGGATCCGATGGTAGGACAAGTCGATGCTCCGTGACTCTCGTGCCCACACCATGGACAGTGGTCGGGTCCCAGTACTGGATGGTACCGCTCTCGAAGACACGGGTCCCCTGGTCGAGAACACCAATACAAGTGAAACTCCTGTACTCCACACGCACTGCATGTCCTACACTCTGGTACTGCTGGCGGCTCCTCCACAATCTCAGCTGGTGGTGTAACTGGGCTCAGTAGATCCTGGTAATGTGACTATGTCGAATGGTGTATGGGGTAATCTAGGTCGTAGGTCTGGCTGGTGATGAGGCCCATCCTGCTGCTCTAACACATCCTCATGTATCCCTACCTGCTCATCCACCTGCTGCTCCCAGTGTAGATGCTGCTCCGGGTCTATAGGCTCCATATCCAGATCAAAACCAATCGGTAGCGGACCCAATAGGTAGTCCTCTACACGAAGTGGCGGGGAAAACTCGGGCTCCTCAAGAATCGGTGCCTGGAACGTCGGTGGTACGTCTAATGCTGCAACTGTCTGTGGCACATCCGTCTCTTGCCATTGCAGTGGTAGCTGTAACTCAACATCTGCTCCTACCAAGAATCCTGCCATCCCTGAAACTGAACCAGCCGACCCTGCGGCGAACCGACTGATCTCTGATGACTCATGCCGCTCATCAGTAACTGCTCCGCGCGCGCACACACACACACACCTTCACTCCACCCAGGACACACTGCTGCACGACTGCAATCAAAAACTCAAAGACGAGTTAGTACAAATAATACGAAAATGCTACTCCCCATCCCAACCCCGGGTTTAACGGACGCGGATCGGTTTCCTAATGGATTCTTGTGTGACACATTTGACTCGATAAAACACGGAAAACACTCAAAAATGAAATATTTCGAAACCCATGCAGAACCATGCTCTGATACCACCTTTCTGTAGCGCCCCTTTCCCATTCTCCGCTGACCGTCGAGCTGACCGGTCAACAATCAAACAAGAACATGACCGATCGAACCCGAGCAATTCGAACAGGAAAAGTTCGTCACAGGACGAAGTCAGAGACAAATCGGTTTGAGACAAAGGCTCGCACTAATCCATCTTTGACCTCGCTATCATCACTTCCGTAATACAAGTTGTACACCTTGTACCACTTCGGTGAGTTGTGTCGGTTCGGACGAAACCTCATATCAGGGAAACAATGTCATTTCTGAGTAACCAAACGTTCAGCACAACGTTTAATAGAATTTTTACAAACAATCGTCAATTCAAAACACATAAATAAATCAAACACATAAAATGGCGCCAAAGCCGAACCGAAAATAAAACATCCAAAACCCCGAATCAAATCCCGTCACAAGCCATCCCGAAACTACACCGAGGCCTCCCGCGTCCGTCGCTGCTAAACCTGAAACAAACAAAAAGAGTCTAATGAGCGATCTAAGATCACCCAGTGAATCGGCTCCCCCACTAAAGGCTTCTAGTCTATCTAGAACTACAGATTCCCGCCCCAAAACCCAAAATAACAATCAACAGGAATAAATAGTCGATCATGCACAACCACGTCGTGATAAACCCACACACACAGTCAAGCCAAAGATACAGAGAATTAAGGGAAATCGAAGGCAATGCGGCACATGTCCTCGATTGGACTCGATCTATCTATCGCGCAACAAGAGAAATAACAAAACAACACTGGGCCCTACGAACTCGGTAACTTCCACGGGTCTACATCGTTACCTACATGGTAACTAACCCACGACTCCTAACCGTGTACACAAGGTACCCACGGCTAGGACACCGTTCTCTGTCCATCAATACGCGGTGACTCCTGTTACCCCCGATAACCTTAGTTTCCATGTGATCCGGCCCTAGGACTGTTGGAATTATGTCCAGTAATCTCTGTACTGTCTCTAGAAAGTAAGAGTATGTCAATGATCAGACATAAGTCATATAATACTAGGGGTCATGATGGCTTGCTAGAGTCCGCTCATGATCTATAAATCTTGGATTTATTGCCTTTATTATATGATCCCATATGGGTCACACGCCTAAGCTAACAGGAAACTATGAGGGAACGGTCCAGCAGAAGTACGGTAAAAGTGTATAAGAAGACTAGTGGGAGCAAGATAGTATTTCTTATTCTGTATGTCGATGACATACTGCTTCTCGGAAACGACGTACCAATGCTGCGGTCGGTAAAAGACTGGCTTGGAAGTTGTTTTTCCATGAAAGACATGGGTGAAGCCGCATACGTTCTTGGAATCCGGATCTACCGGGATAGATCTATAAGGCTGATAGGCTTGTGTCAAGATTCATACATTGACAAAGTCCTGCATAGATTCAGCATGGCAGATTCCAAGAAGGGCTTCACGCCAATGGTACATGGCACAACGCTAAGCAAGAAGCAGAGCCCTACGACGGCTGATGAGCTTGAGCACATGAAGAATATTCCTTATGCATCAGCAATAGGATCTATCATGTATGCCATGATCTGTACTCGTCCTGATGTTGCTTATGCATTGAGCATGACGAGTAGATACCAGTCAAATCCAGGTGAAAGCCACTGGATGGCCGTCAAGAATATCCTGAAGTATCTAAGACATACTAAGGATAAGTTCTTGGTGTACGGCGGAAGTAATGTGCTTGAAGTCAGTGGATTCACGGACGCAAGTTTCCAGACAGACAAAGATTATTTCCGGTCACAGTCCGGTTATATCTTCTGTCTGAATGGCGGTGCAATTAGTTGGAGAAGCTCCAAGCAAAACACCGTTGCTGATTCCACTACGGAAGCTGAATATGTCGCCGCCTCAGAAGCAGCGAAGGAAGCTGTTTGGATACAAAAGTTCATTATTGAACTAGGTGTGATACCGAATGCAGCTGAGCCTCTGGCACTGTTTTGTGATAACAATGGTGCTATAGCTCAGGCAAAGGAACCAAGATCACACCAGAAATCCAAGCATGTACTAAGAAGATTTCACTTGATACGTGACATCATTAATAGAAAGGAAGTCAAGATCAGCCGAGTTCCGACAGATGATAATGTCGCTGATCCATTGACAAAGCCACTCCCAAGACCTAAGCTCGAGTTCCTGACTGAAGCTGTAGGCATTAGAGACATTGAAATGTAATCTAAATTTGAGTGGGAGTTTGAGGGCTTTATTTAGTTATTGATATGTTCTTGTAAAACATTTAAGATGTTTAATAAAATCATTTTTGAAGATTATTTTAACTGTGATGAAATAATCGTTCCAAAATGATATGAACCATTTTATAGGTCATCGAAGTAAGTGACTTGATCTTGAGTCATCAAAGTCATTTAGCTTGATCATGAGACCCTATATTTGATAGATGGGTTATATCATCCTGTCCCTAGTCGAAGGTTGTTGAAATTGGAACACCAACAACCGCGTGAGACTAGATTGGTATGTGACTTATGACAAAGTCTCAGGATGTCATAGATGCACGGCATCAAAGTCAGTACATAGGTGTATGTTGGGGTACATACGACCGGACATGACCCGCTTATAAGAACTCTTCAGGATATTTATATCTGTGTCATAAGAGATTCTGTCTACGACGATAGAGTATAGTCCTTAGACCTGAGTTCGCATGCATGTGACTGCACATCAACTGATGCGCTTTGATCATTGTCTAACGCTGTCGTTAAGCGATAGTTATAAGGACCTTGTTTGGGTGTATTATGAAATGAGTAGTTTACAGTGATGGAACAAGACGGGATTTGTCCCTCCAATATAAATGGAGTGAATATCTCTAGGCCAATCGGAGATTTGAATACTGGAAAATGCATGGCCATGCTCAAACGGACTGTCCCGAGTCGTTTGGATTGTCAGTATCAAATCAGAGCCCGATGAACATGATTAGGCTTTATAAGGATGACACTCATCTTGCCTTATGACTAATCGAGATATTGAGACAAAAGGAATATGAATACAGAGATTCCAGTACAAGTGGGAGATTGTTGGAATTATGTCCAGTAATCTCTGTACTGTCTCTAGAAAGTAAGAGTATGTCAATGATCAGACATAAGTCATATAATACTGGGGGTCATGATGGCTTGCTAGAGTCCGCTCATGATCTATAAATCTTGGATTTATTGCCTTTATTATATGATCCCATATGGGTTACACGCCTAAGCTAACAGGAAACAATGAGGGAACGGTCCAGCAGAAGTACGGTAAAAGTGCTAGGCATTTACTGTACTTAGAGAGAATAAAGGGGCCTGATTAAATCTAAGGGATTTAATCAGACTGGGATTTGGGCCCAAAAGCCCAAACAGAACTAGACAAGGGTTTTTATAACTAAAAACTTGACCTAGCTCTCTAATTCTTCTAACTCTCTGCGCCTCCCATCTCTCTCTCTGCGCCTCCCTCTCTGTGGTCTAGCAGCCTTCTGAAGGAATGTTTAGATGAATCCTGATTCAATTCTCTGATTCAGATTATCCTAAACATGCGGATCTAGGTTCTCTTGAATAGAAACAATTGATGATCTCACCTTATACCTGTTTATTGCAGCGGAAAGGGATGGTATGGTCAGAGATCAGAGAGCCACCAAGGGATGGATCCTCCAAAGGTTCACACACGCACGCAAAAGAAGCTGGCTGCTAGACCACGAGGAGGGAGGCGACAGACAGAGAGAGAGAGGCGGCTCGTTTTAGGGTTCGGGTTGTGGAAGAAAAACAGACTCGAGTTTTATTTATAAAACTCGCCTGGTTTCCTCTGCACTGTGTCGATCGACACACCTTGTGTATCGATCGACACACCGTGGCCAAAACCTTTTATTCTCTCTAAGTACAGTAAATGCCTGGCACTTTTACCGTACTTCTGCTAAGCCGTTCCTATAACTTTCCTGTTAGCTTAGGCGTGTGACCCATATGGGATCATATAATAAAGGCAATAAGTCCAAGACTTATAGATCATGAGCGGACTCTAGCAAGCCATCATGACCCCCAGTATTATATGACTTATGTCTGATCATTGACATACTCTTACTTTCTAGAGACAGTACCGAGATTACTGGACACAATTCCAACAATCTCCCACTTGTACTGGAATCTCTGTATTCATAATCCTTTTGTCACAATATCTCGATTAGTCATAAGGCAAGATTGGTGTCATCCTTATAAAGCCTAATCTTGTTCATCGGACTCTGATTCGATACTGACAATCCAAACGACTCGGGACAGTCCGTTTGAGCATGGCCATGCATTTTCCAGTATTCAAATCTCCGATTGGCCAAGAGATATTCACTCCATTTATATTGGAGGGACAAATTCCGTCTTGTTCCATCACTGTAAACTACTCATTTCATAATGTACCCAAACAAGGTCCTTATAACTATCGCAGAACGACAGCGTTAGACAATGATCAAAGTGCATCAGTCCATGTGCAGTCACATGCATGCGAACTCAGGTCTAAGGACTATACTCTATAGTCGTAGTAAGAATCTCTTATGACACAGATATAAATATCCTGAAGAGTTCTTATAAGCGGGTCTTGTCCGGTCGTATGTTCCCCAACATACACCTATGTACTGACTTTGATGCCGAGCATCTATGACACACTGAGACTTTGTCATAAGTCACGTACCAATCCAGTCTCACACGGTTGTTGGTGTTCCAATTTCAACAACCTTCGACTAGGGACACGATGATATAATCCATCTATCAAATATAGGGTCTCATGATCAAGCTAAATGACTTCGATGACTCAAGATCAAGTCATTTACTTCGATGACCTATAAAATGGTTCATATCATTTTGGAACGATTATTTCATCACAGTTAAAATAATCTTGAAATAATAATTTCATTAAACATCTTAAATGTTATTTCAAGAACATATCCAATAACTAAATAAAGCCCTTTAATAACTCCCACTGAAATTAAGACTATATCTTAATTTTACTTATCCTACAGCAACAGTCCGCGACTCGTGCTTAGGCCTAAGGAGTGGCTTCGTTAATAGATTAGCAACGTTCTCATTTGTTGAAACTTGCTGATCTACTTAACATCTCTGTCATTTATCTCAAGGTGTTTGGACCTCTGATGTGCAGCTAGTCTCATCTATGCTGGGATTCACATCAAGTTCAGTGATGAACTCTTCTTTCCAAACAACCTCTTTCGCCGCTTCCCAAGCTGCGAAAGATTCAGCTTAAGTCATGGAGTTAGCAACAGTGCCGTGCACCGCCAGACAAACACAAGATATAACCGGACTGTGACCGGAAATCATCTTTGTCTGTTGGAAACTTGCCTTTCAGACTCTATCGACTTATAGCACCTCACTTTCTCCGTAACTCTAGAATTTATCCTTAGTATTCCACAAATACTTTAGGATATTCTTTACGGCAATCCAGTGATTCTTTGCTGGATTTGACTGGTCTTTACTTGTCTTGCTTAACATTAAAGCAACATCAAACAAGTACGTTTCATGGCATACATGATAGATCCAATTACCGAAGCATATGGAATCCTATCCATGCTTTCAAGCTCAGCAGTTATCGTAGGACACTGTGTCTTGCTTAACGTAATGCCATGTGACTTTGGTATAAAACCCTTCTTGGAATGCTGAAAACGTGTAGGACTTTGTCGGGATAAGAATCCTGACTTTGTCCTACCAGCTCTTTCGGATCTCTATCTTTAGATCCAAAATCCAAAAACATACGTGGCTTTACCCATGTCAATCATTAGAACCAACTCCCAAGCCAGTCCTTTACTGACTGCAGCTTCGGGACGTCATTTTCGAGAATCAGTATGTCATCGACATACAATATGAGAAATGCAATATCGCTCCTACTAATCTATTAGTAAACACACAGTTCCGCTTCGTTCCTGTTCAAGTCAAAACCTTGACTACTTCAACAGAACGAAGATTCCAACTCCGATATGTTTGCTTCCATCCATGAATGGATCGATGAAGCTAACTTACATAAAATGTAATTTTTCGGAGTCCGGGCTCACATTCGCTTCTTTGAATTTCACAGATTCGTCGCTTTCAATGATCATCAGATCATGCGAACTTTCAATGATTATCAGGTTCAACAAAATCCGAGAAATCACTCTCGGATTAGTAACTGATTCATTCATATCTGCGAACTTCAGGCTCCACAGGTGTAGATTCTACAGAAACCTGTAAATTCTTCCGCTGCTCTCCCTCAATAGGTAAAGCAGCCTCCTGTATTTCTCGAATTTCTTCGAGTTATACTTTTACTCCCACTGTTCTTCTTGGAAAATAACTTCCTTCTTAGAAAACAGAATGGACGTAAAAGTAACAAGCCTTGGTTTCCTTCGGACAAGGCTCCACAGGTGTAGATTCTACAGAAATCTGTAAATCCTTCCGCTGCTCTCCCTCAACAGGTTGAGCAGCCTCCTGTATGTCTCAAATTTCTTCGAGTTATACTTTTACTCCCACTGTTCTTCTTGGAAAATAACTTCCCTTCTTAGAAAACAGATTGGACGTAAAAGTAACAAGCCTTGGTTTCCCTAGGACAACCAGCGAAGCAGCACAACTACAAATACTCAGTAAAGACGAATTTTGGATCGATTCCAATCCACATTTACGTGGTGTCTTTCAACTGATATTGGTGGAACTATTTCAGCGTAAACTTAGATAATTTAGAGCGTTATTCTTAAATAATATCATGGAAGATTCGTGTGACTCATCTTTAATCATTTCTTATAAGATCTGATTCTTTCTCACAGAAACACCTACAGGTTTTCAGGAGAAATGAGCTGTGAAACGACTTCACACTCAATCAGATGATCACACCATCGATGACTTAAGTATTCTCACTTGGATCTAATCCAAAGTCTCATTACTTCTGTCACTCACATTCTATACCTCATTCTAGAACTCTTTCGACCATGTCAAAGAATTCCTTCTTGTGTCTCATCAAATGAACACAGTCTTACTCACTGAATTAATCAGTCGAGACAATGAAGTACAGAAAATTTTCTCTGGCATTACTGCTCATCGGACCACATACATGAGTATGTTCAATCTCCAATAAGCCTTTGGGCCTTTCTCTAGCTCGGCTAAGATGGGCCCTTTGTCTTTTGGTCTAGTAAGCAGAATTCAAGTCTCATAAGACATTCATTCAAATGAGCCCAACAGTTCATAACTATGGGATTTCTGAATCCGACTTACTCTATGTGACCAAGACTTTATGCCAAGAAAAATCAGGTTTAATTCATCAGATTTAAACCAATTCGGTACTTATGTTATATTTAGGCACTCTTTGGTTTAAGATATAAAACCCATTCCATGAATAGGGTGCTACAATTAATATTTCATTAAGATCAAAAGAACAAAACTTGTCTTTTATCAAAATGAAAAACATTCAAATTCTTACAAGAAAATGAAAGACAACTCTGCTTAAAGCAGGTACATTGTAGCAATTACTTAATACAAAACCAAGCCTAAAAGGGATCTATAAGTGAAAACCCTACGGCTGAGGCAGCATCCCAAGCTCCTTCCAGACATGTAGTTTCACTTGCCCTTCCTTCAACGTTCTACTGTTGCTTAGGCTCTGCATATTATCACAAATATCAGTGCCACAACCAGTATCCAATACCTTTAAGGTAGAACTTGAAGTAATAACATGAATACCTGAGGAAGTAGTCGCATACATCGACTTTAACTCCTCATCATCTTCCATGAATTTAATGCAATCTCTCTTCCAATGCCCTGTCTCCTTACAGTAGCAGCACTTACCAACGTAAGAGGTATCTGACTCGGGCTCAGAAGACACACGCTTGCCATGATTCAAAATCTGGACAACTTTGTCTTCACCCTTGTCAGCATTAGGTTTAGTAAACCTACCCTTCTCGTTCATGAGATTGTACAGGGTACTCTTCACGTTTGGCTCAACTGTCTTGAGCATATCATGCAGTTCAGTCAGCGTCTTCGTTAAGCTTTTCTTGATATAGTTCTTTCTGAACTTATCATGGCTTGACGGCAGTGACTGCAGAATGATTTCAGTTGCCAACTCTTGGCTAACTGGATAATCCAGTTTCCTCAGGTTATCAATGTAACCCATCATTTTACTGACATGAGGACTCACTGGATTATCATTTGGTAGCTTGCAGCTAGTGAGAGACTTAACCAACCGGTATCTCTCCACTCTTATCTGCTCCTGAAATTTCAATTTCAGGCTGCTGATCATCTCTATTGGCGACTCCATGTTCTCATATTGCTTTTGCAAGTCTGAGTCCATGGTAGCCAATATCAGACCACGCACATCTACCGCATCATTATAATGCTTATTCCAAGCATCATATACTGCATGAGAAGCATTGGACCCGATCCTCACGGGGAGAGCTCTCTCAAGGACATAGTCCTTTCTCTCCTGTCTGAGGACTAGCCTCAGGTTCCGCGACCAAGTCAAGAAATTTGATCCGTTCAGCTTGTCCATCTTAAGGACAGACCGGATCGAGAAAGTGTTTTGATTGTTTGTGCTAGTCATAACTGAAAATTAAGATAAAAGGATTTTAGTTAATATGTTCAATATGATTAATCTCGTATTAAATTTAATATGATTAATCACGCATTATATTCAATAACATAAGTTACCCTCAATAGAATATAATGATTCCAAGATCCACATATAACTAAGATTAAAGTGGGCCACTGGCCGTCACCAAACCTTAGCTTATATCGGTAAGCCCTATATCGGCTAATTATATCCGTGATATAACTCTTGGTTGTGAATCTGGGCCCAAGGCCCAATCCACTCTGATGTCTCAAGGCCCGGGACTCCCGATGGCCCAGTCAAGAAAACCAGACTATACAGTCATGTAATCATTAATGTCTGGGACTCCCAATGACATTTATGAATCACAAACCGTCTTATCCACGCAAAAGCAGACACCCTCACACTGTAAGGCCATGAATACAATTGAATGGGCTTCGACAGCTGACATAGAATGGACAAGACATCCAACGCTTGATATTATTTGAGGTTCGTAGGTTTATTTAAAAAATTCATTCCCAAAATAGAAGATTACTATTTCGGGAAACTTTCCATTTTTGGAAACCTACTATTTTTGGAAACTTTCTAAAATTGGAAACTTTCTAACTTTAGAAATTTCTTAAAATCCGAATCATGCAAATCTAGAAACTTCTATAAATTAAGAAACTTTCTAATTTCAAAATATCGGAAACTTTAATTTAAAATCGACTTTATAATTTTATAAAATAAATTTTAAATTAATCTGAAGAAAGACTCAAATAATTGGCCCAATTGTTTTAACTTCTTGGCCCGAGGCCCAAGAATTGGTCCATGTCCAAGACATGACCCAATTGTCCAATTAAATGACATAACCGGTCTGGTTCATTAAAATTGGTCTAACCAAATTTTAATTACTACGATGACCACAATTGTCAACCGGTTATTTACTAAACCGGATTTTCTCAATTTATTTGGTCCAACCAAATCAAATTAGAAAATCCTGGTTTAGGCACTAAATCCAATAATTCTTTCGACATTGGATTTCTTGTCCCGGCTTAACCAGACTTAATAAAATTATTAAATCTGTTTATTAAACCGTGACGTTTAATTTTAATCAAAATATTAAACCGAGCCTTAAACCAACCATGTCGATCGATGGACCAACCGTGTCGATCGATCCATCAACCACATCGGTCGATGCTCTCAGCATCGATCCTGCATCGATCGTGCATCGATCCTGTATCGATCGATGCTCTCACGCATGCACTGAACCGAGCCAAAACCCTAACCGTGTCGATCGATGTGCACCAACCGCATCGGTCGATGCACCAATATCGAACCTGCATCGATCCTGCATCGATCGATGCTTTCACGCGTTAACAGGGTTAGCCGATAGACTGTATCGACCGATCCATGCGATCGTATCGATCGATCCATGCGATCGCAGTCGATACAGACCTCTTGAAATCGCATTCTACCAAATCATATAGCTTGGTTTCTGCAATTTTATGTGTGTTTAGATTTCAATTCTTGTTGCTTAAATGGTTTCTCTTATCAGTAGTTGATTCAAAACACTTTTAAACAAGAAAACAATCCTAAACATTGAATCTAAACAAGAAAAACCAGAACCTGAAGCTCTGATACCACTGAAGGAATGTTTAGATGAATCCTGATTCAATTCTCTGATTCAGATTATCCTAAACATGCGGATCTAGGTTCTCTTGAATAGAAACAATTGATGATCTCACCTTATACCTGTTTATTGCAGCGGAAAGGGATGGTATGGTCAGAGATCAGAGAGCCACCAAGGGATGGATCCTCCAAAGGTTCACACACGCACGCAAAAGAAGCTGGCTGCTAGACCACGAGGAGGGAGGCGACAGACAGAGAGAGAGAGGCGGCTCGTTTTAGGGTTCGGGTTGTGGAAGAAAAACAGACTCGAGTTTTATTTATAAAACTCGCCTGGTTTCCTCTGCACTGTGTCGATCGACACACCTTGTGTATCGATCGACACACCGTGGCCAAAACCTTTTATTCTCTCTAAGTACAGTAAATGCCTGGCACTTTTACCGTACTTCTGCTAAGCCGTTCCTATAACTTTCCTGTTAGCTTAGGCGTGTGACCCATATGGGATCATATAATAAAGGCAATAAGTCCAAGACTTATAGATCATGAGCGGACTCTAGCAAGCCATCATTACCCCCAGTATTATATGACTTATGTCTGATCATTGACATACTCTTACTTTCTAGAGACAGTACCGAGATTACTAGACACAATTCCAACACCTTCTTCCTGTTGGTGTGCGTGTGTGAACCTTTGGAGGAACAACCTCTTGGTGGTTCTGCTGATCTCTGACTCATACCTGATTCTTCCGCTGCATAACAAGGTATTAACTGAGATCCTTTATGATTCAGCAAGAGAACCTAGATCCAATCTGTTTAGTAGGAATCAATCAATGAGAAATTGAATCAGGATAAACACTAAACAATCCTTCAGTGGTATCAGAGCCATTGGTTCTATTAGGATTTCTTGTTTAGAATCATGTTTAGGTTGTTTAGAAGTGTATGAATCAATCTATGATAAGAAAACACTTAAGAAACAAAGTTAAAAAAACCTAAACTAGAAATCGCATGATCCGATCTATATGAATCGGTATGCGTCGGAATGATGATCGCCAAAGGATCACCATGTCCGGATCGTGTGACGCACGGTGGACCGATCAGCCGAGTGGATCGCATGGATCGATCGCACGATCGCATGGATCGACCCGAGCTTGACCGATCGCGTCCCGTCCCGTTGCCTCTCGTCCGATCTCGCGTTCCGTCCCGTACCGCTCTCGTCCCGATCGTGATCGATAGATGGACCGATCGCGGATCGTGTCCCGTCCCGCCTAGGGCTGTCGTGATCGTCAAATCGGTTTGGTTTGGTTTATGGTTCGGTTTAAAACTTGATCGTCACGGTTTAATAATTACAGACTTAATAATATTTATTAAGTCTGGTTAAACCGTGATAAGAAATCCAAAGTCGTAAAATTAGATTTAGTGCCTAAACCAGTGGTTTTCTAATTTGATTTGGTTGGACCAAATAAATTGAGAAAATCCGGTTTAGTAAATAACCGGTTAACAATTGTGGTTATCGTAGTAATTAATCTTGGTTGGACCAATTTTAATGAACCAGACTGGTTATGTCATTTAATTGGGCAATTGGGTTATGTCTTGGACATAGACCAATTCTTGGGCCTTGGGCCAAGAAGTTAAAACAATTGGGCCAATTATTTGAGTCTTTTCTTCAGATTGAATTTAAAATTTTATTTAATAATTAAAATTTGATTTTAAATTAATCAGTTTCCAAAATTTTAAATTAGAAAGTTTCTTAGAATAGAAGTTTCTAGATTTGCATGTTTTGGATTTTAGGAAATTTCTATAGTTAGAAAGTTTCCAATTTTAGGAAGTTTCCAATTATAAAAGTTTCCAAAAGTAGTAGGTTTCCCAAAATGGAAAGTTTCCCAAAATAGTAATCTTCTATTTTGGGATGAATTTTAAGAAAACCTATAAACCTCAAATAATATCAAGCGTTGGATGTCTTGTCCAGTCTATGTCAGCTGTTGAAACCCATTCAATTGTACACATGGCCTTACAGTGTGAGGATGTCTATCTTTTGCGTGGGTAAGACAGTTTGTGATTCATTAATGTCATTGGGATTCCCAGACATTAGTGATTACATGACTGTATAGTCTGGTTTTCTTGACTAGGCCATCGGGAGTCCCGGGCCTTGAGACATCAGAGTGGATTGGGCCTCGGGCCCAGATTCACAACCAAGAATTATATCGCGGATATAATTAGCCGAGATAGGGCTTACCGATATAAGCTAAGGTTGGGTGACGGCCAGTGGCCCACTTTGATCTTAGTTATATGTGGATCTTGGAATCATTATATTCTTTTGAGGGTAACTGATGTTATTGAATATAATGCGAGTTTAGTCATATTGAACATATTAACTAAAATCCTTTTATCTTAAATTTCAGCAATGACTACAACAAGCACACAAAACACATTCTCAATCCGGTCTGTTCTCGACAAGGAGAAGCTGACTGGAACGAACTTCCTGACATGGTCAAGGAACTTGAGGCTGGTCCTCAAGCAGGAGAAGAAGGAATATGTCCTTCGTGATCCCCTCCCTGAGAGGCCTCCTAACAATGCCGCCAGGAATCTGCATAATGCTTGGGAAAAGCATTCGTCAGATGAAAATGATGTCTATTGCCTGATGTTGGCGACCATGACTCCTGAGCTGCAAATGCAGTTCGAGAGTGTGCTGTCGCCCATCGAGATAATGGCAAGCCTGAAATCGCTTTTTCAGGAGCAGGCAAGGACTGAGAGGTTCCAGACAGTTAAGAACCTCTTGGACTGTAAGATGGCTGAAAATGCGGCAGTGAGTCCTCATGTCTTGAAGATGATGGGTTATCTCGATCATCTTCAGAAACTCGACTGCCCTATTAGCCAGGAACTTGCCTGCGACATCGTTCTGCAGTCTTTACCTGCAAGCTATGATCAGTTCATCCTGAACTTCAATATGCATGGCTTGAGTAAGACATTGCCTGAGCTTCACGGAATGCTCAAGACTGCAGAGCCCAACTTGAGGAAAGCCAAGGACCCCAACGTGCTTATGGTGCAAAAGGGCAAGGGCTTTAAGAAATCCTCTGCCAAGGACAAGGGAAAGGCTAAGGCTGTTCAAGTCTTGGACAAGGACACGCCAAAGCCCAAGCCCAAGTTCAAGGCTGGGCCTACTGACATCTGCAGGTTCTGCAAAGAACCAGGGCATTGGAGGAGAGAATGTAAGAAATTCCTGGAAGGTCTAAAGGAATTGAAGAAGAAGACTCTGGAGACTTCTTCATCAGGTATTTTTGTTATAGAAGTTAATACAACTACTTCTGATAATACCTCATGGGTTATGGATACTGGTTGTGGGGCTCATATTTGTACTAATATGCAGGCACTCAGCAACAGTAGGAGGCTGAAGCAAGGACAAGTGGAGCTACGAGTTGAGAATGGAGCGAAAGTTCCTGCACTAGCTGTAGGCACATACTTGTTGTCTTTACCTTCGGGATTGGTTTTAGAACTCAATAATTGTTATTTTGTACCTGCGATAAGCAGAAATATTATTTCAATTTCATTGTTGGATTTGGAAGGTTATGATTTTTCAGTTAAGAATAAATTATGTTCCTTCAATCGCAACAATTTGTTCTATGGTTGTGCCCCTCTTACGAATGGGCTTTACATACTTGATCAATCCGCGCCAATTTATAACATTAATACCAAACGGTTCAAACCTAATGAGGAGAACCGAACGTTTCTATGGCATTGTCGTTTAGGGCACATCAGTGAGAAACGCATTAAGAGGCTCCATTCGAATGGACTTCTTGGCTCATTTGACTTTGAGTCATGTGAGAAATGTGAATCCTGTCTGATGGGCAAAATGACGCGGGCCCCCTTTAATAAACCTAACGAGAGGGCCAGTGACTTATTGGGCCTGATACACACAGATGTGTGTGGCCCAATGTCCACAAATGCAAGAGGAAACTATCAGTACTTCATTACCTTCACTGATGATTTCAGTAGGTATGGATATGTTTATTTAATGAAACATAAGTCTGAGTCGTTTGAGAGATTCAGAGAATTCCAAAATGAAGTACAGAACCAACTTGGCAAAAGCATTAAAGCTCTTCGGTCCGACCGAGGAGGAGAATACTTGAGCCAAGAGTTCAGTGATCATCTGAGAGAGTGTGGGATAGTTTCCCAACTCACTCCTCCTGGAACACCTCAATGGAATGGTGTGTCTGAGAGGAGGAATCGGACCTTATTGGATATGGTTCGGTCTATGATGAGTCACACAGACCTTCCAATATCCCTTTGGGGATATGGTCTGCAAACAGCAGTGTTCACTCTAAATAGAGCGCCATCAAAAGCAGTAGCTAAGACACCATATGAATTATGGACTGGAAAAGCTCCAGTGTTGTCTTATCTTAGAATTTGGGGTTGTGAAGCCTATGTCAAGAGATTGATCTCTGACAAGCTTACACCAAAGTCTGATAAATGCTACTTCATTGGTTATCCGAAGGAGACCAAGGCTTATTACTTCTACCTACGTTCCGAGAACAAGATTTTTGTTGCCTGGGATTGTAATTTTTTTGAAAGGGAGTTTCTCTCTAAGAAAAACAGTGGGAGTAAGGTACTGCTTGAAGAAATTCAAGATGAACAGGATACTGCTCAACCTAATGAGGAAGAGCAGCAGGAGGACCTACAAGAAATTGTAGAGCCTGAACCTGTAGTACCTGAAGTTCGAAGATCCGGGAGGATCCGTCACGAACCCGAGAGATATCAAGGATTTCTCGTGACTGACTGTCATGATCTTCTGATCATTGATGGTGATGAACCATCGAACTTCAATGAAGCCATGATGGGCCCAGATTCCTCTAAGTGGCGTAAGGCCACTGATTCCGAAATGGACTCCATGTCGGTCAACCAAGTGTTTTCATTGGTTGACTTACCCGCTGGTGTAAAAGCCATCGAGTGCAAATGGATCTTCAAGAAGAAGATTGACGTGGATGGAAATGTCCAGATTTATAAAGCCAGGTTGGTGGCAAAAGGTTTCAGGCAAGTTCACGGTGTGGATTATGATGAAACCTATTCCCCAGTGGCTATGATGAAATCTATTCGGATTCTAATAGCAACTGCAGCTTTTCATGATTATGAAATTTGGCAGATGGACGTGAAAACCGCCTTCCTGAATGGAATTCTGGAAGAGGATGTGTATATGACACAACCTGACGGTTACATAGATCCAAAGAATGCTGGGAAAGTATGCAAGCTTCATAAATCCATTTATGGATTGAAGCAAGCATCGAGGAGCTGGAATCTTCGTTTTGATGAAGCGATCAAGCAATTTGACTTCATCAGAAACGAAGAAGAACAATGCGTGTATAAGAAGACTAGTGGGAGCAAGATAGTATTTCTTATTCTGTATGTCGATGACATACTGCTTCTCGGAAACGACGTACCAATGCTGCGGTCGGTAAAGGACTGGCTTGGAAGTTGTTTTTCCATGAAAGACATGGGTGAAGCCGCATACGTTCTTGGAATCCGGATCTACCGGGATAGATCTATAAGGCTGATAGGCTTGTGTCAAGATTCATACATTGACAAAGTCCTGCATAGATTCAGCATGGCAGATTCCAAGAAGGGCTTCACGCCAATGGTACATGGCACAACGATAAGCAAGAAGCAGAGCCCTACGACGGCTGATGAGCTTGAGCGCATGAAGAATATTCCTTATGCATCAGCAATAGGATCTATCATGTATGCCATGATCTGTACTCGTCCTGATGTTGCTTATGCATTGAGCATGACGAGTAGATACCAGTCAAATCCGGTTATATCTTCTGTCTGAATGGCGGTGCAATTAGTTGGAGAAGTGATATATCATGGTTTTTACCCACTTTATACCATGATATAGTTGTGTTTTTAGAGTCTTTTGTATTAGTTTAGAGTCTTTTACAGGTATAATCAGGATTGGAGCTAATTGGAGATATTTGGAGCATTTTGGGCATTTTAGGACGTTTTGGCCGAGAGCTTAGTTCACTGTTCGATTATTTGATGTTGCATCGATCGACACACATTGTGCATCGGTCGATGCAGTCGCGATATGGGCCGTACGCGTCGGCGTAACAAGTTATGAAGATTTGCAAAGAAGCCCAAGATACTTTCAGTATTTACACAGAAGCCCCAGCCGAGATTATGCCTATATATACTAGTTTTTGGTGTTTAATTTAGATACGCTTTCATACTTAGAGCTAAGAGATTTTTAGAGCTTTTGGGGCTGATCTATTTCCTTGTATTGATTTATTTTGGAGAAGATTTCGAACCCCTTTGATATTTTAATTTCTTATATGCTATCTATTTATTCTATGATTATGTTTTCATCAATCATGTCTGAGTAGATCCATAGTTGAGTTTAGGGTTTCTCATTAGGGTTTGATGACTTGCTAGACTTGTTTAATTCAGTTAGGATTCATATGATTAGAATGTTCTTCAAACTAAATTGTGCTTAAAGCTAGTTCTGACCTGATCAATTAGAATCTAGATCTTAGGTTGCTAAATACGTCACGAGAGTGTGGTTTAGGAATCTGAACTATTTAGGTTGAGCAATTAAATTATTCGCAAAGAGATTTGGTTTAGTTTAATTGTGAACATATCGAACTTGAACTTAATGCTAGTTTAATCTGTTAGTAATTGCAAAGAGATTTGGGTTACTGCACTTAGACTTAGAGAGTTTTCGCAAAGAGATTTGGTTAATTCTATTTCCGTGATTTGAGTTCTAGAACTGAGTTTAATTTGATCCTGACTGATTAACTTGTCTGCTTGTCTGATTTCCTGAGAATACCCTAGGCTTGACGCTTTTAGTTTATTGCTTACAAACCAATTCCTGCTACTGTTTACTTTCTTGCACCGCAGTTTATTTAAATCACTACTTGCTTATTTCTAGTATTCATTCCTACAGTTTGATTCTCTTGAGACCAAGTGTCCCTGTGGATTCGATACCCTATATACTACATTGACTATACTGTGCACTTGCAGTTTAGAATATGGATAATTCTTGACCTATCAAGTTTTTGGCGCCGTTGCCGGGGACTCTTTGAGTCTTCGATAGGACCGAACTTAGGGTTTTACTAGAAATTTTTCGTTTTTATTTTTGCTTTTTCGTTTTTTTTTATTTTTACTTTTGCTGATTCTTTTCTCTGTTGATTTCTGTCGCAGGTACCAAAATCGCCTTGCGTCGACCGTTGCACATCTTGCGTCGATCGACACTAGGCGATTCTGAGATTGAATCGATCGTTGCACTGATAGCATCGATCGTTGCTGGACGATTACAGACAGTTTATGCCAACGCAGAACACTTGAAGTAATCCGAAATCGAGCTTGATTAATCTCGGACTAGAGGAACTTGGACGTCTAGAAAGGACAATCAGAAGAGAAAAGAGAGAGAGAATGGTACGAGAACGCTTGATCTTGATACCAGATGCTGATGGAACCCTGAGGGATCCAGAGAACAATCCTTACAATGCTGCTGGGCATAGGATTGATGCTGAGGGACGAGTGATCCCTGATGAAGCTGAGCCACCGGGCCAGATGGTTGTCCGTGAAAGGACATTAGCTGATTACAACAGACCTGACGAGTTTCATGCGAACCGAGCAGCTTTAGTGCTTCCTGCCTTTGAGAGGAATGACTTTGAGGTAAAGACCATCTACTACCAACTGATGAGGCAGATTGCTTTTCATGGTCTTCAATCAGAGCAGCCTATGGATCACATAGACAAGTTTGAGGACATAGTCACTGGCATGAAGTACGATGGAGTTTGCCAGGATTATTTGTTCCTAAAGCTATTTCCGCACAGTCTTGCTGGAGACGCTAGTGCATGGCTGAGACAACTGGCACCTGGTCAGTATACTACTTGGGCAGCCTTAAAGAGTGAGTTCCTGCGTCATTTCTATGATAATGCGCGTTCAGACCAATCTAGACAGGACATACTCACTTTCTCCCAAGGAGTTGTGGAGCCTTTGAAGACTGCCTGGATGAGATTTAAGCAGTATCAGCGTGACTGTCCGCACCATGGATTTACTGAAGTTCAGCTGATAGGTATTTTCTTCAGAGGAATAGATCTTCCGTATCAGCAGGCGCTAGATAACTCCAGTGATGCCAACTTCAACACCAGGACTCCTACACAAGCTAAGCAGTTAATTGAGAATTTGATTAGCAGCAACAGTTGCAAGACCATGGATGAGAGGAGAAAGAAGCCTAGTGGAAGTGTTGATAAATCAGAGATGGCAGAATTAAGATCCAGGGTGGACAAAATCTGCACTCTTCTAGGTGAGAAGAAAGCTGTCCATTTTGCTCAAGAAGTAGAGGTAATTCAGACTGAGGAAGACACTCAGGGAGAAGATGTGAATTACATCGGAGGATCTGGTTTCCAAGGAAACAGATTTGGATATCAATCTGGAAACAGATTTTCTGGTGGAGGACAGACCAGTAATTCTCAGAGAGCCTACGGATCTGATTTTGAAGCTAAGATGGAAGCAATGATGGACAAGCTACTGGAGGGACAGATTAAGAGTACCGCAGACATACACAAGAGAATAGATACAGTCCATAAGGAGCTAGATGGGAAGATTGAATACCTGAGTACACATATGAAGGAGCTTGATGCTAAGGTTGCTAGAACTGCTGGACATGCTCAGAGGGAAAATGGATATCTTCCGGGAAGAACAGACACTAATCCCAAGTACCAATGCAATGCAGTGACTTTAAGAAGTGGTAAGGAATTGTTACCCAACCAGAACAGGCAGCTAAGCGTTGAAGAACTCGCAGAAATTGAAGAGTTGGAAGATGAAATCCGTGACATTCGCGATGCATCGATCGATGCTACAAAGCAACGGTCGACGCAAAGCGATAACAAAGAAACTGATGTCGCGAAGTCGCCCAGCAACGATCGACACAAATCGAGTGACGATCGATGCAAGACGACGGCTGAGATTGAAAAACCAGAGAATCCAAAGCAATCGACAGAGAAAGTGTACAAGCCTAAAGTACCCTATCCTAAGAATCCCAGGAAGGCTAAAAGCGAGAGGCAGTATGCTAAATGCAAAGAGATGATAAAAAGGGTGAAAGTTGAAGTGCCTTTGCTTGACTCCATGGATACTTCACCTATGATGAGGAGATGCCTTAAAGATATGTTTGCTGGAAAATGGACTGATGAAGAGAGTGTGATGATGATCAGTGAGGTATGTAGTGCAGTGATTCAAGGCAGGTCTCCTGAGAAATTAAAAGATCCTGGGAGCTTTGTATTGGATTGTACTATCTACAGGGAGAGATTCGAAAGATCCTTATGTGATCTTGGCTCCAGTGTGAACCTTATGCCTCTCTCAGTTGCTAAGAGGCTCGGTATGACTGATTTCAGACCCACTAGGATATCACTGGTTCTAGCAGACAGAACGGTCAGGATTCCCGAAGGAGTATTGGAGGATGTACCTATAATGATTGGCCAATGCGCGATACCTACTGACTTTGTGGTTCTACAATATGGACAGGAACCAAAGGATCCACTAATTTTGGGCAGATCTTTTTTAGCTACAGCTGGTGCAATGATTGACTGTCAAAGAGGTAAAATAGTTCTGAATGTGGGTGATCTAAAGATGAGTTTTGATATGAACAAGCTGGTAAAGAGACCAACCATCGACGGACAGACTTTCTATGTGGACACACTTAGTGAATTAGCTGCAGAGTACTTTCACCAGTCACATGCTGAAGATCCACTGGAAAGAGCTTTACTGAGCTCTATAATGGAGTTGGAATACCTGCAGGACGAGCCAGCAATGTGCTATAGAAGACTGATGGATTCTGTTGAAGTTGCAATGCAAGTTGAAGTATCTGACGCGACGATGCAACGATCGACACCTACCAAGCATCGGTCGTTGCAAAGCGACGCAGACTGGGCAGAAGAAAAAGCTCCGAAGGTAGATCTGAAACAACTTCCAACCGGGCTAAGGTACGCGTTTCTTGGACCTAATTCAACTTATCCAGTGATAGTTAACGCTAGTTTAAACAACGCAGAGCTCACTTTACTGCTAAGCAAGCTGCGCAAGCATCGCAAAGCTCTTGGCTATTCTCTTGATGACATTTCAGGTATCTCACCAAAGCTGTGCATGCATCGGATACATCTTGAGGATGAGTCTAAGACATCTATTGAGCATCAGAGAAGGCTTAATCCCAATCTCCAGGAAGTGGTTAAGAAAGAGATTATGAAGCTCCTGGATGCTGGGATCATCTATCCCATTTCAGACAGTGATTGGGTAAGTCCAGTCCATGTAGTGCCTAAGAAAGGTGGAGTTACAGTTGTGAAGAATGAGAAGAATGAGCTGATACCTACTAGGACTGTGACGGGACACAGGATGTGCATAGACTACAGGAAACTGAATGCTGCGACTAGAAAGGATCACTTTCCCTTACCTTTCATTGACCAGATGCTGGAGAGGTTAGCAAATCACCCTTACTACTGCTTCCTCGATGGATACTCGGGTTTCTTTCAGATTCCTATCCACCCAGAAGATCAGGGAAAGACTACTTTCACTTGTCCATATGGCACATTTGCTTACCGTAGGATGCCTTTTGGACTCTGCAATGCTCCTGCCACTTTTCAGAGATGCATGATGTCCATATTCACTGATATGATTGAGGATTTTATGGAGGTATTTATGGATGATTTCTCAGTCTATGGATCATCTTATAATGAATGTCTAGAGAATCTGTGCAAAGTGCTGACTAGATGCGAAGAGAAGCACTTGGTCCTTAACTGGGAAAAGTGCCATTTTATGGTCAAAGATGGTATTGTGCTTGGACATAAAGTGTCTGAAGCAGGGATCGAAGTGGATCGCGCTAAGATTGAGGTAATGACAAACCTGCAGGCACCTGATTCTGTTAAGGCTATAAGAAGCTTTCTTGGACATGCTGGCTTCTATAGGCGGTTCATCAAAGATTTCAGCAAGATTGCTAGGCCACTAACTTCCTTGCTGTGTAAGGATACAAAATTTGAGTTCGATGCAGACTGTAAGACTGCATTTGAACAAATCAAGCAGGCTTTAGTGAGCGCTCCAGTAGTCCAGCCACCGGATTGGGATTTACCTTTTGAGGTTATGTGTGATGCAAGTGATTTTGCTGTAGGAGCTGTTCTAGGACAGAAGAAGGACAGAAAGCTTCATGCTATCTATTATGCTAGTAGGACACTGGATGATGCGCAGAAGAACTATGCAACCACAGAGAAAGAGCTGTTAGCTGTTGTCTTTGCTTTCGAGAAATTCCGCCCCTATCTTGTTGGTTCTAAAGTGATTGTTCATACTGATCACTCAGCCCTGAAGTATCTGATGCAGAAGAAAGATGCTAAGCCAAGATTGTTGAGATGGATTCTGTTGCTTCAGGAGTTTGATATCGAAGTAAGGGACAAGAAGGGAGTTGAGAATGGAGTTGCTGATCACCTTTCAAGGATGCTGGTTGAGGAAGACGTGCCCATAAATGACTATTTGCTGAGGAAAACGTCAACATGGTTGGTACAGTTTTTGAGATGGATCTGGAAGATGAGCTGCAGAACTGTCGGGAAAATCGCCTTGTGTCGATCGATGCTACATTGGCAACGGTCGATACAAGTATCGGGGAAGCAACGATCGACACATGCGCACGCAACGATCGATGCACACCTGATACGAACCGAGAGTGTTTTAAGATCCGAATTGGGAATTATGACTTCGAGATCTCTGCTGTGGCTACCTCTGATCGACCCTGGTATGCAGATATAGCCAATTACCTTGCTGCTGAGACTGAACCGGATGATCTAAAGGGCTATGAAAAGAAAAGGTTCTTTAGGGAGCTTAGGAGATACTACTGGGATGAACCTTACCTCTATAAGCACTGTTCAGATGGCCTTTACAGGAGATGCATTGCTGAATCAGAAGTTTCAGACATCCTTTTCCACTGTCATGGATCAGATTATGCTGGACATTTTGCTACATTCAAGACTGTGTCTAAAGTTCTGCAAGCAGGTTTCTGGTGGCCTACAATGTTCAGAGACGCTCATTCTTTCATCACTTAGTGTGATGTTTGTCAGAGGAGAGGGAAAATCAGCAAGAAGCATGAGATGCCTCAGAATTTCATTCTGGAAGTTGAGGTTTTCGATTGCTGGGGCATAGATTTCATGGGTCCTTTTCCCTCGTCCTATGGGAATAAATTCATTCTGGTTGCTGTGGACTATGTGTCTAAATGGGTTGAAGCAATAGCTAGTCCAACCAATGATTCCTCGGTGGTCCTTAAGCTGTTTAAGACCATCATATTCCCCAGATTTGGAGTGCCTCGTATAGTGATAAGTGATGGAGGATCTCATTTCATCAATAAGGTCTTCGAAAAGCTGCTGAAGAAGCATGGAGTTCATCATCGAGTCGCTACTCCTTATCACCCTCAGACTAGTGGACAAGTCGAAGTTTCTAACAGACAGATCAAAGAGATCCTTGAGAAGACAGTTGGAAAGACAAGGAAGGATTGGGCAGCAAAGTTGGATGATGCATTATGGGCCTACAGGACAGCATTCAAGACACCACTTGGGACCACTCCATTCCATTTGCTATATGGAAAAGCATGTCATCTGCCAGTGGAACTTGAGCATAAAGCAGCATGGGCTGTGAAACAGATGAACTTTGATCTTAAGTCTGCTGCGGAAAGGAGATTAGTGCAGCTTAATGAGTTGGATGAGATTAGACATTTTGCTTATGAGAACTCAAAGCTGTACAAAGAGAGGACTAAGGCATATCATGACAAGAAGATTGTCTCCAGACAATTTGAGCCTAATGATCAGGTACTCTTATATAACTCTCGTCTGCATTTGTTTCCAGGAAAGCTGAAATCAAGGTGGTCTGGCCCTTTTACAATCAAAGCGGTGCGTCCGTATGGAGCTGTGGTTCTAACTGGTAAGGATGGTATTGAATTCACTGTGAATGGACAGAGGGTGAAACATTATTGGGCTAAGGCCGAGATTCCAGAAGGTCAGATTTTGCCTCTGGATGATGCACCCTCCACCTAGATCAGCTGAAACGTCAAGCTATTGACGTTAAAAGAGCGCTGAGTGGGAGGCAACCCACTGTTTTCGTTTTTGCATTTTGATTTTCGTATTTTTTCTAGATTTTACGTTTTTGTTTCTGTTTGGTGAGTTTTTGGTTGCAGGTTTCGGACAAATCGCATTGCGTCGATCGACACACATTTGTGTCGATCGTTACAACAGAAATAGCACAGCAACGGTCGGTGCACTTAGTGCAACGATCGATGCCTGACTGCGACAGAGGTAAAACCCGAGAGAACTAACCATTCAATCTAATTTTTATTTTCTTTCTTTTAACCAATCCCTTGCTTGACACTACTGGGGACAGTGTGTCTTAAGTGTGGGGGAGGTTCTACTAATTAGTTTCTTTGTTTTCTTAGAGTCAGTTAAATTTTAAAAAAATTTGTTTTTCGAGTCAAAATTGGTTTAAGTAGGAAACAGTGATTTTTGGAGAAGATTAGTAGCATTTGCAGGAACTTAAGTGACCATTGGGATGAAGCTGCAGATCTATCTATGACTATTAGAAAACCCCATCACAGATCAGCCTACTGAGGACACCCACATCGCTTCAGGTATCAGAGGATCCTTTACTGACTTCATCTTAATTCTGACTTAATTTTCTCACCTAAGGGCTTGGTATACTTTATGTCGGATTCCCTGTTAGTTCTGACACAGCCTGTAAACCTGTCCTATTTGGTTCCCTTCTCCCCTTCCATAAAGTAAAAAAAAAGAGTAAGATAAACTGAGGATAAGCTAGGGACTTTGAAGTGGTCACGGGAATGGTAGCTACAACTTTCATCTCCTGTGTACTTATGGAAAAAGGACCAATAAATAGCTTCGAAGTGGTCTCTGGGAGTAGTAGCTAAAACTATTATCTCCTGAGCATCCATGGAAAGATCCAAAGTATACCCCAAAACGGGAAGAACACTGATAAAAAAAATAAAATGATACCCAAAGGGGGAAAATCAGTTGTTAAGGAAGGGAAAAGAGAAGAAAGGGACTAGAGAAAGACAGTTTGGTGGTCTAGAGCTGGCAAGGTAAGAATCATGTGCCTTTAGATCGATACTCCTTAGGTGAGACCGCACTTAAATACTTGCAGAAGTCAGTAGGGTGAATTTGAATGCTTGAATGTGATTGTGGCGTTTACTTAGGACAGTTGCTAAGTGTGGGGGAAGTACATGTTGGTCTTGATGTCTGTAGATTGATTCTTTCATGTGGATTACTAAGGGGAATCTGAATGCTGCTGCTTCTATGACAAAATGAGTTTCTGAAGAGTTTTCAAACCTCTTCACTGCATTTTAGTTCTCTGTTTTGCTTGAGGGCAAGCAAAGGCTAAGTGTGGGGGAGTTGATATATCATGGTTTTTACCCACTTTATACCATGATATAGTTGTGTTTTTAGAGTCTTTTGTATTAGTTTAGAGTCTTTTACAGGTATAAACAGGATTGGAGCTAATTGGAGATATTTGGAGCATTTTGGGCATTTTAGGACGTTTTGGCCGAGAGCTTAGTTCACTGTTCGATTATTTGATGTTGCATCGATCGACACACATTGTGCATCGGTCGATGCAGTCGCGAGATGGGCCGTACGCGTCGGCGTAACAAGTTATGAAGATTTGCAAAGAAGCCCAAGATACTTTCAGTATTTACACAGAAGCCCCAGCCGAGATTATGCCTATATATACTAGTTTTTGGTGTTTAATTTAGATACGCTTTCATACTTAGAGCTAAGAGATTTTTAGAGCTTTTGGGGCTGATCTATTTCCTTGTATTGATTTATTTTGGAGAAGATTTCGAACCCCTTTGATATTTTAATTTCTTATATGCTATCTATTTATTCTATGATTATGTTTTCATCAATCATGTCTGAGTAGATCCATAGTTGAGTTTAGGGTTTCTCATTAGGGTTTGATGACTTGCTAGACTTGTTTAATTCAGTTAGGATTCATATGATTAGAATGTTCTTCAAACTAAATTGTGCTTAAAGCTAGTTCTAACCTGATCAATTAGAATCTAGATCTTAGGTTGCTAAATACGTCACGAGAGTGGGGTTTAGGAATCTGAACTATTTAGGTTGAGCAATTAAATTATTCGCAAAGAGATTTGGTTTAGTTTAATTGTGAACATATCGAACTTGAACTTAATGCTAGTTTAATCTGTTAGTAATTGCAAAGAGATTTGGGTTACTGCACTTAGACTTAGAGAGTTTTCGCAAAGAGATTTGGTTAATTCTATTTCCGTGATTTGAGTTCTAGAACTGAGTTTAATTTGATCCTGACTGATTAACTTGTCTGCTTGTCTGATTTCCTGAGAATACCCTAGGCTTGACGCTTTTAGTTTATTGCTTACAAACCAATTCCTGCTACTGTTTACTTTCTTGCACCGCAATTTATTTAAATCACTACTTGCTTATTTCTAGTATTCATTCCTACAGTTTGATTCTCTTGAGACCAAGTGTCCCTGTGGATTCGATACCCTATATACTACATTGACTATACTGTGCACTTGCAGTTTAGAATAGGGATAATTCTTGACCTATCAAGAAGCTCCAAGCAAAACACCGTTGCTGATTCCACTACGGAAGCTGAATATGTCGCCGCCTCAGAAGCAGCGAAGGAAGCTGTTTGGATACGAAAGTTCATTATTGAACTAGGTGTGATACCGAATGCAGCTGAGCCTCTGGCACTGTTTTGTGATAACAATGGTGCTATAGCTCAGGCAAAGGAACCAAGATCACACCAGAAATCCAAGCATGTACTAAGAAGATTTCACTTGATACGTGACATCATTAATAGAAAGGAAGTCAAGATCAGCCGAGTTCCGACAGATGATAATGTCGCTGATCCATTGACAAAGCCACTCCCAAGACCTAAGCTCGAGTTCCTTACTGAAGCTGTAGGCATTAGAGACATTGAAATGTAATCTAAATTTGAGTGGGAGTTTGAGGGCTTTATTTAGTTATTGATATGTTCTTGTAAAACATTTAAGATGTTTAATAAAATCATTTTTCAAGATTATTTTAACTGTGATGAAATAATCGTTCCAAAATGATATGAACCATTTTATAGGTCATCGAAGTAAGTGACTTGATCTTGAGTCATCAAAGTCATTTAGCTTGATCATGAGACCCTATATTTGATAGATGGGTTATATCATCCTGTCCCTAGTCGAAGGTTGTTGAAATTGGAACACCAACAACCGCGTGAGACTAGATTGGTATGTGACTTATGACAAAGTCTCAGGATGTCATAGATGCACGGCATCAAAGTCAGTACATAGGTGTATGTTGGGGTACATACGACCGGACATGACCCACTTATAAGAACTCTTCAGGATATTTATATCTGTGTCATAAGAGATTCTTACTACGACGATAGAGTATAGTCCTTAGACCTGAGTTCGCATGCATGTGACTGCACATCAACTGATGCGCTTTGATCATTGTCTAACGCTGTCGTTAAGCGATAGTTATAAGGACCTTGTTTGGGTGTATTATGAAATGAGTAGTTTACAGTGATGGAACAAGACGGGATTTGTCCCTCCAATATAAATGGAGTGAATATCTCTAGGCCAATCGGAGATTTGAATACTGGAAAATGCATGGCCATGCTCAAACGGACTGTCCCGAGTCGTTTGGATTGTCAGTATCAAATCAGAGCCTGATGAACATGATTAGGCTTTATAAGGATGACACTCATCTTGCCTTATGACTAATCGAGATATTGAGACAAAAGGAATATGAATACAGAGATTCCAGTACAAGTGGGAGATTGTTGGAATTATGTCCAGTAATCTCTGTACTGTCTCTAGAAAGTAAGAGTATGTCAATGATCAGACATAAGTCATATAATACTGGGGGTCATGATGGCTTGCTAGAGTCCGCTCATGATCTATAAATCTTGGATTTATTGCCTTTATTATATGATCCCATATGGGTCACACGCCTAAGCTAACAGGAAACTATGAGGGAACGGTCCAGCAGAAGTACGGTAAAAGTGCTAGGCATTTACTGTACTTAGAGAGAATAAAGGGGCCTGATTAAATCTAAGGGATTTAATCAGACTGGGATTTGGGCCCAAAAGCCCAAACAGAACTAGACAAGGGTTTTTATAACTAAAAACTTGACCTAGCTCTCTAATTCTTCTAACTCTCTGCGCCTCCCATCTCTCTCTCTCTGCGCCTCCCTCTCTGTGGTCTAGCAGCCTTCTTCCTGTTGGTGTGCGTGTGTGAACCTTTGGAGGAACAACCTCTTGGTGGTTCTGCTGATCTCTGACTCATACCTGATTCTTCCGCTGCATAACAAGGTATTAACTGAGATCCTTTATGATTCAGCAAGAGAACCTAGATCCAATCTGTTTAGTAGGAATCAATCAATGAGAAATTGAATCAGGATAAACACTAAACAATCCTTCAAGGACATGACCCCGTATTCTCCGAATCGCACACCTACCGGCGTCACCCAGTAGGTTAACACCATAACCGGAATCGCCATGATCCGATTAGGCAAAACCCGAGGATCCAATCGGGTCGAAAGTACCGGAACGTAAACAAAACCTAGGCTTGTGGAATCTAACGCACCTTAGAGTCCTAGTGCAGAAATATAAACACGCAGACTCGCTGGGACTCTAGCACAGATCACGCAATCCATATCAATAATAAATCCTTAACCATTCCGCAAGCCTCTACACTACCACCGCTCTGACTAGGTAAGATACCTAGTCAGCACCACTAACTTACCCGGTCCCGTGACCGGAGTAAGTGTCCGCAATAACTGCTCGGCCCAACTCCGAGCAGTCTAACAACCTTGCACACAAAGCTCACAACAATAACAGTAATAACCACGCAATCACAATCATCACATCAATCACAACACAAGCAGGCCTATTAGAGTTTCTAAGTCTTTTAATCCATTCTCATCCGCTACCTCGGGTTAGCAGATTGCTAACACGTAGACGGCTTACAACACACACCACTTCCCTTAACTTATCTCATTCTAGGTATCTTGTAATAACTTCTCGATCTGTCGGTTTAGAATTAGTAAACTTACTAACTCCCCGACATCTCATTATTAATTAATTTAATTCATTACTCAATCCCGCTATTAAACCTAAACCCCAATCTCGTTACAATATTCTATAAGTTCGTTCAGGTTTAACTCATATTTTAGTGTCGTCTTAATTCCCGTATATAGATTCGTTAAATATAGTCCTTAATACATATATATATGCATATACGGTCCTATTCAAACGGTATCTACATGCATGCATCAAACAATCATTTCTAACAACCTAGCGGCACACAATTGATTAACCTTTTAATTCTTTAACCCTATCATGCTTATCTGATCCTAACCGGTTTATCATTAACGTCCAATTATTTATTAATTACTATTCATTTTAATTAACGGGTATGCAACTTAATACTACGGTTTAGTAATTCTCGGTCTATATGTAACTAAGGGTTTGTGAGCCGACTCACAATGAGATAGGCGCGGAATGACGGTCTGACGCGGTATGAATCCCGAGACCTCCGAAGTGAAACCCAAACTTCCCGAACGCAAGAACTCGAACCCCGAGGCTTCCCGAACACCCTGACATGAATCGCAACCTATGAATGGCCGGAGTCAATGCGTTGACCGGCGTTGACTTTGACCTCCGGTTGACCGTTGACTTTGACCATTGACCAAAGGTTAACCGTTGACTTTGACTGAACCGGTTGACCGCCCAATTGAACCGGCTGAGCCAATTAGAACAGGTTAGGTTAAACTGGTTTGGTCAAACATTGACCGGTTTGACCTAACCGTTGACCAAGGCCGAACCAGCCCTAAACCAAACCCAATCTTGAACCAAACCATGCTGACCCAACCACTGAAGAACCGGCTTCAATCTGATGGCGGCGAAGCTTGTCCGGTGACCGGCTCCGGCGTTGACCGGCGGTGGTCCGCCGTTGACCGGCCTGTTCACCCCTTTTTTCGGTGAACCAGATGACGATCCACCTATTAAACTGACCAAAAGGAGAAGATCTAGCCATCCATGTCTTCACACAACCAAGAACCGGTGAGGAGAGAGAGAAGAGGGAAGATCTAGCCGGCGGTTCTTCTTTCACGGTGGCTCCGGCGAGATTCCAGCGACGGCGGTTCTTGTTGGCTGAAAGGCGGTTGTAGAGGAGAGAGAGAGGAAGCTATAGCACTTTGTATAAGTTGATTTGGGTTTAAGATGAGGGAGTTATGGGATTTTTGATGAAAGTAGGTCTTATGAACACTCAAGAACACTTTGAATGTTCTTGAGGTTCTATGAAGATTCAAAGGATTTTCTGGGTTTTCTGGGCAAGTGGGATGAATGTAGAGAGAGAAGAGAGAGAGGTCGTGGGTGTGAGGTAGAGAAAGGTTTTTGTGAGCTCAAATGAAGTTTTTTCTTCACATGCTTGTTTTTCTTCCATGCAAAAAGATGCATGAACCACCATGCATTGACACCTAACCAAGAGATGTGGCGACCCTGGGGCATTGACACTTGTCCTTCTGAGGGTTTTGAGTCCAAAAATCCTTCCCTAAACCGGCCTTGACCAACATTAAACCCCTCTTGACCTGTTGCTTCGGTTTTCTCGATTGCGCGAATATTATTTTAGAAAATAGCAACTGATTGCCATAAATCCACAAACCTCTACAAACTGATTCTCCATGCTATTTTATGAATTTAGCATTTCGAATCACTCCGTTCGGACTTACGTAGCTCCGGTTATGAATTTTCGAAGTTTCTTCGAGTTTGTCGGTTTCCATTCCCGACAAGCCGAAAAACATGTTTCTGCTCCGATTTCTCCAACTCTGGTCTTGTGAACATTCTTTATATTGAAATATAAGAATATTCGGCCCGTCTCGGCTTCCGTCTCGACTTTTGGTAAAATTACCATTTTACCCCCTGACTTAGGTAAAATGACGATTTTACCCCTTGTTGACTTTCTGTTGCCATTAACAGACTTCGAATCGGTTCCGAGACCTGCAAGTTGTTTCATCACTCCACTCCGACGCTTCTATACTCGAACACTGCTGCATCCTGCTGACACCCATCACTGCGATCCTTTTGTCCCGTTCCTTTCTACACAACTGATCTTCACAACAATTCTGCTCCGGCTCTCCGTCTTGACCTCCTTGCTTCACTTAACCCTTAACTGATTCCATCGGTCTCGATCTTCGAACTTAACCCCCGGTTGGTTTCTTTTACTCTGATTCTCACTTCGGCTTCCCCACTTTGCTTCGACCTCCACATCCTTCTGACTGCGACTTTCATCCTTCTTTCTGAGACACTCTTCACGAATCTGATCACTTGCTCCTTTCTGACTGATTCCAACAACAACTTTGATCCTTCTTTCCCCAAATCTCTTTGCTAGCTCATCATACTTCTCGGTGTCTTCCTGTCGGTCGCTTGCTAAGCTGATTCATTTCCCACTGACGATGTCTACCACTGCTTCACGGTCCGGTATACTGTCCCGCGGTGTCTTAACACTTCATCTCGCTTTCGGGTTCGGGTTCGGTCTCGGATTCACATCGCATCGCCATTCCGTCCTACATTCAACTTAACAACTCACTGAAACAATTAGTTTCATCCCGATCTATCCCCGATATCACTTTCCCATAGAAATATGGTTACTTAATCACGTACCCGATGGTTACCTGTGATTAAATAACAGTAATCTATAAGTCCGTTCCCTCGTGAACTGACGGTTAAACACAACCGTTCTCAGTCGGTTCAAAACTCGAAATAAAATTAAAATAAAATCAACACTTTACCTTCTTAACGAAACCGAGGAAAAACGATCAATCACGAATCAAGATTTCTACCAAATAACAATTCAATGGTCTTAACGACCCAAAACGATCAATCCATCAAAACCACGCACGCCAACACTACGCAACTACCGCACAACTAATTCAATCAATCAAACAATCAATCAAGCAACAGGAAAAGAAAAATAAGCAATCACTACACACATTCACGCAATCTAATGATCGGTCGGATGCGTCGTCAGTCCGGGTTCAGGTCATGATGAACGGTCATCAGTTCCGATCAACATTTAGTTTCACACAGTAATCTGTTTGCTTTCAGAACCATCTCAATCATGCAAACAGTTACTATGCTACTCAAAACGATCAGCTGAACACTTTGCATCCACCACGTACATAAAACAATATATCATATATCATAAGGTTTTTAGTACATGGTCCCGACCTGAATCCCTACACACATGACCGCTATCATATCCAAAAACCCATACTGCGCCGCTATACATCCGAAAAGTCAAAGACGACACGCAAAGTCGCTTATCCGCCGATCTATCTACAAGACAAGAAGAAGTTAGTGCCCCCACTTACCTGGCTTAACTACTCCTATCCTAACCTAACGCCTCCAGCAAGACCGAAATGCCCAGCACCACTGGCAAAACGGCTTGCTGAAGTATCCGTTGGCAGGTGCGCCGGGAGGGTGTGGCGAGCGTGTGTATCGAGATGGTGCTCCGACATGTTGTGGCTCGGCAATCGGGCAAAGATGAGCAACGTGACCTGCACGGCCACATATCTGGCAGACTGGAGTGGACGCTAAGCGCGGTCCATGGTAACACGCAGATGCCTGATGAGCATAACCTCCACACAGCTGACAAATCCTCACTGGCTCGGGTCTGGACAACGGAACAACCGGTAACTGCACAATGGGCGACTGACTGGGCTCGGGATCTCTGCGGCTGGGTCCCGCTCGATAATCCTTTGGTACTGGTACTCTGTACGGCTCTCGGCACACATACTTTGGATCCGATGGTAGGACAAGTCGATGCTCCGTGACTCTCGTGACCACACCATGGACAGTGGTCGGGTCCCGGTACTGGATGGTACGGCTCTCGAAGACACGGGTCCCCTGGTCGAGGACACCAATACAAGTGAAACTCATGTACTCCACACGCACTGCATGTCCTACGCTCTGGTACTGCTGGCAGCTCCTCCACAATCTCAGCTGGTGGTGTAACTGGGCTCAGTAGATCCTGGTGATGTGACTATGTCGAATGGTGTATGGGGTAATCCAGGTCGTAGGTCTGGCTGGTGATGAGGCCCATCCTGCTGCTCTAACACATCCTCATGTATCCCTACCTGCTCATCCACCTGTTGCTCCCAGTGTAGATGCTGCTCCGGGTCTATAGGCTCCACATCCAGATCAAAACCAATCGGTAGCGGACCCAATAGGTAGTCCTCTACACGAAGTGGCGGGGAAAACTCGGGCGCCTCAAGAATCGGTGCCTGGAACGTCGGTGGTATGTCTAATGCTGTAACTGTCTGTGGCACATCTGTCTCTTGCCATTGCGGTGGTAGCTGTAACTCAACATCTGCTCCTACCAAGAATCCTACCATCCCTAAAACTGAACGAGCCGATCCTGCGGCGAACCGACTGATCTCTGCTGACTCATGCAGCTCATCAGTAACTGCTCCGCGCGCACACACACACACACACCTTTCTTGGGATAGTGTCCTGAAATCACACTTGTACTCACTCCTGTGATAGTTGTGTGTCGAGATCAGACATTCGTATAATACTGGGCGTTTGCAATGCTTTGCTAGAAGCCTCTTGCATTCTGTAGGTCGTGGACTTACTGCCAGTATTATATGATCCTATAGGGTCACACACCTAAGCAAACTGGAAGCTACGACATGGGAATGATCATTGTGGCAATGATCATATTATGTGTATTGAAATACACATAAGAATCGATTTAATGGTGTTGTGTCGATCGACACAGCTTGTGTGTCGGTCGACACAGTTCGGATTTTCCGAACAGGCTTTTCGGGTTATGGCTTAATTGAGTCTGGCCCGTTAAGCACGTTTAGGTCGAATAAAAGCTGATTAGTTTCGACCTAAACAAAAGAGAGCCGTCCAGTTTTCTTGACAGAAAGACTTGACACACCAGACACCATCGATCCCCATTGATCCGGCACTAGCATCCCGTTTCCAGCGAGCGTGCGTGTGTATCTGGTAGAGGCAAAGCGTTGCGTTGCTCCACTGATCTCGTTCACCATCTTCTTCCGCTGCCAAAGGTAAGAACGAGGTTGGTTCTAGATTCAATATAACAAACCCTAGATCCATCGGGATCCAACAGTGGTATCAGAGCATGCTTAGGGTTTAGCTGTTGAATTTGCTGCAAAATAATTCGAATCCTGATGTTGTTGAATTGATTTTTGCAAGTACAAATCGTGTTTTCATGTTATATTCTCGGTTTTGTTCCTGCTGAAAAGACGAAGAATTGATGAAAACGTACTGTGTCGATCGACACAAAGCGTGTGTCGGTCGACACGCCGCGGCGCAAAACGTAAAATATTTAGGGTTTGTCGCAGGGTGTCGATCGACACAAAGCGTGTGTCGGTCGACACAGAGCGAAAACTCGAGTAAAATATTTAGGGTTTGTCGCACAGTATCGATCGACACAAAGCGTGTGTCGGTCGATACAAAGCGAAAATCCGCAAATAATCTTTAGGGTTTCGATCTGAGATCGAGTACCCGTAATCGTGCTGCGTCGATCGATACACTGGGTGTGTCGGTCGACACAGGCAATACAATTAGATAGATCGGTTCAATTGGATTGAACTGGTTATCTAGCTCGGTTAATTTTATTAACCAAATTGATTCTGGTTTGGTCATATCGATCGACACACAGTGTGTGACGATCGACATGGACCATTAAACCGAACTGGTTCAATTAGATTGAATCGGTTAAGTAAATTCGATCCGGTTTGACCGGTTATCGAAGAACGGTTTAAATAGAGTTGCATCGATCGATACCAATAGTTGGCGTCGATCGACACAATGAACGCAGACTTGTTGGTTTGACCACAAGTTTGCATGAACCAGAATAATTTAATCCTAAAAGTATTAGATGAATCTAAACTTAATAAAACTAAATGTTTTAATTAAAAGTTATTATTTTTGATATATATATTGAATATAAATCAAGATAAGATTAGTTCTTTTCCTCAACTAAATATCAAGTGATCTTGATGTCTTGCCCGATCTTGTCTACTATCAAAAAATCGTGATGTTGTTGGGTATCCTTGGAGTCCTTGGTATCCACAGCAAAATGAGTAAGGCAGGTGGTCAGTGACAGACTTGCAGTGCAACTGTTAGTGATCACAAGACAGATAAAAGATTGGTTATACTTGACTGGGCTGTCAGAAGTTCTGGGCCCAGAGACATCAGAGTGGATTGGACATAGTTTGTCTTATTCACGACCAAGAGTTGTACTGAGTACAATTAGCAATGATTTGCTTACCTAGATAACTAAAGCTTGAGTAACGGCGAGTCGCCCACTCGAATTTTAGTAATCTGAGGATCTTGGATCATTGTATTCATATGAGGAAACATAGTTTGAATACAATGCGAGTTTTCTTATTAGATAAGAATTCTCATTCCTTGTGCTTTATAACTAAAATCTACCTTTTGTTTGAATTACAGCTATGTCTGTCTCAAATCACATCAACACTTTCTCACTAAGATCCGTCCTTGAGAAGGACAAGCTAAATGGATCTAATTTCTTGGAATGGTATCGGAACCTGAGAATAGTTCTCAGGCAAGAGAACAAGGAATATGTCCTTGAAAGAGTTCTCACCGAGAGGCCACGTTCCAATGCTCCGCAGACAGAAAAGAATGCTTGGGATAAGCATTCAGCGGATGTCAAAGATGTTAATTGTCTAATGCTGGTGACTATGAACTCTGAGCTGCAGAAGCAATATGAGAACGTGTTGTCACCCATTGAGATGATTAACAGCCTGAAAGCTTTGTTTCAGGAGCAAGCTCGCACAGAGAGATACCAGACGGTTAAATCTCTCATGGATTGCAAGCTGGCTAAGGACAGTCCAGTAAGTCCTCATGTCCTTAAAATGATGGGTTACATTGATAACATGGGGAAACTGGACTGTGCCATTAGCCAGGAGCTGGCCACTGACATGATTCTGCAGTCATTGCCGTCGTGTTTTGATCAGTTCATCATGAACTACAACATGCAAAACATGACTAAGACATTGACTGAGTTGCACGGTATGCTGAAGACAGCAGAACCAAATCTCAAGAAGGCTACTCCCAGTGTCCTGATGGTACAAGGGAATAAGAGGTTTAAGAAACCTAAGAAGGGTAAGGGTAAGGCCCAGGTTGTCCAGGCTGAAAGTCAGGACAAGCCCAAGCCGAAACCCAAATCCGGGCCTTCTCCTGAGGATAAGTGCAACTACTGCAAGCAGTTGGGGAATTGGAAGAAAGACTGCAAGAAGTTCATGGAAGATTACAAGAAGCTGAAGAAGACGTATGACGCGTCTGATTCAGGTATTTATGTTATCGAACTTGGTATTATATCTTCTCGTTCTACTTCGTGGGTATTGGATACCGGCTGCGGTGCTCATATTTGTACTGATGTGCAGGCACTAAGAAACAGTAGGACGCTGAAGAAAGGACAAGTAGAGCTACGAGTCGGGAATGGAGCTAAGGTTGCTGCACTGGCCGTAGGCACCTACGAGTTGTCTTTACCTTCTGGCATGGTTTTAATTTTGAATAATTGCTACTATGTGCCTGCGATTAGCAGAAACATAATTTTAGTTTCCGTTTTGGATTTGGAAGGTTTTGATTTTGCTGTTAAGAATAAAGTTTGTTCTTTTAATCGTGATGGTAATTATTATGGTAGCGCCCCATTAGATAATGGGTTATATATATTAAACCAAGAAATGCCTGTCCTTAACATAAATACAAAGAGGTTTAAGTCCAATGACGAAAACCCGACTTTCTTATGGCATTGTCGTTTGGGCCATATCAATGAGAAACGCATCCAGAGGCTCCATCGAAAAGGGCTTCTGGGCTCATTTGATTTTGAATCATGTGAGAAATGCGAGTCTTGTTTGGTGGGCAAAATGGCTAGAGCCCCTTTCAACAAACCAAATGAAAGGGTCAGTGATTTATTGGGCCTTGTTCATACTGATGTATGTGGGCCAATGAGTACTGCTGCCAGAGGAAACTTTAAGTACTTTATTACCTTTACTGATGATTTCAGTAGGTATGGCTATGTCTATTTGATGAGACACAAGTCAGAATCCTTTGATAGATTCAAGGAATTCAAGAATGAAGTACAGAATCAACTTGGCAAGAGTGTTAAGATTCTGCGATCGGATCGCGGTGGAGAATACTTGAGCCAAGAATTCAGCGACTATCTGAGCGAGTGTGGAATCGTTTCACAACTCACTCCTCCTGGTACACCCCAATGGAATGGAGTGTCGGAGAGGAGAAATCGAACTTTATTGGATATGGTTCGGTCTATGATGAGTCATTCTAATCTTCCACTATCCTTTTGGGGATATGCTCTAGAAACGTCTGCGTTTACACTGAATAGAGTGCCATCTAAATCAGTAGAAAAGACACCACATGAACTGTGGACTGGGAACGTTCCTAGTCTGTCTTTCCTAAGGATTTGGGGTTGCGAGGCTTATGTCAAACGTTTAATCTCCGACAAGCTTGCACCCAAATCAGATAAATGCTACTTCGTTGGTTATCCTAGGGAAACCAAGGCATACTACTTTTACAACCAATCTGAGAACAAAGTATTTGTTGCTCGGGACTGTTCTTTTCTTGAGAGGGAGTTTCTCTCTAAGAAAAACAGTGGGAGTAAAGTACATCTTGAAGAAATTCTAGATGCACAGGATACTGCTCAACCTGCTGAGGAGGAGCAGCAGTTGGAACCACAAAGTTCTGTGGAACCGGCGCCTGTGGAGCCTGAAGTTCGCAGATCCGGAAGGATCCGTCACGAACCCGAGAGATACTATGGATTTCTCGTAACCAATTCAAATGATCTGATGATCATTGATTGTGACGAACCAGCGACCTTTGCGAAAGCTATGATGGGCCCAGACTCCGAAAAGTGGCTTGGAGCCTCTAAATCCGAAATGACATCCATGTCAGAAAACCAAGTATGGTCCTTGGTCGATTTACCTAATGGTGTAAAAGCCATTGAGTGTAAATGGATCTTCAAGAAGAAGATTGACGTGGATGGCAATGTACAGATTTACAAAGCAAGGTTGGTGGCTAAAGGTTTCAAACAAATTTATGGTATTGACTATGATGAAACCTATTCCCCAGTAGCTATGCTTAAATCTATTCGGATTCTTCTAGCGATTGCTGCTCATTATGATTATGAGATTTGGCAGATGGATGTCAAAACCGGATTCCTGAATGGTATTCTGGAAGAGGATGTGTATATGACACAACCTGAAGGTTTTGTCGATCCTAAAAATGCTAAGAAGGTATGCAAGCTTCATAAATCCATTTATGGATTGAAGCAAGCATCACGGAGTTGGAATCTTCGTTTTGATGAAGCAGTAAAACAATTCGGTTTCATCAAGAACGAAGAAGAATCATGTGTATACAAGAAGACAAGTGGGAGCAAAATTGCATTTCTTGTACTGTATGTCAATGACATACTCCTCCTCGGTAATGACGTTCCGTTGCTTCAGTCTGTTAAGACTTGGCTCGGAAGTTGTTTTTCCATGAAAGACATGGGAGAAGCAGCGTACATTCTTGGAATCAGAATCTACAGAGATAGAACAAACAAGCTTATTGGATTGTGCCAGGACACTTATATTGATAAGGTGTTGCACAGATTCAATATGCATGATTCCAAGAAGGGCTTCATACCAATGTCTCATGGCAAGAGTCTCTGCAAGAAGCAGTGTCCGGCGACACCTGCTGAGCGAGAACGCATGAATAGGATTCCTTATGCCTCTGCAATAGGATCTATTATGTATGCCATGCTCTGCACTTGTCCAGATGTAGCTTACGCGTTAAGCATGACGAGCAGATACCAATCTGATCCAGGTGAAGCTCACTGGACAGCTGTCAAGAATATTCTCAAGTATTTGAGACATACTAAGGATAAGTTCCTTGTGTATGGAGATAGTGATGAACTTGTGGTGAATGGATTCACCGATGCGAGTTTTCAGACGGACAGAGACGATTTCCGATCACAGTCTGGATATGTCTTTTGTCTAAATGGCGGTGCGGTGAGCTGGAAGAGCTCTAAGCAGAATACCGTAGCTGACTCCACAACGGAAGCTGAATATGTTGCTGCTTCAGAAGCGGCAAAGGAAGCTGTTTGGATCAAGAAGTTCATGACTGAACTTGGTGTGGTTCCTAGTATCTTGGAGCCAGTGGCTTTGTTCTGCGATAACAATGGAGCCATTGCTAAGGCGAAAGAACCCAGGTCACACCAGAAGTCCAAACACGTTGAGAGGAAATATCATCTGATTCGTGATATTGTCAATAGAGGTGATGTGAAGATCAGCCGAGTTCCGACAAACGAGAATGTCGCTGATCCTCTAACCAAGTCACTCCCAAGGCCTAAGCATGAGAGTCATACGACTGCTGTAGGCATTAGAGATCTTAAGATGTAATCTTGATTCTAGTGGGAGTTTTGGATTTTGTTTTAGTTATAATAAGACGCCCTTGTAAACATTCTTTTAGAAGTGTTTAATGAAATTTGATTTCAGCATTATTTATTGTGATTTAAATAATGGTCCCGAAATAAGTTTATGATATATTATAGGTCATCAAGTTGAGAACTTGATCATGAAACCCTATAAGTTAATAAATTATTTTGTCCCTAGTCAAGGTTGTAGAATTGGGACACTGACAACCGTTAGAGACTAGATTGTGAAGTGACTGTTGGCTAAGTTTCATGGAGCCAATGATATGATTATCACAGTCAGTCACATAGATATATGTTGATGAACATATGATCGGACATGACCCGCTAATGAGAAGTCTACAAGATAGTAATATCTGTGTCATAAGAGGTTCTCATTACGACTATAGAGTATAGTCCTAAGACCTGAGTTCATCATGCTTTCTTGCATATGAATTGGTACATTTTGACTTTGTCAAACGTCGATCCGTAACTGGCGGCTATAACGACACTGTTCAAGTTTATCATGAAGTGTGCGTTGAAACAGGGATGGAACAAGATGGAATTTGTCCCTCCTGAAAAACGGGAGATAAATATCTCAGGGCCTATTGAAGATTGAATACTGAGAGAATGTGTGGCCGCACTCAAACGAACTGTAGTTCAGTTGTTTGTAATGTTCAGTATGAGATCAGGAGTTCGATAAACACGATGTTGGCTTAATAAGGATGACACAGATCTTGCCTTATGCCAAATCGAGATATAGAGACAAAAGGATTATAGGAATTGATGATTCCAGTACAAGTGGGAGATTGTTGGGATAGTGTCCTGAAATCACACTTGTACTCACTCCTGTGATAGTTGTGTGTCGAGATCAGACATTCGTATAATATTGGGCGTTTGCAATGCTTTGCTAGAAGCCTCTTGCATTCTGTAGGTCGTGGACTTACTGCCAGTATTATATGATCATATTGGGTCACACACCTAAGCGAACTGGAAGCTACGACATGGGAATGATCATTGTGGCAATGATCATATTATGTGTATTGAAATACACATAAGAATCGATCCAATGGTGTTGTGTCGATCGACACAGCTTGTGTGTCGGTCGACACAGTTCGGATTTTCCGAACAGGCTTTTTGGGTTATGGCTTAATTGAGTCTGGCACGTTAAGCACGTTTAGGTCGAATAAAAGCTGATTAGTTTCGACCAAAACAAAAGAGAGCCGTCCAGTTTTCTTGACAGAAAGACTTGACACACCAGACACCATCGATCCCCATTGATCCGGCACTAGCATCCCGTTTCCAGCGAGCGTGCGTGTGTATCTGGTAGAGGCAAAGCGTTGCGTTGCTCCACTGATCTCGTTCACCATCTTCTTCCGCTGCCAAAGGTAAGAACGAGGTTGGTTCTAGATTCAATATAACAAACCCTAGATCCATCGGGATCCAACAACCTTCACTCCACCCAGGACACACTGCTGCATGACTGCAATCAAAAACTCAAAGACGAGTTAGTACAAATAATACGAAAATGCTACTCCCCATCCCAACCCCGGGTTTAACGGACGCGGCTCGGTTTCCTAATGGATGCTTTTGTGACACATTTGACTCGATAAAACACGGAAAACACTCAAAAATGAAATATTTCGAAACCCATGCAGAACCATGCTCTGATACCACCTTTCTGTAGCGCCCCTTTCCCATTCTCCGCTGACCGTCGAGCTGACCGGTCCACAATCAAACAAGAACATGACCGATCAAACCCCAGCAAGTCGAACAGGAAAAGTTCGTCACAGGACGAAGTGAGAGACAAATCGGTTTGAGACAAAGGCTCGCACTAATCCATCTTTGACCTCGCTATCCTCACTTCCGTAATACAAGTTGTACACCTTGTACCACTTCGGTGAGTTGTGTCGGTTCGGACGAAACCTCATATCAGGGAAACAATTTCATTTCTGAGTAACCAAACGTTCAGCACAACGTTTAATAGAATTTTTACAAACAATCGTCAATTCAAAACACATAAATAAATCAAACACATAAAATGGCGCCAAAGCCGAACCGAAAATAAAACATCCAAAACCCCGAATCAAATCCCGTCACAAGCCATCCCGAAACCACACCGAGGCCTCCCGCGTCCGTCGCTGCTAAACCTGAAACACACAAAAAGAGTCTAATGAGCGATCTAAGATCACCCAGTGAATCGGCTCCCCACTAAAGGCTTTTAGTTTATCTAGAACTACAGATTCCCGCCCCAAAACCCAAAATAACAATCAACAGGAATAAATAGTCGATCACGCACAACCACGTCGTGATAAACCCACACACACAGTCAAGCCAAAGATACAGAGAATTAAGGGAAATCGAAGGCACTGCGGCACATGTCCTCGATTGGATTCGATCTATCTATCGCGCAACAAGAGAAATAACAAAACAACAATGGGCCCTACGAACTCGGTAACTTCCACGGGTCTACATCGTTACCTACATGGTAACTAACCCACGACTCCTAACCGTGTACACAAGGTCCCCACGGCTAGGACACCGTTCTCTGTCCATCGATACGCGGTGACTCCTGTTACCCCCGGTAACCTGAGTTTCCATGCGATCCGGCCCTAGGACATGACCCCGTATTCTCCGAATCGCACACCTACCGGCGTCACCCAGTAGGTTAACACCATAACCGGAATCGCCATGATCCGATTAGGCAAAACCCGAGGATCCAATCGGGTCGGAAGTACTGGAACGTAAACAAAACCTAGGCTTGTGGAATCTAACGCACCCTAGAGTCCTAGTGCAGAAATATAAACACGCAGACTCGCTGGGACTCTAGCACAGATCACGCAATCCATATCAATAATAAATCCCCAACCATTCCGCAAGCCTCTACACTACCACCGCTCTGACTAGGTAAGATACCTAGTCAGCACCACTAACTTACCCGGTCCCGTGACCGGAGTAAGTGTCCGCAATAACTGCTCGGCCCAACACCGAGCAGTCTAACAAGCTTGCACACAAAGCTCACAACAATAACAGTAATAACTACGCAATCACAATCATCACATCAATCACATCAATCACAACACAAGCAGGCCTATTAGAGTTTCTAAGTCTTTTAATCCATTCTCATCCGCTACCTTGGGTTAGCAGATTGCTAACACGTAGACGGCTTACAACACACACCACTTCACGTAACTTATCTCATTCTAGGTATCTTTTAATAACTCCTCGATCTGTCGGTTTAGAGTTAGTAAACTTACTAACTCCCTGACATCTCATTATTAATTAATTTAATTCATTACTCAATCCCGCTATTAAACCTAAACCCCAATCCCGTTACAATATTCTATAAGTTCGTCCAGGTTTAACTCATATTTTAGTGTCGTCTTAATTCCCGTATATAGATTCGTTAAATATAGTCCTTAATACATATGCATATATGGTCCTATTCAAACGGTATCTTCATGCATGCATCAAACAATCATTTCTAACAACCTAGCGGCACACAATTGATTAACCTTTTAATTCTTTAACCCTATCATGCTTATCTGATCCTAAACGGTTTATCATTAACGTCCAATTATTTATTAATTACTATTCATTTTAATTAACGGGTATGCAACTTAATACTACGGTTTAGTAATTCTCAGTCTATATGTAACTAAGGGTTTGTGAGCCGACTCACAGTGAGATAGGCGTGGAATGACGGTCTGACGCGGTATGAATCCCGAGACCTCCGAACTGAAACCCAAACTTCCCGAACGCAAGAACTCGAACCCCGAGGCTTCCCAAACACCCTGACATGAATCGCAACCTATGAATGGCCGGAGTCAACGCGTTGACCGGCGTTGACCACGGCGTTGACCGGTGTTGACTTTGACCTCCGGTTGACCGTTGACTTTGATCGTTGACCAAAGGTTGACCGTTGACTTTGACTGAACCGGTTGACCGCCCAATTGAATCGGCTGAACCAACTGAAACATCTGATCCAACTGAACCGGTCTAATTAGAACCGGTTCGGTTAAACCGGTTTGGTCAAATATTGACCGGTTTGACCTAACCGTTGACCAAGGCCGAACCAGCCCTAAACCAAACCCAATCTTGAACCAAACCATGCTGACCCAACCACTGAAGAACCGGCTTCAATCTGATGGCGGCGAAGCTTGTCCGGTGACCGGCTCCGGCGTTGACCGGCGGTAGTTCGGCGTTGAACGGCCGGTTCACCCCTTTTTCCGGTGAACCAGAAGATGATCCACCTATCAAACTGACCACAAGGAGAAGATCTAGCCATCCATGGCTTCACACAACCAAGAACCGGTGAGGAGTGAGAGAAGAGGGAAGATCTAGCCGGCGTTTCTTCTTTCACGGTGGCTCCGGCGAGATTCCAGCGACGGCGGTTCTTGTTGGCTGAAAGGCGGTTGTAGAGGAGAGAGAGAGGAAGCTATAGCACTTTGCAGAAGTTGATTTGGGTTTAAGATGAGAGAGTTATGGGATTTTTGGTGAAAGTAGGTCTTATGAACACTCAAGAACACTTTGAATGTTCTTGAGGTTCTATGAAGATTCAAAGGATTTAAGTGTTCTTGAGGTTCTATGAAGATTCAAAGGATTTTCTGAGTTTTCTGGGCAAGTGGGATGAATGTAGAGAGAGAGGAGAGAGAGATCGTGGATGTGAGGTAGAGAAAGGTTTTTGTGAGCTCAAATGAAGTTTTTTCTTCACATGCTTGTTTTTCTTCCATGCAAAAAGATGCATGAACCACCATGCATTGACACCTAACCATGAGATGTGGCGACCCTGGGGCATTTACACTTGTCCTTCTGAGGGTTTTGAGTCCAAAAATCCTTCCCTAAACCGGCCTTGACCAACATTAAACCCCTCTTGACCCGTTGCTTCGGTTTTCTCGATTGCGCGAATATTATTTCAGAAAATACCAAATGATTGCCATAAATCCCCAAACCTCTACAAACTGATTCTCCATGCTATTTGATTAATTTAGCATTTCGAATCACTCCGTTCGGACTTACGTAGCTCCGGTTATGAATTTTCGAAGTTTCTTCGAGTTTGTCGGTTTCCATTCCCGACAAGCCGAAAAACATGTTTCTGCTCCGATTTCTCCAACTCTGGTCTTGTGAAAATTCTTTATATTGAAATATAAGAATATTCGGCCCGTCTCGGCTTCCGTCTCGACTTTTGGTAAAATTACCATTTTACCCCCTGACTTTGGTAAAATGACGATTTTACCCCTTGTTGACTTTCTGTTGCCCGTTGACCATATTTTTTATACGGGGTATCACATTCTTCCCCACTTACAGGAATTTGGTCCCCGAATTCTCCGTCATTAACAGAGTTCGAATCGGTTCCGAGACCTGCAAGTTGTTTCATCACTCCACTCCGACGCTTCTATACTCGAACACTGCTGCATCCTGCTGACACCCATCACGGCGATCCTTTTGTCCCGTTCCTTTCTACACAACTGATCTTCACAACAATTCTGCTCCGGCTCTCCGTCTTGACCTCCTTGCTTCACTTAACCCTTAACTGATTCCATGGTCTCGATCTTCGAACTTAACCCCCGGTTGGTTTCCTTTACTCTGATTCTCACTTCGGCTTACCCACTTTGCTTCGACCTCCACATCCTTCTGACTGCGACTTTCATCCTTCTTTCTGAGACACTCTTGACGAATCTGATCACTTGCTTCTTTCTGACTGATTCCAACAACAACTTTTATCCTTCTTTCCCCAAATCTCTTTGCTAGCTCATCATACTTCTCGGTGTCTTCCTGTCGGTCGCTTGCTAAGCTGATTCATTTCCCACTGACGATGTCTACCACTGCTTCACGGTCCGGTATACTGTCCCGCAGTGTCTTAACACTTCATCTCGCTTTCGGGTTCGGCTTCGGTCTCGGATTCACATCGCATCGCCATTCCGTCCTACATTCAACTCAACAACTCACTGAAACAATTAGTTTCATCCCGATCTATCCCCGATATCACTTTCCCACAGAAATATGGTTACTTATTCACGTACCCGATGGTTACCTGTGATTAAATAACAATAATCTATAAGTCCGTTCCCTCGTGAACTGACTGTTAAACACAACCGTTCTCAGTCGGCTCAAAACTCGAAATAAAATTAAAATAAAATCAACACTTTACCTTCTTAACGAAACCGAGGAAAAACGATCAATCACGAATCAAGCTTTCTACCAAATAACAATTCAATGGTCTTAACGACCCAAAACGATCAATCCATCAAAAACACGCACGCCAACACTACGTAACTACCGCACAACTAATTCAATCAATCAAACAATCAATAAAGCAACAGGAAAAGAAAAACAAGCAATCACTACACACATTCACGCAATCTAATGATCGGTCGGATGCGTCGTCAGTCCGGGTTCAGGTCATGATGAACGGTCGTCAGTTCCGCTCAACATTTAGTTTCACACAGTAATCTGTTTGCTTTCAGAACCATCTCAATCATGCAAACAGTTACTATGCTACTCAAAACGATCAGCTGAACACTCTGCATCCACCACGTACATAAAACGATATATCATACATCATAAGGTTTTTAGTACATGGTCCCGACCTGAGTCCCTACACACATGACCGCTATCATATCCAAAAACCCATATTGCGCCGCTATACATCCGAAAAGTCAAAGACGACACGCAAAGTCGCCTATCCGCCGATCTATCTACAAGACAAGAAGAAGTTAGTGCCCCCACTTACCTGGCTTAACTACTCCTATCCTAACCTAACGCCTCCAGCAAGACCGAAATGCCCAGCACCACTGGAAAAACGGCTTGCTGAAGTATCCGTTGGCAGGTGCGCCGGGAGGGTGTGGCGAGCGTGTGTCTCGAGATGGTGCTCCGACATGTTGTGGCTCGGCTATCGGGCAAAGATGAGCAACGTGACCTGCACGGCCACACATCTGGAAAACTGGAGTGGACGCTAAGCGCGGTCCACGGTAACACGCAGATGCCTGATGAGCATAACCTCCACACAGCTGACAAGTCCGCACTGGCTCGGGTCTGGACAACGGAACAACCGGTAACTGCACAATGGGCGACTGACTAGGCTCGGGATCTCTGCGGCTGGGTCCCGCTCGATAATCCTTTGGTACTGGTACTCTGTACGGCTCTCGGCACACATACTCTGGATCCGATGGTAGGACAAGTCGATGCTCCGTGACTCTCGTGACCACACCATGGACAGTGGTCGGGTCCCGGTACTGGATGGTACGGCTCTCGAAGACACGGGTCCCCTGGTCGAGGACACCAATACAAGTGAAACTCATGTACTCCACACGCACTGCATGTCCTACGCTCTGGTACTGCTAGCGGCTCCTCCACAATCTCAGCTGGTGGTGTAACTGGGCTCAGTAGATCCTGGTGATGTGACAATGTCGAATGGTGTACGGGTAATCCAGGTCGTAGGTCCGGCTGGTGATGAGGCCCATCCTGCTGCTCTAACACATCCTCATGTATCCCTACCTGCTCATCCACCTGATGCTCCCAGTGTAGATGCTGCTCCGGGTCTATAGGCTCCATATCCAGATCAAAACCAATCGGTAGCGGACCCAATAGGTAGTCTCTACACGAAGTGGCGGGGAAAACTCGGGCGCCTCAAGAATCGGTGCCTGGAACGTCGTGTTGGGAATGTCCTGAGATCTATTGTACTTACTCTGAGAGAAAGTCGTATTGTCGAGATAAGACAATCATATAAAACTAGGTAGTCATAATGCTTTGCTAGAGGCCACTTATGATCAATGGGTTGAGAACTCATTGCTAGTGTTATATGATCCTACAGGATCACACACCTGAGCAAACTGGACATTGAATGTGAGGTTGATCATTAATGTAATGATCGGGTGAATGCATATTTGATATGCATTCAATCCTAACTTTTCTGGGCAGTGTCGATCGACGCACTATGTGTGTCAGTCGACACAGATCGGCCGTGTCGATCGACACATAGAGTGTGTCGGTCGACACAACTCGCGGATTAGCACATTAAATTGGTTTAATCATTGGTTAATCCCGTTGCGGTTTAAGTCGACATATATAAGATATATGGTCGACCTAAACTCGGCCCTAACCTAATCGACAGCCACCAGAAACAGAAAAGAAACCTCTCTGGAGATCAGATCTCTGATAGGCACTAGCATCCCTGCTGTTCAGTTCTGTGTGCGTGTGGATACCAGTAGAGGTGCAGCATTTGAGGCGCTCTAGATCTCGATTATTTGCAAATAACTTCCGCTGCTAAATCACCAGGTAATCTTCAGATCTGATAGATTCAATTACATGAACCTTAGATCCTAGGCTCGGAATTCAGACTAGGGTTGCTAATCCTGATTAGAACTGCTAGTAATTCCCTTCAGTGGTATCAGAGCTTTAGGGTTCCATTGAATCTGTGGCATGTTGATTAGATTAGTTGAATATGGATCTCTGTATAGTTGATACAAGCATGCTGAAATTCGTTTTTGATTAAAATCTAGTTTTAGGGTTTTAACTTGAAAAACGATTAGGGCTTATCGCACTGTGTCGATCGACACCAATCCGGTATCGGTCGACACAGAAGGATAACCCGAATAAAAACAATTCGCCTAGTGTCGATCGACACAAGAGTTGTGTCGGTCGACACAGGCCTCGCGAGATTGGAGAATCGGTTCAATTGGATTGGACCGGTTATCGAGCTTGGTTAAATGGTTTAATTGCGATTGTTTTGTTTAATTTGGTATCGACCGATGCTAGTGTAGCATCGATCGACACCGACCGGTATTCAAAACCGGATCAATTGGATTGATCGGTTATCGCGGATTGCTTTTGGTTACTCGGTATCGATCGACACTATAGTAGTGTCGGTCGACACCAGATTCGATGATTAGGTTAAGAAACCTGAAATCACAGAACCAAAGCAAGTCAAATCAGTTAATTATAAGAATTAAAACATAGTAAAACTGAACATTTTAAAAGGTTCCGTTCCTCAACCAAATATCAAGTGATACTTGATGTCTTTCCAATCTTGTCAACTGTCAAAACCCATTTAGTTGTGTGATAGACTTGCAGTGCAAGATGTCCACATCTCATGAGTAAGACAGAGGTAATTGTGTTGATGGACTTGCAGTGCAAGACATCGACAATTACATGACTGAAGAGATTGGTTTACTTGACTGGGCCGTCAAAATCGTTTTGGGCTCAGAGACATCAGGTGGATTGGACATAAGATGTCGATCCACAACCAAGAGTTATATTGGATATAACTAGCAAGGTTGTTGCTTACCTAGATAGCTAAAGTTGAGTGATAGCCAGTGGCTCACTTGAATTTAGTGAAGTATGGGTCTTGGATCATTATATTCATCTGAGGAAACATTGTTTGAATATAATGCGAGTTTTCTTAAAAGTTAAGACTTCTCATTTCTTGAACATCATAACTAAACCTTTTTCCTTTCTTTGTTCTCAGCTATGACTACCATTCATAACAATTCTTTCTCCCTGCGATCCGTCCTTGAGAAGGACAAGTTAAATGGATCGAATTTTCTCGAATGGTATCGGAACTTGAGAATTATTCTCAAGCAGGAGAAGCGGGACTATGTCCTTGAAAATGTTCTCCCTGAAAAACCGAGAGCCAATGCTCCACATGCAGAAAGGAATGCTTGGGATAAGCATTCTAATGATGTGGTCGATGTGAATTGTCTCATGTTAGCTACCATGAACTCGGATTTGCAGAAGCAATACGAGAACGTGGAGTCGCCCGTGGAGATGATCACTAGCCTGAAAAGTATGTTTCAGGAGCAAGCACGAACTGAGAGATACCAGACGGTTAAATCTCTCATTGAATGCAAGCTACCAAAGGACAGTTAAGTCAGTCCTCATGTCATAAAGATGATGGGTTATATTGATAACCTGGGGAAGCTGGATTGTCCCATTAGCCAAGAGTTGGCTACTGACATCATTCTGCAGTCACTGCCGTCAAGTTATGATCAGTTTGTTATGAACTATAACATGAACAACTTGACGAAGACGTTGACTGAACTGCATGGGATGCTCAAGACAGCTGAGCCTAATATCAAGAAGGGCACTCCAAATGTACTTATGGTACAAGGAGGTAAGAATTTTAAGAAACTTGGCAAAGGGAAGGGAAAGGGCAAAGCTGTCCCGGTTGAGAACCAGGACACGCCTGCGCCAGCCCCCAAGCCCAAGCATGGCCCATCTGTGACTGATAAGTGTCATTACTGTAAAGAGCTTGGACATTGGAAGAGAAATTGTGACAAATTCTTGGAAGAGAAGAAGAAGAAGAAGACTTTCGAGACTTCATCTTTAGGTATTTATGTTATAGAAGTAAATGTTACTGCTTCTGGTTCTACTTCTTGGGTATTGGATACCGGCTGTGGTGCTCATATTTGTACAAATATGCAGGGCCTAAGCAACAGTAGGAAGTTGGAAAAGGGACAAGTGGACCTACGCGTGGGGAATGGAGCAAGGGTTGCTGCATTAGCCGTAGGAACATATGACTTGTCTTTACCTTCTGGTTTGGTTTTAAAGCTTAATAATTGCTACTATGTACCTGCTATTAGCAGAAATATCATTTCTATTCCTGTTTTGGATGTTGAAGGATATCAGTTTTCAATTATGAATAAATGTTGTTCTTTTGATTACAATGATATATTTTATGGTAGCAGCCCATTAGAGAATGGGCTTTATGTTTTAAACCAAACCGCACCAATCTATAACATAAACACCAAGAGATTCAAATCAAATGACACAAATCAGACTTTTCTGTGGCATTGTCGTTTGGGCCACATAAACGAGAAACGGATTCAAAAGCTCCATAGTGATGGGCTTTTGGGCTCATTTGATTATGAATCATGTGAGAAATGTGAATCTTGTTTACAAGGCAAAATGACTAAGGCCCCTTTCAACAAATCGAATGAAAGGGCCAGTGACCTATTGGGCCTTATACATACAGATGTGTGCGGCCCAATGAGCACAAGTGCCAGAGGAAATTTTCGATACTTCATTACCTTCACGGAGGTATGGCTATGTCTATTTAATGAGACACAAGTCAGAATCTTTTGAAAGGTTCAAAGAATTCCAAAATGAAGTACAAAATCAACTTGGCAAAAGTATTAAGGCTCTTCGATCAGATCGTGGAGGAGAATAATTAAGCCAAGAATTCAGTGATCATTTGAGAGATTGTGGAATTGTTTCACAACTCACTCCTCCTGGAACGCCACAATGGAATGGGGTGTCCGAGAGGAGGAATCGAACTTTATTAGATATGGTTCGATCAATGATGAGTCTCTCTACACTTCCATTATCCTTTTGGGGATACGCTCTAGAAACGTCTGCGTTTACACTTAATAGGGTTCCGTCAAAATCAGTTGCAAAGACACCACATGAGATGTGGACTGGAAATGTTCCGAGTTTGTCTTTCCTGAAGATTTGGGGTTGTGAAGCTTATGTTAAGCGATTAATTACAGATAAGCTCGAACCCAAATCTGATAAGTGCTACTTCGTTGGTTATCCTAAGAAAACCAAGGCATACTACTTTTACAACCAATCCGAGAACAAAGTGTTTGTTGCTCGGAACTGTGTTTTTCTTGAGAGAGAGTTTCTTTCCAAGAGAAACAGTGGGAGTAAAGTACAACTCGAAGAAGTTCGAGAACCGCAGGAAAATGCTCAACCCGTTGAGGAGGAGCAACAGTTGGATCTACAAAGAGTTGTATAGCCAACGACTGTGGAGCCTGAAATTCGCAGATCCGAAAGGATCCGTCACGAACCCGAGAGATATGGATTTCTCGTAACCAATTGTCATGATTTATTGATCATTGACAGTGACGAACCCGCGAATTACGAAGAAGCGATGATGAGCCCTGACTCCGAAAAGTGGCTGAAAGCCGCTGAATCCGAAATGGGATCCATGTCACAGAACCAAGTATGGACTTTGGTTGATTTACCCGATGGTGCAAGACCCATTGAGTGTAAATGGATTTTCAAGAAGAAAATTGATGTGAATGGAAATATTCAGATATATAAAGCAAGGCTGGTGGCAAAAGGTTTCAAACAAATTCATGATATTGACTATGAAGAAACCTATTCACCTGTGGCCATGCTTAAATCCATTCGGATTCTCCTAGCAACAGCTGCTCATTATGATTATGAGATCTGGCAGATGGACGTGAAAACAGCTTTCCTTAATGGAATTCTGGAAGAGGATGTATACATGACACAGCCCGAAGGTTTCATCGATCCTAATGCTGCTAGGAAAGTATGCAAGCTTCATCGATCCATTTATGGATTGAAGCAAGCATCTCGGAGTTGGAATCTTCGTTTTGATGAAGCAATCAAAAATTTTGACTTCATCAGAAGCGAAGAGGAACCATGTGTTTACAAGAAGACTAGTGGGAGCGCAGTTGCATTTCTCGTGTTGTATGTAGATGACATACTTCTTCTCGGAAATGACATTCCGTTGTTACAGTCTGTTAAGACTTGGCTCGGAAGTTGTTTTTCAATGAAAGATATGGGAGAAGCCGCGTATATTCTTGGAATAAGAATCTATAGAGATAGATTAAACAAGCTGATTGGACTGTGTCAAGACACTTATATCGATAAAGTCTTACACAGGTTCAGAATGCAAGATTCCAAGAAGGGCTTCATACCAATGTCTCATGGCATAAATCTCAGCAAGAAGCAGTGTCCTGAGACACCTGCTGAGCGAGAACGCATGAGTCGGATCCCCTATGCCTCGGCGTTGGGATCCATCATGTATGCCATGCTCTGTACTCGTCCAGATGTTGCTTGTGCTTTAAGCATGACGAGTAGATACCAATCGGATCCAAGTGAAAGTCACTGGATAGCAGTCAAGAATATTCTGAAGTATTTGAGAAATACTAAGGATAAATTCTTGGTGTACGGAGGAAGTGATGAGGTGGTAGTAAGTGGTTACACAGACGCAAGTTTTCAGACAGACAAAGATGATTTCCGATCGCAATCTGGTTACATCTTCTGCCTGAATGGCGGTGCAGTCAGCTGGAAGAGTTCCAAGCAGGACACTGTAGCATATTCCACAACTGAAGCTGAGTACCTCGCTGCTTCTGAAGCGGCAAAGGAGGCTGTTTGGATCAAGAAGTTCATTACTAAACTTGGTGTGATTCCTAGCATTTCTGAGCCAGTGGCTTTTTATTGTGACAACAATGGAGCCATTGCGCAGGCAAAGGAACCTAGATCACACCATAAATCCAAACACATAGAAAGGCGATATCACCTTATACGTGATATTGTGAATAGAGGAGATGTGAAGATCAGCAGAGTCCCGACGGATGAGAATGTAGCTGATCCACTGACCAAGCCACTCCCAAGGCCTAAGCATGAGTTTCACACTACTGCTGTAGGCATAAGATTTCTTAAGATATGATCTTGGTTTCAGTGGGAGTTATATTTGGTGTTTAGTTATAATATGATGTTTGTAAGACATAATTTGGTTATGTTATTTTAATGAAATAGTTTCAGTATTATTTAATTGTGTTATTAAATAATAATTGTCCCAAAAGTAATTTATGACATTTTATAGGTCATCAATTATGTGACTTGATCATGAAACCCTATAAACAATAAATGACATAAATTATGGAAGGTCCCTGGTCGAGGTTGTTAAAATGGGACATTAACAACCACGTGAAACTAGTATGTGAGGTGACTGATGACTATGTTTCATGGAGTCATTAATAAGTGTATTAAAGTCAGTCACATAGATATGTGTTAGTGAACACATGATCGGACTTGACCCACTAATGAGAACTCTACAAGATGTTATATGAGTGTCATAAGAGTTTCTCATAACGACTAAAGAGTATAGTCCTTAGACCTGAGTTCATCATGATTTCTTTCATGTGGATTGGTTTATCTTGACTTTGTCAAACGTCAGCCGTAACTGGTGATTATAAAGACACTGATCAGATGTATCATGAAGTATGAGAGGGACATGGATGGAACAAGATGGGATTTGTACCTCCTATATAACAGGAGTTAAATATCTCTGGGCCCATCGAAGATTTGATACTGGAAATGCGTGGCCGCGCTCAAACGAGGTGATTGTCAGTCGTTTGTTTTATCAGTACAAATCGGGATTCGATGAACGTGATCTAGCTTAATAAGGATGACACAGTTCTTGCCTTATGCTAGATTGAGATATAGCTACAAAGGGATTAAAGGGAATAGATGATTCTAGTACAAGTGGGAGATTGTTGGGAATGTCCTGAAATCTATTGTACTTACTCTGAGAGAAAGTCGTATTGTCGAGATAAGACAATCATATAAAACTAGGTAGTCATAATGCTTTGCTAGAGGCCACTTATGATCAATGGGTTGAGAACTCATTGCTAGTGTTATATGATCCTACACGGTCACACACCTGAGCAAACTGGACATTGAATGTGAGGTTGATCATTAATGTAATGATCGGGTGAATGCATATTTGATATGCATTCAATCCTAACTTTTCTGGGCAGTGTCGATCGACACATAGAGTGTGTCGGTCGACACAACTCGCGGATTAGCAGATTAAATTGGTTTAATCATTGGTTAATCCCGTTGCGGTTTAAGTCGACATATATAAGATATATGGTCGACCTAAACTCGGGCCTAACCTAATCGACAGCCACCAGAAACAGAAAAGAAACCTCTCTGGAGATCAGATCTCTGATAGGCACTAGCATCCCTGCTGTCCAGTTCTGTGTGCGTGTGGATACCATTAGAGGCGCAACACTTGAGGCGCTCTAGATCTCGATTACTTGCTAACCCTTCCGCTGCATAACTCACCAGGTAATCTTCAGATCTGATAGATTCAATTACATGAACCTTAGATCCTAGGCTCGGAATTCAGACTAGGGTTGCTAATCCTGATTAGAACTGCTAGTAATTCCCTTCACGTCGGTGGTACGTCTAATGCTGCAACTGTCTGTGGCACATCAGTCTCTTGCCATTGCGGTGGTAGCTGTAACTCAACATCTGCTCCTACCAAGAATCCTACCATCCCTGAAACTGAACCAGCCGACCCTGCGGCAACCGACTGATCTCTGCTGACTCATGCCGCTCATCAGTAACTGCTCCGCGCGCACACACACACACACCTTCACTCTACCCAGGACACACTGCTGCACGACTGCAATCAAAAACTCAAAGACGAGTTAGTACAAATAATACGAAAATGCTACTCCCCATCCCAACCCCGGGTTTAACGGACGCGGCTCGGTTTCCTAATGGATGCTTGTGTGACAAATTTGACTCGATAAAACACGGAAAACACTCAAAAATGAAATATTTTGAAACCTATGCAGAACCATGCTCTGATACCACCTTTCTGTAGCGCCCCTTTCCCATTCTCCGCTGACCGTCGAGCTGACCGGTCAACAATCAAACAAGAACATGACCGATCGAACCCGAGCAAGTCGAACAGGAAAAGTTCGTCACAGGACGAAGTTAGAGACAAATCGTTTTGAGACAAAGGCTCGCACTAATCCATCTTTGACCTCGCTATCCTCACTTCCGTAATACAAGTTGTACACCTTGTACCACTTCGGTGAGTTGTGTCGGTTCGGACGATACCTCATATCAGGGAAACAATTTCATTTCTGAGTAACCAAACGTTCAGCACAACGTTTAATAGAATTTTTGCAAACAATCGTCAATTCAAAACACATAAATAAATCAAACACATAAAATGGCGCCAAAGCCGAACCGAAAATAAAACATCCAAAACCCCGAATCAAATCCTGTCACAAGCCATTCCGAAACTACACCGAGGCCTCCCGCGTCCGTCGCTGCTAAACCTGAAACACACAAAAAGAGTCTAATGAGCGATCTAAGATCACCCAGTGAATCGGCTCCCCACTAAATGCTTCTAGTCTATCTAGAACTACAGATTCCCGTCCCAAAACAAAAAAATAACAATCAACAGGAATAAATAGTCGATCACGCACAACCACGTCGTGATAAACCCACACACACAGTCAAGCCAAAGATACAGAGAATTAAGGGAAATCGAAGGCACTGCGGCACATGTCCTCGATTGGACTCGATCTATCTATCGCGCAACAAGAGAAATAACAAAACAACACTGGGCCCTACGAACTCGGTAACTTCCACGGGTCTACATCGTTACCTACATGGTAACTAACCCACGACTCCTAACCATGTACACAAGGTCCCCACGGATAGGACACCATTCTCTGTCCATCGATACGCGGTGACTCCTGTTACTCCCGGTAACCTGAGTTTCCATGCAATCCGGCCCTAGGACATGACCCCGTATTCCCCGAATCGCACACCTACCGGCGTCACCCAGTAGGTTAACACCATAACCGGAATCGCCATGATCCGATTAGGCAAAACCCGAGGATCCAATCGGGTCGGAAATACCGGAACGTAAACAAAACCTAGGCTTGTGGAATCTAACGCACCCTAGAGTCCTAGTGCAGAAATATAAACACGCAGACTCGCTGGGACTCTAGCACAGATCACGCAATCCATATCAATAATAAATCCCCAACCATTCTGCAAGCCTCTACACTACCACCGCTCTGACTAGGTAAGATACCTAGTCAACACCACTAACTTACCCGGTCCCGTGACCGGAGTAAGTGTCCGCAATAACTGCTCGGCCCAACACCGAGCAGTCTAACAATCTTGCACACAAAGCTCACAACAATAACAGTAATAACCACGCAATCACAATCATCACATCAATCACATCAATCACAACACAAGCAGGCCTATTAGAGTTTCTAAGTCTTTTAATCCATTCTCATCCGCTACCTTGGGTTAGCAGATTGCTAACACGTAGACGGCTTACAACACACACCACTTCCCTTAACTTATCTCAATCTAGGTATCTTTTAATAACTCCTCGATCTGTCGGTTTAGAGTTAGTAAACTTACTAACTCCCCGACATCTCATTATTAATTAATTTAATTCATTACTCAATCCCGCTATTAAACCTAAACCCCAATCCCGTTACAATATTCTATAAGTTCGTTCAGGTTTAACTCATATTTTAGTGTCGTCTTAATTCCCGTATATAGATTCGTTAAATATAGTCCTTAATACATATATGCATATACGGTCCTATTCAAACGGTATCTACATGCATGCATCAAACAATCATTTCTAACAACCTAGCGGCACACAATTGATTAACCTTTTCATTCTTTAACCCTATCATGCTTATCTGATCCTAACCGGTTTATCATTAACGTCCAATTACTTATTAATTACTATTCATTTTAATTAACGGGTATGCGACTTAATACTACGGTTTAGTAATTCTCGGTCTATATGTAACTAAGGGTTTGTGAGCCGACTCACAGTGAGATAGGCGCGGAATGACGGTCTGACGCGGTATGAATCCCGAGACCTCCGAACTGAAACCCAAACTTCCCGAACGCACGAACTCGAACCCCGAGGCTTCCCGAACACCCTGACATGAATCGCAACCTATGAATGGCCGGAGTCAACGCGTTGACCACGGCGTTGACCGGCGTTGACTTTGACCTCCGGTTGACCGTTGACCAAAGGTTGACCGTTGACTTTGACTGAACCGGTTGACCGCCCAATTGAACTGGCTGAACCAACTGAACCATCTAAACCAACTGAACCGGTCTAATTAGAACCGGTTAGGTTAAACCGGTTTGGTCAAACATTAACCGGTTTGACCTAACCGTTGACCAAGGCCGAACCAGCCCTAAACCAAACCCAATCTTGAACCAAACCATGCTGACCCAACCACTGAAGAATCGGCTTCAATCTGATGGCGGCGAAGCTTGTCCGGTGACCGGCTCCGGCGTTGACCGGCGGTGGTCCGGCGTTGACCGGCCGGTTCACCCCTTTTCCGGTGAACCAGAAGATGATCCACCTATCAAACTGACCACAAGGAGAAGATCTAGCCATCCATGGCTTCACACAACCAAGAACCGGTGAGGAGAGAGATAAGAGGGAAGATCTAGCCGGCGGTTCTTCTTTCACGGTGGCTCCGGCGAGATTCCAGCGACGGCGGTTCTTGTTGGCTGAAAGGCGGTTGTAGAGGAGAGAGAGAGGAAGCTATAGCACTTTGCAGAAGTTGATTTGGGTTTAAGATGAGAGAGTTATGGGATTTTTGGTGAAAGTAGGTCTTATGAACACTCAAGAACACTTTGAATGTTCTTGAGGTTCTATGAAGATTCAAAGGATTTTCTGGGTTTTCTGGGAAAGTGGGATGAATGTAGAGAGAGAGGAAAGAGAGGTCGTGGGTGTGAGGTAGAGAAAGGTTTTTGTGAGCTCAAATGAAGTTTTTTCTTCACATGCTTGTTTTTCTTCCATGCAAAAAGATGCATGAACCACCATGCATTGACACCTTACCATGAGATGTGGCGACCCTGGGGCATTGACACTTGTCCTTCTGAGGGTTTTGAGTCCAAAAATCCTTCCCTAAACCGGCCTTGACCAACATTAAATCCCTCTTGACCCGTTGCTTTGGTTTTCTCGATTGCGCGAATATTATTTTAGAAAATACCAACTGATTTCCATAAATCCCCAAACCTCTACAAAATGATTCTTCATGCTATTTGATAAATTTAGCATTTTTAATCACTCCGTTCGGACTTACGTAGCTCCGGTTATGAATTTTCGAAGTTTCTTCGGGTTTGTCGGTTTCCATTCCTGACAAGCCGAAAAACATGTTTCTGCTCCGATTTCTCCAACTCTGGTCTTGTTAACATTCTTTATATTGAAATATAAGAATATTCGGCCCGTCTCGGCTTCCGTCTCGACTTTTGGTAAAATTACCATTTTACCCCTGACTTAGTAAAAGGACGATTTTACCCCTTGTTGACTTTCTGTTGCCCGTTGACCGTATTTTTGATACGAGGTATCAGACCTCATCCTAAGATTAATCTTTTATCCTTGTTTATCTTCTTGTTTAGTCTCATTTTTCTCTCTTATTTGCTATTTGCTTTCTTGATCATTTAGAATATTTAGAATTTCAAGAATCAAACTATTTTATTCAATTGGCTTATACTTGAAAATTGTATGAAATTTTATTGTTTCTAAAATCTACCCAATTTAAATTGACACCTCAACAACATATACGACAATGGCATGTATCTTGTATGTTTTAGGAATTGATTACTTGAGAATTCAAAATCTCTATTATCACATGGCTAACTTTTTAAAAGTTGAGATTGTTTTTGCATCTTGTAACTATTTGGATGGGCATTTATTTGGATTCTTTGTTGACATTCCGATTTGAGCTCCCACTTTTAAACCTCTTCCTCTTACTTTCCTTACATGTTTACTTGTGGACAAACAAAATTTAAGTTTGTGGATGTTTATATATTATGTTTTTGTCTGATCTTCTTAAAATGTTTTAGTTGTAATTCTTTCATTTAGGCATGTTTAAGTTGCATGTACATATGGATTTTGTTTATGTTAGGTGATAAAGTTTCCACTTGGATGATTTTTGAGCATGTTGGAGAATTTTGGAGCAAAGAAGCATGAAGAGTGACCGTTGAGCGGCCTTGGGATACCGCTGCAAAATCACTAGACCATGGAGCGACGGGCGGCAGAGGCTTCACTTAGATGATGTATGGCAGACTGTTGTGGATGACAGAGCGGCCAGTCTAGCGGTGGTTGTAGGCTGTTGTGGGTCGGAAAAATTCAACCCTTGCTCCTTTGACCGGATTATTACCCAGATTTAACAAGATCAATCCAAGGTTGTTGGGTCGATCCAGTTCATTTTTAAGCCTCCTATAAATATTTTCTTAGCCAAATAAGCATCTTCTAATGAACCAAATATTGAATATTTAGGTACTTAGCCATTAGACAATGGGAATTGTTGTTTAAGGTAATTATTGGTGTTTAGAATCTGTTTTTTTTTCATGTTTGATAATAGCTTAATTACAATTGAATATTCTTGATTTAAGAATTAACAAAGAGATTAGTACCAAAAGATTAGATTAAAGTTGATTTGTATTTTTAACTTAAAAATTAGTAATGCTTAGTGTTTATTATGCTTGTTTAAGTGAATAATGTTGACAATGAAATTTTTTAATATATATAGAGATGAAAATAGAGAAGATTGAAAGGAATATTAAGTTTGTGAAACAAATAATAAGTTATACAAGGTTAAATTAAGGTTGTTGAAGCGTTTACAGCTTCAAAATCGGTTGTTTGTGGTGGTTGGAAGAATTAATGACGATGGCAGTATAGTAAATAGAAGATACAAAGAAAGTTAATTAAGCCATTTGAAATAGTCCAAAATTATGAGTAGACTTCTCGTCTTTGTAAATATTGTCAAATGCGAGTTCAATATTGGAAATAAATGACGAGGAGAGACGAACTTGTGGTTTAGTTTTGCATTTAACCAAAATTTGTTGTATCTTTTGCTATCACATTAAAGGTGCATGTGCAATTTTGAACAAAAAAAAAATTAAAAGCCAAATTGGGTTTAAATCGGTATGTTTCTGCTTATTCAACTGAACCGGATACAACGTCGTTTGGAAAAAAATTCAAAAACAAGCTAGCTGGAATAGAACTCGCGAACTTCGAATAAATGGAAGGGTCTTTTACTGTTAAAGCTAGTGACACATTTGGTTATACACGGAGCAGGCTTTTATATATTATATTCGAATCCGAACACAAATAAAATAACATAAAACGCAAATTAGGAAAAAAATCAGAATCTAAGAACCCTAAATACCAAATCGATTTGGGCGGTTTTATATCTACTCAAGAACCCTAAAATCCTTTGTTTCCTCTTTTTTGAGGGAGGGGGGGGGGTCATTTAAACTGAAAGGAATTAGAAAGGGTTTCTTCTTCAATCAATAGAGAAGTGCAATCAAGCTACTTGAAAAACTGTTGTTGAGAACTGACCAGGCGAAGATGGAGTGGACGAGAGAGATAGAAACGATGAGGATGGAGATTGGAGATGAATACTCTGTATAAAAAATTCCGTTAACAGTCGCTAAATAAAATTAATTTCTACATACTTTCAATAAATGTCATTGGCACGGTGGCATTAACCTTCGTTGAAGATGTCTTGAAGTTGGGAGTTCGAACCAAGTGACATGCGATTTTTTAAAAATAAAACATTCAAAACGACGTAATTTCAGTTAAAACCAGATTGAAAGCAAAACGACATCATTTAGTTTAACGTCAACAGTAAACGTCGATTTAATGAACATTTAATCTTAGCTTTCTTTCGGATAATGATAAAGTAACCCAATTTTTAATGCAATTCTAAACAGATTCGATATTGAACACAAAAAAAAAACTGAATTTTGACTCCTAAAAAAACAAATTAAATTAAAAAGCCAAATTGTTTAAATCGGTATTTTCTGCTTATTCATCTGAACCGGTTTCAATTTATTGTCCGGTGTTTCATTAATTTATTAAATCTTAGCTTTCTTTCGGATAATAATAATCATAATAATAAAGTAACCCAATTATTAATGCAATTCTAAACAGATTCGATTATATTGCCCTTCCCCCTCAAAAAAACAGAGCGAACCCCTTCATCGTCTTCTCCAAGAACCATTCTTTCTCTCACAAAACCTCCGTCGTCGTCAGCTTCTGGATAGACGATAATGGAGAACTTTGACTTCCCTCGTGACAGACCTATTCAACAGTTTGACGCATTCTACACCGATTGGCACCGATATGTGAGCGTACAAGTCATTCCGTTCTTCCGGCCCCAGCATTCCTCCCTCTTTAACGACTACTTCGTCAAGCAGTTGGAATCGTACTACCAAATTCTTGACGATTACGCTAACCCTAACACAATCTTTAACATCCTGTACCCGTCATCGCGCACAAACTGCTTTGAAATGCCTATTCTTTTCCTCGGCGATATCCATCCTTATCTCCTCATACGTCTCGTCAAAGGTTTCATGGCACGAGCGGATCAAGATCCCAACAGCACCGACCCTCATATTTGCGCTTGGAAAGACAGAACTTTCACCATGATGATGAATATCGATGGTATTGAAGTCAAAATTAGAGATACCGTCGCTGATCTACTGAATCGTTTGGGGGAGGCGAAGTATCCTTTCATGGACCGGTTCATTAGTAACTGGATCTCTTACACTCAGCAAGAGAGACGTAGCGTTAAAGAGATTTCATCTACTGTATCAGCTGAGGAAAAGTTTGTGGGGATTTTTCACAGTGCAAATAAACTGAGGAAGACTGTGATCAAGGAAATCCTCGAAGTACTAAACGTTCATCAAGGGGCTCTGTTTCTTGAAAGTGTATGCGAGTTTTTTACTGGGTTTAATCATCAGGATCAGGTTCGTTCTGCTCTAACATTTAATATCTTTATTTGGTTGAAGACTTTGTTTGTTATCTTTGTTGGTGATTCTTCTTGTTGATCTAACATTCTAATTTTTGCAGGCGGTTCAGGTTCAACCACATGAGGGCACGCTGCTTGAAATGACCCCAAATGAGTTATTTTACCAGTCTTATCCATCTTCAAGTTCAACAGCTGCACCACCACAAGCACCGGGAACAATACCTTCTTGTTATGTCATCTTTGTCGGCGACTTGGTGAAACACCTCACGTCGGAGATGCTGTTTCAGATGTTTATCGATCGCTATCCATCGGTATTTGGGGCCAGAGTCTGTCGCCATCGCACGGGAATAAACACGGGAAAAAGCATGGGATACGGTTTTGTTGGTTTCCAAAACGAATCGGATCAACTGCTTGCGGTGCACGAAATGAACAACGCCGTCACTATATATTCCGATAAGCCAATCCGAGTTGGTAAGGCTACTAGAAATACAATTTTTTAGTTGGTATTGAGTGTGAACTGAAATAGTTGTAACCAGTTACACGTGGCCCACTTTCACATTTTAGGATTTGCATGGTTCTTTAAAATAATGAGTTTCTTTTATGTGGTAGACACCGACTGATAAGACATTGATTAGTAAATAGTAATCTAACAAGTAATGAGCCAGAGATGTAACACCGGATTGAATCACCGGCGGATTCTGTAGATAATGAAGAAACAGAGGATGCAATAGTTTAATTAATGTAAAATTTACAATTAAACAACATTCGAACTTAGTTTAGTTGGTAGTCCAAAAGAAGATTTAGTATGTGACAGCAAAACCTTTAAGCCGCTGGTTCAATCCGGGAGGTTGGATTGTTTACTTTTTTTATTCAGTGACTTCGAGATAGTTGATGGATAAAATCACAACTTTTTGAATACACTAAAATTTGAGACAGTAAAATGTACTGTATTCAAAAATATTTGAGATGGTAAAATGTGTTTTCAAAAAGTCCAATACAATCACTCAATTCCTTATATATAATGAGACTAAATTGAGGTTTAGAGCACCCACAATGGTGTTACCCATTGTGGGTTTCTTAGCCTCTTTTTAATTTTCTTTTTGATTTTCTTTATTGGTTTTTATTAGTTAAGGAATCCACACTAATTTGTTCTTCCAATGGTGTTATCCATGTGGGGTTTCTTAAAATAAAAAAATTAATTTTAAACATTTAATTTTATATTTTGATTAATACAAATACTAATTTTAAAAATACAATAATGATATGTGATCAGTCGCTTGATGCGGCCTATCTTCCTCGAGATGATTTCTTGGAGGGAGTTAGCTTCCTGTAATCTCACCAACTACTGCAGTTCTTTTGAAATCGTCGAGGTGATGAAGGTAAGATGCTTTGATTGAGTCTCCTTTGTCTCCCCTGAAAAAAATTCAAATCAGAACCGCACAAGACATCTACTGATCTGAGATTGTTCTTACAATATTATGGAAGCGCATGCATCTGGTTTGGTCACACTGATTCCAAAGCGCATGCTGCGGCTGCAGTAACTGTTGCGTGGTCATGGAAGTATTGGACCTCGAGCTGTTCACGGAATTCAAAAGTTAATGGAGTCAAACCACTGAAGCGTGATTTCATATAAATAAGGGTCCTAATCCGTTTTATATGATCAAGTGTTTACTGGATCTACTAGAACACTTACACTAGAATCAATGTCGATTTTGACATCGAACACAGCATTCTTGTACTTGTATTGTGAGGTAACATCAGCATCATGCACTCCTCCTTTCTTCAGAGCAGTAGACGTAAGGGCCTAAACAACACAAGCACACAGACATGAATATAAGACTATCCACTATCATTAGGTTTCTGAAGTCAGCCAAATAACAAATACTGCTATTAGCTATCACATGACTTTCATTCTAAAACACATGTTCATAGGAAACCAGCTACGAATAATCATAGAAACCAGAAAAGGAAGAGAGATATACATACTTACCTTAGCCATATTGAAGGTTGAGAATCGAGTAAATGCCTTGGAAAAACATCAACATAAATTCTCTGTTTCAAACTCAAACTAGGCTCAAACCAAAGCCAACACACACCGAGTCTCGCCAAATCAAGCATGCAAGCAAGTACAAGTACAGTTTCAGTATACCAAATCTCAAAGATCAACCATTAAAAACAATATAAACACATTGAATAGAACATGTAAACAATTCTCGATTAAAGCCGAGAATTTTCTCAGGAATCTAATTTCCATTTCGAGAGAGCCAAGAACTTAGGGAACAGACACAAAATAATCACCAATAAACAAGTTCACTCATAAAACAACACCTTTATCGGAATTTCTCAGGGAACAGGAAGCACAGACTAGAAAGGAAGGAGTACTTACAAGATTAAACTCGAGCTTCTTGGAGAGATCAGGACCAACAAGCTCCCTAACCCTATCGACAGCTTTCGATAACAAAATTATCAAGATTATCAATGATCCTAACCTTAAACCCCTCTTTCAGAAGTTGAACAACGGTATGTGTCCTGATGAATCCATCACCACCCGTTGAAAAAGCCATCGACGAACACCGTTGACGAGATTCCCAAAAGAATTACAAACAAATCCAAGGTGGACAAATCGAAGCATTGATTTAGTTCAGACCAAATCTCAGAGAATCAAAACTCAACCGGAGGATTCAAACGAAAATCAATAAAATCAAACCACCAAAACTCAATTTCCCATCAACAGAGAAAAGCTCGCTAACGATCTTTACCTCAATAAAATCAAACCACCAAAACTCAATTGGATTGAGGAAGAAGATGAAGAAAATGGATCGCTCAAGCTTTCAACAGAAAAAAAAAAAAAATTGGGCCACAATGTGTACCACGTATGTTAAGAAACCGTTCCTAAAAATCCTAAAATAAGGAACGGTTCTTAACAATATTAGGCTTTTTCATTTTTTTTTAAATGCAATTTCCCTAAGAATCTGAGCCAAAATCGCTTAAGAAACTAGCGTTGGACTTGGTCTAAGGAACGGTTCTTAACAATATTAGGCTTTTTCATTTTTTTTTAAATGCAATTTCCCTAAGAATCTGAGCCAAAATCGCTTAAGAAACTAGCGTTGGACTTGGTCTAAGGCTAGCCAACTCAGCAAAAAAAAATGTAACAGAATCTTGCCACATCAGCAATTGGAAAATGTTTCTGGAAAGAATGCCATGTCATCTGCAGCAACTGTATACATGAAACCCAAATATACGACTCATATTATTATCACCAAAACCCAAAAGTTTACTTAGCCCACTACCTTCTAACCTTTGTCACCTTCCCCAATGCGTCGGAAGAGCCACCGGATCGACATGGTAATGGCGACGGGCCGTTTAAAATTGACTGTCTGTTTCCTCAGTGTAGTTAATAACCCTCCCATTCAAGTCTATCTTTGCCCAATCAAAGTTTCGTGCATTCAAACACCCAACCTTTCGAATCCAACCGTTTCAGAGCTATATCTTACATTGCGTATAAATATCCACCACATCCCTGCCCAAAAACACCGCGAAACAGCCTCTTACCCACTCTAATTTGAAACCCTGTCATGGCTACCGTCGACGTTGTCTCCATCCCTGCCTCTGCACCCTATGTCACTTTCGATGATCTGCACTCGGGCGTTCTTGCCAACAGGTGGTTGGCCGCCTCCTCCGCCACTGGGATGCGAGGAATCTGAAACAGGATGTCGAGTTCGTAGGCATCGTCCTCCGCCTTCTCGATGAAGAGGTATATCTTCAATCTTAAATCGATCAAGACAAGGAGTCTTACAGAAAGAATTTTTTCTTTTTCACATATTTAATCTCGATAGGCACAACGAGTCTGACAGCTTGGTGTTTAATTCGATACATTATGGTAGAAGTAGAAGTTTCTACTAACCTGTCATTTTTTACTTGGGCATATTATGATGAGTAAAGATCAAAGATTCCCAAGAAACAACTCTTATGGGAGAGTCTTTAAAGCTGGTGAAAATATTACTATTAATCTGCCAAATTCTGAGGAGGCATTCCGTAGAGGTTAATATGCAGTTGTTAGAAGTTTGATTCTGTTTGTCTTTATTTGATCATTTCGCTGGTCCGGCTGGTTCTAATTATTAACTGGTTTCATGATTCAAGGGTGGTGTAGAAGGCAAAAGGCAAGTGATAAAGTCATCGACAAATTTGTCGGTGTTCCTTCCTTAGTGGAGGAAACACTATTGGGTCATCTAATTATATCACTGACCCATATATGTTTTACGTATCTATTATATGCGTGATTTGTGTTTTTTTTTGTAAGACACACGACACAAAAAAAGAAAACAAAAGAAAAGAAGAGAGAGAGAGAGAAGAGAGGGTGAAGAGAAGGAGAAAAACAGGGGTCGCCGGATTCAGAAAACGCGACGATCGGACCTTCATACATGTTCTGATTTTGCTGAAACTTTGAGGGAAGCTTCTTGACTCAGTGTTCTTCAGATTCAACGGTGGGTTTTGAATTTCAACGGTTGGTTTGTTGTGGATCGGAGTTTTAGTGGAGCTGTTCTGTTTTGAAGCGATTCAGACCAGTGTTCAGTGTTTGAGAAATTCAACGGTGAGATCTTCTCTTCTTGAGCTGAAATTTTGCAGAGGTGTTCTTGACTTGTTTATCTAGGATTTGTACGGTGGAGATTGGATTTAGTGACCGGAATCCTAGTGAACGTGAGGTCGTTTGAGGCTGCATATTTCTGAGCTTTGTATAGCTCTCTTGTTGATTCTTTGTTGTGTTGGAGATTGCTCTTGTTGAGCCTTACTCTCTGGTGTTGTTCTTTGGAACAGAGAGGACGTGGTTGTACTCAAAACTATTTCATATAGTGGATTTGGAGTGGACTACGGTCCCGTGGTTTTTCCTTCTCACATCGAGGAGGTTTTCCACGTAAAAATTGTGGTGTCTCGTTTACATTCTGTTTTACATTGTTTCTGCCATCATTCATATATATATTTTTCTCACAGACTCACACAAGTGCGGGAAACAATATTCCGCTGCGCCGCTGTCGCGTTTCCGTGTTTCCCCAACAGAGTGGTATCAGAGCTTCAGGTTGTGAGCTTTGGATTTCGGTAACTTTGGTTATTGGTTCTGCTTGTGTGAGCGATGGAAAATATGAACAGAATGATCAGTTTGAATGGTGCTAATTATCATACATGGAAAGGCAAGATGGAAGATTTGCTTTTCGTGAAGGAATTTCATGTACCGGTTTTTCAGGAGAAGAAACCTGATGAGAAAACGGATGATCAATGGAAGTTGCTGCATCGACAAGTCTGTGGTTCGATAAGGCAGTGGATAGATGATAATGTTCTGCATCATGTTGAAACAGAGACTAATGCTCGTTCTTTGTGGTTGAAGCTGGAGCAGTTGTATGCTCGGAAGACCGGTAATAATAAGATGTTCATGATCAAGAAGTTGATTGAGTTGAGGTATCAGGATGGTACTCCAATGACGGATCACTTGAATGCGTTTCAGGGATTAATCAACAAGTTGTCTGACATGGGCATTCATTTTGAAGATGAGATTCACGGTTTGTGGCTTCTTGGTACATTACCGGATTCTTGGGAAGTGTTCACGATGTCTCTTTGTAACTCCGCAGCGAATGGCGCTATTTCGATGGACTTAGTGAAGAACAGTGTTTTGAATGAGGAAACGAGAAGGCAGTCGAATCCTAGTTCCTCACGTTCAGATGTTATGGTTACTGAGTCAAGGGGGAGGAGTTCACATCGTGAGTCCAAGAAGGAAAAGAACAGGAGCAGAAGCAAATCTAATAGATTTGCGAATTTGGAGTGCCACTACTGTCATAAGAAAGGGCACTTGAAGAAAGATTGCTGGAAGTTGAAAAAGGACAGCAAGCAAGGAAATCGTCAAGGAGATGGTGAAGATCGAGTGACTATCACCGAGGATCAGTTTCTTATTCTTGACGAGGGTGATGCCATTAATGTTGCATGCCAGGACACCAGTTGGGTTGTTGATAGTGGAGCTACTACTCATGCTACATCGCAGCGGGATTTGTTCACTACCTATACTCCAGGTAGTTATGGTTCAGTTAAGATGGGTAATGATGGTTTGGCTCAGGTTGTTGGCATTGGTGATATTTGCTTGGAGACGAGTCTTGGTACAAGACTTCTGCTTAAGGGAGTTAAGCATGTCCCAGATGTTCGGTTGAATCTGATTTCTACAGGAAGACTTGATGATGAGGGTTTCTACAGTTTATTCGGTGGTGGTAAATGGAAGCTCTCACGTGGTTCCATGGTTATGGCTCGAGGTAATAAGTCTTCATCTTTCTATTGGATGCAGGCTAAGGTCTCCAAAGACATTGTTAATGCAGTGGAGAATGATGATGCCATGGAGTTATGGCATAAGAGACTCGGTCATATTAGTGAGAAGGGATTGTCTGTGTTGTCAAAGAAGGAGGCTATTCCAGGGATCTCCGGTATGCACTTACAGAAGTGTGAGCATTGTTTTGCTGGGAAACAACACAGAGTATCGTTCAAGTCTTCTGCACCTTCGAGGAAACCCGAGATACTTGACCTGGTGCATTCAGATGTGTGTGGTCCAATGAAGACAAAATCTCTTGGTGGTGCATCATATTTTGTCACATTCATTGATGATCATTCGAGGAAGTTGTGGGTTTTCACTATGAAGACGAAGGATCAGGTTTTGGGATATTTCAAGCATTTTGTGGCATTGGTTGAGAGACAGACGGGAAAGAAGTTGAAGTGTATCCGTAGTGATAATGGTGGTGAGTATTCTGGACCATTTGATGCTTATTGCAGGGAACATGGTATTAGGCATCAGTTCACGCCGCCTAAGACTCCACAGTTGAATGGGTTGGCAGAGAGGATGAACAGAACGATTGTTGAGAGGATGAGATGTTTGATTTCACAGTCAGGCTTACCGATGACTTTCTGGGGTGAAGCTTTGAGCTCAGTTGTTCACGTGTTGAATTTGTCACCAAGTGCTCCATTGGATGGTGACATTCCAGAGAGAGTTTGGACCGGTAAGGATGTTTCTTATGGTCATTTAAGGGTCTTTGGGTGCAAGGCTTTCGTGCACATTCCTAAAGACGAAAGGTCAAAGCTTGAGATGAAGTCGCGACAATGTGTGTTCATTGGTTATGGTCAGGATGAGTTTGGGTACAGATTTTATGATCCCGTTGAGAAGAAGCTCATAAGGAGCAGAGATGTTGTGTTCATGGAAGATCAGACGATTAAGGACATTGAGAAGTCCGAAAAACCAGCTCAGAGAAATGAAGGTTTGATTGATTCAACGGTTTTTCCTTCTACATCAGTCCACGGTCAGAATGAGGGTGAGGTTCATGTTGATACACCTGGTGCAGATGATGCTCCCGCACACGATGATGACGGTATTGGTGATCATGGTGACGATCATGGTGAGACACCAACTACCGAGAACCTACCTGCTGTTAGAAGATCCGAGAGAGGTCCAACACCGTCGACAAGGTATAAACCTAGTGAGTATGTGTTACTTACTGATGGGGGAGAACCAGAAAGCTTTGGTGAAGCTTTAGAGGATGAACACAAAGAGAAATGGTTAGAAGCCATGGGAGAGGAGATGGGTTCTTTTGATGAGAACGACACATATGAGTTGGTGAAGTTGCCTAAGGGTAAAAAGGCGTTGCTTAATAAGTGGGTGTATAGGATTAAGCATGAAGATACCAGTTTGCTACCTCGATACAAGGCTAGATTGGTTGTGAAAGGATTCAGCCAAAAGAAGGGGATTGATTATGATGAAATCTTTTCTCCTGTTGTGAAGATGTCATCCATTCGGGTTGTACTTGGATTGGCAGCGAGTCTTGATCTAGAGGTTGAGCAGATGGATGTAAAGACGGCTTTCCTTCATGGTGATTTGGAGGAGGAGATTTACATGGTACAACCAGAAGGCTTTGTGAAAAAGGACAAAGAGGAGTTAGTTTGTCGCTTGAAGAAAAGCCTTTACGGATTGAAGCAAGCACCGAGGCAGTGGTACATGAAGTTTAAGTCGGTTATGGGGGAGCATGGTTATAAGGAGACTACTTCAGATCATTGTGTATTTGTACAGGTGTTTGGTGATGATGATTTTATAATCTTGTTGCTGTATGTTGACGACATGTTGATTGTGGGCAGGAACTTGAGCAGAATTCAAGAATTGAAGAAGCAACTGAGCAAGTCCTTTGCCATGAAAGATTTGGGTCCAGCGAAGCAGATTCTTGGTATAAGAATTGTTCGAGATAGAGGTGAGAAGCTGATTCACTTGTCTCAGGAGAAGTATATTGAGAAGGTACTTCAAAGGTTTCACATGGACAAGTCTAAAGTTGTAAGCACTCCTCTTGCTACACACTTTAGATTAACCGGTCAACAGAGTCCGAAAACAGGTGCAGAGAAGGAAGATATGGCGAGAGTTCCATATGCTTCTGCAGTTGGTAGCTTGATGTATGCTATGGTTTGTACAAGACCAGATATAGCTCATGCAGTTGGAACAGTAAGTCGTTTTCTTTCGAAACCGGGAAGAGAACATTGGAATGCTGTGAAGTGGATTTTGAGATATCTTCGAGGGACTTCTAGTTTGAGGCTTACCTTTGGAGGTGATAAGTCATTGCTGGTGTGTTACACGGATGCTGATATGGCTGGGGATGTTGATTCCAGTAAGTCTACTTCGGGTTACTTGGTAACATTTGCAGGAGGAGCTGTGGCATGGCAGTCAAGGTTACAAAAGTGTGTTGCACTTTCTACCACTGAAGCTGAGTTTATAGCCGCAACGGAAGCTTGTAAGGAGTTGTTGTGGATGAAGAATTTTCTTGATGAGATCGGTTTCAAGCAGGAAAAGTATGAGTTGCTTTGTGACAGTCAAAGCGCTATTTGTCTCGGGAAGAACTCGACATTTCATTCGCGTTCGAAACACATCAACAAGAGGTATCATTGGATACGTGATGTGGTTGCTTCTAAGGAAGTGGAACTTGTGAAAGTTCATACGGATGATAATGGAGCTGATATGATGACTAAGTCATTGCCGAGATGGAAGCTTGAAGTTTGTCGAGAGATAGCCGGTATGGCTGTTTCCTCCACTTAGTCGGAGGGGGAGTTTGTCGGTGTTCCTTCCTTAGTGGAGGAAACACTATTGGGTCATCTAATTATATCACTGACCCATATATGTTTTACGTATCTATTATATGCGTGATTTGTGTTTTTTTTTGTAAGACACACGACACAAAAAAAGAAAACAAAAGAAAAGAAGAGAGAGAGAGAGAAGAGAGGGTGAAGAGAAGGAGAAAAACAGGGGTCGCCGGATTCAGAAAACGCGACGATCGGACCTTCATACATGTTCTGATTTTGCTGAAACTTTGAGGGAAGCTTCTTGACTCAGTGTTCTTCAGATTCAACGGTGGGTTTTGAATTTCAACGGTTGGTTTGTTGTGGATCGGAGTTTTAGTGGAGCTGTTCTGTTTTGAAGCGATTCAGACCAGTGTTCAGTGTTTGAGAAATTCAACGGTGAGATCTTCTCTTCTTGAGCTGAAATTTTGCAGAGGTGTTCTTGACTTGTTTATCTAGGATTTGTACGGTGGAGATTGGATTTAGTGACCGGAATCCTAGTGAACGTGAGGTCGTTTGAGGCTGCATATTTCTGAGCTTTGTATAGCTCTCTTGTTGATTCTTTGTTGTGTTGGAGATTGCTCTTGTTGAGCCTTACTCTCTGGTGTTGTTCTTTGGAACAGAGAGGACGTGGTTGTACTCAAAACTATTTCATATAGTGGATTTGGAGTGGACTACGGTCCCGTGGTTTTTCCTTCTCACATCGAGGAGGTTTTCCACGTAAAAATTGTGGTGTCTCGTTTACATTCTGTTTTACATTGTTTCTGCCATCATTCATATATATATTTTTCTCACAGACTCACACAAGTGCGGGAAACAATATTCCGCTGCGCCGCTGTCGCGTTTCCGTGTTTCCCCAACAAAATTTGCATCATGCAAGTATTTTTTTTGTTTGTTAATTCTAATACTGAAGTATACGATCTCATATATAAGAAATTGAATAGTGTTTATCTTAAGGGTTTTCACTTAGGGTAAAGGGTGTAAATCTTATCCTTCAATTAACTTCCAGAACTTACGAAAGGCTATTGCAACCTATCGGCTATCGCAACCTATCGGCTATCGCAGTAGTATTTTGCGTCAACCTGATGAAAAAAAGAGAGAGGCAGCACTCTCATTCTTTGTTGACTACTTGGAAAGCTATTACTTACTTATATGCCTTGCTGTGTACTTTCATTCAGAGGGTGCTTTTTTTCAATCTGGTTCCCTTGGCCATGTCAACGGTGCTGGTTGGTTGCGAGCTAGGCCCTAGCTCTATAGCATTCTTCGCAGGTACTGAACAAGCGGTTATTTTGTCTACACCTTCATATATAATGACATAACTAATCTGGATGTATCTATTCAAACTGTTGTTGAAGAATTAATCCAAAATAATCTGGAATTTTTAGACTGCATATGATATTCAAGTGTCTCATGTAAGTTCATTTGCCTCTTCCAGGTCTCTCAGGAGACATCCTATCGATGCCCCTGGTCCCTGGATATGCAGCTATGAAGCTTTTTCTGACAAAGATTCCAGAATCTACTGACGGGTGACTTCATGAGATGAGGGTAGTCGCTGCACTTAGAAGTGGGGAAGTTTGGGAAGTCAAACTGTTCTGAAGTGAAATAATGTTTATTTGCTTGTGGGATAAACTAAAACAAGTTAACATAAAAAATGAATAAGTTACCAAAAAATAAAACATTAGAATGTGTTCATGACTTCAAAATGTTATAAAGAATTCAAAAATTTGGGATCCAACATAACGGAGTATGAGAGATAGAGAGTAGGATAAGACGTTATTTATATTATGTCTCAAATAGAACAAGAACAAATACAAAACTATACTAAATAGAAGTACAATGACATTTCGCAAAAAGAATATAACTACATGGTATATGTTTCAAAAACATTCACATGTAGATGGATGCAGTAGGGTGACACAGTCACAGAAAAAGATCATTTCAGTACAAGCATCTAGAAACACAGCTACGGTATGTTTGTGAGAATGAGTATGACATACATTATGTTCAATGGGGCTATTTGAACACGCATAATAAACTGGAATGGAAAAGTAGTTAAAAACAATGAGACAGAGATAACACACATACTAGATAGGATTATTACATACTATATCTCAATGGTCATATTTACAGATAGAATCAGCGCATACCAAACACCAATCGAACCCCTTGGGGACCCCAAGGGATGTGTCCAGGTCTGTTTATAAATTGAGGCTTTCAAATCCTTTTGATCTTGAGAGTTTTTATCCGAATCTTGATGTGAATTTTTTCTTCACACACAGAAAAAGAGACCCGGTTCATGTTAAATCCAGAATTGATTGCTGGTATGCTCTTCTTACCAGCTATGGAAGTATCCAAAGCAATTGAAGTTCTTGGTGCCGAAAGATTCTCTGATTACACAGGGTTACAAAATTTTCAAACATGTTTTTGAGTTATATACAAAAACATTAAAGGTTTTTGAATAACAAATGCTACTAGAGAAGAAGTAATGTCTGACACTATGTATAGAAACAGTATTAGGCTTCAACAAGTCTTGGGAGATTTCATGCCGATGTATGTTACCTTTAAACTAAGTGTCACAGCTTTCCTGAGGAAAGATCAGCTCGGGCGATCTGTGCATCTTGCTAACTTAAAGATCATGTAAAATATTATTAATCAATATACATAATATGATGTTAAAAAAAGCGCATTGATGATTTTGTGTTCTTGAAAACAGAATAACTCATATCAGAGGTGGGTTACCAGAGTTTTTGCTAAAGCAAACGTGGGGACCAAGAAAAAAGAACTGTCAGAGAAAGGATTAAACTTGATGGTTAGCCAGAAACTGTTGAAGATGAGGTGGAGATGTTCAATACTTTGATGTGGAGACAAGCTAGAAAAATGGAGTTTCATTTTCACTCCGTAACTAGCGATCAAGTAGTCCAAAAAGGGGTCATGACTTTGATATATTAGTCATTAGTTGTTTTTTATTTGCAAATTTCCTTATTGCTTTTATTCTCATTTTCACCTTCAATAACAAACAAATAAGTGGATAACAATATTCAAAAATAAAATAACATAAATAAATCGAGTATAATAATTTAATTGTAATTGTCTTTTCGAAATAATAATAAAACATATTTGACACCCCATTCACTCTCCACAAATATATATAAACTACATTTGCAGCAAAAAAAAATTAAAAGTCAAAATAACATATTTATTAAATAGTAAAAGGTTTAAAAACACAATAAAAGAAAATGTGATATCCGAAAAATAATCAATAACAAAATGATATATAATTTAACTCAAATCTAATTAAAATATAGTTAAATACAATGAAATTACAATAAATTTGATTTTACAACTCCGCGCGTAGCGCGGGATAACCTCTAGTCTAAGTCTAATGATGGTAAATTCCAAGAGTTTAGTAATAAGTTATTAAAGAGATCAAACAAGTAAATAGCTTAATCAAAAAAATAAAATAATATATACACATATATATATATATATATATATATATAAAACAAGTCGTTGGGTTAGTGATTAAATACAAACTTGTTATGCTACATATAATTAATCAATGTTAATTTTGGCCTAGCATCGCTTGTTAGGGACATAAGTCCCACATCGGTAGTTGGAAAGAATCATTAGTAGTATATAAGGGATATGGGCCACTCCACTTATCACCAATTGGTTTTAGGTTGGAAACCCATAGATCTTTAATATGGTATCAGAGCCCAGATCCATGTAATCCAACCCGATCCGACCCATAGTTGGTCCATCCATCGACAAACCAGGCCCAAAATTGGTGCCGTCGATCCAAGCCCGAACATTCCGAGATTAATGGTCAAACGACCATTATCTCGAAGGGCGTATTAGGGACATAAGTCCCACATCGGTAGTTGGAAGGGATCATTTGTAGTATATAAGAGATATGGACCACTCCACTTATCACCAATTGGTTTTAGGTTGGAAGCCCATAGAACTTTAATATCGCTAACATAATCTAATCCATTCTCCCAATCTTAATCAATATGCTAACATACAATCAACAATTTTCATTGCCAACAACATGCACTAAAGCATCCTAATAAACACGAAGCATTACTAATCTTTAAGTTAAAAACACAAATCAACGCTAATCTAATCTCTTGGTACTAGGTTTTTTCGCTAATTCTCTAATAAAGAATAACTTTTTAATTGTGATTAATCCATTAGATAGGATTCGAGAGATCCTAGTTTTTTTGATAAGTCCAGCAGTCTCAATCTCACGACCACAACATATATCATAAGATTCACACCAGATCCCAAATCACACAGAGAATGCTTAAATCTGTCATTGAAGATGGAACATTCTAGCACGAAGACACCTGAATCAGGCAACTTCTCTGGAACCTTGTTCAATAGCACATCACTGATTTGTTTACAGACCTTCACCACCTCTTCTGTTAAATCTCTATCCTTGAAGATCATCTTCTTCTTAGGAGTTCTAAGAAAAGGAACCTAGGGCTTATAACCTCTTTCCACAATCTTTTTCTGCTCAATTCTAGGTTTTAGGATGTTATTGAGCAAAATTAGCTATGTTTTTGTGGATCTTGTCAATTAAATAGGCAAAACTAGGATAGTCCTTGATTGGTTTCAAGAGAATCCATCGTCTAAGACCATCGGTTTATCTATACCGATGCAGACCACTCTCCCACATCGGGCGTGATGTATCGACCGCATACAAACGATGGAACACATTTTCGGATTGGTTTATTTACCAAAATACCACTATGACCAAAAAGATATATATTTGTATTTGGAACTAATTTTGGGACTCTACCTTCTATCTTATGAACTTCTTTCATCCCTTTTGAATCTTAAACATTTTGTAAATTTTTATTTTAAACCTTAGTCAAATATTGTTATCTCTTTAATTTCATCTCTCTAATTATGATTTCCATTATTATCTTTATGGATTTTAATGGGATCAATCTGATTAGTGAGTAGTTTATTTGGGTTTTAAGATGAGGTAGAATATGACTTGATTAGGGATGATCTAAGGGTGTTTAATGTTTAATTTTTATTAATCCTTCTCTATTAGGTTGTTTTCTATGCTAGGTTGCAACAAATTGTTGAATATAGACATTAAGCTTTTCTTTGCCCACAAGGTGTTTGATGAAATGCTTGTTAGAATCTAGTTAGATATTTTGCATGCTTAGCAAATGAGAATTGATGTCTAAGGTGTTTAATAGTCAAATGAACTTATTTTTATGCTTAATTGATTTTTGATCACAATTGATAGATTGTTCTTGATTAGGAATTGATTAAAGAGATTTTTGCTTAGAGATATGATTGATCTAATGTTTTGAGTTCTAGACTAGGATTAAAGCTTGCTTGAATGGTTAAATGATTGATAATTAATGCATGCTATCTTGGATTTGATATTGAAAAATGGATTAATGCTTCATTAGCATAGAGTTAGTTGTATGAGAATATGATTAGATACTTGATAGTTCATTTAATTATCGTCTTAAGCTTGATTGATTGATAAACACTTAGATAAGTTCATCTCTTGATATACCTAACTCCTTGACCTCATCTTAGACCCTTTTCTCTTATCTATTGCTTAATCTCTTATTTCATTTGCTAACTTGTTTGCTTTCTTTTGTCACTTAGGTTGTCAGCTTAAAATCAACTTTACTTGGCTTAGCTCATTTAGTTTTATGTATTCTTTGTGGCTAGACTCACACCCAATTAGGATTGATACCTCAACCTATACTACATTGACATTTGTCTTGTAGGTTGAGTAATTGACTACAAGATACAAGATCCAAAAATCTTGTTATAAATTTGGCGTCGTTGCCAATTGGGTTTAGCTTTAGTCATTAGGATTTTACTTCTTTTTGAGACAAAGCTTTTCTTTCTCTTTGCTTTGGTTCATTCATCTCGAGTTAAGATGATGAACTTTCTTTCATTTGTTGTTACTAACTTGGTTTCCTTGATTCTCATGTGCTTTGAAAGGTACCCAACCAAAAGGAAGAGACATGACAAACCAAGTTCACTTGAGGTGTTGGAGATTGACGATCAAAGAAGCATTGCTAAAGCTCCACAACCTCAAGAAATTCACTATACCCTCAACCTCAAGAAGCCTCCTTGATACTCCCATTGATACCCACTACAACTCAAGAGAAAAAGCCAACAATTGGAAGTTTTGACACTCCTCAATGTCTTATGAGCTATGGGATCCATCCTCCTCCTATCAAATCCAATGCTTACACGATCGAGCAAAGTTTGATTAGATTGATTCAAGACTTAAGGTTCTTAGGGACAAGAGTGGAGAATCCCTATAATCACTTGTACTACTTTGAGAAGTTGTGCAACACATTTAGGATTAAAGATGTGGATGAGGATAGTGCCAAGCTCCTTTTGTTCTCATTCTCACTTGGAGATAAAGCTAGCCAATGTGAGAGATCATTGCCATATCACTTGGTGAATTCTTGGGATGATTGCAAGAGGATATTCCTCCTAAAGTTCTACCCTCCACAAAGAACATCCCAAGCTAGAAAAGACATCTTGAGCTTCAAACAAGACTACCATGAGACTTTTCATGAAGCATGGGAGAGACTCAAGGGCTACACTCATGATTGTCCCCACCTTGGGTTCAACAAAGAAGTTATCCTTAGTATCTTCAATCATGGAGTGGTTAATGAGCACCAATGAACTTTAGATGTAGCTATCAAAGGAAGGTTTTTGAACCTCACAATTGATCAAGGGGAGATACTTGTTGAGAATCTAGCCCAAAGTGAGGAGAATTATGTTGTTGGGTTTGAGAAGGTTCCAATGGATAATGGAGACATTGAGGATAAAGTAAGTAAAGAGTTGAAAGCTCTTAATGATCTTTTAGATGAAGTCTTACAAGCTACTTGATAGGTTGTAAAGTTATATCCTATTCTACTGCAAGTGCACAGTTAGTGATTGTAGTATGCAAGGTATCGAATCCACAAGGACTCTTGGTCACACGATAGATTATATGTATTCAAGTTAAGGTAAATCAAATCCAGAGAATGCGGCAAACAAAACAGTAAACCATATAGGATGTTTTCAATAGGAAGAAAGGCGTCAGACTTAGGAAGTTCTCAGGAATTATGCTATGCAAGATGTTTAACTAAGATGATTCAGATTAAGTGCGGTTCAAGAACTAGAAACACTATGCTAAATAATCCAACTTTCGCTGAGATTATTTCTATATCTAGCAACCTAGCGATCCAAATCTCTTTGTGATCCTAGAGTTCTAAACAACCATTAAGAACAGGTTCTATCGGTTCACAATTTCCCTAGACCAAATCTCTTTGTACCTAGTTAAATTGCTCACTCTAGGTTCTTTCAGATTATAACTCACACTCTCGTGCTATTGTCAATTATCTCAGATCTGATTTTAACTCACACTCTCGTGTTATTGTCGGAAATCAGTATTAAGCGCAACCTAGGTGATGAACGATAAGATAGTGAATCCTAATCAATCAATTATCAAGCAAGCATAAAACCTTTGTGATAATCCCTAAATCTAACTAGGTTACTACTCAGACATAGAAGCAATTAAACAACACATCATGAATAGAAAACCAGAAATTGAATAGATAGAAATACAAGGGTTCAAAATTCTTCTCTTAGAAGTTACAAGTAGCAAGAATCAGCCCCAAAACCAATATCTCTCAATCTCTCAACCAAGAACAAAAGCAAAGAACAACTTAAGAGAATAATAAGTCTGAAACCCTAATAAAACTCTCTAAACACGTTTTGGGGTCCGATTAGAATATAGGAAACTTCGGGGTCTTTTATGCAGTTCTTCCAAACTTGTCTAAGCTCGGCCCATAACTTCTCTCGGGATCAGTGTCGACCGACATCAAAGGTAGTGTTGGTCGACACTCCATTGTGGTTGAGACACCATCTTCAGGTCGTTGCACAAATCACCAGAAATGACCTAATATCCTCTCTTTGCTCCAAACGCAAGCTTACCTGTAAAAGACTCAATAAACTCTAAAAACCAGGTTAAAGACTCAATATGTACACTTATATCATGGTTGAAAACCTAGAAAAGCCATGATATATCAACTCCCCCACACTTAGCTCTTACTTGCCCTCAAGCAAGTAAAGAACCAAATATAAGAGAAAAGGTTTTGAAAACACAGAAACTCATTTCATCTTAGGAACTCTCGCATTCACATTCACTTAGTAAGTCACTGAAAACTTTTCTGCAGAACTCAAGACCACAATGTACTTCCCCCATACTTAGCAACTGTCCCAAGTAAACTCCACAATAAAGTTAGGACATTCAAATTCACCACATTAGCTTCTGTATACAATTAGGTGCGGTCTCACAGAGGGAGTATCGAATCAAAGGACACATGGACTCAACCTATTCAATATCTGACCACCAAACTGTCGGTTTCTGGTTTCTTTCTTTTCCCTTTCTCCCTTAGCACTGATTTTTCCCTAATGGGTATCATTTTTTTTAGCAGTGCTCTTCCCTTTTTATTGGGGTTTAACTTTGGACATTTACATGGATGCACATGAGGTAATAGGGGTTTCTACCACTCCTGTGACCACTTTGAAGCTACTAGCTTATCCTCGGTTTTTATTCTCTCTTTTTTTTTTTTACTTTCAAGGGAGAGGAAAACAGAAACCATACTTTAGAACAGGATCATAGGCTGTGCCAAACACATCAAAGGAATCCGACCCAAAGATTACCAAGCCCCTAAGCGAGAAATTTAAGTCAATATTAAAGTGAGACTAGTAATGGATCCACTGAATACCTGGTTAAATATGGGTGTCCTTGGTAGGCTGATCTGTTTGGGGTTTTCTAATTGTCATAGAGGCTCTGCAAGTCTGTCCAATGATCACTTAGTTCCTGTTCCAGCGAAAAAATTTCTCGAAAAATCATAGTTTCATACTAGTTTTGACTCAATAAAACAATTTTGAAAAACAAAGTGAAAACATGGACTGACTCTAAGAAATCAAAACACAATGTCAGTAACTACCTCCCCCACATTTAAACTGCACTGTCCCAGTGCAATTGTAGCGTGAGATCGGTATAAAGCAAATCGGATTAGAACCGAGACTAGGAACAGAAACCTTACCTGTGGTAGCAGTCGGTGTCGACTGACACTTAAGTGAGTGCGACCGACACTGATGTCTGCACTCTCGGATCTGAAACACCAAAACAAGAAAATCCAAAAGACACAAGAAATAAAACCAAAAAGAGAAGAAAACTAACCTACAGTAGGTTGCCTCCCACTCAGCGCTCTTTTAAAGTAAATAGCTCGACTAGACGAACAAGATCAAACTCTTGGAGGTTCCAGAAATGTTAGAGTGAAATCTTGTAAAACCAACATCCCCTTTTCTCCAGTGTCAGGAGTTGAAACTTCTCTAATCCGAGCTTCTTGTTCCAACTCAATGCTAAAGGTTTGACCATCGATCTTAGGGCTTCGCATCATATCCATCTCGAAGTGTAAAGGTTCATCTCCCAGGCGGAGATCGATCAGACCATGCCTCACGTCAATCTTTGCTCCAGCTGTGGCTAAGAAAGGTCGTCCTAAAATCAGAGGATCATCCGGCTCATCATCGTACCTTAATACCACAAAGTCTGTTGGAACCAGATAGTTCCCAACTCTAACAGGGATGTCCTCGAGAACTCCTGCGGGAATCCTCTTTGACTGGTCAGCTAGGATTAGACGTATCTTAGTGGGTGCAAACTCTGTCATCCCCAATCTCTCAGCCACAGAATACAGCATGAGATTTCCGCCAGCTTCGAAGATAGAACAATCTAGTACAAACACACCAGGATCTAGCAGCTTCTTTGGAATTTGATTTGATAACATGTCACTGATTTTCTTGGGAAGCATTACTTCCCATTCCTCCAAACACTCATTTATGGGTATCATTCTCTCAATGTATCTCTGTAAACAAGGATGATATTATAAAACATCGGCTTGTGGATCCTTTTTCAATCTTTTGTTCATCTCTGCTGAGCGCTCAGCTTCAGAAAACTCCCGTTTAGACCTCGCAATTAGCCTAGGGAGGCGTTTTGTAGGTTTGTAAGCTTCATGTTCAGCTTTTACACCAAACATTGGAAAGTATTGGTTTTCTTGCATAGTGTGTCGACCGACGTTGGATTGGTGTCGGTCGACACTAGCCAATTCACCACTAATGTCGACTCCATAATCGGTCATGCTCGATTTTGGTTCGTCATGAGAACTCGAAATCCTGGTTGGAAGTGAATGTCGGCCGACATCAAAATCGGAATCGACCGACACTGAGATTTCGCTCTCGGGTTTTTCAGCATCTTCATCAATTTCAGTATTCTTGGACTCAACTTTCTCTCCTTAAATTGATCCCTCATCATTCTGAACAGACCATGCCTTGATGTGGGTCTCCATAACATTCTTTACCTTGACTGAGCTTGAAAGTTGGTTCACTTGTGTATCCAACTGCTTCACATGTGAACTCAAGGATTCAAACTTTCCATTCAGATCTTCGTACACAGCATCCAACTTCTTGTTGAAGTCCACAATGATCTTGGTCTGTCCTTCCAGCACCCGCTCTATCATAGCTTCGATCTTGCTCTCGTGAGCATTAGAAGCAGGAGGTGTCTGATAGGAAGACGATCCATCAGTCCTCTGATAGGAGTTACCTTGCTGATAAGGCTTTTGGTAACCATATTTCTGACCATATCCTGAAGAGTTCTGATTGCTTGTGAAAGCACTCTTCTGTCCACCAGTGAAGAACTTATTACCTTGCTGATTACCAAACCTGTTCCCTTGGAATCCAGAGCCACTGATGTTGTTTACATCCTCTTCCTGGATGTCTTCTTCAGCCTCAAAAACCTCAACATCCTGAGCAAAGTGGACAACCTTCTTTGCAGTCAACAAGTTGTGAACAGAGTCCAACTTATTCTTGAATTCAATCATCTCCAGCTTATTAACCTTTCCACCAGATTCTTTCCTCCTTCTATCGGCAATCTTAGTGCTATTGATGCTCACCAAGTTGTCAATTAGCACTCTAGCCTGTTCAGGGGTCCTTGTATTGAAATTGTCATTGCTGGCATTATCCAATGCAGACTGGTAGTGGAGATCAATACCTCTGAAGAATATGCCCAACATCGTCATTTCAGAGAATCCATGGTAAGGACAGTGATATAGCATGGTTTTTACCGGTTTTATGCCATGATATAAGTCTGTTTTAGTGCCTTTTGGTGTTCCTTTAGAGTCTTTTACAGGTTTTATTAGGTACACGTACGTTTGGAGCAAAAGTGGAGATTATGGAGCTAATTGGAGCACTTTGGAGATTTGACCAGAGAGGTTGTGTTCACTGTCCAGATTTGAGTACTATGTCGATCGTTGCACACCTGCATCGATCGATGCACATCGAGTTGGGCCAGATTCTCGGCGGTTTAATGAAGTATGCTGATATTGTAAAGATGCCCAGAAGTTCCAGATATTTACACATAAGCCCCAAGTCGTGTTTTAGCTATTTAATTAGGTTTTTAACTTCAGTTTTAATAACGCTATCATAACTTAGAGCAGAGAGTTTTTAAAGCTTTTGGGGCTGGTCTGATCCTGTACTACACTTTGTTTTGGAGAAGTTTTCGAACCCCTTTATTATTCTAATCTCTTTTATGATTTCTATTAATTGATTGATTATGTTTACATCATCTATGTCTGAGTAGTTTCATAGTTAGGTTTAGGGTTCCTCATAGGGATTTCATGACTTGCTAGATATAATTAATTCAGTTAAGGATTCACAGCAAATAGAATGTTCTTCAAACTAAATTGTGTTTAATGCTAGTTCTAACATGATCAATTAGAATCTAGATCTTAGGTTGCTAAATACGACACGACAGTGTGATTTAGAATCTGAACTATTTAGGTTGAGCAGTTTAATTACTCGCAAAGGAATTTGGTTTAATTAGATTGTGAACATATCAAACTTGGAATTAAAGTTGGTTTAATCTGTTAGTAATTGCAAAGGAATTTAGATTGCTGCACTTAGACTTAGAGAATTCTCGCAAAGGAATTTAGTTAATTCTATATTTGTGTTTTGAGTTCTAGAACTGAATTTAATTAGATCCTGACTGAATAATTTATCTGCTTGTCTGATTTCCTGAGAACGCCCTAGACTTAGCGCCCTTAGTTTATTGCCTATACCAACAACCTGCTACTTGTTTACTTTCTTTTTTGCTTATTAAATAATTCAATACAATTTACTTTTTGCTTTCTCCTAGTTTTAATCTCCTTAGTTCTAATCCTATCGTTTCCTAGAGTCCTCGTGGATTCGATCCCTAAGTACTACATTGACATTACTGTGCACTTGCAGTTAGTATAGGGTAAAACTTTAGACCTATCAAGTTTTTGGCGCCGTTGCCGGGGACTCTTAGAGTCTTCGATAGCTTCGAACTTAGGGTTTTTACTAGGATTTTTATTTTTATTTTTGTTTACTGATTTTTTTTTTGTTTTCTCTGTTTTCTCTCTGTCGCAGGTTTCGAAATCGCATAGCATCGACCGTTGCACTTCTTGTGTCAATTGACACTAGGCGATTGGAGTTGTATCGATCGTTGCACTGTTAGCATCGATCGTTGCTTGGCGATTACAGACGGTTTATGCAGACACGTGATACCAGAAGTAATCCGAACACTAATCTCGTAAACCTCCAACTTGAAGAGCTTGCTAGACTAGAGAGGACTAACAGAAGAGTTTGAAGAACAAGGATGGTTGTTGAACGTGTGATCATAAGACCTGATGCTCAAGGTACCCTCAGGGACCGACACAACATTCCTTACAATGCTGCAGGAGAACCGATAGATGCCGAAGGGAATGTCATCCCTGATCCTCCAGAGCAACCACAGCAACAGGAGCAGAACCAAGGTAGACATATGGTTGTCCGTGAGAGGACTTTAGGTGACTATAACTGTCCGGATGAGTTTCGTGCTAACCGGTCAGCTCTTGTACTTCCTGAATTCAAGAGGAATGATTTTGAAATCAAAACCGTCTACTACTCTCTCCTGAGGCAGAAAGCCTTCCATGGCTCTCCAAGTGAGCAGCCGATGGATCACATAGATAAGTTTGAGGGAATAGTCACTGGAATAAGTACGATGGAGTTAACCAAGACTATCTGTTCCTCAAGCTTTTCCCCTACTCTCTGGCTGGAGATGCTGCAGCCTGGCTGAAACAACTTCCATCTGGAACGTTTGTTACTTGGGTAGCCCTGAAGAGTGAGCTCCTGCGTCACTTCTATGATGATGCTCGTTCTGATCAGTCCAGGCAGGACATTCTCACCTTGACCCAAGGTCCTACTGAGCCTCTTAAGACAGCCTGGATGAGATTCAAGAAATACCAATGTGACTGCCCGCACCATGGATTCACTGAGGTAACACTTTTAGGCATCCTCTTTAGAGGAATAGATCTTCCATATCAGACTGCATTGGACAACTCTAGCAATGCCAACTTTAACACTAGGACTCCTGCTCAAGCTAAGAAGTTGATAGATAATCTGGTAAGCAGTAATAGCTGCAAGACTACTGATGAGAGAAGGAAGAAGTCCGGTGGAAAGATGGAGAATTCTGAGATAGCTGATATTAGATCTAAGTTGGACATTGTTTACAATCTTCTAGCTGGGAAGAAAGCTGTCCACTTTGCTCAAGATGTTGAGATGATCAATGATGAAGAAGAAGAGCAGGAAGAGGATGTGAATTACATAGGAGGATCTGGTTTCCAAGGAAACAGGTTTGGGAACCAGTCTGGTAATAGGTTCTTCAATGGAGGACAGAAGAGTGCTTTCAACAGCAACCAAAACTTTTCTGGTTTTGGACAGACTAGTAGATTTCAGAAACCTTTCCAGCAAGGTAATCAGAGAACTTATGGACCTTCTTCTGCTGCTAGTGCCCATGAAAGCAAGATGGAGGCTATGTTGGGACAGCTGTTGAAAGGTCAGACTAAGAATGCTGCAGACCTCGACAAGAAGATAGGTACTGTCTATGAAGATCTGAATGGAAAATTTGAATACCTGAGCGCGCATATGAAGGAGCTTGATGCTAAAGTTGCAAAAACTGCTGGATATGTTCAGAGGGAAGATGGATATCTCCCAGGGCGGACTGATGCTAATCCCAAGTATCAATGCAATGCAGTAACATTGAGGAGTGGTAAGGAGCTGTCTCCTGGCCAGAAAAAGCAATTGAGTGTTGAAGAACTCGTGGAAATTGAAGAATTGGAAGATGGGATCCGTGATATTCGCAATGCATTGATCGACGCTACTCAGCAACGGTCGATGCAAAGCGAAAACGAAGAACCTGTCGTAACAAAGTCGCCCAGGAACGATCGACACAACACCAGTGAAGATCGACGCAAGGCGACTGCGGAGAGCTCAAAACCAGAGAAGCCGAAACAGTCGAGCGAAAGGGTTTACAAACCTAGAGTGATTTTTCACAAAAATTCTAGGAAAGCTAAGAACGATAGACAATATACCAAATGCAAGGAGTTCATTAAAAAGGTGAAAGTCGAAGTGCCTTTGATTGACTTTATGGAGACTTCTCCTGTGATGAGGAGATGTCTTAAGGATTTGCATGTTGGTAAGTGGTCTGATGAGGAGTGTGTAATGATGATCACGGAGGTATGTAGTGCGGTAGTTCAGGGCAGAATTCCTGAGAAACTGAAAGATCCATGGAGCTTTGTGTTGAATTGTGCCATCTACAGGGAAAGGTTTGAAAGATCCCTTTGCGATCTCGGTTCTAGTGTGAATCTTATGCCCTTCTTTGTTTCTAAGAGACTTGGAATGACTGATTTCTTGCCAACTAGAATCTCACTAGTCTTAGCAGACAGAACAATTAGAATCCCAGAAGGAGTACTAGAGGATGTGCCTATAATGATTGGTAAATGTGTGATACCTACTGATTTTGTGGTTCTTCAGTATGGAGAGGAACCAAAGGATCCACTGATTTTGGGCAGGCCTTTCTTAGCTACTGCTGGTGCGATGATTGACTGCCAAGGAGGTAGAATAATTCTGAATGTGGGTGATCTGAAGATGAGTTTTGATATGGACAAACTGGTGAAGAGACCAACCATCGACGGACAGACCTTCTATGTGGACACACTAGGTGATTTGGCTGCAGAGTACTTTCACAAGTCACATGCTGAAGATCCACTAGAAAGAGCTTTACTGAGCTCTATAATGGAGCTGGAACACCTGCAAGATGAGCCTGCAATCTGCTATGCAAAACTGATGGATTCTGCTAAGCAAGTGATGAAGTTAGAAGTGTCTGCCGCGACTTTGAATCGATCGACACAGACTAAGCATCGATCGTTGCAAGTCGACAGAGATTGGACAGAGGAAAAAGCTCCGAAAATTGAGCAGAAACAACTTCCATCCGAGCTAAGGTATGCGTTTCTCGGACCTAATTCGACTTATCCAATGATAGTTAATGCTAGTTTGAACAACGCTGAGCTCAGTTTACTGCTAAGCAAGCTGCGCAAGCATCGCAAAGCTCTTGGCTATTCTCTTGATGACATTTAAGGTATCTCTCCGGAGCTGTGCATGCATCATATACATCTTGAGGACGAGTCTAAGACATCTGTTGAGCATCAGAGAAGGCTTAATCCTAATCTACAGGAAGTGGTTAAGAAGGAGATTATGAAACTCCTGGATGCTGGGATCATCTATCCTATTTCAGACAGTGATTGGGTGAGTCCAGTCCATGTAGTGCCTAAGAAAGGCAGAGTTACAGTTGTGAAGAATGAGCTGATCCTTACTAGCACTGTGACGGGACACAGGATGTGCAGAGATTACATATAACTCAATGCTGCAACAAGGAAGGATCATTTCCCTTTACCCTTCATTGATCAGATGCTGGAGAGGTTAGCAAATCACCCTTACTATTGCTTCCTCAATGGATACTCAGGTTTCTTTCAGATTCCTATCCACCCAGCGGATCAGGGAAAGACTACCTTCACTTGTCCATATGTCACATTTGCCTACCATAGGATGCCTTTTGGACTCTGCAATGCACCAGCTACTTTCCAGAGATGCATGATGTCCATATTCACTAATATGATTGAGGACTTTATGGAGGTATTTATGGATGACTTCTCAGTCTATGGGTCATCTTATAATGAGTGCTTGGATAATATGTGTAAGGTACTGACTAGATGCGAAGAAAAGCACTTGGTTCTTAATTGGGAAAATTGCCATTTCATGGTCATAGATGGCATTGTACTTGGACATAAAGTGTCTGAAGCAGGGATCGAAGTGGACCGCGCTAAGATTGAGGTAATGACCAACCTTCATGCACCTGATTCTGTAAAGTCTATAAGAAGCTTTCTTGGACATGCTGGTTTCTATAGACGGTTCATCAAGGACTTCAGTAAGATTGCTAGACCACTAACTGCCTTGCTATGTAAGGATACCAAGTTTGAGTTCAATGCAGATTGTCAAACTGCATTTGAACAAATCAAGCATGCATTAGTGAGTGCTCCAATAGTTCAGCCACCAGATTGGGATCTACCTTTTGAGGTTATGTGTGATGCAAGTGACTTTGCTGTAGGAGCTGTTCTGGGACAGAAGAAGGATAGGAAGCTTCATGCTATCTATTATGCTAGTAGGACACTAGATGATGCGCAGAGAAACTATGCCACCACAGAGAAGGAGCTGTTGGCTGTTGTCTTTGCATTTGACAAATTCCGCCCCTATCTTGTTGGCTCAAAGGTGATTGTGCACACTGATCATTCAGCCCTGAAGTATCTGATGCAGAAGAAGGATGCTAAGCCAAGATTGTTGAGATGGATTCTGCTGCTTCAGGAGTTTGACATTGAAGTAAGGGACAAGAAGGGGGTTGAGAATGGAGTTGCTGATCATCTTTCAAGGATGCTAGTTGAGGAAGACGTGCCCATTAATGATTACTTTCCCGAGGAAAACGTCAATATGGTCGGGACAGTGTTTCAGGCGGATTTGGGCAAAAATCTGCAAAACTGTCGGATAAATCGCACTGCGTCGATCGATGCCACATCTATGACGATCGATGCAGGTGTCGAGGATGCGACGATCGATGCAACCTTATGAAACGATCGTTGCAATGCGGAAACAGAACCAGAACCTTTCACGGTTCAAATTGGAGACTATGTTTTCGAGGGAGGTGCTGTCGCAACCACTGATCGACCCTGGTACGCGGATATAGCTAATTACATGGCTGCAGAGACTGAACCAGATGATTTGAAGGGGTATGCAAAGAAGAAGTTCTCCAGGGAGCTCAGACGATACTACTGGGATGAACCTTATCTCTACAAACACTGTTCAGATGGTCTTTACAGAAGATGCGTTGCTGAATCAGAGGTTCCAGACATCCTATTCCACTGTCAGGGATCGGATTATGCTGGACATTTTGCTACATTCAAGACTGTGTCTAAGGTTCTACAAGCAGGTTTCTAGTGGCCTACGATGTTTAAAGACACTCATTCTTTTGTCTCTCAATGTGATGTCTGTCAAAGGAGAGGGAAAATCAGTAAGAGGCATGAGATGCCTCATAATTTCATTCTTTAGGTTGATGATATATCATGGTTTTTACTAGTTTTAGGCCATGATATAGATGTGTTTTAGTGTCTTTTGTCTTTGTTTAGAGTCTTTTACAGGTATAATCAGGTTGGGAGCTAAATTGGAGATTATGGAGCATTTTGGAGATTTTTGGAGTGATTGGCCGAGAGATAGAGTTCACTGTCCGAAACAGAGAAAGGTGTCGATCGTTGCACTCTAGTAACGATCGTTGCACCAGCGAGATGGGCCAAATGTTCGGCGGTTTAGAAGAATCAAGATATTGCACTTTGATCCAGAAGTTCCTGATATTTACAAAGAAGCCCCTGGCCGAGATTGTGCCTATATAATAGAGTTTTTAGAGTTTTTATTAGATACACTTTCATAATTAAGAGCAGAGGATTTTTAGAGCTTTTGGGGCTGATCTGAACCTAATTCATCATCTGTATTTGGAGAAGATTTCGAACCCCTTTTACTCTTATTCTTTTATGCAATTTACTTATCATATGATCATGTTTTCATTATCTATGTCTGAGTAGATTCCTAGTTAGACTTAGGGTTTCTCACATAGGATTTCATGACTTGCTAGACTTGTTCAATTTCAGTTAAGGATTCAAACTATATCTGTTCTTCAATTTAATTGTGCTTAAAGCTAGTTCTAACCTGATCAATTAGAATCTAGATCTTAGGTTGCTAAATACGTCACGGAAGTGGGGTTTAGGAATCTGAACTAATTAAATTGGGCAATTAAACTTTGCGCAAACGAAAGTTTGGTTTAGGATAATTGTGAACATATCAAACTTGGGATTAATGCTAGTTTAATCTGTTAGTTCTCGCAAACGGAAGTTTGGTTTGCTGCACTTAGACTTAGAGAATTATCGCAAAGGAATTTGGTTAATTCTATATCTGTGTTTTGAGTTCTAGAACTGTGCTTAATTAGATCCTTGCTGAATGAACTGTCTGCTAGTCTGATTTCCTGAGAATACCCTAGGTTTGACGCTTTTAATTACTTGCTTTCACAACCAATAATCTCTGCTACTGATTTACTTTCTTGCACTATTTTCAATACAATCACATTGCTTATTTCTAGTATTCATTCCCTACGGTTTGATTCTCTTGAGACCAAGTGTCCCTGTGGATTCGATAACCCTATATACTACTTTGACATTGCTGTACACTTGCAGTTTAGTATAGGGATTAATTCTTGACCTATCAAGTTTTTGGCGCCGTTGCCGGGGACTCTTTGAGTCTTCGATAGGACCGAACTTAGGGTTTTACTAGAAATTTTTCGTTTTTCGTTTTTGTTTTTCGTTTTTTTATTTATTTATTTATTTTGCTAACTTTTTCTCTGTTTCTCTCTGTCGCAGGTACGAATTTCGCCTTGCATCGATCGTTGCACCCTTGCATCGATCGCTGCTAAGCGATTTGAGATTGAATCGATCGTTGCACTGATAGCATCGATCGTTGCTGGACGATTACAGACAGTTTATGCCAACGCAGAACACTCGAAGTAATCCGAACTCGAGCTTAGTTAATCTCAACCTAGAAGAACTTGGACGTCTAGAGAGGACTATCAGAAGAGAAAAGAGAGAAAGAATGGTACAAGAACGCTTGATCTTGATACCAGATGCTGATGGAGTCCTGAGGGATCCAGAGAACAATCCTTACAATGCTGCTGGGCAAAGGATTGATGCTGAGGGACGAGTGATCCCTGATGAAGTTGAGCCACAAGGTAGAGAGATGGTAGTTCATGAGAGGACACTAGCTGATTACAATAGACCTGATGAGTTTCATGCAAACCGAGCAGCTCTAGTGCTTCCTGCCTTCGAGAGGAATGATTTTGAGGTAAAAACTATCTACTACCAACTGATGAGGCAGATTGCTTTTCATGGTCTTCAATCAGAGCAGCCTATGGATCACATTGACAAGTTTGAGGACATAGTCACTGGCATGAAGTATGAAGGAGTATGCCCGGACTATCTGTTCCTTAAGCTATTTCCGCACAGTCTTGCTGGAGACGCTAGTGCATGGCTGAGACAACTGGCACCTGGCCAGTACACTACTTGGACAGCCTTAAAGAGTGAGTTCCTGCGTCACTTCTACGACGCTGCGCGCTCAGATCAGTCCAGACAGGACATACTTACTTTTTCCCAAGGAGCTGTGGAGCCTTTGACAACCGCATGGATGAGATTTAAGAAATATCAGCGTGATTGTCCACACCATGGATTCACAGAAGTACAACTGATAGGTATTTTCTTCAGAGGCATAGATCTCCCTTATCAGACTGCGCTAGATAATTCCAGTGATGCAAATTTCAGCACCAGAACTCCTACACAAGCTAAACGGTTGATAGAGAACCTGATTGGCAGCAATAGTTGCAAAACAATGGATGAAAGGAGGAAGAGATCTGGTGGAACTGTAGAGAATTCTGATATAGCTAATATTAGATCCAGATTGGACACAGTTTTCAATCTCCTGACAAATAAGAAAGCTGTCCACTTTGCCCAAGATGTGGAGGTGATTCAGACTGAGGAGGACACTCAGGAAGAAGAAGTGAATTTCATAGGAGGTTCCGGTTTCCAAGGTAATAGATTTAACAATCAACAGGGGAACAGATTCTCAAATGGAGGACAGAATGGAGGTTTTCAGAAGACCTATGGACAGGGTAATCAGAGAACCTATGGATCTACATCTTATCAGACTCCTCCTGCACCTACAGCACATGAGAGCAAAATGGAGGCTATGATGGAACAACTGATGGAAAGTCAAACCAAGCTTTCTGTAGACAACAACAAGAAGCTGGACGCTGTCTATCAGGACCTCAATGGGAAGTTTGAGACATTGAGCACTCACATGAAGCAGTTGGACACTCAGGTGAATCAGATGTCCAGCTCACTGAAAGGAAAAGGAGTTGCAGACACTCATATTAAGGCCTGGTCTGTAATGATTAATGATGGATCTTATCTAGGGGAGAAATTTGAGCTAAGTACAGCTGAGTTGGTGACTGAGGCAGAATTTTCGGATTTCTGTGAAAAACTCTCGGGTGGAAGTTGTGATGATCGCGATGCAACGATCGATACACATCTGGCATCGATCGATGCAGGTCGTGAACAAGCAGAGAATCCGTGGGATGAAAATGAGTTTGATGCAGAACTAGCCCGCCTATTCCCTGATACATCTGAAATCACTCCAGAAGATGTTTATGCACGAGCTATTTGGCACAGTCCCAAGGTGTCTGAAGTGATTAAACAAGAGATTGAAGAGCTGAAAAGGCTAGAAAAGAGTGGTGAGGACTTGGAAGAAATTCCATCATCTGATGATCCACCTTATCATCCATGTGTTCAGAAATATTTGAACAAGATGTTGCCATTAGATGAAGAGCTGAGAGAATGGGTGATAGTAGTTCCTCAGCATATTAGTGATGTTCTGTTAACTAAGGTCCCAAAGAAACTGCCTGATCCTGGAGTCTTTGTACTTGATTGTTCTATCTTTGAAGATAGTTTTAGGCGTTCTCTGTGTGATTTAGGAGCTGCTGGGAGCATAATGCCTTACTCTGTGGCAGAGAAGCTGGGTATGTTGGATTTTGCTCCTACTAGGACACGTCTTATCCTAGCTGATCAGTCCATGCGAGTTCCTGAAGGGCTCCTTATGGATATTCCGGTAAGAGTTGGAAACTACTTAGTTCCGACGGACTTCCTTGTGCTGAAATATGCCTGCGATCCGGATGAAGCTTTATTGCTTGGGAGACCATTCTTGGCTACAGCAGGAGCTGTGATTGATGTTAGACAGAGTCTAATAGACCTCCACCTGGGAGATGAGACGCTGTGATATGAGATGGAGAAGCTGCGGAAGCCACTGATAGATGGACAGACTTTCAAGATCTTGGAAGCAGATGATGAGCAGCTGAATGAGACTGTGATAATAGATCGTGGAGCGCATTTTACTCCATCTTTTCTTGGACTGAAGCATTCTGCAACAGCCTATTCTCCACCATGGATGAGGAGACTTGAACAGAGACAGAAAAAGTCTCTGTCAGGATCTTCCGGAGCCTGAAAGATCTTGCGCGTCCGGTCAAGCTATTGACCTTAAACAAGCGCTGGGTGGGAGGCAACCCACCATTAGGTACTGGTGTTTTTCTACTTAATTTTTGGTGTTTTTGTTAGGATTTTACGTTTGTTTTTGTTTCTGGTGCAGTCATGTTTGCAGGTCTCGGACAAAATCGCAGTGCAGCGATCGATGCATTTCTGCATCGATCGTCACAACACGAAATGAATCGCATTGCAGCGATCGTTGCGGTCCTGAGCAACGATCGACCATACACGAAAATCGCCAAGTAACGGTCGATGCATCTAATGCACCGATCGATGCTGTGCGACAGAGGTAACCCGACAGACATGATTTCACCTTTTCAATTTATTTTATTTTCTTTTTACCGATCCTTCGCTGGACACTACTGGGGACAGTATGTCTTAAGTGTGGGGGAGGTGCTACTGACGTTTATCTTTCTGTTTTCTTAAGAGTCAGTCCGTTTTTCAAATTTTTTTGTTTTATTGAGTCAAAATTGTTTAAGTAAGAAACTATGATTTTCGGAGGAGATTTACAAAACTTGCAGGAACTTAAGTAACCATTGGGATGAAGTTGCAGGATCTATCTCTGACTGTTAGAAAACTCAGACACGGATCAACCTACTGGGAACACCCACATCACTTCAGGTATCAGAGGATCCTTTTACTGACTTCACCCCTAATACTGACTTAGATTTTCTCACCTAAGGGCTTGGTATACTTTATGTCGGATTCCCTGTTAGTTCTGACACAGCCTGTAAACCTGTCCTATTTAGTTCCCTTCTCCCCTTCTATAAAGTAAAAAAAAAAAAAAAGATAATAAACTGAGGATGAGTTAGTAACTCCGAAGTGGTCATGAGAATAGTAGCAAACACTATTATCTCTCATGTGATCCATGGAATGTGTCCAAAGTACACCCCATAACGGGAAGAACACTGATAAAAAAAATAAAATGATACCCAGTGGGGAAAAATCAGTTGTTAAAGAAGGGAAAGAGAAGAAAGGGACTAGAGAAAGATAGTATGGTGGTCTAGAGCTGATTAGGTAAGAATCCATGTGCCTTTAGATCGATACTCCTTAGGTGAGACCGCACTTAAATACTTGCAGAAGTCAGTAGGGAGAATTTGAATGCTTGAATGTGATTGTGGAGTTTACCTAGGACAGTTGCTAAGTGTGGGGGAAGTACATGTTGGTCTTGATATCCTGTGATTGATTCTTTCAGTGGTTTACTAAGGGGAATCTGAGTATTGTAGCTTCTAAGATGAAATGAGTTTCTGAAGAGTTTTCAAACCTCTTCACCATGTTTTAGTTCTATGTTTTGCTTGAGGGCAAGCAAAGGCTAAGTGTGGGGGAGTTGATATATCATGTTTTTTACTAGTTTTAGGCCATGATATAGATGTGTTTTAGTGTCTTTTGTCTTTGTTTAGAGTCTTTTACAGGTATAATCAGGTTGGGAGCTAAATTGGAGATTATGGAGCATTTTGGAGATTTTTGGAGTGATTGGCCGAGAGATAGAGTTCACTGTCCGAAACAGAGAAAGGTGTCGATCGTTGCACTCTAGCAACGATCGTTGCACCAGCGAGATGGGCCAAATGTTCGGCGGTTTAGAAGAATCAAGATATTGCACTTTGATCCAGAAGTTCCTGATATTTACAAAGAAGCCCCTGGCCGAGATTGTGCCTATATAATAGAGTTTTTAGAGTTTTTATTAGATACACTTTCATAATTAAGAGCAGAGGATTTTTAGAGCTTTTGGGGCTGATCTGAACCTAATTCATCATCTGTATTTGGAGAAGATTTCGAACCCCTTTTACTCTTATTCTTTTATGCAATTTACTTATCATATGATCATGTTTTCATTATCTATGTCTGAGTAGATTCCTAGTTAGACTTAGGGTTTCTCACATAGGATTTCATGACTTGCTAGACTTGTTCAATTTCAGTTAAGGATTCAAACTATATCTGTTCTTCAATTTAATTGTGCTTAAAGCTAGTTCTAACCTGATCAATTAGAATCTAGATCTTAGGTTGCTAAATACGTCACGGAAGTGGGGTTTAGGAATCTGAACTAATTAAATTGGGCAATTAAACTTTGCGCAAACGAAAGTTTGGTTTAGGATAATTGTGAACATATCAAACTTGGGATTAATGCTAGTTTAATCTGTTAGTTCTCGCAAACGGAAGTTTGGTTTGCTGCACTTAGACTTAGAGAATTATCGCAAAGGAATTTGGTTAATTCTATATCTGTGTTTTGAGTTCTAGAACTGTGCTTAATTAGATCCTTGCTGAATGAACTGTCTGCTAGTCTGATTTCCTGAGAATACCCTAGGTTTGACGCTTTTAATTACTTGCTTTCACAACCAATAATCTCTGCTACTGATTTACTTTCTTGCACTATTTTCAATACAATCACATTGCTTATTTCTAGTATTCATTCCCTACGGTTTGATTCTCTTGAGACCAAGTGTCCCTGTGGATTCGATAACCCTATATACTACTTTGACATTGCTGTACACTTGCAGTTTAGTATAGGGATTAATTCTTGACCTATCAGTTGAGGTTTTTGATTGCTGGGGCATAGACTTTATGGGTCCTTTTCCCTCATCCTATGGGAATAAGTTTATCTTGGTTGTTGTGGACTATGTATCTAAGTGGGTAGAAGCAATAACTAGTCCAACCAATGATTCTTCGGTGGTTATTAAGCTGTTTAAGATCATCATATTCCCTAGATTTGGAGTACCTAGGATTGTGATTAGTGATGGAGGATCCCACTTTTTTAATAAGGTCTTCGAGAAGCTCCTAAGGAAGCATGGATTTCATCACCGAGTTGCTACTCCTTATCACCCTCAGACTAGTGGACAGGTCGAGGTCTCTAATAGACAGATCAAGGAGATCTTAGAGAAGATAGTTGGGAAGACAAGGAAAGATTGGGCAACAAAGCTAGATGATGCACTATGGGCTTACCGGACTGCATTTAAGACACCTCTTGGGACCACTCCATTCCATCTTATGTATGGAAAAGCATGTCATCTGCCAGTGGAGCTTTAGCACAAAGCAGCATGGGCTGTGAAACAGATGAACTTTGATCTTAAGTCCGCTGAAGAGAGGAGATTGGTGCAGCTTAATGAGTTGGATGAGATTAGACATTTTGCCTATGAGAACTCAAAGCTGTACAAGGAAAGGACTAAGGCCTATCACGACAAAAAGATTGTCTGTAGACAATTTGCACCCAACGATCAGGTACTTTTGTATAACTCACGATTGCATTTGTTTCTAGGTAAGCTGAAATCAAGGTGGTCTGGTCTTTTCAATATCAAAGAGGTGCGTCCCTACAGAGCTATTGTTCTAACCAGCAAGGAAGGTAATGAATTCACTGTGAATGGACAGAGGGTGAAACACTATTGGGATAAGGCCGAGATTCCAGAAGGTTAGATTCTGCCTCTGGATGATGCACCCTCTGCCTATATCAGCTGAAACGTCAAGCTATTGACGTTAAAAGAGCGCTGAGTGGGAGGCAACCCAATGTTACGTTTTTGCTTTTTGATTTTTGGTGTTTTTGTAGGATTTTACGTTTGTTTCTGTTTTTGGTGAGTTTTTGTTTGCAGGTCTTGGCCAAAATCGCAATGCGTCGATCGACACACCATTGTGTCAATCATCACAACACGAGAAATCGCATTGCAGCAATCATTGCGGTCCTGAGCAACGATCGACACACGACGAAAAATCGCCTAGCAACGGTCGATGCATCCATGCAGCGTCGATGCCTGTGCGACAGAGGTTAAAATCAGACAGAACTTAACCAATACCTTAACATTTTTTTCTTTCTTTTTACCAATCCTTCGCTTGACACTACTGGGGACAGTGTGTCTTAAGTGTGGGGGAGGTGCTACTGATTTTATCTTTCTGTTTTCTTAGAGTCAGTCAAGTTTTTTAAATTTTGTTTTATTGAGTCAAAACTTGTTTAAGTAAGAAGCAATGAATTTTTGAGAAGATTAACAACACTTGCAGGAACTTAAGTAACCATCGGGATGAAGTTGCAGGATCTATCTATGACTATTAGAAAACCCCATCACAGATCAGCCTACTAAGAACACCCACATCACTTCAGTTATCAGAGGATCCTTTTACTGACTTCACCATTAATACTGACTTAATTTTTTCACCTAAGGGCTTGGTATACCTTGTGTCGGATTCCCTTGTTAGTTCTGACACAGCCTGTAAACCTGTCCTATTTGGTTCTCTTCTCCCCTTCCATAAAGTAAAAAAAAAAGAATAAACTGAGGATGAGTTAGTAACTCCGAAGTGGTCTCTGGGAGTGTTAGCTACAACTATCATATCCTGTGCATCCATGGAATGTGTCCAAAGTATACCCCATAACGGGAAGAACACTGATAAAAAAAAAATGATACCCAGTGGGGAAAAATCAGTTGTTAAGGAAGGGAAAGAGAAGAAAGGGACCAGAGAAAGATAGTTTGGTGGTCTAGAGCTGACAAGGTAAGAATCCATGTGACCTTTGATCGATAATCCTTAGTTGAGACCGCACTTAAATACTAGCAGAAGTCAGTAAGGTGAATTTGAATGCTTGAATGTGATTGTGGAGTTTACTTAGGACAGTTGCTAAATGTGGGGGAAGTATATGTTGGTCTTGATATCTGCAGGTGAAATCTTTCAGTGGATTACTAAAGGAAATCTGAGTGCTGTTGCTTCTAAGATAAAAAGAGTTTTTGAAAATTTTCAAACCTCTTCACCATGTTTTAGTTCTCTGTTTTGCTTGAGGGCAAGCAAAGGCTAAGTATGGGAGAGTTGATATAGCATGGTTTTTACCGGTTTTATGCCATGATATAAGTCTATTTTAGTGTCTTTTGGTGTTCCTTTAGAGTCTTTTACATGTCTTATTAGGTACACGTACGTTTAGAGCAAAAGTGGAGATTATGGAGCTAATTGGAGCACTTTGTAGATTTGACCCGAGAGGTTGTGCTCACTGTCTAGATTTGAGTACTGTGTCGATCGTTGCACACCTGCATCGATCGATGCACATCGAGTTGGGCCAGATTCTCGGCAGTTTAATGAAGTATGCTGATATTGCAAAGATGCCCAGAAGTTCCCGATATTTACACAGAAGCCCCAAGTCGTGTTTTAGCTATTTAATTAGATTTTTAACTTCAGTTTTAATAACGCTATCATAACTTAGAGCAGAGAGTTTTTAGAGCTTTTGGGGCTGACCTGATCCTGTAATACACTTTGTTTTGGAGAAGTTTTCGAACCCCTTTATTATTCTAATCTCTTTTATGATTTCTATTAATTCATTGATTATGTTTACATCATCTATGTCTGAGTAGTTTCATAGTTAGGTTTAGGGTTTCTCATAGGGATTTCATGACTTGCTAGATATAATTAATTCAGTTAAGGATTCACATCAAATAGAATGTTCTTCAAACTAAATTGTGTTTAATGCTAGTTCTAACCTGATCAATTAGAATCTAGATCTTAGGTGGCTAAATACGACAGTGTGATTTAGAATCTGAACTGTTTAGGTTTAGCAATTTAATTACTCGCAAAGGAATTTGGTTTAATTAGATTATGAACATATCAAACTTGGAATTAAAGCTGGTTTAATCTGTTAGTAATTGCAAAGGAATTTGGATTGCTGCACTTAGACTTAGAAAATTCTCGCAAAGGAATTTGGTTAATTCTATATCTGTGTTTTGAGTTGTAGAACTGAATTTAGTTAGATCCTGACTGAATAATTTATCTGCTTGTCTAATTTCCCGAGAACGCCCTAGACTTAGCGCCCTTAGTTTATTGCCTACAACAACAACCTGCTTCATGTTTACTTTCTTGCTTGCTTTTTAAATAATTCAATACAATTTGCTTTTTGCTTTCTCCTAGTTTTAATCTCCTTAGTTCTAATCCTATCGTTTCCTAGAGTCCTCATGGATTCGATCCCTAAGTACTACATTGACATTACTGTGCACTTGCAGTTAGTATAGGGTAAAACTTTAGACCTATCAGACAGTCAAGCTGATACATCTTGAATCTCATCCAAGCAGACTTAAGAGGCTCTGTAGGACCTTGGGTGAAAGTGAGGATATCTTGTCTCGACTGATCAGAGCGAGCATCATCATAAAAGTGCCTCAAAAACTCCCTCTTCACAGCATCCCAGGTGGAAGTTGTTTCAGCCAACTTGCAGCCTCTCCAGCGAGAGAATTGGGGAAGAGCTTGAGGTACAGGTAGTCATAGTTCACCCCATCGAACTTCATCCCAGTGAAGAAGTATTCAAACTCATCGATATGATCCATGGGTTGCTCGTGTGGGAGACCATGGAAAGGATTCTGCCTTAGAGCAGTGTAGTAGACAGTCCTGATCTTGAAGTCATTCCTCTCAAAGCCAGGAGGTACAATTGCTGACCGGTTAGCATAAAACTCATCCGGACGGTTGTAGTCAGCAAGAGTCCTCTCAGCAGCAGGAGGATTAATCTTCTACCCTTGACCTTGGGGATGTTCAGGATCAGGGATTACGCGTCCCTCAGCATCGATCCTTTGCCCCTCATCATTGTACCGGTTGTTCTGTTGGTCTCTTAGAACACCCTCAGCATAAGGTCTCAAAATCAAACGATTGTTCATCATTCTTGTTCTTTGACCCCTTCTGTTCGTTCTCTCAAGTATGGCTAGCTCCTCAAGTCTGAGGTTCACAAGTTCTTCGCTCTGGTTGCTTCGAGTATGTCGACTTGGCATACACAGAACTCAAAATCCCTGTCGTGAGCTTAGTGTCGGGTGACACTAGTGATGGTGTTGGTCGACACTAAATGCGTCTGTCCATTTCCTGCGCAACCAAAAACAAGCCAAACAAGAGAAAAATCAGTAACAAAGAAAATAAAAACGACTTAGACTCAACTCTAGGACAAAATCTATCGGCGAACTCAATGAGTCCCCTACAACGGCGCCAAAAACTTGATAGGTTGTAAAATTTTATCTTATTCTACTGCAAGTGCACAGTTAGTGATTGTAGTATGCAAGGTATCGAATCCACAAGGACTCTTGGTCACACGATAGATTATATGTATTCAAGTTAAGCTAAATCAAATCCAGAGAATGCAGCAAACAAAACAGTAAACAAGATAGGGTGTTTTCAATAGGAAGAAAGGCGCCAGACTTAGGAAGTTCTCAGGAATTATGCTATGCAAGAAGGTTAACTAACTGGATTCAGATTAAGTGCGGTTCAAGAACTAGAAACACTATGCTAAATAATCCAACTCTCGCTGAGATTATTTCTATATCTAGCAACCTAGCGATCCAAATATCTTTGTGATCCTAGAGTTCTCAACAATTATTAAGAACAGGTTCTATCGGTTCACAATTTCCCTAGAACAAATCTCTTTGTACCTTAAATTGCTCACTCTAGGTTTTTTCAGATTATAACTCACACTCTCGTGCTATTGTCAAATATCTCAGATCTGATTTTAACTCACACTCTCGTGCTATTGTCAGAAATCAATATTAAGCGCAACCTAGGTGATGAACGATAAGATAGTGAATCCTAATCAATCAATTATCAAGCAAGCATAAAACTTTTGTGAGAATCCCTAAATCTAACTAGGTTACTACTCAGGCATAGAAGCAATTAAACAACACATCATGAATAGAAAACCAGAAATTGAATAGATAGAAATAAAGGGGTTCGAAATTCTTCTCTTAGAAGTTACAAGTAGCAAGAATCAGCCCCAAAACCAATATCTCTCAATCTCTCAAGCAAGAACAAAAGCAAAGAACAGCTTAAGAGAATAATAAGTCTGAAACTCTAATAAAACTCTCTAAACACGTTTTGGGGTCAGATTAAAATATAGAAAACTTCGGGGTCTTTTATGCAGTTCTTCAAAACTTGTCTAAGCTCGGCCCATAACTTCTCTCGTGCTCAGTGTTGACCGACATCAAAGGTAGTGTCGGTCGACACTCCATCGTGGTTGAGACACCATCTTCAGCTCGTTTCACAAATCACCAGAAATGTCCTAATATCCCTCTCTTTGCTCCAAACGCAAGCTTACATGTAAAACACTCAATAGACTCTAAAAACCAGGTTAAAGACTCAATATGTACACTTATATCATGGTTGAAAACTTAGAAAAACTATGATATATCACTACCCAAGAGTCATCTACCATTGTAAGGGAAGAGAGTAAAGTCAACAACATCCACCAACAAGGCTTTGAACCAACAATTCATGGTGACACAACTACAAGTCCTAATTTGGATATGGAAAGGATGCTTCAACAACTATTAGAAGGACAAGCTTATGAGTTCAATGAGATGAAGAAACAATTTGACTACATTCACACTAAGGTGAAATCTTCTCAACATGATCTCTACACAAGACTTGAAAACCTATCTTCTAGGCTCAACCACTTGGAGAACCAATTTTCTCTAGAGAGTGATCTCATTCGAACACCCATTGATGAAATAGAGGGTGATGTTAAATCAAGTCCCAAGGATTATTGTAGTGGAATCTTCTCAAGAGAGTTCAACTTTCTTGATGAGAATGATGGAGATCATGCTAGGGACTGATATATCATGGTTTTTACTAGTTTTAGACCATGATATAAGTGTGTTTTAGTGTCCTTTTGTGTTCTTTTAGAGTCTTTTACAGGTATAATCAGGTTTGGAGCTGAATTGGAGATGTTGGAGCATTTTGGAGATTTTTGGAGTGTTTGGCCGAGAGATAAAGCTCACTGTCCGAAACAGAGTATTGCATCGATCGACACACCTTTGGTGTCGATCGTTGCACAAGCGATATGGGCCAAAACTCGGCGGATTAATGAAGAGTGAAGATATTGCACTTTGATCCAGAAGTTCCTGATATTTACAAAAAGCCACAGGCCGAGATTAGACCTATTTAATTAAGTTTTTGGTGTTTTATCTAGATACGCTTTCATAATTAAGAGCAGAGAATTTTTAGAGCTTTTGGGGCTGATCTGAACCTGTACTTCTTTAATATCTCTTGTGCGATCCATGGAATGTGTCCAAAGTACACCCCATAACAGGAAGAACACTGATAAAAAAAAAAAATGATACCCAATGTGGGAAAAATCAGTTGTTAAGGAAGGGAAAGAGAAGAAATGGACTAGAGAAAGATAGTATGGTGGTCTAGAGCTAATGAGGTAAGAATCCATGTGCCTTTGATCGATACTCCTTAGGTGAGACCGCACTTAAATACTTGCAGAAGTCAGTAGGATGAATTTGAATGCTTGAATGTGATTGTGGAGTTTACTTGGGACAGTTGCTAAGTGTGGGGGAAGTACATTGTGGTCTTGAGTTCTGTAGGAAAGTTTTCAGTGGCTTACTAAGTGAATGTTATTGTCAAAGTTCCTAGGACGAAATGAGTTTCTGTGTTTTCAAACTTCTTCTCTTATACTTTGGTTCTTTACTTGCTTGAGGACAAGCAAGAGCTAAGTGTGGGGGAGTTGATATACCATGGATTTTACCGGTTTTAACCATGGTATATGCCTTATTTATCGAGTCTTATGTTATGTTTTGGAGTCTTTGTAGTATGTTTACAGGTTTAGACACGTTTGGAGCATAATTGGAGTTATAGGAGCATTCTGGAGCATTTTGGAGATTTAACCCGAGAGATAGAGTTCACTGTCGACATTTGATACTTGTGTCGATCGATGCAGACGCGTTATGGGCCTTTCTCGCGAGCGTTTAATGAGAAGAATTGGAAATTGCAACTTTTCCCAGAAGTCTCCATAACTACAAAGAAGCCCCAGCCGACTTTAGACCATTATATAAGAGTTTTTAAGCCATTGTTTAGGCTACGCTTTTCTTAAGTCTTATTTTATTTCAGAGAGAGTTAGGGGCTGATCCAGATCTCGAAAGAGAGAGGATTTCGAACCCCAGTTCTTTGTTTTATTATATGTTATTTGGTTTTCTACTTATGATATTTTCTGTCTCGATGAACATGTCTGAGTAGTTTACCTGTTAGGTTGAAGGATTCTCATTAGGGATTTCATGGAACTATAGTTTAAATCAATCTGTAGGGATTCATATCTGCTAGTTCTTTGTTTAGGTTGTTCTTAATGCTTAATCTGAAGTAGCTAATCAGAATTATGATGTTAGGTTAATTGATACAACGAGAGTTGGTTAATTAGCTAGAAAGAACCTAGATAAGCAATTTGATCTACTCGCAAAGAGATTTGGTTTAGGGGAATTGTGAACATATCAAACCTGATCATTAATGCTAGTTTAATCTGTTAGTAATTGCAAAGAGATTTGGATTGCTGCACTTAGACTTAGAGAATTCTCGCAACGAGAGTTGGTGAATTCTATATCCGTGTTTGAGTTCTAGAATAGTTATTGATTAGATCCCGATTGATTGATTGCTTGTGTTCCTGATTTCCTGAGAACTCCTGAAACCTAACGCTTCGCTTCCTTTCTCACAAACTCGCCTGCTACTGATTTACTTTTCTGCTTGCTTTAGTTTCTCATTACTTTCACCTAGTTTAATCTCTTCTGTTTTATAATCTATCGTTGACCGGAGTCCCTGTGGATTCGATACCCTAAGTACTACAACTACATCACTGTGCACTTGCAGTTAGTATAGGGTTAAAACTACACCTATCAGTCGACAGAGATTGGGCAGAGGAAAAAGCTCCAAAAATTGAACTGAAACAACTTCCTTCCGGATTAAAGTATGCATTTCTTGGACCAAATTCAACATATCCAGTGATTGTCAATGCAAGTTTAAACAATGCAGAACTAGCTTTGCTTCTAAGCAAGCTGCGCAAGCATCGCAAGGCCCTTGGCTATTCTCTTGATGATATTTCAGGTATCTCTCCAGAGCTGTGCATGCATAGAATACATCTTTAGGATGAGTCTAAAACTTCAATTGAGAATCAGAGAAGGCTGAATCCTAACCTTAAGGATGTAGTTAAGAAGGAGATTATGAAGTCTTAGATGCTGGGATCATCTATCCTATTTCAGTTAGTGATTGGGTCAGTCCAGTTCATGTAGTACCTAAGAAGGGTGGAGTTACAGTTGTGAAGAATGAGTTGATCCCTACTAGGACTGTGACTGGGCACCGGATATGCATAGATTACAGGAAACTAAATGCTGCAACAAGGAAGGATCATTTCCCTTTACCCTTCATTGATCAGATGCTGGAGAGGTTAGCAAATCACCCCTATTACTGTTTCCTTGATGGGTACTCAGGTTTCTTTCAAATTCCTATCCATCCAGAGGATCAGGGAAAGACCACATTCACTTGTCCATATGGCACATTTGCTTACCGTAGGATGCCTTTTGGACTCTGCAATGCACCAGCTACCTTCCAGAGATGCATGATGTCCATATTCACTGATATGATTGAGGACTTTATGGAGGTATTTATGGATGACTTCTTAGTCTATGGATCATCTTATAATGAGTGCTTAGATAATATGTGCAAGGTTCTGACTAGATGTGAAGAGAAGCACTTAGTTCTTAATTGGGAGAAGTGTCATTTCATGGTCAGAGATAGCATTGTACTTGGACATAAAGTATCTGAAGCAGGAATAGAAGTGGACCGCGCTAAAATTGAGGTAATGACCAGCCTTCAGGCACCTGATTCTGTGAGGTCTATTAGAAGCTTTCTTGGACATGCTGGTTTCTATAGACGGTTCATCAAAGATTTCAGTAAGATGGTTAGACCACTAACTGCTTTGCTATGTAAGGATACCAAATTTGAGTTCACTGCAGACTGTCAGACTGCATTTGAACAGATCAAGCAAGCATTAGTGAGTGCTCCCATAGTTCAGCCACCAGATTGGGATTTACCATTCGAGGTTATGTGTGATGCAAGTGACTATGCTGTAGGAGCTGTTCTTGGGCAGAAAAAGGATAGAAAGCTTCATGCTATCTATTATGCCAGTAGGACACTGGATGATGCACAAAGAAACTATGCCACTACGGAGAAGGAGTTGTTGGCTGTTGTCTTTGCATTTGAGAAATTTTGCCCTTATCTTGTTGGCTCAAAGGTGATTGTACACACTGATCATTCAGCCCTGAAGTATCTGATGCAGAAGAAAGATGCTAAGCCAAGATTGTTGAGGTGGATTCTGTTGCTTCAGGAGTTTGACATTGAAGTAAGGGATAAGAAAGGAGTTGAAAATGGAGTTGCTGACCATCTTTCAAAGATGCTGGTTGAGGAAGACGTGCCAATTAATGACTATTTGCCTAAAGAAAACGTCAATATGGTTGAGACAGTGTTTCAAACAAATTTGGACAAAAACCTGCAAAACTGTCGGATTGATCGCATTGCGTCGATCGATGCAACATCAGCGTCGATCGATGCAACATCAGCGTCGATCGATGCACCTATCGGGACAACGACGATCGATTCAACCTTATGCGACGATCGTTGCAGTGCGGATACAGATCCAGAAACTTTTACAATTCGGATTGGAGGCTATGAGTTCGAGGTTGATGCTGTCACAACAACTGATCGACCCTGGTATGCAGATATCGCTAACTACCTGGCTGCAGAGACTGAACCAGATGATCTGAAGGGGTATGCAAAGAAGAAATTCTTCAGAGAGCTTAGGCGATACTACTGGGACGAACCTTATCTTTACAAGTACTGTTCGGATGGCCTTTACAGGAGATGTGTTGCTGAATCAGAGGTTCTAGATATCCTATTCCACTGCCATGGATCAGATTATGCTGGATATTTTGCTACTTTTAAGACTGTGTCTAAGGTTTTACAGGCAGGTTTCTGGTGGCCTACAATGTATGCAGATGTTCATTCCTTCGTTTCTCAGTGTGATGCCTGTTTGAGGAGAGGGAAAATCAGTAAGAAGCATGAGATGCCTCAGAATTTCATTCTTGAGGTTGAGGTTTTTGATTGCTGGGGTATAGACTTTATGGGTCCTTTTCCCTCATCTTATGGAAATAAGTTTATCCTTGTTACTGTAGACTATGTGTCTAAATGGGTGGAAGCAATAGCTAGTCCCACAAACAATTCTTCAGTGGTAATTAAGCTGTTTAAGACCATCATATTCCCTAGATTTGGAGTACCGCGGATAGTGACTAGTGATGGAGGATCTCACTTTATTAATAAGATCTTTGAGATGCTGCTAAGAAAGCATGGAGTTCATCACCGAGTTGCTACTCCTTATCACCCTCAGACTAGTGGGCAAGTCGAGGTTTCTAACAAACAGATCAAAGAGATCTTGGAGAAGACAGTTGGAAAGACAAGGAAAGATTGGGCAGCTAAGCTAGATGATGCATTATGGGCTTACAGGACTGCATTTAAGACGCCATTAGGGACTACTCCATTTCATTTACTGTATGGAAAAGCATGCCATCTGCCAGTAGAGCTTGAGCACAAAGCAGCATGGGCCGTAAAACAGATGAACTTTGATCTTAAATCTGCTGCAGAAAGGAGATTAGTCCAGCTTAATGAGTTGGATGAGATTAGACACTTTGCCTATGAGAACTCAAAGCTGTACAAGCAGAGGACTAAGGCTTATCATGACAAGAAGATTGTCTCTCGACAGTTTGAGCCAAATGATCAGGTACTTTTGTATAACTCTCGTTTGCATTTGTTTCCAGGTAAGCTAAAATCAAGGTGGTCGAGTCCTTTCACAATCAAAGAGGTGCGTCCATCTGGAGCTGTCGTTCTGATAACCAAGGAAGGTAATGGATTTTTTGTGAATGGACAAAGGGTGAAACATTATTGGGCTAAGGCCAAGATTCCAGAAGGTCAGATTTTGCCTCTGGATGTTGCACCATCTGTCTGAATCAGCTGTTAGGTCAAGCTAACGACCTTAAACAAGCGCTGAGTGCGAGGCAACCCACTGTTAGGTACTGGTGTTTTTCTACTTAATTTTTGGTGTTTTTATTAGGATTTTACGTTTGTTTTTGGTTTTGGTGAGTTTATGTTTGCAGGTCTCGGACAAATCGCAGTGCGTCGATCGACACACATTGTGTCGATCGACACACATTGTGTCGATCGTCAGAACACGAAAGAATCGCATTGCAGCGACCGTTGCGGTCCTGGGCAACGATCGACCACACACGAAAATCGCCTAGCAACGGTCGATGCACCTAGTGCAACGATCGATGCCTGAGCGACATAGGTAAAAATCCGACAGAACTCAATAATCCATTAACAATTTTTCTTTCTTTTTACCAATCCTTCGCTTGACACTACTGGGGACAATGTGTCTTAAGTGTAGGGGAGGTGCTACTGACTCCTGTTTTCTGTTTTCTTAAGAGTCAGTCCGTTTTTCAAATTTTTTTGTTTTATTGAGTCAAAACCAGTTTAAGTAAGAAAAAATGATTTTTTGAAAAGATTAACAGCACTTGCAGGAACTTAAGTAACCATTGGGATGAATTTGCAGGATCTATCTCTGACTATTAGAAAACTCAGACACGGATAAGCCTACTGGGGACATGATAGGTCAAGAATTAATCCCTATACTAAACTGCAAGTGTACAGCAATGTCAAAGTAGTATATAGGGTTATCGAATCCACAGGGACACTTGGTCTCAAGAGAATCAAACCGTAGGGAATGAATACTAGAAATAAGCAATGTGATTGTATTGAAAATAGTGCAAGAAAGTAAATCAGTAGCAGAGATTATTGGTTGTGAAAGCAAGTAATTAAAAGCGTCAAACCTAGGGCATTCTCAGGAAATCAGACTAGCAGACAGTTCATTCAGCAAGGATCTAATTAAGCACAGTTCTAGAACTCAAAACACAGATATAGAATTAACCAAATTCCTTTGCGATAATTCTCTAAGTCTAAGTGCAGCAAACCAAACTTCCGTTTGCGAGAACTAACAGATTAAACTAGCATTAAGCTCGAGTTTGATATGTTCACAATTATCCTAAACCAAACTTTCGTTTGCGCAAAGTTTAATTGCCCAATTTAATTAGTTCAGATTCCTAAACCCCACTTCCGTGACGTATTTAGCAACCTAAGATCTAGATTCTAATTGATCAGGTTAGAACTAGCTTTAAGCACAATTAAATTGAAGAACAGATATAGTTTGAATCCTTAACTGAAATTGAACAAGTCTAGCAAGTCATGAAATCCTATGTGAGAAACCCTAAGTCTAACTAGGAATCTACTCAGACATAGATAATGAAAACATGATCATATGATAAGTAAATTGCATAAAAGAATAAGAGTAAAAGGGGTTCGAAATCTTCTCCAAATACAGATGATGAATTAGGTTCAGATCAGCCCCAAAAGCTCTAAAAATCCTCTGCTCTTAATTATGAAAGTGTGTCTAATAAAAACTCTAAAAACTCTATTATATAGGCACAATCTCGGCCAGGGGCTTCTTTGTAAATATCAGGAACTTCTGGATCAAAGTGCAATATCTTGATTCTTCTAAACCGCCGAACTTTTGGCCCATCTCGCTGGTGCAACGATCGTTGCTAGAGTGCAACGATCGACACCTTTCTCTGTTTCAGACAGTGAACTCTATCTCTCGGCCAATCACTCCAAAAATCTCCAAAATGCTCCATAATCTTCCAATTTAGCTCCCAACCTGATTATACCTGTAAAAGACTCTAAACAAAGACAAAAGACACTAAAACACATCTATATCATGGCTTAAAACTAGTAAAAACCATGATATATCAACTCCCCCACACTTAGCCTTTGCTTGCCCTCAAGCAAAACATAGAACTAAAACATGGTGAAGAGGTTTGAAAACTCTTCAGAAACTCATTTCATCTTAGAAGCTACAATACTCAGATTCCCCTTAGTAAACCACTGAAAGAATCAATCACAGGATATCAAGACCAACATGTACTTCCCCCACACTTAGCAACTGTCCTAGGTAAACTCCACAATCACATTCAAGCATTCAAATTCTCCCTACTGACTTCTGCAAGTATTTAAGTGCGGTCTCACCTAAGGAGTATCGATCTAAAGGCACATGGATTCTTACCTAATCAGCTCTAGACCACCATACTATCTTTCTCTAGTCCCTTTCTTCTCTTTCCCTTCTTTAACAACTGATTTTTCCCCACTGGGTATCATTTTATTTTTTTTATCAGTGTTCTTCCCGTTATGGGGTGTACTTTGGACACATTCCATGGATCACATGAGAGATAATAGTGTTTGCTACTATTCTCATGACCACTTCGGAGTTACTAACTCATCCTCAGTTTATTATCTTTTTTTTTTTTTTACTTTATAGAAGGGGAGAAGGGAACTAAATAGGACAGGTTTACAGGCTGTGTCAGAACTAACAGGGAATCCGACATAAAGTATACCAAGCCCTTAGGTGAGAAAATCTAAGTCAGTATTATGGGTGAAGTCAGTAAAAGGATCCTCTGATACCTGAAGTGATGTGGGTGTTCCCAGTAGGTTGATCCGTGTCTGAGTTTTCTAACAGTCAGAGATAGATCCTGCAACTTCATCCCAATGGTTACTTAAGTTCCTGCAAGTTTTGTAAATCTCCTCAGAAAATCATAGTTTCTTACTTAAACAATTTTGACTCAATAAAACAAAAAAATTTGAAAAACGGACTGACTCTTAAGAAAACAGAAAGATAAACGTCAGTAGCACCTCCCCCACACTTAAGACACACTGTCCCCAGTAGTGTCCAGCGAAGGATCGGTAAAAAGAAAATAAAATAAATTGAAAAGGTGAAATCATGTCTGTCGGGTTACCTCTGTCGCACAGCATCGATCGGTGCATTAGATGCATCGACCGTTACTTGGCGATTTTCGTGTATGGTCGATCGTTGCTCAGGACCGCAACGATCGCTGCAATGCGATTCATTTCGTGTTGTGACGATCGATGCAGAAATGCATCGATCGCTGCACTGCGATTTAATCCGAGACCTGCAAACATGACTGCACCAGAAACAAAAACAAACGTAAAATCCTAACAAAAACACCAAAAATTAAAAAGAAAAACACCAGTACCTAATGGTGGGTTGCCTCCCACCCAGCGCTTGTTTAAGGTCAATAGCTTGACCGGACGCGCAAGATCTTTCAGGCTCCGGAAGATCCTGACAGAGACTTTTTCTGTCTCTGCTCAAGTCTCCTCATCCATGGTGGTGTATAAGCATTCGGATCATGGGATCTCCCAAGGAAGAAACCAACAGAATCAGGGCGGGAGCGAAGCTTGGGTGTGGTAGGATGTTGTCCTTCATTCAAAGTAATGTGGTTAGGATGTTTAAGCTTAGATGATTTGTGCCTAACCTTTGGTGGAAATAAGAGGTCTGGAGCTTTCTGCTTATGAGCAGTTGCAGGCGCTAAAGATGTTAGAGCAGGTTCAATAGGAACCGCCATCTTCTTCTCTCCAATCTCAGCTTCTAATTCTGTATCAATGCTGAAACTCTGTCCATCAATGGTGGGTCTCTTCAATTTATCCATCTTAAACTGCAAAGGCTCATCTCCCAGGTGGAGATCAATCAATCCATGGCGTACATCAATCACAGCTCCAGCAGTGGCTAAAAAGGATCTACCAAGCAGTAGAGGATCATCAGGCTCAATCTCATACTTCAGTACCATAAAGTCCGTTGGAATAAAGTAATTTCCAACTCTAAGAGGGATGTTCTCAAGAATTCCTTCTGGATGTCTTCTTGATCGATCAGCTAGGACTAAAGAGATCCTAGTAGGCTGGAAGTTCAGTAGTCCCAATCTCACAGCCACAGAGTATGGCATGAGATTTATACTTGAGCCGAGATCACATAATGCCCTCTGAAATCTGTCTCTATAGATAGAGCAGTCTATCATAAAACCTCCTGGATCCTTTAGTTTCTCAGGAACTTTACCATTAGCAACAGCATCACATACTTCTGAGATCATCAAACATCCTTCTTCTTCAGTCATGTTGCTAGAGAGGATGTCTGTAACACATGTCTTCATCATGGGATTGGTCTTAGTGGCATCAATCAATGGAGTGTCAGTTAGCTTTTCTCTCATTATCTCCATGCATTTTTCCAACTTAATCTCTTGCTTGGACTTCTTAGGGAAAGGAATCTTCGGTTTGTAGGCTCTTTCTGTATCAGCTTTCGGCTTATCTGGGAAATTTGGCTGCTCACGCCCATGGTGTCGATCGTTGCTGAAATGGTGACGATCGACATTGACACTCGCAGGATGCGTCGATCGATGCACATTTGTGTCGATCGATGCAAGGCGAACATTCTGAATTTCTCTCGGATTTTCCAGTTCCCGAACTTCAGTTTCTCTATTCTGTTCAACTTCTTCTTCTGCCGAAGCTGCCCTAACGTGCTCTGTCTGTATACTGGTTTCCACTTGCGTCATCCTAGCATCCAGATTGTCAACTCTGCTTGTCAAAGATTCCAATTTTCCACTCAGATCCTGATACATGAAGTCCATCTTTCCATCCAGATCTTTCGTCATCTTGTTCTGTCCAAGTAGTAGCTGCTCAAGCATAGACTCAATCTTTGTCTGCTCTTTAGTGGGAGGAACTTGGTGAGGTGAATAGCCATTCGATCTCGGAGCTTGTCTCTGTTGACTTCTAGATGTGTGTTCATGAAAATCAGCTTCATTAACATAATTCACTTCTACAAATTCTCCAGCTACTACCATGTTGTGGATATAATCCACCTTGTCCCTCAAATCAGCTATCTGCAAGCTATCATCTCTGCAACTAGATCTCTGCCTTTCCTTGTCAGCATTCTTGACACTATAGCTAGTCAATAAGTTCTTAATAAGCTCTTTAGCTTCTTCTGGGGTCTTGGTATAGAAGTTTCCATCACTTCCTGTGTCCAAAGCTCTCTGATACCAAAAATCCAAACCCCTGAAAAAGGCACTCAGAAGCTGTACCTCAGAGAATCCATGGTGTGGACAATCTCTTTGGTACATCTTGAATCTAATCCAAGCTGCTTTAAAAGGCTCTGTAGGCTGCTGTTTGAATGTCAGGATATCATGTCTAAACTGCTCAGATAACGCATCGTCATAAAAATGTCTAAGGAACTCCTTCTTGACTGCTTCCCAAGTGGTCAAAGATCCTGGTTCTAGCTGTCTTAGCCAGTAAGCTGCATCTCCTTTAAGAGAGAATGGGAAGAGCTTACAGAAAATATAATCAGAAGAAACTCCTTCAGCCGTGATACTGCTAGCCAATTCCTCAAATGTGTCTATGTGATCCATAGGATGCTCACTTGAAAGACCATGGAACTGATACTGTCCAATCAATGCGTAGTACTCAGGTTTCAGCTTAAACTCAGCTCTGGTGAACGGAGGTGGTCGAATCGCAGACCGATTAGCATAGAATATATCTGGTCTGTTATAATCAGCAAGTGTCTTCTCGTGACCATCCTCTCGTCGATGTTCCGCGCCCACGGCAACATCTGGTATGATGAGGTTTCCTTCCCCATCCAGTTTCTGACCCTTTGCGTTACATACGTGACCTTCCTGGTCTCGTAGAACTCCGTTCTCGTCGCGAGTCAGAATCACAGGCTCCATCAAGAAATCCCCAGCTAAATGCTCAAACTCTCGGCACCACTGGTTTCGCCTTGTGTCGATCGATGCAAGAGAGGCGTCGATCGATGCAGGCTCGATGATGCAACGATCGACACTCAGGACTGTGTCGATCGATGCAGGGCGATCAGGCGTACCTGAAACGTAAGAAAAAGAAAAAGTAGTAAACTAAACAAAAAATAAAAATCCTAGTAAAAACCCTAAGTTCGAAGCTATCGAAGACTCAAAGAGTCCCCGGCAACGGCGCCAAAAACTTGATAGGTCAAGAATTAATCCCTATACTAAACTGCAAGTGTACAGCAATGTCAAAGTAGTATATCGGGTTATCGAATCCACAGGGACACTTGGTCTCAAGAGAATCAAACCGTAGGGAATGAATACTAGAAATAAGCAATGTGATTGTATTGAAAATAGTGCAAGAAAGTAAATCAGTAGCAGAGATTATTGGTTGTGAAAGCAAGTAATTAAAAGCGTCAAACCTAGGGCATTCTCAGGAAATCAGACTAGCAGACAGTTCATTCAGCAAGGATCTAATTAAGCACAGTTCTAGAACTCAAAACACAGATATAGAATTAACCAAATTCCTTTGCGATAATTCTCTAAGTCTAAGTGCAGCAAACCAAACTTCCGTTTGCGAGAACTAACAGATTAAACTAGCATTAAGCTCGAGTTTGATATGTTCACAATTATCCTAAACCAAACTTTCGTTTGCGCAAAGTTTAATTGCCCAATTTAATTAGTTCAGATTCCTAAACCCCACTTCCGTGACGTATTTAGCAACCTAAGATCTAGATTCTAATTGATCAGGTTAGAACTAGCTTTAAGCACAATTAAATTGAAGAACAGATATAGTTTGAATCCTTAACTGAAATTGAACAAGTCTAGCAAGTCATGAAATCCTATGTGAGAAACCCTAAGTCTAACTAGGAATCTACTCAGACATAGATAATGAAAACATGATCATATGATAAGTAAATTGCATAAAAGAATAAGAGTAAAAGGGGTTCGAAATCTTCTCCAAATACAGATGATGAATTAGGTTCAGATCAGCCCCAAAAGCTCTAAAAATCCTCTGCTCTTAATTATGAAAGTGTGTCTAATAAAAACTCTAAAAACTCTATTATATAGGCACAATCTCGGCCAGGGGCTTCTTTGTAAATATCAGGAACTTCTGGATCAAAGTGCAATATCTTGATTCTTCTAAACCGCCGAACTTTTGGCCCATCTCGCTGGTGCAACGATCGTTGCTAGAGTGCAACGATCGACACCTTTCTCTGTTTCGGACAGTGAACTCTATCTCTCGGCCAATCACTCCAAAAATCTCCAAAATGCTCCATAATCTTCCAATTTAGCTCCCAACCTGATTATACCTGTAAAAGACTCTAAACAAAGACAAAAGACACTAAAACACATCTATATCATGGCTTAAAACTAGTAAAAACCATGATATATCAGGACACCCACATCACTTCAGGTATCAGAGGATCCTTTTACTGACTTCAACCTTAATACTGACTTAATCTTCTCACCTAAGGGCTTGGTATACCTTGTGTCGGATTCCCTTGTTAGTTCTGACACAGCCTCTAAACCTGTCCTATTTGGTTCCCTTCTCCCCTTCCATAAAATAAAAAAAGAGATAATAAACTGAGGATGAGTTAGTAACTCCGAAGTGGTCATGGGAATAGTATCAAACACTATTATCTCTTATGCGATCCATGGAATGTGTCCAAAGTACACCCATTAACGGGAAGAACACTGATAAAAAAATAAAATGATACCCAGTGGGGAAAAATCAGTTATTAAGGAAGGGAAAGAGAAGAAAGGGACTAGAGAAAGATAGTATGGTGGTCTAGAGCTGATAAGGTAAGAATCCATGTGCCTTTGATCGATACTCCTTAGGTGAGACCGCACTTAAATACTTGCAGAAGTCAGTAGGGAGAATTTGAATGCGTGAATGTGATTGTGGAGTTTACTTAGGACAGTTGCTAAGTGTGGGGGAAGTATATGTTGGTCTTTATATCCTGTGATTGATTCTTTCAGTGGTTTACTAAGGGGAATCTGAGTGTTGTTGCTTCTAGGATGAAAAGAGTTTCTGAAGAGTTTTCAAACCTGTTCACCATGTTTTAGTTCTCTGTTTTGCTTGAGGGCAAGCAAAGGCTAAGTGTGGGGGAGTTGATATATCATGGTTTTTACTAGTTTTAGACCATGATATAAGTGTTTTTAGTGTCCTTTTGTGTTCTTTTAGAGTCTTTTACAGGTATAATCAGGTTTGGAGATGAATTGAAGATGTTGGAGCATTTTGGAGATTTTTGGAGTGTTTGGCCGAGAGATAGAGCTCACTGTCCGAAACAGAGTATTGCATCGATCGACACACCTTTGATGTCGATCGTTGCACAAGCGAGATGGGCCAAAACTCGGCGGATTAATGAAGAGTGAAGATATTGCACTTTGATCTAGAAGTTCCTGATATTTACAAAGAAGCCCCATGCCGAGATTATACCTATTTAATTAAGTTTTTGGTGTTTTATATAGATACGCTTTCATAATTAAGAGCAGAGAATTTTTAGAGCTTTTGGGGCTGATCTGAACCTGTACTACATCTTGTATTTGGAGAAGATTTCGAACCCCTTTACTTCTTTAATATCTTTTTTGCAATTTATTCATCATATGATTATGTTTACATCTTCTATGTCTGAGTAGATTCATAGTTAGGTTTAGGGTTTCTCACATAGGATTTCATGACTTGCTAGACTTGTTTAATTCAGTTAGGGATTCATAACTATATCTGTTCTTCGATCTAAATTGTGTTTAAAGCTAGTTTTAACCTGATCAATTAGAATCTAGATCTTAGGTTGCTAAATACGACACGAAAATGTGGTTTAGAATCTGAACTATTTAGGTTGAGAAATTAAACTTCTCGCAAAGGAATTTGGTTTAGTTTAATTGTGAACATATCAAACTTGGAATTAATGCTGGTTTAATCTATTAGTAATTGCAAAGGAATTTGGATTACTGCATTTAGACTTAGAGAATTCTCGCAAAGGAATTTGGTTAATTCTATATCCGTGATTTGAGTTCTATAACCGTGCTTAATTAGATCATGACTGAATGATTTGTCTGCTTGTCTGATTTCCTGAGAACGCTCTAGACTTAGCGCCCTTAATTAACTTCTTTCAAAACCGATAATCTTGCTACTTGTTTACTTTCTCGCATTTTCTTTTAGTTTACTTCACATTGCTTTCATCTTGGTTAAAATCTCTATTGTTCTTGAGCTATCGAAACCAGAGTCTCTATGGATTCGATACCCTATATACTACAATCACTTGACTGTGCACTTGTAGTAGAATAGGATTAAAACCTGACCTATCAGGGACTTGAAGTGTGTGGGAAGTTGTGAGATAGTGGATAATTCTCCACCCCCAAAATCTTTTGAAAGAAATAAGAAGCCTTATGCAAAGGAAGATTTGGGTTATGGTAATGTTGAAGAACCTTTTGCATTGGATGAAGTCTCTTTGGAATCTCTTTTTTTTTCTACCTCAACGGAGCAAGAGAGTGCTTGTATCAAGACTGGAAGGTATCATGTTGTGGAGCCTGCAAGAGATGACAATATTGGGAAGGATGTCTTGGATGGAGATGCTCTCCAAAGTTTGTTTGATGAGCACGTGGGAAGCGTACAGCTGGTAGGGGTGAGTGGAGCAAAGGAAGCTCCTCTTAAGAGTAAGAAGAAGAAGGAAAAAGCACCCATAACCTCTACTCTCACTCAAACTCCTAGCACTCTCACTCTCTACCCTTTGAAGCTTAAGGATGGTACAATTGAGTACAAGGTCAAATGCAAGGGATGGTCTAAGCCATTCTCAAATGCAAGAGCTATCCTCACTCATGAGCTCCAAGCTGATCCGATCAAGCTCCAAGATCATCTCACTAAAGTCTTGACCATCACCCAAAAAGTCGAGACTCTTCCACCTCCTCATTAAAAGTAAAGGTAGTCAAGCTTAGTGACTTTAAACAAGCTCACTTGGGAGGAAGTCCCATGTCTATCTTGTAAATATTGCTTTAAGTTTTAAATTTCCTAGTCAATGTTGATCTCTCTATTAGGTCTCTTGATATATCATGGTTTTCACCGGTTTTAGACCATGGTATAAGTGTGTTTTAGAGTCTTTTGGTGTTTCTTTAGAGTCATTTACATGTGTTATTAGGTACATGCACGTTTGGAGCAGAATTGGAGATTATGGAGCTTTTTGGAGCATTTTGGTGATTTGACCCGAGAGATAGAGTTCACTGTCCAAAACAGAGATCTGCATCGATCGACACACATCGTGCATCGATCTACACATAGCGCGACCAGACAATCTCGCGAGAGTTAATGAAGATATTAGAAATTACAGTTTTTCCCAGAAGTTCCTGATATTTACAAAGAAGCCCCAAGACGTGATTAGGCTAATATAATTATGTTTCTGAGTTTAGTTTTAGATACACTTTCATAATTTGAGCTGAGAGTTTCTGAGAGATTTTGGGGCTTATCTGAACCTGTATTGCTTCCTGCTTTTGGAGAAGATTTCGCCCTTTTATTCCTTTACTCTCTTTTATGCAATCTATTTATTCATTGATCATTTTTTCATTATCTATGTCTGAGTAGATTCATAGTTAGGTTTATGGATTCTCATTAGAGATTTCATGACTTGCTAGATTTATTTATTTCAGTTAAGGATTCATATCATAATTGTTCTTCAATCTAGATTGTGCTTAATACTAGTTTCTAACCTGATCACTTAGAATCTAGACCTTAGGTTTGTTAAATTGACCCGATAGTGTGGTTTAGAATCTGAACTATTTAGGTTGAGCAATTAAATTACTCTCAAAGAAATTTGGTTTAATTGAATTGTGAACATATCAAACTTAATCTTAAAGCTGGTTTAAACTGTTAGGAATTACAAAGACATTTGGATTTCTGCTGTTAAACTTAGAGAACTCTCACAACGAAAGTTGCTTAGTTCTATATCCGTGTTTGAGTTCTAGAACCGTACTTAATTTGATCCTGACTAAATACTTAATTTGCTTGTCTGATTTCCTGAGAACTCCCTAGACTTAGCGCTTTTAGTTAATTGCCTACAAATCACTCTTGCTACTTGATTTACTTTTCTGCATCGCTTTTTAGTTTCACATTACTTTCTCCTAGTTTAACTTGACAGTTCTTAATCTATCGTGACCTAGAGTCTCTGTGGGATTCGATACCATATATACTATAATTGCATTAACTGTGCACTTGCAGTAGAATAGGATTAAAACCTGACCCTATCATCTCTACAGGTATTAAGCCATATGGTCAAGACATTGGGAGAAAGAAAGAGGAAAGGTCATGGCGAAATCAAAGAATAACTGGGCTTTCATATAAGTTTGGGGGAATATTCTAGCCTCCACCTCCCATTCCTCCATCTCACTACCATCTCACTCCATCTCCAAGAAAACAACTCCAATCTCTTTTTCACATCTTTTTCATTTTGCATTTTTACCTTTCTTTTTGGTCTCTTTTCCTTGCTTCTTTCACACAAGGGACTGTGTAATTTAAGTTTGGGGGAGGATACTAGTTGCTAATGATGTGTTTTGTGCTCTTATCTTCTTTTCTTGCATCTTGAGTCTCATTTCATGCATCTAAGGCATAGAAAACCATAAAAATTTGAAAATTTTTGAAATTTTTTCACAAAAAGCATATAGTTGCATTGTCATGCTTAGGATTGAGTCTAGACGTCATTTAGGATTGCATTCATTAATCTTTGAGAGTTAAAGTTTATGTTCCTTATAAAAAAATTGTTTGAGCATGTGGTTATGTGATGCATCTTTTGAATTTGAAATTAAGGAAGAACCCTTCTTGGATCTCATGCATATTGTTCACTTCTTGGTTGAAACATGTTGTGATTTGAATCATTCCCTATCTATTAGAACCCTTAATCTTGACTTGAATTATCATGTTGTGCAATGAAAGGTGAACTCATGGATATTTGATACATACTTGGACTATCTTCTCCCTTTCTACCACTCTCTTGTTAGTCCAAGTAGATTTCCTCACCTTGAACCAAACTTTCCTTCAAGCCTAAACACTCTAGTGAGAGATGAAAGGCCTTTCTCTTGAATTAACTAGGCAAAAAGTGTTGAGTTTGAAACGACAAGGATAGGTTTTCATTGTAGAGCTAGTCTTACATCATTGGGCTATGTATATGATAGGAAAGAAGTTTGGGGGGAATTGGGAAGAAAAGGAAAAGGGAATGAGGAAAATATTGAGAAAAGAAAGAGGGGATTAAAAAGGAAAAGAAAAGTTGATTGCTCTAAGTGCTTATGAAAAAAAAAAGTCTCAAGTGTAAAAGGAAAGAAAAGAAGCCAAAGTTGGCTCAAGCATCAAAAAGAAGAAAAAAGAGACTAGTGAATAGAAAAGAAAGAGCTAAGCAAAGAAAAAGAAATCCTCTAAGTGTTTAAAAAAAGAAAGAAGTGATCAAATTTGGGATAAGAATGCAAAAAGCCTTAAGGAAAGGGTAGCTTAGGAAAGGAACTTTGGTTTAGAAGAAGAGTTAAGATCATGATAGGGATTTGGGTAGAATGAGAATCTATCCTTGTATACACGAGTTGTTTCTTACTCTTAGCATTTTGCTATAGTTCATTCCGTATTTGAGAGATCCTTTGTCTTTGAACCCCACACTTCATTTGAGATCACTTTTATCTCAAGTCCTTAACCCCTTAGCCAAATGTGTTCATTTGATTTGCATAATCATGATCTACCATTGCTTAATAAATGTTAAAGAGAATGAGGATAGGAATTCATGTGTAGGTTGGGACTTGAAGTTGATGTTTGTGTTGATGGGAATGACTAACTCTTTTGAAATAGAGTAAGCATGACTGTATCTCTTAATTGCTTGTCTTGACTTTGTTTCCACTTATGCTTAACAATTGCTTTTGAAAGGTTTGAATTCTCATTTTCAAACCTTTCTTCCTAGCTTGCCATTGAGTTGTTGAGTTTGCTTGCGGACAAACAAAATGCAAGTTTGGGGGAATTGATGTTATCATAATTTAATCATTTTTAGCTTTGTTTTAATCATTATTCTTGTTATATTTGGATTCATTCATGTTTGTTTTCTTGAGTTTTTTTTTTTTTTTTGCATTTAGAATTTAGGTGTAACTAGAGTTAGGTTTTTGCGTTTTTTTTTTGGGAGTATTTTGTTGTGTATGTAGGTTGGAGTTGCTATTGATGTTGGAGTGAGTCACTTTATGAAGAAACCAAATGGAGTTAAAGAATGTGAGGGACGAAGCCTTATATCAATGATGGTCAACCATGCATCAACTCAAGACCAAATTGAGCTTTCTTGAACGTGAGTGTGCAATATCAATCATGAACATTCACGTACTCCACAAGTCCACCTTCGCTGAAGAACCAAGCCTCATTTCCCCCATTAGAAGACAAAATAGCATCTACTAAGGCCCAACACATCCCACCATGCCACCTCAAGCACGTGCTTTCCCATTTCTTGCGACGTGCTTTACCCACTTGTTCCAGAGAATCCATCGTCCAAGACCATCGGTTTATCTATACCGATGCAGACCACTCTCCCACATCGGGCGTGATGTATCGATCACATACAAACAATGGAACACATTTTCGGATTGGTTTATTTACCAAAATACCACTATGACCAAAAAGATATATATATATATATATATATATATATATATATATATATATATATATATATATATATATATATATATATATATATTTGGACCTAATTTTGGGACTCTACCTTCTATCTTATGAACTTTTTTCATCCCTTTTGAATCTTAAACATTTTGTAAATTTCGTTTTTAAGCCTTAGTCAAATATTGTTATCTCTTTAATTTCATCTCTCTAATTATGATTTCCATTATTATCTTTATGGATTTTAATGAGATCAATATGATTAGTGAGTAGTCTGTTTAGATTTTAAGATGAGGTAGAATAGGACTTGATAGGGATGATCTAAGGATGTTTAATGTTTAATTTTTATTAATCCTTCTCTATTAGGTTGTTCTCTATGCTAGGTTGCAAGAAATTGTTGAATCTAAACATTAGGCTTTTCTTTGCCCACAAGGTGTTTCATGAAATGCTTGTTAGAATCTAATTAGATATTTTGCATGCTTAGCAAATGAGAATTGATGTCTAAGGTGTTTAATAGTCAAATGAACTTGTTTTTCATGCTTAATTGATTTTTGATCACAATTGATAGATTGTTCTTGATTAAGAATTGATTAAAGGGATCTTTGCTTAGAGATATGATTGATCTAATGTTTTGAGTTCTAGACTAGGATTAAAGCTTGCTTGAACGGTTAAATGATTGATAATGAGTGCATGCTATCTTGGATCTGATATTGAGAAATGGATTAATGGTTGATTAGCATAGAGTTAGTTGTATGGGAATATGATTAGCTACTTGATAGTTCATTTAATTATCTTCTTGAGCTTGATTGATTGACAAACACTTAGATAAGATCATCCCTTGATAGACCTAACTCTTTGACCTCATCTTAGACCCTTTTCTCTTATCTATTGCTTAATCTTTTATTTCATTTCCTTACTTCTTTGCTTTCTTTTGTCACTTAGGTTGTTAGCTTAAAATCAACTTTACTTGGCTTAGCTCATTTAGTTTATGTATTCTTTTTGGCTAGACTCACACCCAATTAGGATTGATACCTCAACCTATACTACATTGACATTTGTCTTGTAGGTTGAGTAATTGACTTCAAGATACAAGACCCAAAAATCTTGTTATCAGTTTTGCACAACATTTAGCTCAAATTCTTTCTCCTGATCCAGTTCATCTCAAATCTGAACCGAGATGGCATTGACTTGTTCTTTCGGAATATTCTTCCCCTTGATTGAATCAGAAATCTGAGCCACTTGTGTATCTAGCTACTTCATATTAGTGTTCAAAGACTCAAATTTCCCATTCATATCAGTGTAAAGGGCATCAACCTTCTGGTTGAAGGTCACTGTGGTTCGCTGTTATCCCTCAAGATGTTGCTCCATCATAGCTTCAAGTCTTCTTTCATTTGTTGGTGCAGAAGTTACTTGGTAAGAAGAAGCTCCATAGTTCTTTAGAATGAATTTTTCTGCTGCTGGAAAGACTTTTGGAATGCAGACTTCTGAATGAAGACAGAAGGGTTTTGAGTGCCATACAGAGTTCCATATTTCTGACTATGAAATCCAGTTCCTCCAATGTAATTGACAACTTTCTGTGCACACTCTCCAACTGGTTCAATGGTGATAAAGGCACGGATAAGTGATCGAGATTGATCAGTTGGCTGTATAACTCTCTCTGATGAATCCGGTTGATGGGATGGTGTGGATGAACAACTCACTTGTTCAATGGGCTGATTGACTCTCTCAATCTATGGTTGAACAACTTATTTAAATCACACAAATAAGTTAATCCAAGGTTTTCTGATGAATAGATGAATCACACACTTATTCAAAAGAAGGGGAAGAAACTCTAGAAAAGAACACTCTTTGAAGATACTGAATAATACTTTTTTTTTACTGATTGAAAGGTACCTTACAAGTGAAGAATACAATTTATAAGACTCATGACTAATGGTCATATTGACCTTGGACAAGAAAGAAATCTTCTAAATAAAGTATAAAGCCGTTGGATGATCTACATTGAATGCGCTTGCTTCTGAATAACGAAGGTTGGTCCATGTGATTGATCCTGTGTGTTTTGGTGATTCTAAGGACGTCTTCTATTGCTTCTGGTGGATGGTTATGCCACCTGGTTTACAAATCTTGGTTTGAGAATGTGCAAACCAATTGGTCTTCATAGTTTTCATACACTACAATCACTTCAAGAAATTCGCGTATTGATAGCTACCGTAAAATGCTGTGTATCGATACGATAGCGTTGTGTTACCTGCTATGGCATCGACAACTATTAAAAGTCAGGCACTTTAGATAGTGTTTTTCTTAAATGCTATAGTATAAATTTAAAAGATAGCGTTTGATTTACACGCTATGATAATTTATTTTAGTTAGTGGTCACTTTAAATGCTGTTGTATATGTTTTATAAGACAGCGTTTATGTGATTATGAATTACCTATATAATGGCGTTATAGTCGTCTTCTATATAGTAAAGATAGCAATCGTTTAATGCTATCTTTAGATTAAACATTTCTTATTTTTTTTTGCCCTGATATTTTTCTGTTAATATTTATTTTATTTAATTTAATTTTAATTTTAATTTTAATTACATTTAAATTATGAATATATATTATTAAATAAAAAATAAATTCATATCAAGGTATTAAAAACAGGGCCATACACCAATGAAAACACACATCAAATACAATTAAAACAAATTGTTCAAACATTAATCACACTTCCCCTTCAGCTTTTGTTGCTTAGCTAGACGACCACCCTGTCTTGAAGACTCTCCTTGTTCTTGCTTTGGTCGTTTCATTGCAGCTGACTTGAGTTCTTGGTTCCTGAGTCTTTGTTCTTCCTTTTTGAGATTTTGGAAAAGTCTTTTGAAACTCAGGGTCGATATCTGCTGGGTCTTCCTCAACTCGTATCATGTAACCCACAGCCCTACGGTATTCTACTCATGTGAGCTCCACCACATCGCCTCCTCGATCATTATCTGCTGCTTGTTGTGACTGTGGGCGGAGCTTTGGTATGATTCCCATTGCCGGGAGTCCGCAGACTATGGTTTTCCTTGCTTCCATTTCTGAATCAAAACGTAAAACAACACTAAATTAATATTTAGACAATGAAAATTTCTTAGTGAATTCCAGATAACCATATGTGACAGTAGTAAATCAGTTAAGAAATATTACCCTTGATATGAAACCCTGAATTGAAGCAAAAACCCGGAATTTATAAACCTGCAGACAGCGAAATCTATCAGCTGCTGTCTAGCAATAGTCTCATCTAGGGTTTTTAAAAAGATATCAAGAAAAAGACCTAACCTTTTGGATGGCCGCTTCTAAACGCTCCAACTGCTCGAGTTTCTTCCTTATTTCTTCAATCTCTGTCTAACGCAATAGAACCGTGAAGTGTGACAAGCAGCTACAACCAGTAAGGAAACATAGAGTTTAGTACAGAAAAAGAATCAACAAACACAAAACTTAGACGAATGTCAGATAAGATACCGAAAGAAACATATTAGATACGAGATGCGTAAAGAAACAGTTTAGATCTAGATGCAATTTTGCGAGATATACATCGATAGATACCTGGACAACGGCGAAGGATAAGAAACGGCTTCAAAAATTGAGATACAGACCCTAAATCACAGTGAGTATCAATTTAAGGGTCAGTTAGCCTGATAGAGATACATGGATATTGAGAAAGATACAGAGATAGATAGGAATTTACTGGTGAGAGTCCACTTCGGTCGAGAGACGAGAGAAAGCGAAGAGGCGAAACCCTATCTTTTCTCAGAGAAACAAAAACGAAGATATTAAATTCCTTCTCGATATGTGTTAAAAGTATAAGTTTATAGGAAATTTGGGTAAAGGGGCAATATTTACTATATTTAAATAAACAATAATACTGGGGTTTGTAACATTTGTAAAAGTATAAGTCTTACTTTTAGTGTTTAATGGGTTAGTTTTTATTATAATTTGTTTTAAGATTTCAAAATTAGAGTTTAGGGTTTGAGGGTTTGTGTTTGGTTTTAGTATTTTATTTTTAAGCATTTACATTTTCAATTCAGAGTTTATCATGTAGTTTTCATTTTCAGGAGGTTATGTGTTAGGGTTTATATTTAGGGTATAGGTTATTGTCTAATTTTTAGGAGGTTATGTGTTAGGGTTTATATTTAGGGTATAGGTTATTGTCTAATTTTTTATTTTAGAGTTACACTTTTAAATGAACCCAATATTTTATTATGTGTTAGAGTTTAGGGTTTAGGAAGTTATGTGTTAGGGTTTATATTTAGGGTACAGGTTATTGTCTAATTTTTATTTTAAAGTTACACTTTCAAATGAACCCAATATTTTTAACACTTGTTAAATTCAGTAAAATATGATCACCACACAATTGTTCATAAGATAATTTCAAAAACAAGTTTATCATTGGGCAACTGATGCATTCAACTTCATGTCTGCCAGACAACTGCTTCTTCTTATGCTTCTTAGACAAATTTGCTTGGACTGTCGACGGTTATTGCGTCTCGGTTTGATTTCTTCCATCTTCTTAGGCATGTTTGATCACCTGAAACAGAACTAAATGTTTCAAATATACGAGAAAAATTTAAAAACTAAGCCTATCCCTATTAATCCACTACTAAGACTCCTTCACGTCTTCTCTGTCAAAGAAACTCTCGTTATCAGAAGACTCATTCCCCAAATATTCACATTCTGGAAAACGCTGAGGTGCAACAACAAACTCTGCTTCTGTCTCAAGCTCATGATACCCTCTCGGTGGAGCCCTCATCACTACTGACCAATTTGAATCATCATCACTGGAATAAAACACTTGTATCGCCTGCGAAGCCAAAATATAAGGATCTTGGATATACGGAGTTTGGTTGACATTCAGATTAACTAGTGTAAACCCTTCTTCTTCTTCTTTTACACCATTTCCTTTGTTGGCCCACTTGCACCTGAATAGTGGAATCTCAAACTTGTGGTAATTTAGCAAAATGATCTGCTGTATTACTCAATAGTAGACAACCATGTCAGCCATATGTTTATTATCTCTTGCACTAGCTCTACACATGATAAAGGCCTCATAACTAAATCCACTGTTCAGAGTCTTGCTCTTTAAATCCTCGGTGTGAAATCTGTGACCGTTAACTACTTACCCCTTATAGGTTTGAGCTACATTCCTTGGTCCATATGCCAACCATTTTAATTTCTCCGAATGATCTTCTGAGCTAAAAGGGATCTACATATACAATATAACAAACGAAGTTAATAAATAACCAGATGAGAATAGCCTATAATTTACTCGGATATACGAACTAACCTTTTCTTTTACCCACTGTGAGAAAATGTCTGTATGTAATTTCCATAACAAAGTCTCACTTCTAGAACACCTAACACCCTTTAATTGTAATTCTTCTAAATGCATACTGTTTCACAATATCATAAGGTTAGTTCAAAACACTGATAAAAAATATAAGATAAGATATGCGACAAGGGCTAAACTTACTCTACATATGGGTTCATCAATGCCATATTCATTAGAACATATCGATGTGCAATCTCTCTCTCTTTATCAGTTAACACAACTTGAGCAGACATCTGGAATGGGCGGCCTTCAAGTATGCGGTCAGAGCATTCAATATCTTCATTCCTGTTTATTGTTTCTTGAACCGGAACTGAACTTTGTAGAAACTCCATACAAAATGCAATACACTCTTCAGCCACATACCCTTCAGCCATACACGCTTCTGGTCTTGCAAAGTTCTTCACATATGCCTTTAATGTTTTCATGTACCTATATCTCAAACATAAGCAGAAATTATGTTAATCAACAGAAGCAGACACCACAAGTAAAACAGTACGGTAACTAAACACATGAGTGCCTTCAAATGGGTACATCCACCTAAAGTGAACAGGTCCACCCAAACGAGCCTCCCTTGCAAGATGTATTAGCAGATGGAATATTATATCAAACATGGATGGTGGAAAATATCTTTCTAGTTGGCAAAATGTCTCTACACACTCAGCCTTCAGTAATAGCAGCTTCTCTGGATCAACAACTCTTTGGCATAACCTTTTGAAGAAGCTACAAAGTCTAAACACTGCAATCCTTGGACCATTTGGTAGCAATCCTCTTAACGCAACTGGTAGGAGGTTTTGGAGAAGCACATGATGATCGTGGGACTTCAATCCACCAATCATAGGAGGATCTAATGAAACACAGTTTGAGATATTAGAAGAATAACCATCCGGTCCTCTGAATAAACTTAGCCTCTTACATAACTTCAATTTTTCATCCTTAGAAGGTCTAATATCCCCATGCTTTCTCCAACACGGTTTCATCTTGTATTTGTCATCCATGCCCCTAATCACTAGATGATCCACCACTGCATCTGTCGCATGATGACACAAATTCCGACAATCTACGCAGGGACATAATATGACACTTGGGTTACCCAGACTTGTTGTTGATGCATGAACGAAATTAGTTGCTCATGTCTGATACTGAAGGCTAGCCCTGTAACAAACAAACATTAAAACTTCGATATAGAATTCTGCAAAAAAAATTTACTTCACAAAGTAATGTCAAGAAGAAACGATTTCATACCTTGGATGCCAAACCCAAGTCTTATCATCTTAATACAACAACACAGCTCCACATACCCTCAAATTAGACCATATCAATCAACAAAAGAAACAACAACAAACAAAGACGATTCTGAAAGATAATTACTCACTAACTTAATTTATGAATTCCTTTGTTCTGTTCAAAACCGTATAATCGATATTTATCTACTTCGTGTCAATACCATAGTCTAACTCAGATTTACCTTTGACGTCTGATTTTGTTTGATAAACTATCAAGAACCCAATATTCCCACGCAACTAAGATTCGAATTAAGGTTTGGATTTGGCGATATTACTGAGTTATTGATTGAAAATTGCGAAATCGAGCCAAGATGATGAACATGCAAGAAAGAAGAAGAGATAGATCTATAATTTTGTCTACGGAAGAAAAGAAGTTTAGAGATAGAGTACTACAAACACGGGGGAACCAAAAAAAAAAGTTGTCCCGCTATAACATAAACATAGCGGCTTAGTTAAAATTTTGGCCGTGTGTTTTAATTTTGTCCCGCTCAAACAATAAATAGCGTTACTATGGTTCCAAACGCTGTGTTTAATTCCAGGTTCAATCAAAGATAGCATAAATATCAAAAGCGCTATCTGGTTATGCTATCAATAATCAAATTTATTGTAGTGCAAGAAAACATGCCATTACCGAGGGAAGAAACCGACGGGTATCCGTCAGAAAAGGCCTATTCCGATGGATTTCCGACGAAAAAATTCCGTCATTTCTATTTCGTCGGTAAAAATTATCCATCGGTTTTTCGTCTGTAAAAACCGACGGAATAGAAACTGACAGATTACCGATGGTTTATCGAGGAACGTTTACCGACTGACTTGTGACCGTAAACCGATGGTCAACGCCGACGGTTTACCGACCATAAACCTACTGATAATACCGACGGTATTCCGACGGTATAATACCGACGGTATTCCGACGGTATATTACCGACGGTATTCCGACAAGATATACCGATGGTATTCCAACTGCATATACCGACGATATTCCGACGGCATATTACCGACGGTTTTCCGACGGTATATTACCGACGGTTTACCGAGGAATATTAACGACGGTTCACCGACGGATAATTAAAAATTATACTCGGAAATTAATTAATTAATTAGAAATATAAAAAAAAAAAAATTATTAACGGGGAGCGGATCCCGAAAACTCGGCCTCTTCTCTTCTCAGTTTCCTGTAAAGTAAATATGTTATGAATTTAAGTTCGAGTTTAAGTAATGTTAAACATATGTTCATATTTTATTTAAATTAAAATTTTACCTTGAGGAAGACTTAGTTGACCTGCTCGTCCGGTATCTCCTCCGTTGAACCGATTTCTTCGGTTTGGGTAACCACCTCATCCAACGCCTCTTCGTTGACTCAACAATCCTCTGAGCAATTGGATCCTTGATTTTGCCCGTTTCCTTGTTCTTGTGGCCATCCTCGATGAGCTCAATATGATATGGATCTCGCCCCTCTTTTTGTTTCTGCAAAAACAATTTTCGACTTTAAATAAAAAAGAGCTTAACATATTGAAATTTTTTTAAAAGAACTGCTTACCAAGATTATCTTCCTCGATGCGGTGCTCCTTGCTCCCGCATTATGAGTTTCCATCCCGACACCCTCCCTATCACTTTTACGGTTCTGGGAGTTCGCCGAAGAGATTGCTGCGGTTGCACGCTTACTCCAATGACGGATGAGGCCCTTCCAAGTTTCGCTCTCTTTGTTAATACCCTTGGGAGTTTCATTATTGCACGACTTCTGTTTCCAAATGTTGACGACGTCCGAGTAATGCGTTGATGCCTTCATATGGAACTCCTTTTCCACCAAATCCGTATAATTCCTATCCCAAGTATATTCTTGCCATAGAAAAGAAAAAATAAAAATTTGTTAGAATTAAAAACTTTATAAATGACTTATATAGAAGAATAATATATAACAAAGTTAATGAGGTTATTTACCGCGAATTGGCGGAACCAGTTATGCCTATCAGATAAAGGCATATCCATGTACGTCGGGTACCCGTATTGGAGCATGATGTACATCATTCCCAAGATGCTCTTCGTGATCTTGGATTCGGTCAACGTAAACCTAATAAGACAAGAAAAAACAAAGGTTTATAATAATGTATATACTAAAAAGTTTAAATGAGAATCTAAAGTTATAATTTTTAATACCAAAAAGTGTCAGGGTTGGTCTCGTAGAAAGGGTCAAGCCGTTTGAGCAGCTCTCATCCCGGTTGATCGACTAACGCCGATATCTCAGCGGCAATAGACTGCGTGACATAAATTGGCGCCTGAGACACAAAATGACTCCCACTAGGAGCCTCCGGCCGAGTCTCGGATGTTCCCGGCTGTGTCTGAGCCGGTGTGGGTCGCACCTGAGTAGATCGTCGGGCTCTGGGTTGTTGTTGATGGACCGGCTCCTCCTGCGCCTCATTCACCGGAGAGTCGGAGATAAGCTCTTCAAAGCTCAAAAAGTTTCCCCACAAACCAATCGAAAATTTAGATTCACAATTCTATATTTAAATTATACAAAAAAAAATAAACAAAACTTTGAAAAATCTGTTATAAGATTGCAAAATGTTTTAAAATTCCAAAAAATAGCAAAAACGTTTTTGAAATTTAAAAAAAATTAAAAAACGTTTTAAAATAAACAAAATAAATTTCTAAAACATTTTAAAATTCAAAATAAATTACAAAAACGTTTTAGAACTCATAAATTTTTATAAAACGTTGTAAAAATATTTCAAAATGATATAAAAATTCTTAAAAATAATTTATAAATTTTTGAAGAGTTTTCAAATAATAAATAATGCTTAAAGAATTTATTTAATATTAAAAAGTTATAAACGATTTTAAAAACGTTTAAAAATCCAAAACAAATTTCAAAAAAATTCCAAAAACATATTTCATGATCCTAAACATACTTCAAGCGTTTAACAAGTTTTAAAAAGTTTAAAAACGTTTTCCGAAACGTTTAAATCGGTTTGGCAAACAAATTTGTTTTTTAGAATTCACAATATTCTTATCCAAACAATACAAAATCCTAGCAACTAATGTTCAATCCATTATTCTCAACCTAAACTACCTTCCAATCAACACATGCAACCATTTCTTAAATTCATACAACCTAAACAAGAGATTTATGCAAAATCAATCGGTTAGAACGAGAACTTACATGTTCATGGTGTCGGTGGCGGTCGGAATTCGAGTTTAACGGCGAGATTGAAGCTCGTGATTTCGAGAGATGAGAGAGAGAGAAGTTTAATAGCAAAGGAGAAGAAGAAGTTCGGTCGACAGAATAAAAATTGATTTCCGACGGAAAACCGCCGGAATATCATTTACGGTCGGTTTTCCGTCAGAAGTTTTGGCGGTCCAATTGTTTTCGCCAAAATTTGGCGGTTAAGACAAAAAAATTTGTGTGAAAAGGCGACAAATTTTACGATGGAAAACCATGATATATTAAAAAAACCGACGAAATTCCGTCGTAAATTAAAAAACAAAAGGATGGAAGCTCGACTCGGACCCTCGGCCGAGTTATTTAAAAAACACAATTATTTGTTATTCCAAACTTTTCATCATTTAAAAAGATTACATATTTATTTAGAAAGATTACAAAGTGATCATTCATCATTCGGGGAAGCATTCCCGAACCAATCTTTGATGTCAGTCTCTTCCCGAAGGTCGATCATGCGGTTCCAATCCGCTACTGACATCCATGATGGTCTTCCTTCTCCTCTTTGCCAGAGCAGTTTCACCCGCCGCATTTTGGTCTGGAAAACACGCCTAGCAACCCGGTGGAATTCCCGCCAAGCCGTGAAGATTATTTCCAGACTAAAATTGAAATAGGCCTGAAATTTAATAAGTAAACAAATATTAATTAGAATTTGAAATAGTTTAAATTAAAAGGAAGTTAAAATTATAACTTACCAAGAAATCCTCGAACCATAACGCTTTAAGGTTATCCGAGACATTGTAATACACAAGATATGTCACTAATGACGGACGGAATGACAGCGTTGTAACCGAACCAAATGGTCCGGTTTCGACGGTTCGGGTCAAGAACATGAAGACATTCCCGACTCGGTTGGGTTATTTCCTGAATGAACCAAGAAAGGGTTGAAGGGGCCAAAAAACGAAATCAATTTTTGGATTTTTTAGTGTAGAGAATGTTTGATAGGATGATGCAAAACATAAGAAAATCCGTACCGTATTTATAATAAAATTTCTGACGGAAAAACCGACAGAATTCCGTCGGAAATTAAATTAATTCTCGAAAAGACATTTACTGAAACGTTGGATGGGGAAGAGAGTGGAGTTAATTCGGATTTTGAACGTTCAATGAATTTTACCTACGCATTTTCGACGAAGAACCGATGGAAAATCGACGGTTAACCATCAAAAAATTCCGACGGAATTCCGAGGGTTTAGGGTTTCAATTATGGTTTTGCCTTTGGCATTTTATAATGTTCACACTTATATGTAGCATTAACGTTTAAGTTTTTGATTATACGTCTCAGTTTAAAGAAAATTATGAAACTGACAAGTTAGATAAGGTTTGACAATAACTTTGACTTAACCGTTATTGTATACTACGAAGTGTTTCGGTCCGACGTGTTGTAATTTTTTCTAGTCATACAAACCATGTCATTTGGATCTGATATTGAAGACTAATAGTACAAACTATCATTGTTTCGGTCCGACGTGTTGTAATTTTTTCTAGTCATACAAACGATGTCATTTGGATCAGATATTGAAGACTAATAGTACAAACTATCATTACATTAACTACTGAGAGGTTTTGCGATAATCTGTTTCCCGTTCCGAAACCTTAAAACCTAAACCGTCGAAAATCCATCGGTAATTACCGACGGATTACCGTCTGAAAAATAAATATCGATTATTTTCCGTCGGAATTTTTAATATCGACGGTTTTCCGTCGGAAATTAAAATTCTAAAAAAGAAAAAAATCTACCCCAAACCAAGCAAGGTTCGAATACGGGATGCATTGAGGGCTGGAGGTGTTTAATGACCAATTGAGCTAAGTAGTAAATTGAACTTTTGATACAATTATTTACAAATATTCATACTTAGAAATAGAAACCGACAGAAAACATAAAAAGGTGGAAGGTTCGGTTCGAACCCCCACCTCGTCCTTATATGCTATTTCCCTTTAAACCAGTTGAGCCATTTAGAGTTAGTCCTTTAAGATTACATAGAAATTCTATATATTATTAAGCTATTATTTTATTTATTAAAATAAAAATATAACATACCATAGATTAATAACGAAAATTAAAAACATAGTTTAATAACGGAAATTTAAAACATTACATGAAATTAAAAATAGCATAATTTAAAATCTATTGTAGTTAGGGAATTGGTTGGTGAACCAATCTCCGACGTCTGTCTCCCGCCATTGGTTCACCATCAAGTTCCAAGACCTTGCAGGAATCCAAGCAGGTCTTCCTTCTCCTCTTTCCCAACATAGCTTCAACCGCCGCATCTTTGTTTGGAAAACCCGTCTAGCGGTCCCGTGGAATTCCCGCGAGACGATGAACAAATTGTCCGAGGAGTAGGTGAAGTATTCCTGTAATTTTTTAAAAAAAATAATTTTAAGTCCATTTTAATAATTTCTAAAAAAAATAACATTACTTACGAGAAAATCATTGGACCAAGCTTCCTTGAAGGACGTCAACAGTTGGTAATACGTCAGATAGCCGCCAGACCAGGGTGTCTCAATGATGTCACTGATTACGGATATAATAACTGCGTTCTATCCGAACCAAACCGCCCGGTGAGCCTGGCGGTTGGGTCGAGATTGGGAAGATGTCCCCGACCCGGTATTCATATCTCGCGTAATGCAGATTTGCAGGCTTCGGGAGAGAAATAAACGAAATCCATTTTGTAAGTTTTGTGTTTGTGATTTGAATGAAAAACTCATGAAATGGACGTCTATATATACAAAAATTTCTGACGGTAAAACCGACAAAATTCCGTCGGAAATGGACTTAATTACGAAAAGACATTTACCAAGACGTCGCATAAGGAAGAGCAGAGAGTTACTGCACGTTTTGACCGTTTAATGAATATTTCCGATGGTAAAATGATGGTAAACCGACGCTAAACCGTCACAATAAATTTCCGACGGTTATCTGTCAGAAATTAAAATTCTAAAAAACAAAAATCTTCCTCGCACAAAGCGAGGTTCGAACACAGGATGACCTAAGTGCTAGTAGTGTTTACTGACCAATTGAGCTAAGAAGTACATTGTACTTTTGATACAATTGGCTACATATATCCATTCTTATTAATGGAATCATAAAAACAGTTTAATAATTAATCAACATACATTTTTATTATTTAAAAACTATCATAAATGTTTAAATCATAATACATTTTGTACTTTTAAAACTATTATAAATGTTTTAATCATAATACGTTATTATTCCTTTAAAACTATTATTAATTTTTAAATCATAATACATTTTTTTAATTTTAAAACTATCATAAATGTTTAAATCATAATACATTTTTATTCTCCGTCACTCTCTGAAAGAAATTGAGTCGATGTCATCAAATTCGCCTCTTCTTTGGAAACTGAATGAAGAACAATGTCCCCGAATTTACTAAAGTCGACAACTAAATTAAATTCAAGCGATTCTTCTACAGGAGCTATAAAATCACTTCCACTTGATTGTAAGGGCTCTACTTCGCGTTCTTCAACTCCGTACACCCTCCCTCGAGGGTTTATTTTTGTAACGGTGATCCATGGATCATTTTTATAAGTTAGACGAGGGTATGGAATGTAACACACCTACGTAAATGTTATATTAAGAAAATGTTTATTTAAAATCTAAATAATAAACATAATTATTTTCAATTACTAACCTGATCGGCTTGTGAAGCAATAATGAACGGATCGTAGTTTCTTAGTTTTTTGCTCGAATTAATCGACGTCACACCAAACTCATCGATCACAAGACCTTTCCCTAGGATCGGGTTAAACCAATCGCATAGAAAAACTACACATCGCATTCCAAGTTTCCCTATGTACTTTACTTCTAGTATTTCTTTGAGAATACCATTGTAGACAACTTCACCAGATGCAGATGAAACTTCACCTTAAATGCGTATCCCCTAGTGCAATATATATTCTCATGCCCGTTCCCACCACACTGACGACTTCTTAATGCACCAAATCCTTCTAAGAGGCCCAAGGTAGTCGACCCATCATCTTGGAGAATAGGATCATCAAACACTTTCTTCTTCTTCATAAAAAGTTTAGTGTTTTTTCCGATATGGATGATCATGCTGTAAAAATCTTCTATGACAATCAAACCAACACGATTTGCGTCTATTCTTCAATTGGAATGCATCGGTCTTTTCCTGACAATACGGACACGCTAACCTCCCATGTGTTGTCCATCCTCATAACATACCATAAGCCGAAAAATCGCTAATGGTCCACATTAATGCATCCCTCATCAAAAAAAATTCCTTGTATGAAACATCATATGCTACAACACCGGGCAGCCATAACATTTGCAACTCATGTATCAATGGCTGCAAGAATACAACAAGTGGACTTTTCGGATGCCCTGGACCGGGAACAAGTACGGAGAGGAAAAGAAACTCTCGACGCATGCACATAGTCAGCGGTAGGTTATAAGGAGTCAGAATCACTGGCCACAACAAATATTGTCTCCCATGCCTTCCAAACGGGTTAAAACCATATGTGCATAATCCGAGGTACACGTTACGTGGCTCGTATGCAAAATCTGGATATACTCTCTGAAAATGTTGCCACGCTTCAGCATCCGACGGATGTGCAATCTCAGCTCCTCTTCTATGCTCAACATGCCATCTCATTTCCCCCGCAGTTCACTCCGACTAGTATAAGCACCTCAGCCTATCGGTTAACGGCATATACCACATTCGCTTGAACGGAACCTTAGCTCTTCCCTTTGTATCCTCATAGCGCGGCTTCTTACAGAATTTGCAATCCAGACGGAATTCATCTTCTCGCCATTATATCATACAGTTGTCGATGCACACATCTATCATCTCATACGGTAATCCCAGCCCTTTAACAAGTTTCTCGACCTCGTTGTATGAACCCGGCGCAAGGTTATCTTCTGGAAGAATATCTTTCACAAACTCGCAAATCGCATCCACACATTCTTCCGCCAAATTGTAGTCTCTTTATGCCCATTAATCTTGAAACATATGATAATGGCGAATGACTCTCTCTGCAACCATCGTAAAGCGGCCGCTTCGCTGCATCTAACATGTCAAAAAATCTCCTAGATTCTACATTTGGTTCCTCACCTACCCTAAGAATTTGATATTCACCTACCTCTGGAATATTTTCTCTATGGGCATCATTAACCATCTGAATTGTGCCTGTTAGATCCCCTAGGATCTAGGGTTTGATATATTGAATGAAAACCAACCTCGTTCTTACCTTTGAACTGGCAGCGGAATGAGAATGGTGAACGAGATCAGTCGAGCAACGCAGATGCCTTGCCTCTACCAGATACACACGCTCGCTCGCTGGAAACGGGATGCTAGTGCCGGATCAACGGGATTCGAATCTCTCTGGTGTGTCTACTGTTTCTGTCAAGAAAAGTGGACGGCTTACTGTTTAGGTCGAAACTCTTAAGTTTTATTCGACCTAAACTTGCTTAACGGGCCAGACTTAGATTAAGTCTTAATTCGGAAAGCCTTTCCGAAAACCTGAACTGTGTCGACCGACACACAAGCTGTGTCGATTGACACAACACCATTATATCGATTATAATGTGCATCCAATACACATTAATATGATCATTACCATAATGATCATTCCCATGTCGTAGCTTCCAGTTTGCTTAGGTGTGTTACCCTATAGGATCATATAATACTGGCAGTAAGTCTTCAACTTACGGATTGCAAGAGGCTTCTAGCAAAACATTGCAACCGCCCAATATTATACGAATGTCTGATCTCGACACACAACTATCATCAGGAGTGAGTACAAGTGTGATTTCAGGAAACTATCCAAACAATCTCCCACTTGTACTGGAATCATCAATTCCCATAATCCTTTTGTCTCTATATCTCGATTTGGCATAAGGCAAGATAGGTGTCATCCTTATTTAGCCAAGATCATGTTTATCGAACTCCTGATCTCATACTGAACATTACAAACAACTGAACTACAGTTCGTTTGAGTGCGGCCACACATTCTCTCAGTATTCAATCTTCGATAGGCCCTGAGATATTTATCTCCTGTTATACAGGAGGGACAAATCCCATCTTGTTCCATCCCTGTTTCAACGCACATTTCATGATATACTTGAACGGTGCCGTTATAGTCGCCAGTTACGGGTCGACGTTTGACAAAGTCAAAGTGTACCAATGCATATGCAAGAAAGCATGATGAATTCAGGTCTAAGGACTATACTCTATAGTCGTAATGAGAACCTCTTATGACACATATATAACTATCTTGTAGACTTCTCATTAGCGGGTCATGTCCGATCATATGTTCACTAACATATATCTATGTGACTGACTGCGATAATCATATCATTGGCTCCATGAAACTTAGCCAACAATCACCTCACAATCTAGTCTCTCACGGTTGTCATTGTCCCACTTTGACAACCTCGACTAGGGACCAAACATAATTTATGTCATATTTAACTTATAGGGTTTCATGATCAAGTCCTCAACTTGATGACCTATAACATGTCATAAACTTATTTTGGGACCATTATTTAGATCACAATAAATAATGCTGAAATCAAATTTCATTAAACATTTCCAAAAGAATGTTTACAAGAGCATCTTATTATAACTGAAACAAAACTAAAACTCCCACAAGAATCAAGATTACATCTTAAGATCTCTAATACCTACAGCAGTCGTATGACTCACATGCTTAGGCCTTGGGAGTGACTTAGTCAGAGGATCAGCGATATTCTCGTCTGTCGGAACTCGGCTGATCTTCACATCACCTCTATTGACGATATCACGAATCAGGTGATATCTCCTCTCTACGTGTTTGGACTTCTGGTGTGACCTCGGTTCTTTCGCCTTAGCAATGGCTCCGTTGTTATCACAAAACAAAGCCACTGGCTCCAAGATACTTGAAACCACACCAAGTTCAGTCATGAACTTCTTGATCCAAACAACTTCCTTTGCCGCTTCTGAAGCAGCAACATATTTAGCTTCCGTCGTGGAATCAGCTACGGTATTCTGCTTAGAGCTCTTCCAGCTCACTGCACCGCCATTTAGACAGAAGACATGTCCAGATTGTGATCGGAAATCGTCTCTGTCCGTCTGAAAACTCGCATCGGTGAATCCATTCACCACAAGTTCTTCACTACCTCCATACACAAGGAATTTATCCTTAGTATGTCTCAAATACTTGAGAATATTCTTGACAGCTGTCCAGTGAACTTCACCTGGATCAGATTGGTATCTACTCGTCATGCTTAACGCGTAAGCTACATATGGACGAGTGCAGAGCATGGCATACATAATAGATCCTATTGCAGAAGCATTAGGAATCCTATTCATGCGTTCTCGCTCAGCATGTGTCGCCGGACACTGATTCTTGCTGAAACTAGTGCCATGAGACATCGGTATGAAGCCCTTCTTGGAATCATGCATCCTGAATCTGTGCAGCACCTTATCAATATAAGTGTCCTGGCACATTCCAATCAGCCTGTTTACTCTATCTCTGTAGATTCTGATTCCAAGAATGTATGCGGCTTCTCCCATGTCTTTCATGGAAAAACAACTTCCGAGCCAAGTCTTAACAGACTGAAGCAACGGAAAGTCATTACCGAGGAGGAGTATGTCATCGACATACAGTACAAGAAACGCAATTTTCCTCCCATTAGTCTTCTTGTAAACACATGGTTCTTCTTCCTTCTTGATGAAACCAAATTGTTTTACTGCTTCATCAAAACGAAGATTCCAACTCCGTGATGCTTGCTTCAATCCATAAATGGATTTATGAAGCTTGCATACCTTCCCAGCGTTCTTAGGATCGACAAAACCTTCAGGCTGTGTCATATACACATCCTCTTCAAAAATACAATTCAGGAATGCGGTTTTGATATCCATTTGCCAAATCTCATAGTCATAATGAGCAGTAATCGCTAGAAGAATCCGAATGGATTTAAGCATAGCGACTGGGGAATAGGTTTCATCATAATCAATACCATGAATTTGCTTGAAACCTTTAGCCACCAATCTCGCTTTGTAAATATGTACATTGCCATCCACGTCAATCTTCTTCTTGAAGATCCATTTACACTCAATGGCTTTTGCACAATTAGGTAAATCGACCAAGGACCACACTTGGTTTTGTGACATGGATCCCATTTCGGATTTAGAGGCTCCAAGCCACTTTTCCGAGTCCGGGCCCATCATTGCTTCTGCGAAGGTCGCTGGTTCGTCACTAACAATGATCATCAGATCATTTGAATTGGTCACGAGAAATCCATAGTATCTCTCGGGTTCGTGACAGGTCCTTCCGGATCTGTGAACTTCAGGCTCCACAGGCGCTGGTTCCACAGAACTCTGTGGATCCAACTGCTGCTCTTCCTCAGCAGGTTGAGCAGTCTCCTGTGCATCTCGAATTTCTTCAAGATGTACTTTACTGCCACTGTTTTTCTTAGAGAGAAACTCCCTCTCAAGAAAAGAACAGTCCCGAGCAACAAATACTTTGTTCTCAGATTGGTTGTAAAAGTAGTATGCCTTGGTTTCCCTAGGATAACCAACGAAGTAGCATTTATCTGATTTGGGTGCAAGCTTGTCAGAGATTAAACGTTTGACATAAGCTTCACAACCCCAAATCCTCAGGAAAGACAGACTAGGAACATTCCCAGTCCATAGTTCATGTGGTGTCTTTTCCACTGATTTAGATGGTACCCTGTTCAGTGTAAACGCAGACGTTTCTAGAGCATATCCCCAAAAGGATAATGGAAGATTTGAATGACTCATCATAGACCGAACCATATCCAATAAGGTTCGATTCCTACTCTCTGACACTCCATTCCATTGGGGTGTTCCAGGAGGAGTGAGTTGTGAAATTATTCCACACTCGCTCAGATAGTCGCTGAACTCTTGACTCAAGTATTCTCCTCCGCGATCCGATCGCAGAACTTTGATACTTTTGCCAAGTTTGTTTTGTACTTCATTCTTGAATTCCTTGAATCTATCAAAGGATTCTGACTTGTGTCTCATCAAATAGACATAGCCATACCTACTGAAATCATCAGTGAAGGTAATGAAGTACTTATAATTTCCTCTGACAACAGTACTCATCGGCCCACATACATCAGTATGAATAAGGCCCAATAAATCACTGGCCCTTTCATTTGGTTTGTTGAAAGGGGCTCTAGCCATTTTACCCATCAAACAAGATTCGCATTTCTCACATGATTCAAAATCAAATCAGCCCAGAAGCCCATTACGATGGAGCCTTTGGATGTGTTTCTCATTGATATGGCCCAAACGACAATGCCATAAGAAAGTCGGGTTTTCGTCATTTGACTTAAACCGCTTTGTATTTATGTTAAAGTTAGGCATTTCTTGGTTTAAAACATATATCCCATTAGCTAATGGGGAGCTACCATAAAATGTACCATCACGATTAAAAGAACAAAATTTATTCTTAACAGCAAAATCAAAACCTTCCAAATCCAATACGGAAACTGAAATTATGTTTCTGCTAATTGCAGGTACAAAGTAGCAATTATTCAAAATTAAAACCATGCCCGACGGTAAAGACAATTCGCAGGTGCCTACGGCCAGTGCAGCAACCTTAGCTCCATTCCCGACCCGTAGCTCCACTTGTCCTTTCTTCAGCGTTCTACTGTTTCTTAGTGCCTGCATATTAGTACAAATATGAGCACCGCAGCCCGTATCCAATACCCACGAAGTAGAACTAGAAAATATAACATTAAGTTCGATAACATAAATACCTGAATCAGACGCATCATACGTCTTCTTCAGCTTCTTGTAATCTTCCATGAACTTCTTGCAGTCTCTCTTCCAATGCCCTAACTGCTTGCAGTAGTTGCACTTATCCTCAGGAGAAGGCCCGGATTTGGGCTTCGGCTTGGGCTTGTCCTGACTCTCAGTCTGGACAACTTGGGCCTTTCCCTTATCCTTCTTAGGTTTCTTAAACCTTTTACCCCCTTGTACCATCAGTACACTGGGAGTTGCCTTCTTGAGATTCGGCTCTGCTATCTTCAGCATGCCGTGCAACTCAGTCAATGTCTTAGTCATGTTTTGCATGTTATAGTTCATGATGAACTGATCAAAACACGACGGCAAAGACTGCAAAATCATGTTAGTGGCTAGCTCCTGGCTAATGGCACAGTCAAGTTTCCCAGGTTATAAAATAACCCATCATTTTAAGGACATGAGGACTTACTGGACTGTCCTTAGCCAGCTTGCAATCCATGAGAGATTTAACCGTCTGGTATCTCTCTGTGCGATCTTGCTCCTGAAACAAAGCTTTCAGGCTGTTAATCATCTCAATGGGTGACATCACGTTCTCATATTGCTTCTGCAGCTCAGAGTTCATAGTCACCAGCATTAGACAATTAACATCTTTGACATCAGCTGAATGATTATCCCAAGCATTCTTTTCTGTCTGCGGGGCATTGGAACGTGGCCTCTCGGTGAGAACTCTTTCAAGGACATATTCCTTGTTCTCCTGCCTGAGAACTATTCTCAGGTTCCGATACCATTCCAAGAAATTAGATCCATTTAACTTGTCCTTCTCAAGGACGGATCTTAGTGAGAAACTGTTGATGTGAGTTGAGATAGACATAGCTGTAATTAAAAGAGGTAGAGGTTTTAGTTATAATGCTCAAGGAATGAGAATTCTTATCTAATAAGAAAAAACTCGCATTGTATTCAAAACTATGTTTCCTCAGACAAGATCCATACTTCGCCAAAATCTAAGTGGGCAACTTACCATCACCCAAACTTTAGTTATTTAGGTAAGCAAAACATTGCTAATTGTACCCAGTACAACTCTTGGTTGTAGATTAGACAAACTATGTCTAATCTACTCTGATGTCTCTAGGCCCAGAACTTCTGACAGCCTAGTCAAGTAAAACCAATCTCTTCTGTCTTGTGATCACTAATAGTTGCACTGCAAATCTATTACTAATCACCTGCATTACCCACGTTGTTGTGGATACCAAGGACTCCAAGGATATCCAACAACAACACGAGTCCTGACAGTAGACAAGATCGGGCAAGACATCAAGATCACTTGATATTTGTTTGAGGAAAGGAATTATTTAATCTTGATGTATATCCAATACACATTCAATAAGTTATTAATTTAATTAAAACATTCAGTTTTATTAAGTTTAGATTCATCTAGAACTTTTAGGATTAAATTGTTCTGGTATATGCAAATTTGTGCTCCAACCAGCATGTTTGCGAATGTCGTGTCGATCGATGCCAACCATTGGCATCGGTCGACGCAACCCAATTTAAATCGGTCTTCGATAACCGGTCAAACTGGATCGAATTAGCTTAACCGATTCAATCCAATTAAACCGGTTCGGTTTAATGGTCCATGTCGATCGTCACACAACTCTGTGTCGATTGACATTACCAAACCAGAACCAATTGGTTAATTGAAATTAACCGAGCGAGATAACCGGTTCAATCCAATTGAATCGATCTATCTAATCGCAGTGCCTGTGTCGACCGACACACCCAGTACATCGATCGACACAGCAGGAATACGGGTACTCGATCTCAGATCGAAACCCTAAAATTATTTACGGATTTTCACTTTGTGTCGACCGACACACGCTTTGTGTCGACCGACACACGCTTTGTGTCGATCGACACTTTGCGACAAACCCTAAAATTTTATTGCGAGTTTTCGCTCTGTGTCGACCGACACACGCTTTGTGTCGATCGACACCCTGCGACAAACCCCAAAATTTTACGCGTTATTTCGCGGCGTGTCGACCGACACACGCTTTGTGTCGATCGACACAGTGCGATATCAACAGTTCATCGATTTTCAACATGCATACAATCCGAGATTACCATAAGAAAAACGATTTTAACATGCAATTTTCCAATTCAACAACAACAAGTTTCGAATTAATTGCATCTGATTCAATAGCTAAACCCTAACAACGCTCTGATACCACTGTTAGATCCCCTAGGATCTAGGGTTTGATATATTGAATGAAAACCAACCTCGTTCTTACCTTTGAACTGGCAGCGGAATGAGAATGGTGAACGAGATCAGTCGAGCAACGCAGATGCCTTGCCTCTACCAGATACACACGCACGCTCGCTGGAAACGGGATGCTAGTGCCAGATCAACGGGATTCGAATCTCTCTGGTGTGTCTACTGTTTTTGTCAAGAAAAGTGGACGGGTTACTGTTTAGGTCGAAACTCTTAAGTTTTATTCGACCTAAACTTGCTTAACGGGCCAGACTTAAATTAAGTCTTAATTCGGAAAGCCTTTCCGAAAACCCGAACTGTGTCGACCGACACACAAGCTGTATCGATCGACACAACACCATTATATCGATTATAATGTGCATCCAATACACATTAATATGATCATTACCATAATGATCATTCCCATGTCGTAGCTTCCAGTTTGCTTAGGTGTGTGACCCTATAGGATCATATAATACTGGCAGTAAGTCTACAACTTACGGATTGCAAGAGGCTTCTAGAAAAACATTGCAACCGCCCAGTATTATACGAATGTCTGATCTCGACGCACAACTATCATCAGGAGTGAGTACAAGTGTGATTTCAGGACACTATCCCAACAATGCCTACACCAAAATCTACATCAGCAGTATAAGGTTCGCTAGAACTAACATTTGGTTCCCTAGTACTAGTACAACCGTAAGGTTCTCTACTACTACTTGCATAATCCGAAGTTTCCCCATGAAGATACCAAATCTTATAACCCGACATAAACCCGACAGAATACAAGTGAAACCATACTTCGCCAATCGTAAGATTTCTAAAATTTCGGCAATTAGTACGTGAACATCTTAACTTACTTTTTTTCAGTGTATGTGGTTGATTGCAAGCTAGCGACATAAACTCTGCAATACCGAGTGCATATTCCCGGTCCACTAGCTTCGTCGCCTCATCAATCCTAACTCCGTCCATCCACGATCTATAATAGTTAGAAGAAGACCTTTTCTTGGTTACTATAAGTATTAGAGAGAGAGAGTTATGGAGGGATAGGTGTGGAGGGGAAGAGAGGAGGGATGAGGTATATGTAGAATAATTTTTGACAGAAATCCGTGGGAAATACGTCGGAAATCGGTCGTTTTCTAGTCGACCCAACAGTCACATTAACGGTCATATTAACGGCTATATTGAACCGACTCTAAACGGACCAAAATATCAACGGAAAACCGACGGAAATTAAACCGTCGGTTTACCGTCGGGTGTTTCTGACGGAATGAGAAAACCGTCGAAAATTTTTGACGGAATTCCGTCGAAAAATTTCCCGTCGGAAAGTCTTCGTTTTATCGTCGGTAATTTATGACAGAATTTCTTCCTCGGTAATTCCGTCGGTAATGACCCTATTTTCTTGTAGTGATAAATAGCTCCGGTTGAGTTTGCTTATGTTCCAATGGGATCGATCTGATCCTGTGTGGGCTGGTGCTTCTGAAGGTGTTGTAGAGTGCTTCTAGGAGTAGTAAGAAGTCTCATGGTTGCCAAGTTCGAGTTTGGAAATATATGAACTCATGATCTTCCAAATAAGGTAAGCCTGGCATTCTTTGACTTTGAAAGTGAATAAATTTCGAAACATTCCTTCTCTTGGTTTGAATCTAATTATTCGTGGTCCTCTGATGACTTGAGAATCCAGAATAATTGGACTTGTTAATTGGTTACTCCTGGATTGGTCGGAGTGCTTCATTTTCTGATAGTAAGTCTCCATCAGGTCTATTGGGAAGCTGCCGGATTGAGTCTTCAGTATCTTCTCCATGTGAAGTGAGTTTGCAAAGATTCTTCTTCCTAGTGTGCTCTAGATGAGTTGGGTATAAACTCCAGGTGATTTTTGAGCTGGTATGATTGGTCTTGATCTCCCTTTTAGCTAAGCAAAGCTCACATGTCTCGTTAGCTTTGACTGACGTAGTGGTTGAGTTAGTGGTTAAGTTAGTGAGCGCCTTTTCTGGTCTGGTTCTGATGAACTCATCATACCCTTGTTGGATCTCCTAGGATCTAGGGTTTGTTATATTGAATTAAACCAACCTCTTTCTTACCTTTGAACTGGCAGCGGAATGAGAATGGTGAACGAGATCAGTGGAGCAACGCAGATGCCTTGCCTCTACCAGATACACACGCACACAAGCTGGAAACGGGATGCTAGTGCCGGATCAACGGGAATCAACTGTTTCTGGTGTTTCTACTATTTATGTCAAGAAAAGTGGACGGCTCACTGTATAGGTCGAAACTCTCGAGTTTTATTCGACCTAAACATGCTTAACGGGCCAGACTTAATTAAGTCTTAATTAGGAAAGCCTTTCCGAAAACCCGAATTGTGTCGACCGACACACAAGCTGTGTCGATCGACACAACACCAATATATCGATTTTAATGTGCATCCAATACACATTAATATGATCATTACCATAATGATCATTCCCATGTCGTAGCTTCCAGTTTGCTTAGGTGTGTGACCCTATAGGATCAAATAATACTGGCAGTAAGTATACAACTTACAGATTGCAAGAGGCTTCTAGCAAAACATTGCAACCGCCCAGTATTATACGAATGTCTGATCTCAACACACAACTATCTTCAGGAGTGAGTACAAGTGTGATTTCAGGACACTATCCCAACAATCTCCCACTTGTACTGGAATCATCAATTCCTATAATCCTTTTGTCTCTATATCTCGATTTGGCATAAGGAAAGATTGGTGTCATCCTTATTAAGCCAACATCGTGTTTATCGAACTCCTGATCTCATACTGAACATTACAAACAACTGAACTATAGTTCGTTTGAGTGCGGCCACACATTTTTCTCAGTATTAAATCTTCGATAGGCCCTGAGATATTTATCTCCCGTTATTCAGGAGGGACAAATCCCATCTTGTTCCATCCCTATTTCAACGCACACTTCATGATATACTTGAACAGTGCCGTTATAGTCGCCAGTTATGGGTCGACGTTTGACAAAGTCAAAGTGTACCAATTCATATGCAAGAAAGCATGATGAACTCAGGTCTAAGGACTATACTCTATAGTCATAATGAGAACCTTTTATGACACAGATATAACTATCTTGTAGACTTCTCATTAGCGGGTCATATCCGATCATATGTTCACCAACATATATCTATGTGACTGACTGCGATAGTCATATCATTGGCTCCATGAAACTTAGCCAACAATCACCTCACAATCTAGTCTCTCGCGGTTGTCAGTGTCCCACTTTAACAACCTCGACTTGGGACAAAACATAATTTATGTCATATTTAACTTACAGGGTTTCATGATCAAGTCCTCAACTTGATGACCTATAATATGTCATAAACTTGTTTTGGGACCATTATTTAGATCACAATAAATAATGCTGAAATCAAATTTCATTAAAACACTTCCAAAAGAATGTTTACAAGAGCATCTTATTATAACTAAAATAAAACTAAAAACTCCCACCAGAATCAAGATTACATCTTAAGATCTCTAATGCCTATAGCAGTCGTGTGACTCTCATGCTTAGGCCTTGGGAGTGACTTAGTCAGAGGATCAGTGACATTCTCGTCCGTCGGAACTCGGCTGATCTTCACATCACCTCTATTGACGATATCACGAATCAGGTGATATCTCCTCTCTATGTGTTTGGACTTCTGGTGTGACCTCGGTTCTTTCGCCTGAGCAATGGCTCCATTGTTATCACAAAACAAAGCCACTGGCTCCAACATACTTGAAACCACACCAAGTTCAGTCATGAACTTCTTGATCCAAACAGCTTCCTTTGCCGCTTCTGAAGCAGCAACATATTCAGCTTCCGTCGTGGAATCAGCTAAGGTATTTTGCTTAGAGCTCTTCCAGCTCACTACACCGCCATTTAGACAGGAGACATATCCAGATTGTGATCGGAAATCGTCTATGTTCGTCTGAAAACTCGCATCGGTGAATCCATTCACCACAAGTTCTTCACTTCCTTTATACACAAGGAATTTATCCTTAGTATGTCTCAAATACTTGAGAATATTCTTGACAGCTGTCCAGTGAACTTCACATGGATCAGATTGGTATCTACTCGTCATGCTTAACGCGTAAGCTATATCTGGACGAGTGCAGAGCATGGCATACATAATAGATCCTATTGCAGAAGCATAAGGAATCCTATTCATGCGTTCTCGCTCAGCATGTGTCGTCGGACACTGCTTCTTGCTGAGACTAGTGCCATGATACATCGGTATGAAGCCCTTCTTGGAATCATGCATCTTGAATCTGTGCAGCACCTTATCAATATAAGTGTCATGGCACAATCCAATCAGCATGTTTACTCTATCTCTGTAGATTCTGATTCCAAGAATGTATGCAGCTTCTCCCATGTCTTTCATGGAAAAACAACTTCCGAGCCAAGTCTTAACAGACTGAAGCAACGGAACGTCATTACCGAGGAGGAGTATGTCATCGACATACAGTATAAGAAACGCAATTTTGCTCCCATTAGTTTTTTTGTAAACACATGGTTCTTCTTCCTTCTTGATGAAACCAAATTGTTTTACTGCTTCATCAAAACGAAGATTCCAACTCCGTGATGCTTGCTTCAATCCATAAATGGATTTATGAAGCTTGCATACCTTCCCAGCGTTCTTAGGATCGACAAAACCTTCAGGCTGTGTCATATACACATCCTCTTCAAAAATACAATTCAGGAATGCGGTTTTGATATCCATTTGCCAAATCTCATAGTCATAATGAGCAGTAATCGCTAGAAGAATCCGAATGGATTTAAGCATAGCGACTGGGGAATAGGTTTCATCATAGTCAATACCATGAATTTGCTTGAAACCTTTAGCCACCAACCTCGCTTTGTAAATTTGTACATTGCCATCCACAACAATCTTCTTCTTGAAGATCCATTTACACTCAATGGATTTTGCACCATTAGGTAAATCGACCAAGGTCCATACTTGGTTTTCTAACATGGATCGCATTTCTGATTTAGAGGCTCCAAGCCACTTTTCGGAATCCGGGTCCATCATTGCTTCCCCGAAGGTCGCTGGTTCGTCACTATCAATGATCATCAGATCATTTGAATTGGTCACGAGAAATCCATAGTATCTCTCGGGTTCGTGACGAATCCTTCCGGATCTGCGAACTTCAGGCTCCACAGGCGCCGGTTCCACAGAACTCTATGGATCCAACTGCTGCTCTTCCTCAGCAGGTTGAGCAGTCTCCTGTGCATCTCGAATTTCTTCAAGATGTGCTTTACTCCCACTGTTTTTCTTAGAGAGAAACTCCCTCTCAAGAAAAGAACAGTCCCGAGCAACAAATACTTTGTTCTCAGATTGGTTGTAAAAGTAGTATGCCTTGGTTTCCCTAGGATAACCAACGAAGTAGCATTTATCTGATTTGGGTGCAAGCTTGTCAGAGATTAAACGTTTGACATAAGCTTCACAACCCCAAATCCTCAGGAAAGACAGACTAGGAACATTCCCAGTCCATAGTTCATGTGGTGTCTTTTCCACTGATTTAGATGGTACCCTGTTCAGTGTAAACGCAGACGTTTCTAGAGCATATCCCCAAAAGGATAATGGAAGATTTGAATGACTCATCATAGACCGAACCATATCCAATAAGGTTCGATTCCTACTCTCTGACACTCCATTCCATTAGGGTGTTCCAGGAGGAGTGAGTTGTGAAATTATTCCACACTCGCTCAGATAGTCGCTGAACTCTTGACTCAAGTATTCTCCTCCGCGATCCGATCGCAGAACTTTGATACTTTTGCCAAGTTGGTTCTGTACTTCATTCTTGAATTCCTTGAATCTATCAAAGGATTCTGACTTGTGTCTCATCAAATAGACATAGCCATACCTACTGAAACCATCAGTGAAGGTAATGAAGTACTTATAATTTCCTCTAGCAACAGTACTCATCGGCCCACATACATCAGTATGAATAAGGCACAATAAATCACTGGCCCTTTCATTTGGTTTGTTGAAAAGGGCTCTAGCCATTTTGCCCATCAAACAAGATTCGCATTTCTCACATGATTCAAAATCAAATGAGCCCAGAAGCCCATTTCGATGGAGCCTTTGGATGCATTTCTCATTGATATGGCCCAAACGACAATGCCATAAGAAAGTCGGGTTTTCATCATTTGACTTAAACCGCCTTGTATTTATGTTAAAGTTAGGCATTTCTTGGTTTAAAACATATAACCCATTATCTAATGGGGCGCTACCATAAAATGTACCATCACGATTAAAAGAACAAACTTTATTCTTAACAGCAAAATCAAAACCTTCCAAATCCAATACGGAAACTGAAATTATGTTTCTGCTAATCGCAGGTACAAAGTAGCAATTATTCAAAATTAAAACCATGCCCGACGGTAAAGACAATTCGCAGGTGCCTACGGCCAGTGCAGCAACCTTAGCTCCATTCCCGACCCATAGCTCCACTTGTCCTTTCTTCAGCATTCTATTGTTTCTTAGTGCCTGCATATTAGTAAAAATATGAGCACCGCAGCCGAGATCCAATACCCACGAAGTAGAACTAGAAGATATAACATTAAGTTCGATAACATAAATACATGAATCAGACGCATCATACGTCTTCTTCAGCTTCTTGTAATCTTCCATGAACTTCTTGCAGTCTCTCTTCCAATGCCCTAACTGCTTGCAGTAGTTGCACTTATCCTCAGGAGAAGGCCCAGATTTGGGCTTATGCTTGGGCTTGTCCTGACTCTCAGTCTGGACAACTTGGGCCTTTCCCTTATCCTTCTTAGGTTTCTTAAACCTTTTACCCCCTTGTACCATCAGTACACTGGGAGTTGCCTTCTTGAGATTTGGCTCTGCTGTCTTCAGCATGCCGTGCAACTCAGTCAATGTCTTAGTCATGTTGTAGTTCATGATGAACTGATCAAAACACGACGGCAAAGACTGCAAAATCATGTTAGTGGCTAGCTCCTGGCTAGTGGCACAGTCAAGTTTCCCAGGTTATAAAGTAACCAATCATTTTAAGGACATGAGGACTTACTGGACTGTCCTTAGCCAGCTTGCAATCCATGAGAGATTTAACCGTCCGGTATCTCTCTGTGCGATCTTGCTCCTGAAACAAAGCTTTCAGGCTGTTAATCATCTCAATGGGTGACATCACGTTCTCATATTGCTTCTGCAGCTCAGAGTTCATAGTCACCATCATTAGACAATTAACATCTTTGACATCAGCTGAATGCTTATCCCAAGCATTCTTTTCTGTCTGCGGGGCATTGGAATGTGGCCTCTCGGTGAGAACTCTTTCAAGGACATATTCCTTGTTCTCCTGCCTGAGAACTATTCTCAGGTTCCGATACCATTCCAAGAAATTAGATCCATTTAACTTGTCCTTCTCAAGGACGGATCTTAGTGAGAAAGTGTTGATGTGAGTTGAGACAGACATAGCTGTAATTAAAAGAGGTAGAGGTTTTAGTTATAATGCTCAAGGAATGAGAATTCTTATCTAATAAGAAAAACTCGCATTGTATTCAAAACTATGTTTCCTCAGATCAATACAATGAGCCAAGATCCATACTTCGCCAAAATCCGAGTGGGCAACTTACCATCACCCAAACTTTACTTATTTAGGTAAGCAAATCATTGCTAATTGTACCCAGTACAACTCTTGGTCGTAGATGAGAAAAACTATGTCTAATCTACTCTGATGTCTCTAGGCCCAAAACTTCTGACAGCCTAGTCAAGTAAAACCAATCTCTTCTGTCTTGTGATTACTAATAGTTGCACTGCAAATCTATTACTGATCACCTGCATTACCCACGTTGCTGTGGATACCAAGTATTCCAAGGATATCCAACAACAACATGAGTCCTGACAGTAGACAAGATCGGGCAAGACATCAAGATCACTTGATATTTGGTTGAGGAAAAGAATTATTTAATCTTGATGTACATCCAATATACATTCAAGAAGTTATTAATTTAATTAAAACATTCAGTTTTATTAAGTTTAGATTCATCTAGAACTTTTAGGATTAAATTGTTCTGGTATATGCAAATTTGTGGTCCAACCAGCATGTTTTCGAATGTCGTGTCGATCGATGCCAACCATTGGCATCGGTCGACGCAACCCAATTTAAATCGGTCTTCGATAACCGGTCAAACCAGATCGAATTAGCTTAACCGATTCAATCCAATTGAACCGGTTCGGTTTAATGGTCCATGTCGATCGTCACACAACTCTGTGTCGATCGACATTACCAAACCAGAACCAATTGGTTAATTGAAATTAACCGAGCGAGATAACCGGTTCAATCCAATTGAACCGATCTATCTAATCGCACTTCCTGTGTCGACCGACACACCCAGTGCTTCGATCGACACAGCAGGAATACGGGTACTCGATCTCAGATCGAAACCCTAAAATTATTTACAGATTTTCGCTTTGTGTCGACCGACACACGCTTTGTGTCGATCGACCCTTGCGACAAACCCTAAAATTTTATTGCGAGTTTTCGCTCTGTGTCGACCGACACACGCTTTGTTTCGATCGACACCCTGCTACAAACCCTAAAATTTTACGCATTATTTCGCGGCGTGTCGACCGACACACGCTTTGTGTCGATCGACACAGTGCGATATCAACAGTTCATCTATTTTCAACATGCATACAATCCGAGATTATCATAAGAAAAACGATTTTAACAGGCAATTTTCCAATTCAACAACAACAAGTTTCGAATTACTTGCATCAGATTCAATAGCTAAACCCTAACAACGCTCTGATACCACTGTTGGATCTCCTAGGATCTAGGGTTTGATATATTGAATTAAACCAACCTCGTTCTTACCTTTGAACTGGCAGCGTAATGAGAATGGTGAATGAGATCAGTCGAGCAACGCATATGCCTTGCCTCTACCAGATACACACGCACACAAGCTGGAAACGGGATGCTAGTGCCGGATCAACGGGAATCAACTGTTTCTGGTGTTTCTACTATTTCTGTCAAGAAAAGTGGACGGCTCACTGTTTAGGTCGAAACTCTCGAGTTTTATTCGACCTAAACATGCTTAACGGGCCAGACTTAATTAAGTCTTAATTCGGAAAGCCTTTCCGAAAACCCGAACTGTGTCGACCGACATACAAGCTGTGTCGATCGACACAACACCATTATATCGATTATAATGTGCATCCAATACACATTAATATGATCATTACCATAATGATCATTCCCATGTCGTAGCTTCCAGTTTGCTTAGGTGTGTGACCATATAGGATCATATAATACTGGCAGTAAGTATACAACTTACAGATTGCAAGAGGCTTCTAGCAAAACATTGCAACCGCCCAGTATTATACGAATGTCTGATCTCGACACACAACTATCTTCAGGAGTGAGTACAAGTGTGATTTCAGGACACTATCCCAACAACCCTCCCTTTTCAAGAAGTCTTGACCTCAAAACTTGATCATCTGCACATAGATAAGTCAAGTTATTCCAGTGAAGTGAATGAGGGTTTAGAAGATTACCCTGAGAATCATTTTGATTATGGTGGAGTTGTTGAGCATCCGGTGGTTCTTAGCAGTAATCCTCTTCTTTGGCTTGGTATGGCGTCTCCTTTGCTTATTTTGCTTCTGCTCTCCTTAAAACCTGAAATATATTCAACACTTTGGCAAAGAGACAAGTGCATTATGGGCTTCTTATCACATAAATAATGGTTTGAATCATTTTCCTTTGTGTCATCTTCCTGTGCTACTGATGTCTCACCCTCTTGCAAGCTTAACAAGTCCTTTAACATAGCTGTTGAGTCAATGGAAATGAAATGGATCAAAGAATGACTTACCATGTTAATAGATGTAGGGTGCTTGCTTTGGTGTGGTTGCTCTTCTTTGAATTCTCTTTTGGTTTTAGCATTCTTGGCTTCTGGTCCTATCTCATCATTTGACTCTAGGGACACGTGCATCATACTAGTAGATTGATAGTAAAGAATACTCATTTTAAGTTCAGAAGTAACCTCATGTTTGGTTGAAGCATGATATATTTGAAGCCTTTGATTTGCATGTGGCTTATTTGTGGAAAGATGGCTCGGTTTTGGCCTCTCTTTCAAGACTCCTTCTGCCTTTGGCTTCTTGATCTTTATCAGACATGTACCTAAGACAACTCTTAAGGGCAAGAGCAAGAGGATTATATCTGAGTTTGAGATTTTAAAAACAGGTTATGCAAGTTTGGAGCTGATCATTATGGCTTTGACTGGCTGTTTCAGAGTCTCCTCTCTCCTGGTGTGTGTACTACTAGAGGTTTCATGGTCTAGCCCATCATTGGTTGAAACTCCCTGATATTACCCATCTTGATTCCTTTGTATTGATGGTTCTGCCCGAAGCTTGACTTTCAGACCTATACCTTTCTCAAGTTCTTTTGGACAAGACAAATGCATTATCATATCCTTGGAATAAGTATGAACAATTTTAGTAAGATAACTACTCATCTTTTCTCGTTCATGTCTTGGTGCAACAGTCATGATGGTACATTGAATGTACTCTTGTCCTTCACTTGCTTGTGGATCATGACATTGGTGTTGCTCCACTTCTTCTTTGGCACCTAAAACTTCATGAACATTCTGGTCCAGAGACAAGTGCATGAGTCTTGAATTGGAAATTAAATTATCTGATTGCACAAAGCTATCATTTGTTTCAGTTACTTCTAATTTCAACTCTGATATTCTATCTTTAATCAGCTTCCTAGATGGACAATTTGTAGCACAATGCCCTCTCCTATGGCACCTATAACATGTTGGTTCTTAGGAATTTTCAAAGTTAGAACACTTACCTGGTGTTGGCATATTTAACAGCTTGAGTTAGGCATCAAAACTGGTTCCGGTTGCATTAGGTGAAACTTGGTGGTTTTGCTCCCGCTCTGGTTTCTTTGGGTGCAACATCTCCATGATCTTCTGCCATTGCTGATCCTGCTTTGCTTGAAGAGTCTTCTTAGCTTCTGGATAGCAAACAGACTTGGGCTTAGGAGCAGCTTGCGTTTTGGATGCAGTCTTCACTCTTTTGGTTGTGGTTTGAAGCTTCTCCACAAATTCCTTATGCATTATGGACTTGAGATCTCTCAATCTAGTATTGGCTTCTTATAGATGTTGGTGTGCTCTCCTTTAGCCACCATTCATAAGCTTTTTTCTGTGAAGGCTGAGACAGCTTGTACTAGCCTCCTTTCTTCTGGAATCTAGTTAGCTTGTATCCACTCCTCCATGTTGTTTTCACATTGCAAGTATGCTTTAGGTTTACAGCTTTTTTCCAGAAAACACTAGGAAAGATCTTCTTCTGTTGGTTGGCTGCCTTGTACTGGTTTGTTGGAGTGTAACTTTCCTTGTGCCAGTGAGCTTATGTTGAGCTGGTACATGATATGAAGTAACTCTATGATTGCTGAATGCACTCTTGCGCCTAGGTGGGTGGTACTCTCTATACATGTCTGCTTCTGAATTGTCACTTTCCTCACTGAGTTCCATACTAAGCTGACATCAAGATGAGGTTGTAATGTGCAGCTCCTTGTACTGCAGTTCTTGATGGTTGGAATATTGGGTTGAGAGTTCAGGAACACAACCTTCACCATCTGAATCATCTCCATACTCAGAGGCTTCATAGCCATCTCCAGGCCATGGGGGAGGTTCATAAAGGATAGAAGACACCTGATCTAGGAACCTTTCGGCTCTGATACCAGATGATACAAGTACGGATAGGTGATGGAGATTGATCAGTTGACTATGTAGCTCTCTCTGATGAATTCGGTTGATGGGATGGTGTGGATGAACAACTCACTTGTTCAATGGGCTGATTGACTCTCTCAATCTGCGGTTGAACAACTTATTTGAATCACACAGACAAGTTAATCCAAGGTTTTCTGATGAATAGATGAATCACACACTTATTCAAAAGAAGGGGAAGAAACTCTAGCAAAGAACACTCTTTGAAGATACTGAATAATACATTTTTATTGATTGAAAAGTACCTTACAAGTGAAGAATACAATGGCCTTTATAGGACTCATGACTAACGGTCATATTGACTTTGAACAAAAATAAATCTTCTAAATGAAGTATAAAGCTGTTGGATGATCTACTTTGAATGCGCTTGCATCTGAATAAGGAAGGTTGGTCCATGTGATTGATCCTTTGTGTTTTGGTGATTCTCAGGACGTCTTCTATTGCTTCTGGTTGATGGTTATTGCCAACTGGTTTCCAAATATTGGTTTAAGAATGTGCAAACCAATTGGTCTTCGTAGTTTCCATAAATAGCTCCGGTTGAGTTTGCTTATGTTCCAATGGGATCCACCTGATCCTGTGTGGACTGGTGCTTCTGAAGGGGTTGTAGAGTGCTTCTAGGAGTAGTAAGAAGTCTCCTGGTTTCCAAGTTCGAGTTTGGCAATATATGAACTCATGATCTTCCAAATAAGGTAAGCCTGGTATTCTTTGACTTTGACAGTGAATAACTTTCGATCCATTGCTTCTCTTGGTTTGTATCTAATTCTTAGTGGTCCTCTGATGAGTTAAGAATCCATAACAATTGAATTTATTAATTGGTTCCTCCTGGATTGGTCGGAGTGCTTCATTTTCTGCTTGTAGGTCTCCATCGGGTCTATTGGGAAGCTACCGGATTGAGTCTTCAGTATCTTCTTCATGTGAAGTGATTTTTGGATGATTCTTCTTCCTAGTGTGCTCTGTAGGAGTTGGGTATGAACTCCAGGTTATGGTTGAGCTTGTATTATTGGTGCTTTATCCCTTTTAGCTAAGCAAAGCTCACATGTCTCCTTAACTTTGACTGACGTAGTGGTTGAGTTAGTGGTTGAGTTAGTGAGTGCCTGGTCTGGTCTGGTTCTGATGACCTCATCAAATGGTTTCAACCTCCGCAGCAAAGTTGACTTGCTTCTTACCCATCAAAAGATTGTGCATAGAGTCCAACTTCTTATGCATCTTAAAAAGTTGAATTCCATCAATGCTTCATGCGAGCTGCTTCCTATCAAAGTCTGAATTCTTGGTATTGTTGCTAGTCAAAAGGTAATCAATTTGCTCACAATCTTTCTCAGGAGACCTTGTTTTGAAGTTCTCATTGCTTGAAGCATACAAAGCCATTTGGTACCTCCAGTCTACACCAGTAAAGAAGATGTTCATCAGCTGAACTTGTGAGAAGCCATGATGTGGGGAGTCACGTTGATATGCCCTTAAGTGCACCCAAGAAGACTTAAAAGGCTAAGTATCACCCTGTTTGAACTGGGTAATCTGGCTTCTCAGCTGATCCGATTTGCCATCATCATAGAATTTTCACATAAAGCCCCTCTTGGTACCATCCCAAGTAGTAAGAGTACTTGATGGTACCTGCTTCAACCAGTCAACAACCTCCCCAGTAAGAGAGTGTGGAAAAAGCTTACAGTGTAGGAAGTCAAAATTGAGTCTAGCATGCTTCATATTGGTGACAACATCCTAGAACCTCTCGATGTGGTCCATGGGGTCTTCATGAAAAAGTCCATGGAACATGTACTGTCATACAAGAGTGTAGTAGGATGTCTTCAGCTCAAAATCGTTCATCTCGATTGTAGAAGGTCTGATTGCAAATCCATTAGCGTATAATTCATATAGTCTGTTGTAATCAGCTAGAATTCTTCATGGTTGCACAACAACAACTAATGCAGCATTTTTGCGCAGCATCTTGCGCATTACCACCTCCCTGAAGCAATAATAACGTTTCTTGCAGCATCCAGCCTCTGTCCTTGGTCTTTGTAGACATGACCCTCACAATCAGAAAGAAGACCATCTTTACCCGCAATAGCAATCACGGCACCGTACATTTTTTCTTGTGTCTTTGCTTTCTGGTTCCTTCTCTCTATCCTAGAAAGCTCTTGATTCTCAATATTGAAAATCTACTTATCGGGGTTGCGTCTGGTGTGACAATTAGTCATACATTAAGTAGTCATAAGACGTAGCATTGTCGTAGTATATATATTGACTAATTTGCGACTATATGGGCGACAATTGAGTGACTAAAGACATAGTACAAATGCATTTTGAGAAATGTAGTCACCAAATATTCAATAAACTAGGTGACCAATAGCTGACTAATATATGAGTGTATAATATAGTCACAGTGGAGTCGTAAAAATTGGCGACAGGGTAATGACTAGTTCAACGATTATTCAGTGACTACTCGGAACATCCATATACAAATATGGTAATGATTCGGCCACTACTTGGTGACTATTATGTGACTGTGTATTATAGTCACAACATATTCATAATATATGGTGACTATTTAGCGGCTGTTTATTGACTAAATTATCGGGGATAGAACGATTAACCGAACATCCAAATATGATTATGATAAACATTTTTCCACTACTGATTGACTGTTAATGACTAATGTAATTACTATGCAATTTCGAATCGTGACATCCATATTATATTATGGTAATGATTGTGTCACTACTTGGTGACTATTATCTGACTCTCCAGTATAGTCACAACTTACTCATAATATATGATGACTACTTGCCGATGGTTTAGTGGCTAAAATAACAACTATGTAGCGACTAATCTCAAAATCCAGATACGATTATGGTAAATATTTTTGCAACTACTTTGTGTTTTGTGCGATTAATTGATAACTATTTAATGACTTTTATATCCGCAAAAAAAATCTGGTATCATTTCAATTTACTATTTGGTGATACCATAATTTCAATGGTGATAGGTCAAGATTTATCCCTATTCTACTGCAGGTGCACAGATGTGATTGTAGTACTATAAGGTATCGAATCCACAGAGACTCAGGCTCACACGATATACTATATGTTCTCAAACCAAGCTAAATTAATCAGGTTAAAAATCAGTAAATGATGCTAGTAAATAAAAGTGAGTTTTCAGGAAGAGAAAAGCGCTAGACTTAGGATGTTCTCAGGTGATCATGCAATGTCAGACAATTAACATGATTCAGATTAAGCACAGGTTCATGAACTAGAATTACTGATGTAAAATAACTCAACTCTCGCTGCAATTATTTTCTAAGCTTAGCAACCTAACTATTCAAATCTGTTTGTAATCTTAGAGTTCTAGACAAGCATTAAAGACGAGTTCTTTAGTTCACAATTCTCCTAAACCAAATCTCTTTGTATCTAGTCAAATTGCTCACACTAAGTTCTATCAAATTATAATTCACACTCTCGTGCCAAATTACTAATCTAAGATCTAAACTCTAGGTGATCAATCCAGAATTCAATATTAATCTCAACTTAGGTAATGAACAAACAATTTTAGAATCCTAGTTAATCAATTATCTAACAAAGCATAAAAACCCTATGAGAAATCCTAAATCTAACAAGGATTACTACTCTGACATGATGCTGAATAACAAAACATATATGAATAGAAATCAAGACTAAATAGATAAATAAGGGGGTTCAAAATCTTCTCTCAAAGGTTACAAGTAGCAAGATCAGCCCCAAGCAAGAACAAAGCAAAAACAAAAGCTAAGATAATTTTCTCTCGGAAACCTAACTAAATATCACTAAACACGTTCTGGGGCTAGATTAGAATTATGAAAATTTCTGGGGCAACTTTGCAATTCTTTAAAATATGTCTTAAACCGGCGCATGAGTCTCTGTCGACCTCAGTGTCGACCGACACTAAGGTGAGTGTCGGTCGACATCACCTTGTGGTCGAGACTCTCACTTCAGCTTGTTCCACATGTTGGGAATGTCCTGAAATCTATTGTACTTACTCTAAGTGAAAGTCGTATTGTCGAGATAAGACAATCATATAAAACTAGGTAGTCATAATGCTTTGCTAGAGGCCACTTATGATCAATGGGTTGAGAACTCATTGCTAGTGTTAAATGATCCTGCAGGGTCACACACCTAAGCAAATTGGACATTGTATGTGAGGTCGATAATTAATGTAATGATCGGGTGAATGCATATTTGATATGCATTCAATACCAACTTTTCTGGGCAACGTCGATCGATGCACTAAGTGTGTCGGTCGACATAGATCGGCCGTGTCGATCGACACATAGAGTGTGTCGGTCGACACAACTCGCGGATTAGCAGATTAATTCGGTTTAATCATTAGTTAATCCCGTTGCGGTTTAAGTCGACATATATAAGATATATGGTCGACCTAAACTCGGGCCTAACCTAATTTACAGCCACCAGAAACAAAAAAGAAACCTCTCTGGAGATCAGATCTCTTATAGGCACTAGCATCCCTGCTGTTCAGTTCTGTGTGCGTGTGGATACCAGTAGAGGCGCAGCATTTGAGGCGCTCTAGATCTCGATTATTTGCAAATAACTTCCGCTGCTAAATCACCAGGTAATCTTCATATCTGATAGACTCAATTACATAAACCTTAGATCCTAGGCTCGGAATTTAGACTAGGGTTGCTAATCCTGATTAGAACTGCTAGAAATTCCTTCAGTGGTATCAGAGCTTTAGGGTTCCATTGAATCTGTGGCATGTTGATTAGATTAGTTGAATCAGGATCTCTGTATAGTTGATACAAGCATGCTGAAATTCGTTTTTGATTAAAATCTAGTTTTAGGGTTTTAACTTGAAAAACGATTAGGGCTTATCGCACTGTGTCGATCGACACCAATCCGGTATCGGTCGACACAGAAGGATAACCCGAATAAAACAATTCGCCTGGTGTCGATCGACACAAGTTTTGCGTCTGTCGACACAAGCCTCGCGAGATTGGAGAATCGGTTCAATTGGATTGGACCGGTTATCGAGCTTGGTTAAATGGATTAATTGCGATTGTTTTGATTAGGTTGGTATCGACCGATGCTAGTGTAGCATCGATCGACACTGACCGGTATTCAAAACCGGATCAATTGAATTGATCGGTTATCGCGGATTGCTTTTGGTTATTCTGTATCGATCGACACTATAGTAGTGTCGGTCGACACCAGATTCGATTATTAAGTTAAGGAACTTGAAATCACAGAACCAAAGCAAGACATATCAGTTAATTATAAGAATTAAAACATAGTAAAACTGAACATTTTAAAAAGGTTTCGTTCCTCAACCAAATATCAAGTGATACTTGATGTCTTTCCAATCTTGTCAACTGTCAAGACTCGTTTCATTGAGTGATAGGCTTGCAGTGCAAGGTATCCACAATTACATGAGTAAGGCAGGAAGTAATCGTGTTGATGGGCTTGCAGTGCAAGGCGTCCACAATTACATGACTGAAGAGATTGGTTAACTTGACTGGGCCATCAAAATCGTTTTGGGCTCAGAGACATCAGGTGGATGAGACATAAGATGTCGATCCACAACCAAGAGTTATATTGGATATAACTAGCAAAGTTGTTGCTTACCTAGATAGCTAAATTTGGGTGATAGCCAGTGGCTCACTCAAGTTTAGTGAAGTATGGGTCTTGGATCATTATATTCATCTGAGGAAACATTGTTTGAATATAATGCGAGTTTTCTTAAAAGTTAAGACTTCTCATTTCTTGAACATCATAACTAAACCTTTTCCTTTCTTTGTTCTCAGCTATGACTAACACTCATAACAATTTTTCCTCCCTGCGATCCATCCTTGAGAAGGACAAGTTAAATGGATCGAATTTTCTCGAATGGTATCGGAACTTGAGAATTGTTCTCAAGCAGAAGAAAAGGGACTATGTCCTGGAAACAGTTCTCCCTGAAAAACCGAGATCCAATGCTCCGCATGCAGAAAGGAGTGCTTGGGATAAGCATTCCAATGATGTGGTCGATGTGAATTATCTCATGTTGGCTACCATGAACTCGGATTTGCAGAAGCAATACGAGAACGTGGAGTCGCCCGTGGAGATGATCACTAGCCTGAAAAGTATGTTTCAGGAGCAAGCAAGAACCGAGAGATACCAGGCGGTTAAATCTCTCATTGAATGCAAGCTACCAAAGGACAGTCCAGTTAGTCCTCATTTCATAAAGATGATGGGTTATATTGATAACCTGGGGAAGATGGATTGTCCCATTAGCCAAGAGTTGGCTACTGACAACATCCTGCAGTCACTGCCGTCAAGCTATGATCAGTTTATTATGAACTATAACATGAACAACTTGACGAAGACGTTGACTGAGCTGCATGGGATGCTCAAAACAGCTGAGCCTAATATCAAGAAGGGCACTCCGAATGTACTTATGGTACAAGGAGGTAAGAAGTTTAAGAAAGTTAGCAAAGGTAAGGGAAAGGGCAAGGCAGTCCAGGTTGAGAACCTGGACACACCTGCGCCAGCCCCCAAGCCCAAGTCTAGCCCATCTGTGACTGATAAGTGCCATTACTGTAAAGAGCTTGGACATTGGAAGAGAAATTGCGACAAATTCTTGGAAGAGAAGAAGCAGAAGAAGACTTTCGAGACTTCGTCTTCAGGTATTTATGTTATATAAGTAAATGTTACTACTTCTGGTTCTACTTCTTGGGTATTGGATACCGGCTGTGGTGCTCATATTTGTACAAATATGCAGGGCCTAAGCAACAGTAGGACATTGGAAAGGGGACAAGTGGACCTGCGCGTGGGGAATGGAGCAAGAGTTGCTGCATTAGCCGTAGGAACATATAACTTGTCTTTACCTTCTGGTTTGGTTTTAAAACTTAATAATTGCTACTATGTACCTGCTATAAGCAGAAATATTATTTCTATTCCTATTTTGGATGTTGAAGGATATCAGTTTTCAATTAAGAATAAGTGTTGTTCTTTTGATTACAATGATATGTTTTATGGTAGCAGCCCATTAGAGAATGGGTTTTATGTCTTAAACCAAACCACACAAATCTATAACATTAACACCAAGAGATTCAAATCAAATGACACGAATCAGACTTTTCTTTGGCATTGTCGTTTGGGCCACTTAAACGAGAAACGGATCCAAAAGCTCCATAGTGATGGGCTTCTGGGCTCATTTGATTATGAATCATGTGAGAAATGTGAATCTTGTCTACTAGGCAAAATGACTAAGGCCCCTTTCAACAAATCGAATGAAAGGGCCAGTGACCGATTGGGCCTTATACATACAGATGTGTGCGCCCCAATGAGCACAAGTGCCAGAGGAAATTTTCGATACTTCATTACCTTCACTGATGATTTCAGCAGGTATGGCTATGTCTATTTAATGAGACACAAGTCGGAATCTTTTGAAAGGTTCAAAGAATTCCAAAATGAAGTACAGAATCAACTTGGCAAAAGTATTAAGGCTCTTCGATCAGATCGTGGAGGAGAATACTTAAGCCAAGAATTCAGTGATCATTTGAGAGATTGTGGAATTGTTTCACAACTCACTCCTCCTGGAACACCACAATGGAATGGGGTGTCCGAGAAGACGAATCGAACTTTATTAGATATGGTTCGATCAATGATGAGTCTCTCAACTCTTCCATTATCCTTTTGGGGATACGCTCTAGAAACGTCTGCGTTTACACTTAATAGGGTTCCGTCAAAGTCAGTTGCAAAGACACCACATGAGATGTGGACTGGAAATGTTCCGAATTTGTCTTTCCTGAAGATTTGGGGTTGTGAAGCTTATGTTAAGCGATTAATTACAGATAAGCTCGAACCCAAATCTGATAAGTGCTACTTCGTTGGTTATCCTAAGGAAACCAAGGCATACTACTTTTACAACCAATCCGAGAACAAAGTGTTTGTTGCTCGGAACTGTGTTTTTCTTGAGAGAGAATTTCTTTCCAAGAGAAACAGTGGGAGTAAAGTACAACTCGAAGAAGTTCGAGAGCCGCAGGAAACCGCCCAGCCCATTGTGGAGGAGCAACAGTTGGATCTACAAAGAGTTGTAGACCCAACGCCTGTGGAGCCTGAAATTCGCAGATCCGAAAGGATCCGTCACGAACCCGAGAGATATGGATTTCTCGTAACCAACTGTCATGATTTATTGATCATTGACAGTGACGAACCCGCGAATTACGAAGAAGTGATGATGAGCCCTGACTCCGAAAAGTGGCTAAAAGCGGCTGAATCCGAAATGGGATCCATGTCACAAAACCATGTATGGACTTTTGTTGATTTACCCGATGGTGCAAGACCCATTGAGTGTAAATGGATTTTCAAGAAGAAAATTGATGTGGATGGAAATATTCAGATATATAAAGCAAGGCTGGTGGCAAAAGGTTTCAAACAAATTCATGGTATTGACTATGAAGAAACCTATTCACCTGTGGCCATGCTTAAATCCATTCGGATTCTCCTAGCAACAGATGCTCATTATGATTATGAGATCTGGCAGATGGACGTGAAAACAGCTTTCCTTAATGGAATTCTGGAAGAGGATGTGTACATGACACAGCCCGAAGGTTTCATCAATCCTAATGCTGCTAGGAAAGTATGCAAGCTTCATCGATCCATTTATGGATTGAAGCAAGCATCTCGGAGTTGGAATCTTCGTTTTGATGAAGCAGTCAAAAAGTTTGACTTCATCAGAAGCGAAGAAGAACCATGTGTTTACAAGAAGACTAGTGGGAGCGCAGTTGCATTTCTCGTGTTGTATGTAGATGACATACTTCTTCTCGGAAATGGCATTCCGTTGTTACAGTCTGTTAAGGCTTGGCTCGGAAGTTGTTTTTCAATGAAAGACATGGGAGAAGCCGCGTATATTCTTGGAATAAGAATCTATAGAGATAGATTGAACAAGTTAATTGGACTGTGTCAACACACTTATATCGATAAAGTCTTACACAGGTTCAGAATGCAAGATTCCAAGAAGGGCTTCATACCAATGTCTCATGGCATAAGTCTCAGCGAGAAGCAGTGTCCCGAGACACCTGCTGAGCGAGAACGCATGAGTCGGATTCCCTATGCCTCGGCGTTGGGATCCATCATGTATGCCATGCTCTGTACTCGTCCAGATGTTGCTTGTGCTTTAAGCATGACGAGTAGATACCAATCGGATCCAGGTGAAAGTCACTGGATAGCAATCAAGAATATTCTGAAGTATTTGAGAAATACTAAGGATAAATTCTTGGTGTACGGAGGAAGTGATGAGCTGGTAGTAAGTGGTTATACAGACGCAAGTTTTCAGACAGACAAAGATGATTTCCGATCACAATCTTTTTACATCTTCTGCCTGAATGGCGGTGCAGTCAGCTGGAAGAGTTCCAAGCAGGACACTGTAGCAGATTCCACAACTAAAGCTGAGTACCTCGCTGCTTCTGAAGCGGCAAAGGAGGCTGTTTGGATCAAGAAGTTCATTACTGAACTTAGTGTGATTCCTAGCATTTCTGAGCCAGTGGCTTTGTATTGTGACAACAATGAAGCCATTGCGCAAGCAAAGGAACCTAGATCACACCAGAAATCCAAACACATAGAAAGGAGATATCACCTTATCCGTGATATTGTGAATAGATGAGATGTGAAGATCAACAGAGTCCCGACGGATGAGAATGTTGCTGATCCACTGACCAAGCCACTCCCAAGGCATAAGCATGAGTTTCACACTGCTGCTGTAGGCATAAGATTTCTTAAGATATGATCTTGTTTTCAGTGGGAGTTATATTTGGTGTTTAGTTATAATATGATGTTCGTAAAACATAATTTTGGTTATGTTATTTTAATGAAATTGTTTCAGTATTATTTAATTGTGTTATTAAATAATAATTGTCCCAAAAGTAATTTATGACATTTTATAGGTCATCAAGTATGTGACTTGATCATGAAACCCTATAAGTAATAAATGACATAAATTAAAGATGGTCCCTGGTCGAGGTTGTTGAAATGGGACGTTGACAACCACGTGAGACTAGTATGTGAGGTGACTGATGACTATGTTTCATGGAGTCATTAATAAGTATATTAAAGTCAGTCACATAGATATGTGTTAGTGAACACATGATCGGACTTGACCCACTAATGAGAACTCTACAAGATGTTATATGAGTGTCATAAGAGATTCTCATTACGACTATAGAGTATAGTCCTTAGACCTGAGTTCATCATGATTTCTTTCATATGGATTGGTCCGCCTTGACTTTGTCAAACGTCAGCCGTAACTGGTGATTATAAAGACACTGATCAGGCGTATCATGAAGTATGAAAGGGACATGGATGGAACAAGATGGGATTTGTACCTCCTATATAACATGAGTTAAATATCTCTGGGCCTATCGAAGATTTGATACTGGAAATGCGTGGCCGCGCTCAAACGAGGTAATTGTCAGTCGTTTGGTTTTAATCAGTACAAATCGGGATTCGATAAACGTGATCTAGCTTAATAAGGATGACACAGTTCTTGCCTTATGCTAGATTGAGATATAGCTACAAAGGGATTAAAGGGAATAGATGATTCCAGTACAAGTGTGAGATTGTTGGGAATGTCCTGAAATCTATTGTACTTACTCTAAGTGAAAGTCGTATTGTCGAGATAAGACAATCATATAAAACTAGGTAGTCATAATGCTTTGCTAGAGGCCAGTTATGATCAATGGGTTGAGAACTCATTGCTAGTGTTATATGATCCTGCAGGGTCACACACCTAAGCAAACTGGACATTGTATGTGAGGTCGATCATTAATGTAATGATCGGGTGAATGCATATTTGATATGCATCCAATACCAACTTTTCTGGGCAACGTCGAGCGACGCACTAAGTGTGTCGGTCGACACAGATCGGCCGTGTCGATCGACACATAGAGTGTGTCGGTCAACACAACTCGCGGATTAGCAGATTAATTCGGTTTAATCATTAGTTAATCCCGTTGCGGTTTAAGTCGACATATATAAGATATATGTAAAGGATTGTTTAGTGTTTATCCTGGTTTAATTCAGTCAGATTAAACCATACTAAACATATTGGATCTAGGTTCTCATGCAGAATCATAAAGGGATCTCAGTAAATACCTTGTTTATGCAGCGGATTAGAGAGGTATTGTCAGAGATCAGCAGAACCGCCAAGGGGCAGCTCCTCCAGAGGTTCACACACGCACACTTCAGGAAGATGGCTGCTAGACCAGAGAGGGAGGAGGCGCAGAGAGAGTTAGGAGAGAGAGCAGCTAGGTTAGTTTTTATTTATAAAAACTTTTGTCCAGCCCTCTTGGGCTTTTGGGCCCAAGTCCCAGTCTAATTAAATCCCTTAGATTTAACCAGGCCCTTTAATCTCTCTAAGTATAGTAAATGCCTGGCACTTTTACTGTACTTCTGCTGAACCATTCCCTTATAGTTTCCTTTTAGCTTAGTGATAGGTCGAGTTTTAATCCCTATTCTAAACTGCAAGTGCACAGTATAGTCAATGTAGTATATAGGGTTATCGAATCCACAGGGACACTTGGTCTCAAGAGAATCAAACCGTAGGAATTAATACTAGAAATAAGCAAGTAGTGATTGTAATGAATTGCGGTGCAAGAAAGTAAACAGTAGCAGGAAATCGGTTTGTAAACAATAAACTAAAAGCGTCAAGCCTAGGGTATTCTCAGGAAATCAGACAAGCAGACAAGTTAATCAGTCAGGATCAAATTAAACTCAGTTCTAGAACTCAAATCACGAAAATAGAATTAACCAAATCTCTTTGCGAAAACTCTCTAAGTCTAAGTGCAGTAATCCAAATCTCTTTGCAATTACTAACAAATTAAACTAGCATTAAGTTCAAGTTCGATATGTTCACAATTAAACTAAACCAAATCTCTTTGCGAATAATTCAATTGCTCAACCTAAATAGTTCAGATTCCTAAACCCCACTCTCGTGACGTATTTAGTAACCTAGGATCTAGATTCTAATTGATCAGGTTAGAACTAGCTTTAAGCACAATTTAGTTTGAAGAACATTCTAATCATATGAATCCTAACTGAATTAAACAAGTCTAGCAAGTCATCAAACCCTAATGAGAAACCCTAAACTCAACTATGGATCTACTCAGACATGATTGATGAAAACATAATCATAGAATAAATAGATTGCATATAAGAAATTAAAATATCAAAGGGGTTCGAAATCTTCTCCAAAATAAATCAATACAAGGAAAATAGATCAGCCCCAAAAGCTCTAAAAATCTCTTAGCTCTCAGTATCAAAGCGTATCTAAATTAAACACCAAAAACTAGTATATATAGGCATAATCTCGGCTGGGGCTTCTGTGTAAATACTGAAAGTATCTTGGGCTTCTTTGCAAATCTTCAATACTTGTTACGCCGACGCGTACGGCCCATCTCGCGACTGCATCGACCGATGCACAATGCATGTCGATCGATGCAACATCAAATAATCGAACAGTGAATAAAGCTCTCGGCCAAAACGTCCCAAAGTGCCCAAAATGCTCCAAATATCTCCAATTAGCTCCAAACCTGATTTAACCTGTAAAAGACTCTAAACTAATACAAAAGACTCTAAAAACACAACTATATCATGGTATAAAGTGGGTAAAAACCATGATATATCAACTCCCCCACACTTAGCCTTTGCTTGCCCTCAAGCAAAACAGAGAACTAAAATGCAGTGAAGAGGTTTGAAAACTCTTCAGAAACTCATTTTGTCATAGAAGCACCAGCATTCAGATTCCCCTTAGTAATCCACATGAAAAAATCAATCTACAGACATCAAGACCAACATGTACTTCCCCCACACTTAGCAACTGTCCTAAGTAAACGCCACAATCACATTCAAGCATTCAAATTCACCCTACTGACTTCTGCAAGTATTTAAGTGCGGTCTCACCTAAGGAGTATCGATCTAAAGGCACATGGATTCTTACCTAGCCAGCTCTAGACCACCATACTATCTTTCTCTAGTCCCTTTCTTCTCTTTCCCTTCTTTAACAACTGATTTTTCCCCACTGGGTATCATTTTATTTTTTTTATCAGTGTTCTTCCCGTTATGGGGTGTACTTTGGACACATTCCATGGATCACATGAGAGATAATAGTGTTTGCTACTATTCCCATGACCACTTCGGAGTTACTAACTCATCCTCAGTTTATTATTTTTTTTTTTACTTTACAGAAGGGGAGAAGGGGACCAAATAGGACAGGTTTACAGGCTGTGTCAGAACTAACAGGGAATCCGACATAAAGTATACCAAGCCCTTAGGTGAGAAAAATTAAAGTCAGTATTAAGGTGAAGTCAGTGAAGGATCCTCTGATACCTGAAGTGATATGGGTGTCCTCAGTAGGCTGATCTGTGATGGGGTTTTCTAATAGTCATAGATAGATCTGCAGCCTCATCCCAATGGTCACTTAAGTTCCTGCAAATGCTGCTAATCTCCTCCAAAAATCATTGTTTCCTACTTAAACCAATTTTGACTCGAAAAACAAATTTTGAAAAATTTAACTGGCTCTAAGAAAACAAAAGAAACTAATTAGTAGAACCTCCCCCACACTTAAGACACACTGTCCCCAGTAGTGTCAAGCAAGGGATTGGTTAAAAGAAAGAAAATAAAAAATAGATTGAATGGTTAGTTCTCTCGGGTTTTACCTCTGTCGCAGTCAGGCATCGATCGTTGCACTAGGTGCACCGACCGTTGCTGTGCGATTTCTGTTGTAACGATCGACACAAATGTGTGTCGATCGACGCAATGCGATTTTCACGAACCCTGCAATCAAAAACTCACCAAACAGAAACAAAAACGTAAAATCTAGAAAAAATACTAAAATCAAAATGCAAAAACGAAAACAGTGGGTTGCCTCCCACTCAGCGCTTGTTTAAGGTCATTAGCTTGACCGGACGCACAAGATCTTTCAGGCACTTAGAGATCCTGACAGAGACTTTTTCTGTCTCTGTTCAAGTCTCCTCATCCATGGTGGAGTGTAGGCTGTTGCTGAATGCTTCAGTCCAAGAAAAGCAGGTGTAGATTGTGCTCCTGGATCTAGTATCACAGGCCCATCTGGCTGCTCATCTTCTGCTTCCAGGATCGTGAAGGTCTGCCCATCTATCAGTGGTTTCCGCAGCTTCTCCATGTCATATCGCAGCTTCTCATCTCCCAGGTGGAGGTCTATTAGACTTTGTCTGACATCAATCACAGCTCCTGCTGTAGCCAAGAATGGTCTTCCAAGTAGCAGTGCTTCATCCGGATCGCAATCATATTTCAGCACAAGGAAGTCTGTTGGAACCAAGTAGTTTCCAACTCTCACTGGTATGTCTTCTAAAACTCCTTCTGGAACTCGTATAGACTGATCAGCTAGGATAAGACGGGTTCTAGTAGGAGAAAAATTCAGCACCCCCAGCTTCTCTGCCACAGAATAAGGCATCATACTTCCAGCAGCTCCTAAATCACAAAGAGAGCGTCTAAAGCTATTCTCGAAGATGGAGCAATCAAGTATAAAAACTCCAGGGTCAGGTAACTTCTTTGGGATCTTGTTCAGAAGCACTTCACTAATGTGTTGGGGAACTACAATCACCCATTCTTTCAGGTCATCATCCAATGGTAGCATCTTGTTCAAATACCTCTGCACACAGGGATGATAAGGTGGATCATCAGGCGGTGGAATTTCTTCCAAGTCTTCACCACTCTCCTCCAGTTTCTTCAGCTCCTCAATCTCCTGTTTAATTACCTCAGATACCTTGGGATATTGCCTAATGGCTTGTGCATAAATCTCCTCCTGAGTGATTTCAGATACATCAGGGAATAGGCGGGCCAGTTCTGCATCAGTCTCATAATCATCCGGCAACACTGTCTGTTCACGTCCTGCATCGACCGACACAAGGTGTGTGTCGATCGTTGCAATGCGATCGTCGCGGATTCCACCCGTGAGTTTTTCACTCAATTCCGAAAATTCTGCTTCATCTACCAACTCAGCTGTGCTTAGTTCAAACTTCTCACCCAGATGAGATCCATCATTAACGAGTACAGACCAGGCTTTAATATGAGTATCTGCAGGTCCTTTTCCTTTTATAGTACCTGAAATCTGATTAACCTGAGTGTCCAGTTGCTTCATGTGAGTGTTCATAGACTCAATCTTCCCATTGAGATCTCCATACATAGCATCAATCTTCTTGTTGCAGTCCACAGAAGTCTTGATTTGGCTCTCCAGCAACTGTTCCATCATTGTCTCCATCTTAGTCTCGAAAGCAGTAAGTGTAGGAGGTGTTTGATAAGATGAAGACCCGTAGGTCCTTTGAGCATTCTGTCCATAAGGCTTCTGAAAGTTGCTGTTCTGTCCATAGCCTGAAGAGTTCTGATTGCCCGTGTAGGCAGTTTTCTGTCCTCCACCGGAAAATCTGTTCCCAGATTGATATCCAAATCTGTTTCCTTGGAAACCAGATCCTCCGATGTAATTCACATCCTCTTCCTGAGTGTCCTCCTCAGTCTGAATCACTTCTACTTCTTGAGCAAAGTGGACAGCTTTCTTCTCTCCTAGAAGAGTGCAGATTTTATCCATTCTGGACCTCAATTCAGCCATCTCTGAGTTATCAATACTTCCACCAGATTTCTTCCTCCTATCATCCATAGTCTTGCAGCTGTTGCTGCTAATCAAGTTCTCGATCAACTGCTTAGCCTGTGTAGGAGTCCTGGTGTTGAAGTTGGCATTGCTAGAGTTATCCAGCGCCTGCTGATACAGAAGATCTATTCCTCTGAAGAAAATACCTATCAGCTGAACTTCAGTGAATCCATGGTGCGGACAGTCACGCTGATACTGCTTAAATCTCATCCAGGCAGTCTTTAAAGGCTCCACAACTCCTTGGGAGAAAGTAAGTATGTCCTGTCTAGATTGGTCTGAACGCGCATTGTCATAGAAATGACGCAGGAACTCACTCTTTAAGGCTGCCCAAGTAGTATACTGACCAGGTGCCAGTTGTCTCAGCCATGCACTAGCGTCTCCAGCAAGACTGTGCGGAAATAGCTTAAGGAACAGATAGTCCTGGCAAACTCCATCGTATTTCATACCAGTAACTATGTCCTCAAACTTGTCTATGTGATCCATAGGCTGCTCTGATTGAAGACCATGAAAAGCAATCTGCCTCATCAGTTGGTAGTAGATAGTCTTTACCTCAAAGTCGTTCCTCTCAAAGGCAGGAAGCACTAAAGCTGCTCGGTTCGCATGAAACTCGTCAGGTCTGTTGTAATCAGCTAATGTCCTTTCACGGACAACCATCTGGCCCAGTGGCTCAGCTTCATCAGGGATCACTCGTCCCTCAGCATCAATCCTATGCCCAGCAGCATTGTAAGGATTGTTCTCTGGATCCCTCAGGGTTCCATCAGCATCTGGTATCAAGATCAAGCGTTCTCGTACCATTCTCTCTCTCTTTTCTCTTCTGATTGTCCTTTCTAGACGTCCAAGTTCCTCTAGATTGAGATTAACCAAGCTCGAGTTCGGATTACTTCTAGTGTTCTGCGTTGGCATAAACTGTCTGTAATCGTCCAGCAACGATCGATGCTATCAGTGCAACGATCGGTTCAATCTCAGAATCGCCTAGTGTCGATCGACGCAAGATGTGCAACGGTCGACGCAAGGCGATTTCGGTACCTGCGACAGAAAGAATCAGAGAAAAGAATCAGTAAAATCAAAATAAAACAAAAACGAAAAACAAAAACAAAAATGAAAAATTTCTAGTAAAACCCTAAGTTCGGTCCTATCGAAGACTCAAAGAGTCCCCGGCAACGGCGCCAAAAACTTGATAGGTCGAGTTTTAATCCCTATTCTAAACTGCAAGTGCACAGTATAGTCAATGTAGTATATAGGGTTATCGAATCCATAGGGACACTTGGTCTCAAGAGAATCAAACCGTAGGAATTAATACTAGAAATAAGCAAGTAGTGATTGTAATGAATTGCGGTGCAAGAAAGTAAACAGTAGCAGGAAATCGGTTTGTAAACAATAAACTAAAAGCGTCAAGCCTAGGGTATTCTCAGGAAATCAGACAAGCAGACAAGTTAATCAGTCAGGATCAAATTAAACTCAGTTCTAGAACTCAAATCACGAAAATAGAATTAACCAAATCTCTTTGCGAAAACTCTCTAAGTCTAAGTGCAGTAATCCAAATCTCTTTGCAATTACTAACAAATTAAACTAGCATTAAGTTCAAGTTCGATATGTTCACAATTAAACTAAACCAAATCTCTTTGCGAATAATTCAATTGCTCAACCTAAATAGTTCAGATTCCTAAACCCCACTCTCGTGACGTATTTAGTAACCTAGGATCTAGATTCTAATTGATCAGGTTAGAACTAGCTTTAAGCACAATTTAGTTTGAAGAACATTCTAATCATATGAATCCTAACTGAATTAAACAAGTCTAGCAAGTCATCAAACCCTAATGAGAAACCCTAAACTCAACTATGGATCTACTCAGACATGATTGATGAAAACATAATCATAGAATAAATAGATTGCATATAAGAAATTAAAATATCAAAGGGGTTCGAAATCTTCTCCAAAATAAATCAATACAAGGAAAATAGATCAGCCCCAAAAGCTCTAAAAATCTCTTAGCTCTCAGTATCAAAGTGTATCTAAATTAAACACCAAAAACTAGTATATATAGGCATAATCTCGGCTGGGGATTCTGTGTAAATACTGAAAGTATCTTGGGCTTCTTTGCAAATCTTCAATACTTGTTACGCCGACGCGTACGGCCCATCTCGCGACTGCATCGACCGATGCACAATGCATGTCGATCGATGCAACATCAAATAATCGAACAGTGAATAAAGCTCTCGGCCAAAACGTCCCAAAGTGCCCAAAATGCTCCAAATATCTCCAATTAGCTCCAAACCTGATTTAACCTGTAAAAGACTCTAAACTAATACAAAAGACTCTAAAAACACAACTATATCATGGTATAAAGTGGGTAAAAACCATGATATATCACTTAGGCGTGTGACCCATATGGGATCATATAATAAAGGCAATAAATCCAAGACTTATAGATCATGAGCGGACTCTAGCAAGCCATCATGACCCCCAGTATTATATGACTTATGTCTGATCATTGATATACTCTTACTTTCTAGAGACAGTACAGAGATTACTGGACATAATTCCAACAATCTCCCACTTGTACTGGAATCTCTGTATTCATAATCCTTTTGTCTCAATATCTCGATTAGTCATAAGGCAAGATGAGTGTCATCCTTATAAAGCCTAATCATGTTCATCGGACTCTGATTTTACACTGACAATCCAAACGACTCGGGACAGTCCATTTGAGCATGGCCATGCATTTTCCAGTATTCAAATCTCCGATTGGCCTAGAGATATTCACTCCATTTATATTGGAGGGACAAATCCCGTCTTGTTCCATCACTGTAAACTACTCACTTCATAATACACCCAAACAAGGTCCTTATAACTGTCGCTTAACGACAGCGTTAGACAATGATCAAAGTGCATCAGTTCATGTGCAGTCACATGCATGCGAACTCAGGTCTAAGTACTATACTCTATAGTCGTAGTGAGAATCTCTTATGACACAGATATAAATATCCTGAAGAGTTCTTATAAGCGGGTCATGTCCGGTCGTATGTACCCCAACATACACCTATGTACTGACTTTGATGCCGTGCATCTATGACACCATGAAACTTGGTCATAAGTCACATACCAATCTAGTCTCACGCGGTTGTTGGTGTTCCAATTTCAACAACCTTCGACTAGGGACAGGATGATATAAGCCATCTATCAAATATAGGCTCTCATGATCAAGCCAAATGACTTCGATGACTCAAGATCAAGTCACTTACTTCGATGACCTATAAAATGGTTTATATCATTTTGGAACGATTATTTCATCACAGTTAAAATAATCTTGAAATAATAATTTCATTAAACAAAAAATGTTTTACAAGAACATATCAATAACTAAATAAAGCCCTCAAACTCCCACTCAAATTTAGATTACATTTCAATGTCTCTAATGCCTACAGCTTCAGTCAAGTACTCGAGCTTAGGCCTTGGGAGTGGCTTTGTCAACGGATCAGCGACATTATCATATGTCGGAACTCGGCTGATCTTGACTTCCTTTCTATCAATGATATCACGTATCAAGTGAAATCTTCTTTGTATATGCTTGGATTTCTGGTGTGATCTTGGTTCCTTTGCCTGAGCTATAGCACCATTATTATCACAGAACAGTGCCAGAGGCTCAGCTGCATTCGGTATCACACCTAGTTCAATAATGAACTTTCGTATCCAAACAGCTTCCTTCGCTGCTTCTGAGGCGGCGACATATTCAGCTTCTGTAGTGGAATCAGCAACGGTGTCTTGCTTGGAGCTTCTCCAACTAATCGCACCGCCATTCAGACAAAAGATATAACCGGACTGTGACCGGAAATCATCTTTGTCTGTCTGGAAACTTGCGTCCGTGAATCCACTGACTTCAAGCACATCACTTCCACCGTACACCAAGAACTTATCCTTAGTATGTCTCAGATACTTCAGGATATTCTTGACGGCAATCCAGTGGCTTTCACCTGGATTTGACTGGTATCTACTCGTCATGCTCAATGCATAAGCAACATCAGGAAGAGTACAGATCATGGCATACATGATAGATCCTATTGCAGATGCATAAGGAATATTCTTCATGCGCTCAAGCTCAGCAGCCGTCGTAGGGCTCTGCTTCTTGCTTAGCGTTGTGCCATGTACCATTGGCGTGAAGCCCTTCTTGGAACCTGCCATGCTGAATCTATGCAGGACTTTGTCAATGTATGAATCTTGACACAAGCCTATCAGCCTTTTAGATCTATCCCGGTAGATCCGGATTCCAAGAACGTATGCGGCTTCACCCATGTCTTTCATGGAAAAACAACTTCCAAGCCAGTCCTTTACCGACCGCAGCATTGGTACGTCGTTTCCGAGAAGCAGTATGTCATCGACATACAGAATAAGAAATACTATCTTGCTCCCACTAGTCTTCTTATACACGCATTGTTCTTCTTCGTTTCTGATGAAGTCAAATTGCTTGATCGCTTCATCAAAACAAAGATTCCAGCTCCTCGATGCTTGCTTCAATCCATAAATGGATTTATGAAGCTTGCATACTTTCCCAGCATTCTTTGGATCTATGTAACCGTCAGGTTGTGTCATATACACATCCTCTTCCAGAATTCCATTCAGGAAGGCGGTTTTCAAGTCCATCTGCCAAATTTCATAATCATGAAAAGCTGCAGTTGCTAGTAGAATCCGAATAGATTTCATCATAGCCACTGGGGAATAGGTTTCATCATAATCCACACCGTGAACTTGCCTGAAACCTTTTGCCACCAACCTGGCTTTATAAATCTGGACATTTCCATCCACGTCGATCTTCTTCTTGAAGATCCATTTACACTCGATGGCTTTTACACCAGCGGGTAAGTCAACCAATGAAAACACTTGGTTGACCGACATGGAGTCCATTTCGGAATCAGTGGCCTTGCGCCACATAGAGGAATCTGGGCCCATCATGACTTGATTGAAGTTCGATGGTTCATCACCATCAATGATCAGAAGATCATGACAGTCAGTCACGAGGAATCCCTGATATCTCTCGGGTTCGTGACGGATCCTCCCGGATCTTCGAACTTCAGGTACTACAGGTTCAGGCTCTACAATTTCTTGTAGGTCCTCCTGCTGCTCTTCCTCATTAGGTTGAGCAGTATCCTGTTCATCTTGAATTTCTTCAAGCAGTACCTTACTCCCATTATTTTTCTTAGAGAGAAACTCCCTCTCAAGAAAATTACAATCCCGGGCAACAAAAATCTTGTTCTCGGATCGTAGGTAGAAGTAATAAGCCTTGGTCTCCTTCGGATAACCAATGAAGTAGCATTTATCAGACTTTGGTGTAAGCTTGTCAGAGATCAATCTCTTGACATAGGCTTCACAACCCCAAATTCTAAGATAAGACAGCACTGGAGCTTCTCCAGTCCACAATTCATATGGTGTCTTAGCTACTGCTTTTGATGGCGCTCTATTTAGGGTGAACGCTGCTGTTAGCAGAGCATATCCCCAAAGGGATATTGGAAGGTCTGTGTGACTCATCATAGACCGAACCATATCCAATAAGGTCCGATTCCTCCTCTCAGACACACCATTCCATTGAGGTGTTCCAGGAGGAGTGAGTTGGGAAACTATCCCACACTCTCTCAGATGATCACTGAACTCTTGGCTCAAGTATTCTCCTCCTCGGTCGGACCGAAGAGCTTTAATACTTTTGCCAAGTTGGTTCTGTACTTCATTTTGGAATTCTCTGAATCTCTCAAACGATTCAGACTTATGTTTCATTAAATAAACATATCCATACCTGCTGAAATCATCAGTGAAGGTAATGAAGTACTGATAGTTTCCTCTTGCATTTGTGGACATTGGGCCACACACATCAGTGTGTATCAGGCCCAATAAGTCACTGGCCCTCTCGTTGGGTTTATTAAAGGGGGCCCGCGTCATTTTGCCCATCAGGCAGGATTCGCATTTCTCACATGACTCAAAGTCAAATGAGCCAAGAAGTCCATTCGAATGGAGCCTCTTAATGCGTTTCTCACTGATGTGCCCTAAACGACAATGCCATAGAAACGTTTGGTTCTCCTCATTAGGTTTGAACCGTTTGGTATTAATGTTATAAATTGGCGCGGATTGATCAAGTATGTAAAGCTCATTCGTAAGAGGGGCACAACCATAGAACAAATTATTGCGATTGAAGAAACATAATTTATTCTTTACTGAAAAATCATAACCTTCCAAATCCAACAAAGAAACTGAAATAATATTTCTGCTTATCGCAGGTACAAAATAACAGTTATTAAGTTCTAAAACCAATCCCGAAGGTAAAGACAACAAGTATGTGCCTACAGCTAGTGCAGAAACTTTCGCTCCATTCCCAACTCGTAGCTCCACTTGTCCTTGCTTCAGCCTCCTACTGTTGCTGAGTGCCTGCATATTAGTACAAATATGAGCCCCACAACCAGTATCCATAACCCATGAGGTATTATCAGAAGTAGTTGTATTAACTTCTATAACAAAAATACCTGATGAAGAAGTCTCCAGAGTCTTCTTCTTCAATTCCTTTAGACCTTCCAGGAATTTCTTACATTCTCTCCTCCAATGCCCCGGTTCTTTGCAGAACCTGCAGATGTCAGTAGGCCCGGCCTTGGACTTGGGCTTGGGCTTGGACGTGTCCTTGTCCGAGACTTGAACAGCCTTACCTTTTCCCTTGTCCTTGGCAGAGGATTTCTTAAAGCCCTTGCCCTTTTGCACCATAAGCACGTTGGGGTCCTTGGCTTTCCTCAAGTTGGGCTCTGCAGTCTTGAGCATTCCGTGAAGCTCAGGCAATGTCTTAGTCAAGCCATGCATATTGAAGTTCAGAATGAACTGATCATAGCTTGCAGGCAAAGACTGCAGAATGATGTCGCAGGCAAGTTCCTGGCTGATAGGGCAGTCGAGTTTCTGAAGATGATCGAGATAACCCATCATCTTCAGGACATGAGGACTCACTGCCGCACTTGCAGCCATCTTGCAGTCTAAGAGGTTCTTAACTGTCTGGAACCTCTCAGTTCTTGCCTGCTCCTGAAAAAGCGATTTCAGGCTTGCCATTATCTCGATGGGCGACAGCACACTCTCGAACTGCATTTGCAGTTCAGGAGTCATGGTTGCCAACATCAGGCAATAGACATCATTTTCATCTGACGAATGCTTTTCCCAAGCATTCTGCAGATTCCTGGCGGCATTGTTTGGAGGCCTCTCGGGGAGGGGATCACGAAGGACATATTCCTTCTTCTCCTGCTTGAGGACCAGCCTCAAGTTCCTCGACCACGTCAGGAAGTTCGTTCCAGTCAGCTTCTCTTTGTCGAGAACTGACCGGATTGAGAATGTGTTTTGTGTGCTTGTTGTAGTCATTGCTGAAATTTAAGATAAAAGGATTTTAGTTAATATGTTCAACATGAGTAATCTCGCATTATATTCAATAACATTAGTTACCCTCAATAGAATATAATGATTCCAAGATCCACATATAACTAAGATCAAAGTGGGCCACTGGCCGTCACCCAACCTTAGCTTATATCGGTAAGCCCTATCTCGGCTAATTATATCCGTGATATAACTCTTGGTTGTGAATCTGGGCCCGAGGCCCAATCCACTCTGATGTCTCAAGGTCCGGGACTCCCGATGGCCCAGTCAAGAAAACCAGACTATACAGTCATGTAATCACTAATGTCTGGGACTCCCAATGACATTAATGAATCACAAACTGTCTTACCCACGCAAAAGTAGACACCCTCACACTGTAAGGCCATGTGTACAATTGAATGGGCTTCAACAGCTGACATAGACTGGACAAGACATCCAACGCTTGATATTATTTGAGGTTTATAGGTATTCCTAAAATTTCCTCCCAAAATAGAAGATTACTATTTTGGGAAACTTTCCATTTTGGGAAACCTACTGGTTTTGGAAACTTTCATAATTGGAAACTTCCTAAATTTGGAAACTTTCTAACTATAGAAATTTCCTAAATATCCAAAACATGCAAATCTAGAAACTTCTATTCTAAGAAACTTTCTAATAAAATATTTTGGAAACTAATTAATTAAAAAAAATCGATTTTAATTATTAAATAAATTTTAAAATTAAATCTGAAGAAAAGACTCAAATAACTGGCCCAATTGTTTTAACTTCTTGGCCCAAGGCCCAAGAATTGGTCTATGTCCAAGACATAACCCAATTGCCCAATTAAATGATATAACCGGTCTGGTTCATTAAAATTGGTCTAACCAAGATTAATTACTACGATAACCACAATTGTTAACCGGTTATTTACTAAACCGGATTTTCTCAATTTATTTGGTCCAACCAAATCAAATTAGAAAACCATTGGTTTAGGCACTAAATCCAATTTTAAACGACATTGGATTTCTTATCACGGTTTAACCAGATTTATTAATATTTATTAAGTCTGTAAACCGTGACGATTAAATTTTAATAATTTTAAACCGAACCACAAACCAAAACCGGACCGGCACATGCTGTGACCATCGATCCGGACAGCGCAAGCTTCACGCGATCGATGCAGCAAAGCGGGACGAGAGCGGGACGTGCGATCGGGCAAGCGCGGGTCGAGAGAGGCGGGACACGATCGCATGATGCTGTCGATCCATGCTATCGATCCTTGTGATCGATCCATGCGATCCGCACTGCGGATCGGTCCATCTCTCGCGCCTTATCGCCGATCGGAACGACGACGCGACACGATCCGGTCAAGCAATCGGTCCGTGCGTCATGTACCGATCCGGACGTGTGATCCTTTGCCGATCCTCACTCCGACGCATACCAATCCTATTGGATCGGTTCATGCGATTTTAGATTACGGTTTAATAGGTTTTTATTTTGTTTCTTAAGTGTTTTTCTTATCAATTATTACAAGCAATGATTGATTCATACACTTCTAAACAACCTAAACACGATTCTAACAAGAAACCCTAATAGAACCAATGGCTCTGATACCACTAAAGGATTGTTTAGTGTTTATCCTGGTTTAATTCAGTCAGATTAAACCCTACTAAACATATTGGATCTAGGTTCTCATGCAGAATCATAAAGGGATCTCAGTAAATACCTTGTTTATGCAGCGGATTAGAGAGGTATTGTCAGAGATCAGCAGAACCGCCAAGGGACAGCTCCTCCAGAGCTTCACACACGCACACTTCAGGAAGATGGCTGCTAGACCAGAGAGGGAGGAGGCGCAAAGAGAGTTAGGAGAGAGAGCAGCTAGGTTAGTTTTTATTTATAAAAACTTTTGTCCAGCTCTCTTGGGCTTTTGGGCCCAAGTCCCAGTCTAATTAAATCCCTTAGATTTAATCAGGCCCTTTAATCTCTCTAAGTATAGTAAATGCCTGGCACTTTTACTGTACTTCTGCTGAACCATTCCCTTATAGTTTCCTTTTAGCTTAGGCGTGTGACCCATATGGGATCATATAATAAAGGCAATAAATCCAAGACTTATAGATCATGAGCGGACTCTAGCAAGCCATCATGACCCCCAGTATTATATGACTTATGTCTGATCATTGACATACTCTTACTTTCTAGAGACAGTACAGAGATTACTGGACATAATTCCAACAATATGGTCGACCTAAACTCAGGCCTAACCTAATTTACAGCCACCAGAAACAGAAAAGAAACCTCTCTGGAGATCAGATCTCTGATAGGCACTAGCATCCCTGCTGTTCAGTTCTGTGTGCGTGTGGATACCAGTAGAGGTGCAGCATTTGAGGCGCTCTAGATCTCGATTATTTGCAAATAACTTCCGCTGCTAAATCACCAGGTAATCTTCAGATCTGATAGATTCAATTACATGAACCTTAGATCCTAGGCTCGGAATTTAGACTAGGGTTGCTAATCCTGATTAGAACTGCTAGAAATTCCTTCACCACAAATCATCAGAAAATGTCCCAAATCTCTGCTCTTTGCTCCAAACGCATGCTTACCTGTAAAAGACTCGATAGACTCGAAATACAAGGTTAAGGACTCAATATATACACTTATATCATGGTTAAGAACCTGGAAAAATCATGATATATCAACTCCCCCACACTTAGCTTTTTCTTGCCCTCAAGCAAACAAAAAACCAAAGTGTTGAGAAAGAGGTTTGAAAAATCAGAAACTCATTTCGTCTTAAGAACATTCGCATTCACATTCACTTAGTAAGCCACTGAAATCATTCCTATCGAGTTCAAGACCACAATCTACTTCCCCCATACTTAGCAACTGTCCCAAGTAAACTCCACAATCTAGACAGAGCATCCAAATTCACCACACTAACCTCTATATACAGTTAAGTGCGGTCTCACAGAGGACACATGGCTTCAACTCAGTCAGAACTTGACCACCAAACTGTCGGTTTCTGGTTCCTTTCTTTTCCCTTTCTCCCTTAGCAACTGATTTTTATCCACTGGGTATCATTTTTTTTATCAGTGCTCTTCCCGCATTGGGATAAACTTTTGACACATTCCATGGATGCATAAGAGGTAATAGGTTTTAGCTACCACTCCTGTGACCACTTCGAAGCTATTAGCTTATGCGCAGTTTATATCTTTTTTTTACTTTCAAAGGAGGGGAAAATGGAACCATACTCTGGCAGGATTATAAGCTGTGTCAAGCACATCAGAGGAATCCGATCCAGAGATACAAAGCCCCTAAGTGAGAAAATTAAGTCAAGATATTGAGGTAAGTAGTGGATCCTCTGAATACCTGAGAGGATATGGGGTTCCTGGTAAGTTGATCTGTGTGGGGATTTTCAACAGTCATAGAACTTCTGCAGTTCTGTCCAATGGTCACTTAATTCCTGTTCCAGCGAAAAGTTTCCTTGAAAAATCCTAGTTTCATACTAACTTTGACTCAATAAAACACTTTGAAAACCAAGGATTGACACTAAGAAAAGAGAAAACGATGTTAGCAGCTACCTCCCTCCCCCCCACACTTAAACTACACTGTCCCCAGTGTAATCACAGCTTGGGTTCGGGAGAACAAGGTATAAACAGTTGAAGATTCGGAAGAAATCAGAGCCTTACCTGCATGCGGGGTAGGTGTCGACCGACTCACGGCATGTACCGAGCAACACTAGGCTTTGGTCGACACATATTTGATCCAAATTGGGCATCCTCGATTACGTTCTGTCTTTTCGAGTTTGGTGTCGACCGACACGAAAGGGTGTCGATCGACACTGATGTCTATAAATCGTTCATCACGTACTGAAACACCAAAAACCAGAAAAATCAAAGAACCAAAGCTAAAAACTGAAAGAAAAGAAAAGCTGACCTAACACTGGGTTGCGTCCCACTCTGCGCTTGTTTTTGGTCGTTGGCATGACTATGGTAAAAGATCAGACTCCTGGGGGGGTTCGTAAGCGGTGTCAGCATGAGAGCGTCCAAGGAATGTAGGAATAGAGTATTTCCCTGTATCCACAATAATGACGTTAGAAGATTTGAGCTTTTAAGATGCATACCTTCGCCGTAGTGAAGACTTGATGTTTGGAGCTGTCTTCTCATGAGTAGTTGCGAGCTTTGAAGATGTTAGAGCGGATTCGTGAGAAACCACCATCTTCTTTTCTCAAGTATCAGAAAATGTAGCCTCATTACTCTGAGTCTCTTGCTCTATCTCAATGCTAAAAGCCTGACCGTCAATGGTTGACTTTCGCAGCTTATCCATCATGAAATGCAGAGGCTCATCTCCCAGGTGGAGATCAATAAGATTGTGCTTCACATCAATCATTGCTCCGGCTGTGGCTAAAAAGGGTCTGCCTAGTATCAGAAGGTCCTCCGGTTCCTTATCAAATTTCAGCACAACGAAGTATGTTGGAATGAAAAAATTTTAAACTCTGATTGGAACGTCTTCGAGGATTCCATCTGGGATCTTCTTTGATTGATCAGCTAGGATGATAGAGATCCTAGTCTGCTGGAAATCCGTCAATCCCAATCTCGTAGCCACAGAGTATGGCATGAGATTTTCACTAGATCCTAAATCACATAAGGAATGCTTGAAGGTATCCTTGAAGATCAAGCATTATAGCACAAAGACACCAGGATCCGGTAGCTTCTTAGGAAACGGGTTAAGCAGCACACAACTGACGTGCTTATGAAGAACCCTACCCATTCTTCGAGATCCTTATCTAATGGGATCATCTTCTCCATGTATCTTTGCAGATAAGGGTGCATTGGCAAAGAATCAGTTGGAGGAATCTTATTCAGCTTCTTGTCCTCTACTTCCATGCATTCAGCTTCATCAAGCTCTTGGTTAGACTTCATATTCAACCCTGGGGAATGGTATTGGAGGTTTATAGACCTTCACTTCAGGAACAACACGAGGCTTGGATGAATTCGGCTCTGTCCGACCATGGTGTCGATCGACATCAACTGAGTGTCGACTGACACTGCTCGATTTTTTCCTACAAGTCGACTTCGTAATCGAGCCTGGTCGATTTCGGTCCGTCATGAGAACTCGAAGGATTGAATGTTTCAATGGGTGTCGACCGACACTGACAAAATGTGTCGATCAACACTGAATCTGAAGCTTCAGATTCAACCTTGTTTTCCACAAATTCCATGGCATGTACCTCGAATCCTTCTTCCTGGTCCGGCCATTCTTCAACGTGGAACGAGATAGAACTGATGTGGGCGTTCTGAACGCTCTTCCCTTTGACTGAGCTTGAAATCTGGGCTACTTGTGTGCCCAGTTTCTTCACATGAGTGTGCAAGGATTCAAACTTCCTTCTCAAATTTGTGTATACAACATCTATCTTCTTGTTGGAGTCCACAGTTGTCTTTGTATGTCCCTCAAGCAACTGCTCCATCATGGCTTCCAATCTGCTTTCACGAGTGTTGGTAGCTGGAGGGTTCTGATAGGATGAAGATCCATAAGTCCTCTGATAGGAATTGTTCTGCTGAAAAGGTGTCTGTAACGCTTCTGACCATACCCAAAAGAGTTTTGATTGCTTGTGAAAGCACTCTTCTGTCCATTACCAGTGTAGAACTTTTTACCCTGTTGATTTCCAAACATGTTCCCTTGAAATCCAGCTCCACCGATGTAGTTTACATCCTCTTCCTCGCAGCCTTCTTCAGGTCCAAACTCCTCAACATCTTGGGCAAAGCTAACAGTCTTTTTCCCAGTCAGAAGACTGTGAACAGAGTCAATCTTGTTCTTTATTTCAGCTATCTGCGAGCTGTCAACCTTGCCAACATTCTTCTGTCTCTCAAATTCAGCATTCTTGACACTATTGCTAGTGACCAAGTTATCAATAAGCCCTTTGGCTTCTTCTGGAGACTTAGTGTAGATGTTACCATTGCCTTCTGCGTCCATAGTCATCTGGTACCACAGATCTACACCTCTGAAGAAGATGCTCAGCAGTTGCACCTCAGAGAAACCATGGTGTGGACAATCCATTTGGTACCTCTTGAACCTTGCCCAAGCTCCTTTAAAAGGCTCTGTAGCCCCTTGTTTGAAGGTCAAGAGATCTTGTCTGAGCTCCTCGGATCTGGCATCATCATAGAAGTGCCTGAGAAACCTCTTCTTCACTTGATCCCAAGTTGTCAGAGTCCCAGGTGGAATCCGCTTCAGCCAATTCTCAGCTTCACCTCCAAGAGAGTGAGGAGAGAGCGTCATGTGGAGGAAATCCATAGACACTCCATTGTGTTTCATCCCAGTGACATATGACTCGAACTTCTCAATGTGGTCCATCAGGTGCTCATGTGGAAGTCCATGAAACAAATGTTGTCCCACAAGCTGGTAGTAGGACGTCTTCAGCTCAAACTCATTCCTCTCAAAGGCAGGAGGTATGATTGCAGACCCGTTGGCGTAGAACTCGTCAGGTCTGTTGTAGTCAGCGAGAGTCCTCCTGACTGGTGGATTAGGTGGTGCATTAGCTTGTCCATTAGCTCCTTGTGCCCCTCCACCTTTACCACCATTGACTATCTGCTTCTCAGGTTGAGGCTGCTCAATTACATTCCCATCAGCGTCGATCCTCTGTCCCTGATCATTGTATGGGTTGATCTGCAAGTCTCTCAGAACACCCTCTGTATCTCGAACCAAAATCAAAGGCCTTGGATTCAACATCTTAACTGATTTCTGAGCCTTACGGTTTGTTCTCTCAGGTCTTCCTAGTTCATCTTGTCTGAGGTTCAAAAGCTCTTCGTCCGGGTTGCTTCTGGTGTGACGACTAGTCATATACTGAAATGAAAAACTGGTCTCGAGCTCGGTGTGGATCGACACAAAACTGATGTCGGTCGACGCTAAAGTTCCTGGTCGATTCCTGCAGCAACAAAAACGAACAAAGAAAGAGAGAATGTGAGTAAACATGAAAAAGAAAAACAACTTAGTTTATGTTCTAAAACAAAATCTATCGGCGAACTCAAAGAGTCCCCGGCAACGGCGCCAAAAATTTGACAGGTCAAGATTTATCCCTATTCTACTGCAAGTGCACATATGTGATTGTAGTACTATAAAGTATTGAATCCAGAGAGACTCAGGCTCACACGATAGACTATATGTTCTCAAACCAAGCTAAGTTTATCAGGTTGAAAAGCTTTAAATAATGCAAGTAAATAAAAGTGAGTTTTCAAGAAGAGAAAAGTGCTAGGCTTAGGATGTTCTCAGGTGATCATGCAATGTCAGACACTTAACTAACATGATTCAGATTAAGCACAGGTTCATGAACTAGAAACACAGATGTAAAACAACTCAACTCTCGCTGCAATTATTTTCTATGTCTAGCAACCTAACGATTCAATTCTCTTTGTAATCTTAGAGTTCTAGACAAGCATTAAAGACGAGTTCTTTAGTTCACAATTTTCCTAAACCAAATCTCTTTACGTCTAGTCAAATTGCTCACACTAAGTTCTATCAGATTATAGTTTACACTCTTGTGCTAAATTACTAATCTAAGATCTAAACTCTAGGTGATCAATCCAGAATTCAATATTAATCTCAACTTAGGTGAAGAACAAAAAAATTTAGAATCCTAGTAAATAAGTTATCTAACAGAGCATAAAAACCCTATGAGAAATCCTAAATCTAACAAGGATTACTACTCAGACATGATGTTGATTAAACAAAACATATATGAATAGAAATCAAGACTGAATAGATAAATAAGGGGGTTCAAAATCTTTCTCTCAAAGGTTACAAGTAGCAGGATCAGCCCCAAGCAGTATCTCTCAATCTCCAAAGAAAGAACAAAAGATAGGATAATAGTCTCTCAAAAACCTAACTAAATATCACTACACACGTTCTGGGACTAGATTAAAATTAGGGAAAATTCTGGGGCAACTTTAAAATTCCTCAAAAGATGTCTTAAACCGGCGCATGAGTCTCTGTCGTCCTCAGTGTCGACCGACACTAAAGTGAGTGTCGGTCGACATCACCTCGTGGCCGAGACTCTCACTTCAGCTTGTTGCAAAAATCATCAGAAACGTCCCAAAACTCCGCTCTTTGCTCCAAACGCATGCTTACCTATAAAAGACTTGATAGACTCGAAATACAAGGTTAAAGACTCAATATATACACTTATATCATGGTTAAAAACCTGTAAAAACCATTTGATATACCATGATATATCAAATGGTACAAGAAAAGTAAAAGACATTTGCTTCAAAATACCATATGTAACTTATAAACTTATGGGTAGCATATATACACAAATGACTTACATATGCAAACTCCAAAATTAAGGAGTTTCCAACTCATACGAAAAAATTAGCAAGTGCAAGAGACATTGATAAGTAACCTACGAAGCATATGTAGTTGAAGTTTTACGTTGAGCTTTGTTGAGTTTCTCTTGTTGTGCCAGAAACGCTGAAAAGTCTCCTGGCTGCTTGCACTTACCCACTGAGAAGGATTTCCTCGTCCATCCTTCTCAGTGGCTTGTGATAATTCAAGACAGTAAGAGAAAAACAACTAATAAAGAACATGAGATGACTTTATAAATTTGGATTGTGAAAATATTACTTTACCAGAAGGAAGATGTAGTTATATTAATCTGTTGAGAGTTCCCGAGGTTGCAGTGCTTCTGCAGTCCTTGCAGTGCTTCTTCAGTCTTTGCAGTGCTAACCATGTCATTCATCAGTCATTGATAGTTCTCCTTGAAAAAATGTTGATGCTCTGTCATGAGTAAACCTGAATGATATATCATGGTTTTTACTAGTTTTAGACCATGATATAAGTGTGTTTTAGTGTCTTTTGTGTTCTTTTAGAGTCTTTTACAGGTATAATCAGGTTTGGAGCTGAATTGGAGATGTTGGAGCATTTTGGAGATTTTTGGAGTGTTTGGCAGAGAGATAGAGCTCACTGTGCAGATAGCTATCAAAAAGGGTAGCTGTCTTTTAGAGTCTTTTGTGTCCTTTGTGCCTAATTATCTATGATTATCGAAAAAGGTTACTCATTGCTACTTGGAAAACTGTTGTTGAGAACTGAGCAGGCGAAGATGGAGATGACGAGAGAGATAGAAACGATGAGGATGGAGATTGGAGATGGAGATGAATACTCTGTATAAAAACTCCGTTAACAGTCGCTAAATAAAATTAATTTCTACATACTTTCAATAAATCTCATTGGCACAGTGACATTAACCTTCGTTGAAGATGTCTTGAAGTCGGGAGTTCGAACCAAGTGACATGCGATTTTTTAAAAATAAAACATTCAAAACGACGTAATTTCAGTTAAAACCAGATTAAAAGCAAAATGACATCATTTAGTTTAACGTCAACAGTAAACGTCGATTTAATGAACATTTATTTTTCTGTTTAAAATTTTAGCGGTGAGTTTAATTGGCCAGTCAACGACAACTTATTGAATAAATTTTGAAAATCAATAAAAGTTTAGTGTTTTTTTTTCACACTAATGTTTATGTCCATTTTGGCCATTTCTGCAAAATTTGAGATTTTTATGGCCGAATTCTCAATTTTGAACAATAATTGAATTTTGATTCCTAAAATAAATAAATAAAGCAAAATTGGGTTTAAATCGGTATGTTCCTGTTTATTCAACCGAACCGATTTAATTAATTTACTAATCTTAGCTTTCTTTCGGATAATGATAAAGTAACCCAATTATTAATGCAATTCTAAACAGATTCGATATTGAACACACCAAAAAAAAACTGAATTTTGATTCCTAAAAAAACAAATTAAATTAAAAAGCCAAATTGGGTTTAAATGGTATGCTACTGCTTATTCATCTGAACCGATTTTAATTTATTGTCCGGTGTTTCATTAATTTATTAAATCTTAGCTGTCTTTCGGATAATAATAATCATAATAATAAAGTAACCAAATTATTAATGCAATTCTAAACAGATTTCGATTATATTGCCCTTCCCCCTCAAAAAACAGAGCGAACCCCTTCATCGTCTTCTCCAAGAAAATTCCAGAAACCATTCTTTCTCTCACAAAACCTTTTTCTTGAATTCTGATCTCTGTTATTATGTTTATATGCTTCCATTCTTTTTTTTTCTCAGGCATCTTGAGGTTTATCCCAAAGTTTTACATGTTGATGGTCACTTGTCTATGTACCTCCATGTTTCGAATTCTGAATCATTGCGACTTGGATGGAAAAGACGAGCTACTTTTTCCTTTGTTCTGTTGAATCAATCCGGCAAAGAGATGTACAAAAGCTTTGGTAATGAACATATCAGACGTAACAATACATTACATATATATGAGTCTGATTAAAATTAATCTCTCTGTTTTGTCTTACAGAACTATTGTGCAAATTGTTCTGCGCTCAGTTTTCAGGATGGGGTCTGAGAAAGGCCATGCCTCTTAAAATATTCGAATGAGACTTAAATTAAAATATTTCGGGTATTGGGTAATACCCGAATCCGAACCAAACCCGAAAAGGTGTCCAAAGTAATTCAAAGTTTAATATAGTTTCGGTTAGTTTTCATATTTTTTAGCATTTTTTAGTAGTTTGTGTAGTTTATGTTTTTATATTTTGGGTAATACATATATTTTTGAGTAATTTCTAATATTTTTTGGTAATTTAAGTATATGTTTTAATGAGATAATTGGTTAATTCAAATATTTCTTTAATATTTTTGAGTAATTTTTCCGAGTTTTCAGAAAATTTATGGTGATTTCGGATATCCGAACCCGATATGTCCCGAACCGAACCCGACCCGATATTTAGAAATACCCGAATGAAACTTAAGTTAAAGTATTTCGGATATCGGATAATACCCGAACCCGAACCGAACCCGAATGGATACCCGAACGCCTAGCCCTAGATATCACATTAAAGGTGCATGTTCAATTTTGAACACAAAGAAAAAAAAAGTTTTGATTCATAAAATAAAATAAAAACAAATTAAAAGCCAAATTGGGTTTAAATCGATATGCTTCTGCTTATTCAACTGAACGGGATACAATGTCGTTTGGAAATTTTTTCAAAAACAAGCTAGCTCAAATAGAACTAACGAACTTCGAATAAATGGAAGGGTCTTTTGCCATTAAAACTAGTGACACATTTGGTTATACACAGAGCAGGCTTTTATACATTGCATTCGAATCCGAACACAAATAAAATAACATAAAACGCAAATTAGGAAAAAAAAATCAATAAAAGTTTAGTGTTTTTTTCAGACTAAAATTTGTGTCCATTTTGGTCATTTCTGCAAAGTTTGGGATTTTTATGGTCGAATTCTCAGTTTTGAATAATAACTGAATTTTGATTCCTAAAAAAAAAAAAAAAAGCAAAATTAGGTTTAAATCGGTATGTTCCTGGTTATTCAACCGAACCGATTTCATTAATTTACTAATCTTAGCTTTCTTTCGGATAATGATAAAGTAACCCAATTTTTAATGCAATTCTAAACAGATTCGATATTGAACACAAAAAAAAACTGAATTTTGACTCCTAAAAAAACAAATTAAATTAAAAAGCCAAATTGTTTAAATCGGTATTTTCTGCTTATTCATCTGAACCGGTTTCAATTTATTGTCCGGTGTTTCATTAATTTATTAAATCTTAGCTTTCTTTCGGATAATAATAATCATAATAATAAAGTAACCCAATTATTAATGCAATTCTAAACAGATTCGATTATATTGCCCTTCCCCCTCAAAAAAACAGAGCGAACCCCTTCATCGTCTTCTCCAAGAACCATTCTTTCTCTCACAAAACCTCCGTCGTCGTCAGCTTCTGGATAGACGATAATGGAGAACTTTGACTTCCCTCGTGACAGACCTATTCAACAGTTTGACGCATTCTACACCGATTGGCACCGATATGTGAGCGTACAAGTCATTCCGTTCTTCCGGCCCCAGCATTCCTCCCTCTTTAACGACTACTTCGTCAAGCAGTTGGAATCGTACTACCAAATTCTTGACGATTACGCTAACCCTAACACAATCTTTAACATCCTGTACCCGTCATCGCGCACAAACTGCTTTGAAATGCCTATTCTTTTCCTCGGCGATATCCATCCTTATCTCCTCATACGTCTCGTCAAAGGTTTCATGGCACGAGCGGATCAAGATCCCAACAGCACCGACCCTCATATTTGCGCTTGGAAAGACAGAACTTTCACCATGATGATGAATATCGATGGTATTGAAGTCAAAATTAGAGATACCGTCGCTGATCTACTGAATCGTTTGGGGGAGGCGAAGTATCCTTTCATGGACCGGTTCATTAGTAACTGGATCTCTTACACTCAGCAAGAGAGACGTAGCGTTAAAGAGATTTCATCTACTGTATCAGCTGAGGAAAAGTTTGTGGGGATTTTTCACAGTGCAAATAAACTGAGGAAGACTGTGATCAAGGAAATCCTCGAAGTACTAAACGTTCATCAAGGGGCTCTGTTTCTTGAAAGTGTATGCGAGTTTTTTACTGGGTTTAATCATCAGGATCAGGTTCGTTCTGCTCTAACATTTAATATCTTTATTTGGTTGAAGACTTTGTTTGTTATCTTTGTTGGTGATTCTTCTTGTTGATCTAACATTCTAATTTTTGCAGGCGGTTCAGGTTCAACCACATGAGGGCACGCTGCTTGAAATGACCCCAAATGAGTTATTTTACCAGTCTTATCCATCTTCAAGTTCAACAGCTGCACCACCACAAGCACCGGGAACAATACCTTCTTGTTATGTCATCTTTGTCGGCGACTTGGTGAAACACCTCACGTCGGAGATGCTGTTTCAGATGTTTATCGATCGCTATCCATCGGTATTTGGGGCCAGAGTCTGTCGCCATCGCACGGGAATAAACACGGGAAAAAGCATGGGATACGGTTTTGTTGGTTTCCAAAACGAATCGGATCAACTGCTTGCGGTGCACGAAATGAACAACGCCGTCACTATATATTCCGATAAGCCAATCCGAGTTGGTAAGGCTACTAGAAATACAATTTTTTAGTTGGTATTGAGTGTGAACTGAAATAGTTGTAACCAGTTACACGTGGCCCACTTTCACATTTTAGGATTTGCATGGTTCTTTAAAATAATGAGTTTCTTTTATGTGGTAGACACCGACTGATAAGACATTGATTAGTAAATAGTAATCTAACAAGTAATGAGCCAGAGATGTAACACCGGATTGAATCACCGGCGGATTCTGTAGATAATGAAGAAACAGAGGATGCAATAGTTTAATTAATGTAAAATTTACAATTAAACAACATTCGAACTTAGTTTAGTTGGTAGTCCAAAAGAAGATTTAGTATGTGACAGCAAAACCTTTAAGCCGCTGGTTCAATCCGGGAGGTTGGATTGTTTACTTTTTTTATTCAGTGACTTCGAGATAGTTGATGGATAAAATCACAACTTTTTGAATACACTAAAATTTGAGATAGTAAAATGTGTATTCAAAAGTACTTTTGTAAATTCAAAGAGTCTAGTTGTAATAAGTAATTGAAGAGATCAAACAAGTAAATAACTTATTCAAATTGTTTTTTTATAAATAATAATAATATATATCTATTAAAAAAACAAGTCTTTGGGTTAGTGATTAAATACAAACTTGTGATGCTTCATATAATCCATTCTCCCAATCTTAATCAGTATGCTAACATACAATCAACAATTTTCATTGTCAACAACATGCACTAAAGCATCCTAATAAACACGAAGCATTACTAATCCTTAAGTTTAAAACACAAATCACCACTAATCTAATCGCTTTGTACTAGTTTTTATATCCAATTCTCTAATCAAGAATAACTTTTTTAATTGTGATTAATGGATTAGTTAGGATTAGAGAGAGCCTAGTCTTTTTGATAAGTCCATCCGTCTCAATCTCACAGCCACAAAGTATGGCATAAGATTCACACCAGATCTCAAATCACACAGAAAATGCTTAAATATGTCATTGAAGATGGAACATTCTAGCACGAAGGCACCTGGATCTAGTAGCTTCTCTGGAACCTTGTTCAATAGCACATCACTGACTTGTTTAGAGACTTTCACCACCCCTTCTTTTAAATCTCCATCCTTGAAGATCATCATTTTCTTGGGAGTTCTAAGAAAAGGAACCTTGGGCTTATAAACTCTTTCTGCATGATGTTTATGTTCAATTCTAGGTTTTAAGATGTTATTGAGCAAAACTAGCTATGAGTTTGTGGACCCTGACAATTAAATAGGCAAAAATGGGTTTGTCCCTGATTGGTTTCGAGCGACACTAACTGTGCACAAATATTTCTTTGAATTTTGTGTCGAGCAAGGTCGATTTCGGTCCGCCAAAACTCGAAATTTCGTGACTTTCCATGGGTGTCGGTAGACGCCCATTATTAGTGTCGACCGACACTAAGTCTACTGCTCCAAAATCACGAGAATTTTCCATGTTTTGCACAACTTTTAGCTCAAATTCTTGCTCATGATCCAGTTCATCTCCAATCTGAACCGAAATGGCATTGACTTGTGCATTCTGAATATTCTTCCCCTTGACTGAACCATAAATCTGAGCCACTTATGTATCTAGTGAAGGAACTTGGAGCCAATTCTACCGTATTCAGAATTCTCGCGAGTTCCCGATAGCCTAGGATCTAGGGTCTAGTTATTTGAATCATGATCTCACCTCGAGATTACCTGGAGTTTTGGCAGCGGAAGATTATGGTAACACGAGATCTAGAGCGCCCCAATCGTTGCGCCTCTATCGTAGTCCACACGCACACAAGCTGGAATCCGCCGGGATACTAGTACCGGTGCTCGGATCTCCTTGGGACTTTTGTTTCTAGAGGTTTGTGTGTTTTCTGTCTGATAAAACACTCTAGACGGCGCACACGTCTATTAGGTCGAATGTACAAAACGCGTTTATATATCGACCTTAAAGTGAACCGAAACATCAGTCTCGGTTTCGCCTTTGTGTCGACCGACACACTTAGTGGTGTCGATCGACACACGTCTTGTATCGACCGACGCACCCAATGGTGTCGATCGATACACCTATTTGAAACTTATATTCGATGTGTATCCAATACACATCGACCAGACCATTTGCCAATGATCAATCCCATATGGACTATGTCCAACTTGCTTAGGTGTGTGACCCTATAGGTTCACACGATATTGGAAATGAGTTACAACTCATTTGTCATAAGCGGTTTCTAGCAAAACATTATGATTACCCAGTATCACATGAATTGTCCGATCTCGACAATACAACTATCTCTAGAGTTCGTACAATGTGATTTCAGGACATAATCCCAACAATCTCCCACTTGTACTGGAATCACCTATTCCTATAATCCCTTCGTCTCTATATCTCGATATGGCATAAGGCAAGAGACTGTGTCATCCTTATTATAGCCAACATCATGTTCATCGAATTCCTGATCTATACTGATAAAACAAACGACTGACAATCACCTCGTTTGAGCACGGTCATGCATTTTCTCAGTATCAAATCTTCGACGGGCCCTGAGATATTTATCTCCCGTTATCCAGGAGAGACAAATTCCATCTTGTTCCATCCCTGTTTCTACACATACTTCATGATACGCACAAGCAATGCCGTTATAGCCGCCAGTTACGGAACGACGTTTGACAAGGTCAACATGCACCAATTCATATGCTAGAAAGCATGATGAACTCAGGTCTAAGGACTATACTCTATAGTCGTAATAAGAACCTCCCATGACACTGATATAACTATCCTGTGGAGTTCTCATTAGCGGGTCATGTCTGATCATATGTTTTCTAACATATATCTATGTGACTGACTGTGATAATCATATCATTGACTCCATGAAACTTAGTCCAACAGCCACCTCACATACTAGTCTCGCGCGGTTATTGGTGCCCCACTTCAATAACCTCGACTAGGGACAATAATAATTTATGTCATCTTTTACTTATAGGGTTTCATGATCAAGTCTTCAACTTGATGACCTATATGATGACCATAAAATACTCTGGGACCATTATTTAATTATCCAATAATTAAATAACACTGATGTCAGTTTAACTTACATAAACACTACCATGGCATGTCTATGTAAAAACTATAACATAACTAAAGTTACTCCCACTAGAATCAAGATCATCTTTTCAGATATCTTATTGTTGGAATTGTGTCCAGTAATCTCGGTACTGTCTCTAGAAAGTAAGAGTATGTCAATGATCAGACATAAGTCATATAATACTGGGGGTCATGATGGCTTGCTAGAGTCCGCTCATGATCTATAAGTCTTGGACTTATTGCCTTTATTATATGATCCCATATGGGTCACACGCCTAAGCTAACAGGAAAATGTGTAGGAACGGTTTAGCAGAAGTACAGTAAAAGTGCTAGGCATTTACTGTACTTAGAGAGAATAAAAGGTTTAGCCACTGTGCATCGATCGATGCATGAGGTGCAACGATCGATGCAGTGCGTAAACACCGACGAGTTAATTGGTATTTGGGCCAAATGGCCCAAACGGAACAGGACGAGTTTTGTGTCATAAAACTCGAGTTTCAGACTGATTAACCCTAACACTTGAGCCGAAAACTCTCTCTCTCTGCGCCGAGTTCCCCTTGTGGTCTAGCAGCTGTTTCCTGTGAAAGCGTGTGTGAACCTTTGGAGGATTCATCCCTCGGTGCATCTATCTGATCTCTGACCTGTTCTATTCCTTCCGCTGCAATAACAGGTATAAGGTGAGATCATCATTTGTTTCTATTCTGAGAAGAACCTAGATCGCATGTTTAGGATAATCTGAATCTGGAATTGAATCAGGATTCATCTAAACGTTACATAATCATGACCCCCAGTATTATATGACTTATGTCTGATCATTGACATACTCTTACTTTCTAGAGACAGTACCTGTACTCGTCCTGATGTTGCTTATGCATTGAGCATGACGAGTAGATACCAGTCAAATCCAGGTGAAAACCATTGGATTGCCGTAAAGAATATCTTGAAGTATCTGAGACATACTAAGGATAAGTTCTTAGTGTACGGTGGAAGTGATGTGCTTAAAGTCAGTGGATTCACGGACGCAAGTTTCCAGACAGACCAAGATGATTTCCGGTCACAGTCCGGTTATATCTTTTGTCTGAATGGCGGTGCAGTAAGTTGGAGAAGCTCCAAGCAGGACACCGTTGCTGATTCCACTACAGAAGCTGAATATATCGCCGCCTCAGAAGCGGCGAAGGAAGCTGTTTGGATACGAAAGTTCATTATGGAACTAGGTGTGATACCAGATGCGGCTGAGCCTCTGGCACTGTTTTGTGACAACAATGGTGCTATAGCTCAGGCAAAGGAACCAAGATCACACCAGAAATCCAAGCATGTTCTAAGAAGATATCACTTGATACGTGACATCATTAATAGAAAGGAAGTCAAGATCAGCCGAGTTCCGACAGATGATAATGTCGCTGATCCGTTGACAAAGCCACTCCCAAGGCCTAAGCTCGAGTTCCTGACTGAAGCTGTAGGCATTAGAAACATTGAAATGTAATCTAAATTTGAGTGGGAGTTGTGTGGGCTTTATTTTAGTTATTTGACATGTTCTTGTAAAACATTATTTTATGTTTAATGAAATTTTTATTTCTAGATTATTTTAACTGTGATGAAATAATCGTTCCAAAATGATATGAATCATTTTATAGGTCATCGAAGTAAATGACTTGATCTTGAGTCATCGAAGTCATTTAGCTTGATCATGAGACCCTATATTTGATAAATGTTTTATATCATCCTGTCCCTAGTCGAAGGTTGTTGAAATTGGAACACCAACAATCGTGTGAGACTAGATTGTTATGTGACTTATGACCAAGTTTCATGTGTCATAGATGCACGGCATCAAAGTCAGTACATAGGTGTATGTTGGGAACATACGACCGGACAAGACCCGATTATAAGAACTCTTCAGGATATTTATATCTGTGTCATAAGAGATTCTTACTACGACTATAGAGTATAGTCCTTAGACCTGAGTTCGCATGCATGTGACTGCACATGGACTGATGCACTTTGATCATTGTCTAACACTATCGTTCTGCGATAGTTATAAGGACCTTGTTTGGGCACATTATGAAATGAATAGTTTACAGTGATGGAACAAGACGGAATTTGTCCCTCCAATATAAATGGAGTGAATATCTCTAGGCCAATCGGAGATTTGAATACTGGAAAATGCATGGCCATGCTCAAACGGACTTTCCCGAGTCGTTTGGATTGTCAGTATCAAATCAGAGTCCGATGAACAAGATTAGACTTTATAAGGATGACACCAATCTTGCCTTATGACTAATCGAGATATTGAGACAAAAGGATTATGAATACAGAGATTCCAGTACAAGTGGGAGATTGTTGGAATTGTGTCCAGTAATCTCGGTACTGTCTCTAGAAAGTAAGAGTATGTCAATGATCAGACATAAGTCATATAATACTGGGGGTCATGAGTATGGTAATGGGTCACACGCCTAAGCTAACAGGAAAATGTGTAGGAACGGTTTAGCAGAAGTACAGTAAAAGTGCTAGGCATTTACTGTACTTAGAGAGAATAAAAGGTTTAGCCACTGTGCATCGATCGATGCATGAGGTGCAACGATCGATGCAGTGCGTAAACACCGACGAGTTAATTGGTATTTGGGCCAAATGGCCCAAACGGAACAGGACGAGTTTTGTGTCATAAAACTCGAGTTTCAGACTGATTAACCCTAACACTTGAGCCGAAAACTCTCTCTCTCTGCGCCGAGTTCCCCTTGTGGTCTAGCAGCTGTTTCCTGTGAAAGCGTGTGTGAACCTTTGGAGGATTCATCCCTCGGTGCATCTATCTGATCTCTGACCTGTTCTATTCCTTCCGCTGCAATAACAGGTATAAGGTGAGATCATCATTTGTTTCTATTCTGAGAAGAACCTAGATCGCATGTTTAGGATAATCTGAATCTGGAATTGAATCAGGATTCATCTAAACGTTACAACACTTATACCTATAGCAACAGAATAAATTTCGTGCTTAGGCTGTGGGAGAGCCTGCGGTGTCATTGCTTGAAACAATTTCAACAAACCACACCGCCATTCAGATAAGAGCATTACTCTACGGTCCACTGGTTGGAGCCTTTCCAACAGATAGCACCGCTATTCAGACAAGTAGACATGACCAGGTGGGAACCGGGAGTCGTCTTTGTCCGTCTAACTACTTTCAACTGGTACGTCACTTCCTCAGTTCACTACGAAACTATCCTTAGAGTTCTTTAAACACTTGGGATATTTCTGGCAACTGATCAGTGACTTTTACCGGAATATTTTGGTATTTTCTCGTCATGCTTTATGCGTAAGCTGCATCTAGACGAGCGCAAAATATGGCATTCATGATGGATTCTATTGCAGCAGCATTAGCAATCACACTCATTAACATTAGTTCAGCCAGTGTTCAAAACACTTAAACTTGCTAATATTGTTACCAGCTCAGCCAGTGTCCAAGACACTTCATCTTGCTCAGATTATTGCCATAAAACATTTGGTATGAAGCCATTCTTGGAATCTCGCATATTGGAACTGTCCAATACCTTATCAACATAAGGATTTTGACACGATTCATTTAGCCTACTTAATCTATATCAATAGATTCTCATTCCAAGAATTCATGCGGCTACTCCCATGTCTATCATTAAATTTGACTCCCGACCCAAATCTTGACAAGACTTTAGCGTCGAAACGCCACTTATGAGATTCAAGTATGTCAACTACATACTGTGTGAGAATTGCCATTACGCTCCCACTAGTCTTCTTGTAAACGCATGGTTTCTTTTCTTTCTGATCAAGTCAAAACCTTTGACCACTTTATCAGAATATTGATTTCAACTCCAAGATGCTTGCTTCAATCCAGAATTGGATCGATGAAGCTAACATTCATGCCCAACCAATTTTCGGAGTTGGGGCTCACCTTCGCTTCTTTGAATTTCGCATGTTCGTCACTTTTCAATGATCAGCAGATCACGACATTTGGTTACGAGAAATCACTCTTGAATTAGTGACGGATCCTTTCGGATCTGCGAACTTCAGGCTCCACAGGCGTAGATCCTACAACCCTTTGTAGATCTCACCGCTGTTCTCCCTCAACAGGTTGAGCAGCTTCCTGTGTTCATCGAATTTCTTCGATGTGTACTTTTACTCCCACTGTTCCTTTTGAAAGTATGATCTTTCTTAAAGACACAGTTCTGGACAACAAAAGTATTAAGCCTTGGTTTCCTTGGGACAACCAGCGATGTGGAACTTATCAGATGTGGGTTCAAGTTTGTTTATTGACTACTGTCTTACACAAACCTTGCAATCCCAATTAATCAGAAAAAAACAAATATGGAATTCACCCAGTCCACATCCAATGTGGTGTTTTCACTGATTCTGAAAGAAACTCTTTTCTGCGCAAAGACAGACGTTTTAGGACGTATTCTTAAATTGTTACGGAAGATTCCTGTGATTCATCTTTAATCGGAGCATATCCAATAAGATCCGATTTATTCTGTCAGATGATCACCCAATTCTTGACTTAAGTATTTTCTTCCGCGATTCAATCGAGGATCTTAATACTTCTGTCAAATCGGTTCTACACTTCATCTTGGAACTCCTCAAGGGATTCCTGTTTGTGTCTCATCAAATGAACACATCCATACTTTATTGATGCCATAAATAAGGTAATGAAGTACAGAAGATTTTCTTTGGCACTAATGCTCATCGGGCCGCATACATCAGTATGTGTAAGGCCCAATAAGCCTCTAGCCCGTTTCCTTTAGCTCTGCTAAATGGGCCTTAGTCATTTGGTCTAGTGAACAGAATTCATATCTCAAATGATTAAAATCAAATGAGTCCAAAACTATGGATTTACTGAATCCGCTTCACTCTTTGTGGTTAAACGACTATGCCAAAGAAAAGTCGAGAGTGAGTCATCAGACTTAAACCTTTAGTATTTGTGTTATGTTTAAACTTATGCTGGTTTAAGATACAAAACCCATTCCAAACAGGGTGCTACCATATGATATTTCATTAAGATCTAAAGAACAAAACTTGTCTTTTATCAAAATGAAAAACATTCAAATTCTAACAAGAAAATGAAAGACATCTCTGCACAAGGCAGATACATGGTAGCAATTACTTAATTTCTAAAACCAAGTACGAAAGGCTCCTACAAGTGGAGAATCTCTACGGCTCATGCAGCAACCATTGCTTCAACCAGACACGCAGTTCCACTTGTCCTTTCTTCAACGTTCTACTGTCGCTTAGGTCCTGCATATTTCAAAAATATCAGTACCACAACTAGTATCCAATACATACGTAGAACTTGAATTAATAACACAATACCTGAAGAAGAAGTACCATACATCTCCTTCATCTCTTGTGAATCTTCCAAGAATTTAATGCAATCTCTCTTCCAATGCCCTGACTCATCGCAGTAGAAGCACTTTCTAACACCAGATGGGCTCGACTTGGGTTTATTAGATGACACAAGCTTATCCTGATTCCAAATCTGGACGGCCCTGCCTCTACCCTTGCCAACACAAGATTTCTCAAATCTTTTACCCTTTATGATGTCTTGCTCTGCTGTTTTGTGCATGCCATGTGATATATCATGGTTTTTACTAGTTTTAGGCCATGATATAGATGTGTTTTAGTGTCTTTTGTCTTTGTTTAGAGTCTTTTACAGGTATAATCAGGTTGGGAGCTAAATTGGAGATTATGGAGCATTTTGGAGATTTTTGGAGTGATTGGCCGAGAGATAGAGTTCACTGTCCGAAACAGAGAAAGGTGTCGATCGTTGCACTCTAGCAACGATCGTTGCACCAGCGAGATGGGCCAAAAGTTCGGCGGTTTAGAAGAATCAAGATATTGCACTTTGATCCAGAAGTTCCTGATATTTACAAAGAAGCCCTTGGCCGAGATTATGCCTATATAATATAGTTTTTAGAGTTTTTATTAGAGACGCTTTATACGCTTTACATTACACTTTCATAATTAAGAGCAGAGGATTTTTAGAGCTTTTGGGGCTGATCTGAACCTAATTCATCATCTGTATTTGGAGAAGATTTCGAACCCCTTTTACTCTTATTCTTTTATGCAATTTACTTATCATATGATCATGTTTTCATTATCTATGTCTGAGTAGATTCCTAGTTAGACTTAGGGTTTCTCACATAGGATTTCATGACTTGCTAGACTTGTTCAATTTCAGTTAAGGATTCAAACTATATCTGTTCTTCAATTTAATTGTGCTTAAAGCTAGTTCTAACCTGATCAATTAGAATCTAGATCTTAGGTTGCTAAATACGTCACGGAAGTGGGGTTTAGGAATCTGAACTAATTAAATTGGGCAATTAAACTTTGCGCAAACGAAAGTTTGGTTTAGGATAATTGTGAACATATCAAACTCGAGCTTAATGCTAGTTTAATCTGTTAGTTCTCGCAAACGGAAGTTTGGTTTGCTGCACTTAGACTTAGAGAATTATCGCAAAGGAATTTGGTTAATTCTATATCTGTGTTTTGAGTTCTAGAACTGTGCTTAATTAGATCCTTGCTGAATGAACTGTCTGCTAGTCTGATTTCCTGAGAATGCCCTAGGTTTGACGCTTTTAATTACTTGCTTTCACAACCAATAATCTCTGCTACTGATTTACTTTCTTGCACTATTTTCAATACAATCACATTGCTTATTTCTAGTATTCATTCCCTACGGTTTGATTCTCTTGAGACCAAGTGTCCCTGTGGATTCGATAACCCTATATACTACTTTGACATTGCTGTACACTTGCAGTTTAGTATAGGGATTAATTCTTGACCTATCAAGTTTTTGGCGCCGTTGCCGGGGAACTCTTTGAGTCTTCGATAGGACCGAACTTAGGGTTTTACTAGAAATTTTTCGTTTTTTGTTTTTGTTTTTCGTTTTTTTTTATTATTTTGCTAACTTTTTCTCTGTTTCTCTCTGTCGCAGGTTCGAATTTCGCCTTGCATCGATCGTTGCACCCTAGCATCGATCGTTGCTAAGCGATTTGAGATTGAATCGATCGTTGCACTGATAGCATCGATCGTTGCTGGACGATTACAGACAGTTTATGCCAACGCAGAACACTCGAAGTAATCCGAACTCGAGCTTAGTTAATCTCAACCTAGAAGAACTTGGACGTCTAGAGAGGACTATTAGAAGAGAAAAGAGAGAAAGAATGGTACAAGAACGCTTGATCTTGATACCAGATGCTGATGGAATCCTGAGGGATCCAGAGAACAATCCTTACAATGCTGCTGGGCAAAGGATTGATGCTGAGGGACGAGTGATCCCTGATGAAGTTGAGCCAGAAGGCCGGATGGTAGTTCATGAGAGGACACTAGCTGATTACAATAGACCTGATGAGTTTCATGCAAACCGAGCAGCTCTAGTGCTTCCTGCCTTCGAAAGGAATGATTTTGAGGTAAAAACTATCTACTACCAACTGATGAGGCAGATTGCTTTTCATGGTCTTCAATCAGAGCAGCCTATGGATCACATTGACAAGTTTGAGGACATAGTCACTGGCATGAAATATGAAGGAGTATGCCCGGACTATCTGTTCCTTAAGCTATTTCCGCACAGTCTTGCTGGAGACGCTAGTGCATGGCTGAGACAACTGGCACCTGGTCAGTATACTACTTGGGCAGCCTTAAAGAGTGAGTTCCTGCGTCACTTCTACGATGCTGCGCGCTCAGATCAGTCCAGACAGGACATACTCACTTTTTCCCAAGGAGCTGTGGAGCCTTTGACAACCGCATGGATGAGATTTAAGAAATATCAGCGTGATTGTCCACACCATGGATTCACAGAAGTACAGCTGATAGGTATTTTCTTCAGAGGCATAGATCTCCCTTATCAGACTGCGCTAGATAATTCCAGTGATGCAAATTTCAGCACCAGAACTCCTACACAAGCTAAACGGTTGATAGAGAACCTGATTGGCAACAATAGTTGCAAAACAATGGACGAAAGGAGGAAGAGATCTGGTGGAACTGTAGAGAATTCTGATATAGCTAATATTAGATCCAGATTGGACACAGTTTTCAATCTCCTGACAAATAAGAAAGCTGTCCACTTTGCCCAAGATGTGGAGGTGATTCAGACTGAGGAGGACACTCAGGAAGAAGAAGTGAATTTCATAGGAGGTTCCGGTTTCCAAGGTAATAGATTTAACAATCAACAGGGGAACAGATTCTCGAATGGAGGACAGAATGGAGGTTTTCAGAAGACCTATGGACAGGGTAATCAGAGAACCTATGGATCTACATCTTATCAGACTCCTCCTGCACCTACAGCACATGAGAGCAAAATGGAGGCTATGATGGAACAACTGATGGAAAGTCAAACCAAGCTTTCTGTAGACAACAACAAGAAGCTGGACGCTGTCTATCAGGACCTCAATGGGAAGTTTGAGACATTGAGCACTCACATGAAGCAGTTGGACACTCAGGTGAATCAGATGTCCAGCTCACTGAAAGGAAAAGGAGTTGCAGACACTCATATTAAGGCCTGGTCTGTAATGATTAATGATGGATCTTACCTAGGGGAGAAATTTGAGCTAAGTACGGCTGAGTTGGTGACTGAGGAGGAATTTTCGGATTTCTGTGAAAAACTCTCGGGTGGAAGTTGTGATGATCGCGATGCAACGATCGATACACCTCTGGCATCGATCGATGCAGGTCGTGAACAAGCAGAGAATCCGTGGGATGAAAATGAGATTGATGCAGAACTAGCCCGCCTATTCCCTGATACATCTGAAATCACTCCAGAAGATGTTTATGCACGAGCTATTTGGCACAGTCCCAAGGTGTCTGAAGTGATTAAACAAGAGATTGAAGAGCTGAAAAGGCTAGAAAAGAATGGTGAAGACTTGGAAGAAATTCCATCATCTGATGATCCACCTTATCATCCATGTGTTCAGAAATATTTGAACAAGATGTTGCCATTAGATGAAGAGCTAAGAGAATGGGTGATAGTAGTTCCTCAGCATATTAGTGATGTTCTGTTAACTAAGGTCCCAAAGAAACTGCCTGATCCTGGAGTCTTTGTACTTGATTGTTCTATCTTTGAAGATAGTTTTAGGCGTTCTCTGTGTGATTTAGGAGCTGCTGGGAGCATAATGCCTTACTCTGTGGCAGAGAAGCTGGGTATGTTGGATTTTGCTCCTACTAGGACACGTCTTATCCTAGCTGATCAGTATATGCGAGTTCCTGAAGGACTCCTTATGGATATTCCGGTAAGAGTTGGAAACTACTTAGTTCCAACGGACTTCCTTGTGCTGAAATATGCCTGCGATCCGGATGAAGCTTTATTGCTTGGGAGACCATTCTTGGCTACAGCAGGAGCTGTGATTGATGTTAGACAGAGTCTAATAGACCTCCACCTGGGAGATGAGACACTGCGATATGAGATGGAGAAGCTGCGGAAGCCACTGATAGATGGACAGACTTTCAAGATCTTGGAAGCAGATGATGAGCAGCTGAATGAGACTGTGATAGTAGATCCTGGAGCGCATTTTACTCCATCTTTTCTTGGACTGAAGCATTCTGCAACAGCCTATTCTCCACCATGGATGAGGAGACTTGAACAGAGACAGAAAAAGTCTCTGTCAGGATCTTCTGGCACTTGAAAAACCTTGCGCGTCCGGTCAAGCTATTGACCTTAAACAAGCGCTGGGTGGGAGGCAACCCACCATTAGGTACTGGTGTTTTTCTTTTTAATTTTTGGTGTTTTTGTTAGGATTTTACGTTTGTTTTTGTTTCTGGTGCAGTCATGTTTGCAGGTCTCGGATTAAATCGCAGTGCAGCGATCGATGCATTTCTGCATCGATCGTCACAACACGAAATGAATCGCATTGCAGCGATCGTTGCGGTCCTGAGCAACGATCGACCATACACGAAAATCGCCAAGTAACGGTCGATGCATCTTATGCACCGATCGATGCTGTGCGACAGAGGTAACCCGACAGACATGATTTCACCTTTTCAATTTATTTTATTTTCTTTTTACCGATCCTTCGCTGGACACTACTGGGGACAGTGTGTCTTAAGTGTGGGGGAGGTGCTACTGACGTTTATCTTTCTGTTTTCTTAAGAGTCAGTCCGTTTTTCAAATTTTTTTTGTTTTATTGAGTCAAAATTGTTTAAGTAAGAAACTATGATTTTCTGAGGAGATTTACAAAACTTGCAGGAACTTAAGTAACCATTGGGATGAAGTTGCAGGATCTATCTCTGACTGTTAGAAAACTCAGACACGGATCAACCTACTGGGAACACCCACATCACTTCAGGTATCAGAGGATCCTTTTACTGACTTCACCCATAATACTGACTTAGATTTTCTCACCTAAGGGCTTGGTATACTTTATGTCGGATTCCCTGTTAGTTCTGACACAGCCTGTAAACCTGTCCTATTTAGTTCCCTTCTCCCCTTCTATAAAGTAAAAAAAAAAAAAGATAATAAACTGAGGATGAGTTAGTAACTCCGAAGTGGTCATGAGAATAGTAGCAAACACTATTATCTCTCATGTGATCCATGGAATGTGTCCAAAGTACACCCCATAACGGGAAGAACACTGATAAAAAAAATAAAATGATACCCAGTGGGGAAAAATCAGTTGTTAAAGAAGGGAAAGAGAAGAAAGGGACTAGAGAAAGATAGTATGGTGGTCTAGAGCTGATTAGGTAAGAATCCATGTGCCTTTAGATCGATACTCCTTAGGTGAGACCGCACTTAAATACTTGCAGAAGTCAGTAGGGAGAATTTGAATGCTTGAATGTGATTGTGGAGTTTACCTAGGACAGTTGCTAAGTGTGGGGGAAGTACATTGTGGTCTTGATATCCTGTGATTGATTTTTGCAGTGGTTTACTAAGGGGAATCTGAGTATTGTAGCTTCTAGGATGAAATGAGTTTCTGAAGAGTTTTCAAACCTCTTCACCATGTTTTAGTTCTATGTTTTGCTTGAGGGCAAGCAAAGGCTAAGTGTGGGGGAGTTGATATATCATGGTTTTTACTAGTTTTAGGCCATGATATAGATGTGTTTTAGTGTCTTTTGTCTTTGTTTAGAGTCTTTTACAGGTATAATCAGGTTGGGAGCTAAATTGGAGATTATGGAGCATTTTGGAGATTTTTGGAGTGATTGGCCGAGAGATAGAGTTCACTGTCCGAAACAGAGAAAGGTGTCGATCGTTGCACTCTAGCAACGATCGTTGCACCAGCGAGATGGGCCAAAAGTTCGGCGGTTTAGAAGAATCAAGATATTGCACTTTGATCCAGAAGTTCCTGATATTTACAAAGAAGCCCTTGGCCGAGATTATGCCTATATAATAGAGTTTTTAGAGTTTTTATTAGAGACGCTTTATACGCTTTACATTACACTTTCATAATTAAGAGCAGAGGATTTTTAGAGCTTTTGGGGCTGATCTGAACCTAATTCATCATCTGTATTTGGAGAAGATTTCGAACCCCTTTTACTCTTATTCTTTTATGCAATTTACTTATCATATGATCATGTTTTCATTATCTATGTCTGAGTAGATTCCTAGTTAGACTTAGGGTTTCTCACATAGGATTTCATGACTTGCTAGACTTGTTCAATTTCAGTTAAGGATTCAAACTATATCTGTTCTTCAATTTAATTGTGCTTAAAGCTAGTTCTAACCTGATCAATTAGAATCTAGATCTTAGGTTGCTAAATACGTCACGGAAGTGGGGTTTAGGAATCTGAACTAATTAAATTGGGCAATTAAACTTTGCGCAAACGAAAGTTTGGTTTAGGATAATTGTGAACATATCAAACTCGAGCTTAATGCTAGTTTAATCTGTTAGTTCTCGCAAACGGAAGTTTGGTTTGCTGCACTTAGACTTAGAGAATTATCGCAAAGGAATTTGGTTAATTCTATATCTGTGTTTTGAGTTCTAGAACTGTGCTTAATTAGATCCTTGCTGAATGAACTGTCTGCTAGTCTGATTTCCTGAGAATGCCCTAGGTTTGACGCTTTTAATTACTTGCTTTCACAACCAATAATCTCTGCTACTGATTTACTTTCTTGCACTATTTTCAATACAATCACATTGCTTATTTCTAGTATTCATTCCCTACGGTTTGATTCTCTTGAGACCAAGTGTCCCTGTGGATTCGATAACCCTATATACTACTTTGACATTGCTGTACACTTGCAGTTTAGTATAGGGATTAATTCTTGACCTATCACCATGCAGCTCAGTCAACGTCTTCGTCAAGCCTTTCTTGATATAGTTCTTAATGAACTTATCATAGCTTGACGGCAGTGACTGCAAAATGATGTCAGTGGCCAACTCTAAGCTGACAGGACATCCCAGTCTCCCCAGGTTATCAATGTAACCCATCAGTTTAATGACATGAGGACTTACTGGAGCATCCTTTGGTAGACTTGTTTAATTCAGTTTGATGACTTGCTAGACTTGAGGACTTAGGGTTTGATGACTTGCTAGACTTGTTTAATTCAGTTAGGATTCATATGATTAGAATGTTCTTCAAACTAAATTGTGCTTAAAGCTAGTTCTAACCTGATCAATTAGAATCTAGATCTTAGGTTGCTAAATTCGACACGAGAGTGTGTTTTAGAATCTGAACTATTTAGGTTGAGCAATTAAATTATTCGCAAAGAGATTTGGTTTAGTTTAATTGTGAACATATCGAACTTGAACTTAATGCTAGTTTAATCTGTTAGTAATTGCAAAGAGATTTGGGTTACTGCACTTAGACTTATAGAGTTTTCGCAAAGAGATTTGGTTAATTCTATTTTCGTGATTTGAGTTCTAGAACTGAGTTTAATTTGATCCTGACTGATTAACTTGTCTGCTTGTCTGATTTCCTGAGAACAACCTAGGCTTGACGCTTTTAGTTTATTGCCTACAAACCGATTCCTGCTACTGTTTACTTTCTTGCAACGCAATTTATTTCAATCACTACTTGCTTTATTTCTAGTTTAATCTCTACGTTTCTGTTTCTATTGAGACCTAGTGTCCCTGTGGATTCGATAACCCTATATACTACATTGACTATACTGTGCACTTGCAGTTTAGAATAGAGTAAAACTTATAACACCTATCAACTACTCATAACAGATTCGTCTTTTTCTCAGTTGTACAAGAACCTATCCTTAGTGTTTCTCAAACACTTGGGGATATTCCTTTACAACTGTCCAGTGACTCTTACTGGAATAAATTGGTATCTTCTCGTCATGCTTTATGCGTCAGCTGCATTTAGACGAGCGCAAAACATGGCATTCATGATGGATTCTATTGCATGAGCAAAAAGGAATCTCACTCATAGTCACTAGCTCAGCCAGTGTCCAAGACACTTCATCTTGCTAAGATCATTGCCATAAGACCTTTGGTGTGAAGCCATTCTTGGAATCATGCATATTGGAACTGTCCAGTACCTTATAATCATAAGGATTCTGACACGATCCAATTAGCTCTTCTGATCCATCTCAATGGATCCATATTCCAAGAGCTTACGCGGCTTCTCCCATGTCCATCGTTAAGTTTGACTTCCGACCCAAATCTTGACAAGACTTTTAGCATCGGAATGTCGTTTATGAGATTAAGTACGTTCTAAACATACAGTTTGAGAATTGCAACTACGCTCCCACTAGTTTACTTGTAAACACACGGTCTCTATTCGTTCCTGATCGAGTCAAAACCTTTGACCGTTTTAACAGAACGCAGATTCCAACTCCAAGATGTTTGCTTCAATCTATGAATAGATTGGTGAAGCTAACATGCATACCCAGCCTTTTTTCGGAGTTGGGGCTCACCATCGCTTCTTTGAATTTCGCAGGCTCATCACTTTTCAATGATCAACTGATCACGGCAATCGTTCATGAGGAATCACCCTCGGTTTAGTGACGGATCCATTAGGATCAGCGAACTTCAGGCTCCACAGGTGTAGATCCTACAGCACTCTGTAGATCCAACCGCTGCTCTCCCTCAACAGGTTGAACAGCATCCTGTGTTTCTCGAATTTCTTCGATCTGTACTCTTACTCCCACTGTTCTTCTTAGAAAAAACAGAGTTCTGAACAACAAAACTTTGTTCTCGGATTGGTTGCAAAAGTACTAAGCCTCGGTTTCCTTAGGACAACCGGCGAAGCAGCCCTTATCAGATTTGGATTCAAGTTTGTTTATTGACAACTGCCTTACACAAACCTTGCAACCCCAATTAATCAGAAAAAAACATATTTGGAAATCACCCAGTCCACATCCAATGTGGTGTTTTTCACTGATTCTGATAGAAAACTTATTTAGCGTAAACAAGTTAATTTTAGAGCGTATTTTAAAAAGATAATGGAAGATTCATGTGACTCATCATTAATCGAAGCATATCCAATAAGATCCGATTCATTCTCTCAGAAATACCGTTCAAGGTTTTTAGGAGAGATGAGCTGTGAAATGACTTCTCACTCACTTAGATGATCACTCAATTCTTGACTGAAGTATTTTCCTCCGCGATCTAATCGAGGATCTCAATACTTCTGTCAAATCGGTTCTATACTTCATTCTGAAACTCCTTTGATCATTCCAAAGGATTCTGACTCGTGTCTCATCAAACGAACACAATCATACTTACTGAAGCCATCAATAAGTCAATGAAGTATTGAAGTTTTCCTTTAGCACTTATGCTCATCGGGCCGCATACATCAGTATGTGTAAGGTCCAATAAGCCTCTGGCCCTCTTCTTTAGCTCTGCTAAAGAGGCCTTAGTCATTTGGCCCAGCAAGCAGAATTCATGTCTCAATTGATTTACAATTAAATGAACCTGAAGCCCATAACTATGGAACTTCTGAAGCCGCTTCACTCTATTCGGTCAATATGACTATGCTAAGGAAAATCGAGTTCAAGTCATCAGACTTAAACCGTTTGGTATTTATGTTATATCCAAGGGGTGCTACCATATAATATTTCATTAAGATCAAAAGAGCAACACTTGTCTTTTATCATAATGAAAAACATCCAAATTCTTTACAAGAAAATGGAAGACATCTCTGCACGAAGCAGGTACATAGTAGCAATTACTTAATTCAAAACAAGCTTGAAAGGCTCCTACAAGTGGAGAATCTCTACGGCTCATGTAGCAACCATTGCTCCATACCAGACTCGCAGTTCCACTTGTCCTTTCTTCAACGTTCTACTGTTGCTTAGGCCCTGCATATTTCCAAAATATCAGTACCACAACTAGTATCCAATACATACGTCGAACTTGAAATAATAGCACAATACCTGAAGAAGAAGTACCATACATCTTCTCCATTTCGTGTGAATCTTCCAAGAATTTAATGCAATTTCTCTTCCAATGCCCAAACTCTTTACAGTAGCAGCATCTATCAACATTAGATGGGCTTGACTTGGGCTTAAAAGATGACACAGTCTTATCCCGATTCCAAATCTGAACGGCCTTGCCTTCACCCCTGTCTATACAAGATTTCTCAAATCTTTTACCCTGTATGATGTTTTGCTCAGCTGTTTTGAGCATGACATGCAGCTCAGTCAACGTCTACGTCAAGTTATTCTTGATAAAGCTTTTGATAAACTTATCATAACTAGACGGCAGTGACTGTAGAATGATGTCAGTGCCCAACTCTAAGCTGACAGGACATTCCAGTTTCCCCAGGTTATCAATGTAACCCATCATTTTAATGACATGAGGACTCACTGGAGCATCCTTTGGTAGCTTGCACCCAGTAAGAGACTTCACCATCTGGAATCTATCAACTCGTGCCAGATCCTGAAACTTCAGTTTCAGGCTGGTGATCATCTCTATTGGCGACTCCATGTTCTCGTATTGACTATTCAAGTCCGAGTTTATGGTAGCCAACATCAGACCACGCACATCTACCACATCAATATAATGCTTATTCCAAGCATTATATACTGCATTCGAGCGATTGCCCCCAAGCCTTTCTGGAAGAGTTTTCTCAAGGACATAGTCTTTATTCTCCTGCTTGAGGATTAATCTCAAATTGCGATACCAATTCAGGAAATTTGACCCATTTAACTTGTCCTTCTCAAGGACGGGTCGTAACGAGAAGGTAGTTTTAGACATAGGCTGAAAGTTTTAATCAAAGAAAATTTTAGTTATGATTTCAGGAAATGAGGAATCTTATCCAATAAGAAAACTCGCATTATATTCAAACAACGTTTCCTCTATGAATATAATAATACAAGATCCATACATCACTAAAATCTGAGTGGACAACTCGTCATCACCCATATTTTAGTAATCTAGGTAAGCAAATCATTGCTAATTGCACCCAGTACAACTCTTGGTCGCAGATAAGACAATCCATGTCCTATCTACTCTGATGTCTCTGGGCCCAGAACTTCTGATAGCCCAGTCAAGTAAACCAATCTCTTTTGTCTTGTGATCATTGACAGTCGCACTGCAAGTCTATCAATGATCACCTGCCTTACTCATGTCACTGTGGATACCAAGGACTCCAAGACTATCCAACAATGAAACGAGTCTTGACAGTAGACAAGATTGGGTAAGACATCAAAGTCACTTGATATTTAGTTGAGGAAATGGAACTTTAAAAGATTAGTAATTCAATCTCTTAGGTCACGTAATTGTAGATGTCAAGCACTGCAAGACCATCAACGCTACTATCTGCCTTACTCACGTAATTGTGGATACCAAGCTCTTGGCAAGACTATCCAACAACGAAACGAGTCTTGACAGTTGACCTTATTGAAACTAAGCTTTGATCTAACACACATCCAATGTGTATTAGACAGGTTTAGAACATTTTACTTCTAATTTTAATTAAGTTTTAATCGTTCTAATTTTAGTGGGTTAGGTCATTCGGTCCGGCTTCTTAATCATATGGTTCAAAACCAAACGATTACGGTTCGCATCGTCACCATATGCGTTGACTGACACACTTGGTCGACTCTTGATATGCAACCTTAAGATTATTCGAGATAACCGGTCAAATCCAATTTAACCAGTTCATCTAATAGAACCGATTCAATCAGTTTTAACTAATCGAGATAACCGGTTCAATCCAATTGAACCGACTTATCCAATCAAACTGATCTTAACCAATTAAATCGGTTTATTCTAATTGAGATAACCAGTCCTATTCAATTGAACCAATTCATCCAATTTAAACCGATCTTATCTGCCTTAACCAAGCATGATAACCAGTTCAATCCAATTGAACCGATTCAACCAATCGTATGGCTTGTGTCGACCGACATTAAACCTGTGTTGATCGACACAGTAGAGTATTAGGGATTTTAAATTAAACCGACATAAGCATGCGAGATAACCAGTTCAATCCAATTGAACCGATCTATCCATACACATAGTCTGTGTCGACCGATGCACCCAGTGTGTCGATCGAAACAGTGCGATTTCAAATCTTTCGCATTTTCGCGGTGCATCGACCGACACAACCAGTGTGTCGACCGATGCTGTGCGAAAACCCTAATATCTTTTACAGGTTTTCGCGATGTGTCGACCGGCACAAGATTAGTGTCGATCGAAAACATGCGACAAACCCTAAAATTATTTACGAGTTTTTTCTCTGTGTCGACCGACACACGCTTTGTGTCGATCGACACGCTTCGAAAAACCCTAAATTTTATTTACGCGTTTTCGCTCTGTGTCGACCGACACACGCTTTGTGTCGATCAACAGGCTGCGAAAACACATACATCGAATTTTCAACAGAGGCTTTAATCCGAGATTAACAACATTAAAACGCGATTTAGCAAGCAACAATCTATTCAATTACATCAGTATTCGAATTAAGTGCTTCAGATTCAATAGACTAAACCCTAAACTTGGCTCTGATACCACTATAGGATCTAGGGTTCGTTATATTGAAATTACCAACCTCGTTTTTACCTAGAACTGGCAGCGGAATGATTAGTGAACGAGATCAGTGAGCGACTCAGATGCTTCGCCTCTACCAGATACACACGCACACAAACCTGGAAACCGGGATGATACTGCCAGATCTATGGGATCTCTGAGTTTTGGTGTTTCTGCCTCTTATGTCAAGAAAGAGACGACGGCTACTGATTCAGGTCGAAACCCTCAGGTTTTATTCAGACCTAAAATTGTTCTTAACGGGCCAGACTCGTTTGAGTCATAAATCAAAACGTCTGTTCGAAAGCCCGAACTGTGTCGACCGACAAACATACTGTGTCGATTGACACAACACCATTAACTCAATATTAATGTGTATCCAATACACATTAACATGATCATTACCATAATGATCACTCCCATGTTTGAGCTTCCAGTCTGCTTAGGTGTGTGACCCTATAGGATCATATAATACTGGCAGTAAGTCTACAACTTACAGACTGCAAGAGGCTTCTAGCAAAACATTGCAACTGCCCAGTATTATACGAATGTCTGATCTCGACACACAACTATCATCGGGAGTGAGTACAAATGTGATTTCAGGACACTATCCCAACAAATACGGCATTCACAGAGACACTCCAAGTCTCTGTTGAAACCCCCATGAGTCTGACCTTTTTCCGAAAAGTCAAGCTAATGACTTAAAACAAGCGCTGAGTGGGAGGCAACCCACTATTAGGTTATAGTATTTTTCTTTCTTATTTTTGGTGTTTTTCTTAGGATTTCACGTTTTTATTTGTTTTTTCTGAGTTTTAGATAAAGAACACAAGTCTGGAGACGTGTAACGATCGTTGCTTCATTTTCAACGGTCGTTGCAGGGAGAAAATGACTAAGAGATGAGATCGCCTTGTGACGATCGTTGCGGTCCTGTGCAACGGTCGTTGTAATTGGTTTAAATTGCAAAAAATTAAGGTACGTTGAGCTAAACCGGAACCGACCCGGTTCATCAGCAACACTCGTTGCTCATTATCAACGATCGTTGCACCCACGATCGAGGTAAGTGTCTTAAACCCTTTTCTCTTCTCTTCTTGTTCATTTCGCCGACCGAACACAAACCCCCCCCCCCCCCCCCCCAAATCGCCTAAATCCCTCAAATCTTCATTGTTTTTCTTGATTCAAAGTCCTATTCTCCCTACTTTTGCACGATTATTCTATATCTCTAACCCATTTGAAGCGAATCCAAGGTAATGTGTCCCAATTTCTTCATTTTCGGATTTGATTTTAGGGTTTTAGGATTAGGAAATTTTGGATTGAAAATGATGATTGCATGTTGTTATAGACTTGATTTAGGGTGAATAGAACTGCATTATTACTGATTGTGAGGTTGTGGATTAATTTTGGCACGATTTCAAATTGTTGCTATGCAACTGTGAAATCGCTTTGCAACGATCGCCGCCAATCGTGCAACGATCGTTGCTCGACGATTTCACAGAGACTGATTTCTTTTAATTTCTCTTTTGCAGATGCCTCCACGACAACCCCGAAAACGCAGAGCCACTGCAGCAACCGCCACACGTCAGTACATTACACCACCAGAGTGGTTACATCGAAACTCCGACCCACCTGAGGACTATCAGCTGGTTCATGCAGCCATACAGCCACCATGGCCAAGAGCGGATAACCTTCTGATTCCGACTGAGCATAACTGGGGCACGGATATAGATAAGTTGCTCAAGACAGATGACTTCACAGAGAGACCACTGCACGAGTACTGGGATGAGTATGATACGTTGCTGTACAACGGTTGGTGTAGCATGACGCTGAAGCCAGCCAAGTTTGCTGACTACTCGACCTGCAAGAGTCTCGGCATTGATGAGTGATATACTTGTATTTCCATGCATTTAGGCTATTCTTAGGATCATGCTTTACTTCTTTTTAGCTTCCTTTAGCTTCATTTCTTTACTCATTGGTGTGTTTAGAGTATAGGATCATCTATAGCTAGGTTTAGGCATTCTAGGCTTGCATTTGGAGTGTTTTTGGTGTGTTGCAGGTGCAAGGAGTATTGGTGAGCTTGGAAGTGGAGTCTAGAGCTCAAAGGACTAAGGAAGACCCAGCAGAAAAGTTCATATCGGCCACCATATTGGCCAGCCTGGACAATGCGACACAACAGAAAAGTTCATATCGGCAACCATATCGGCCAGCCTGGACAATACGACACAACATAAAAGTTCATATCGGGCACCATATCGGCCAGCCTGGACAATACGACCCAGCAGGAAGTCATATCGGCCACCATATTGACCAGCCTGGCCAATACAGATCCCAGAAATTGACTTGGATCTGGGTCAACACTCGGTTTGTCCCGGGTTGACCCGGCTCGCACCCTAATGACTATTTAAGCTAAAAACCTATCTCTATTTGTTTCTTAAGCTATTTTTGTATGTTCTAAACTCTTTTGCAAGAACAAGTTGGATTCCTTTGATCAATCTAAGTACATTTTGGTGATTTCTTTTCTTAATCTTCCTCAAAATCTCTAATCTCTAATGATCAACACTATCCCTATGGATTTTGTTGTTCATATGATGATTAGTGAGTTTCATAGGGCTTATGGGTTAGGTAGGATTAGGTTGATGAGGGGTTGATCAATGGATTTCTAGTGCTTGATTGTTCAAAATCTCATCTGTCAAAGTGTGTTTAATGTCTAATTAGCCTTGATCAAGTTGATTAGAATGCTTAAGATTTCTCGTTCACCATGTTTTCGATGAAATTCCTGTTCATAGCGTTGATAGAACTTTCACATTCTAGCGCATGAGAATGTATGTTTAGAGTGATTGTTAGTTGTTTGGAACTTGTTTGATTGCTTGCTCGATTCTAATTCACAAATGAGAATTTGTTCTTGGATTATGATTAAGTAAAGAGATTAGTATTAAGAGATTAAACTGATCATATCGTTGTGTTCCTTACTAGGAGGTTAGCTTGTTTGAATTAGGATTCCTTGATCATCCCGAGTCACCTGTCTGTTGACCTTAACCTTTAGGCCTTATCTTTGTCATTGATTGAATCCACTTGTTTGTTTGCTTTTTTGTTTACTTCTATTTGAATTGTCTTTGTTAGGATTGTTAGAAACAAAAACTTAATTGAGTGATTTGACTCTAGAGGTTTAGTTTGTGCTTATTGGTTTTATCCGTCCCAAAAAGGTTCGATACCTCAAAGCTACATCGATAAGCTTGAGGAATTGGTACCTCAAAAGGATCCTAAAATCCTAGTTATCAATTTGGCGCCGTTGCCATTTTGGGATTCTGGATATATCAATTCGTTTTCTATTCCTTTTTAGTTCAAGTTATTGTTACTAATTTGCTACTTTCTCTCTTTTTGATGTTAGGTGTATGAACTTGCGCAGCAAAGGGACTACAAACTTAGTTGAAAGAGTTTACGACATCAAAGCACACGAGAGGAGATTAGCAAAGGAACGACGAGCACAAGAACGAGCTGTTCAAGTTGAGAGACTTGGGTTGGAACCAACTGTTGAAGACCTAGAAAACTTCGAGAGTGTTGAGCAACCAGTTATGGATAACCACGAGGATCAACAGCAGCAGAAACATCAGCAGCAAAGGCCAGCTAGGGCCATTGGCGATGGAGATGCACTGGACACGAATGCAAACCGGCAAGGAATCATTCCACCACCGGTCAATGATAGGTTCTAAGTTTTACCCTATACTAAACTGCAAGTGCACAGTATTGTCAATGTAGTACATAGGGTTATCGAATCCACATGGACACTTGGTCTCAATAGATCAAAACAATAGAGAATAATACTAGAAATAAGCAGATGGTGAATGAAATAAATTGCGAAGCAAGAAAGTAAACAATGGCAAGTTGGTTTTGAAAGCAATAAACTAAAAGCGTCAAGCCTAGGGAATTCTCAGGAAATCAGACAAGCAGACAGGTTAATCAGTCAGGATCAAATTAAACTCAGTTCTAGAACTCAAATCACGGAAATAGGATTAGCCAAATATCTTTGCGAAAATCCTCTAAGTCTAAGTGCAGTAACCCAAATCTCTTTGCAATTACTAACAGATTAAACTAGCATTAAGTTCAAGTTCGATATGTTCACAATTAAACTAAACCAAATCTCTTTGCGAATAATTTAATTGCTCAACCTAAATAGTTCAGATTCTAAAACACACTCTCGTGTCGAATTTAGCAACCTAAGATCTAGATTCTACTTGATCAGGTTAGAACTAGCTTTAAGCACAATTTAGTTTGAAGAACATTCTAATCATGTGAATCCTAAACTGAATTAAACAAGTCTAGCAAGTCATCAAACCTTAATGAGAAACCCTAAACTCAACTATGGATCTACTCAGACATGATTGATGAAAGCATAATCATAGAAATAATAGATTGCATATAAGAAATTAAATAGATAAAGGGGTTCGAAATCTTCTCCAAAATAATGAAGTACAGGATTAGATCAGCCCCAAAAGCTCTAAAAATCTCTTAGCTCTAAGTATGAAAGCGTATCTAAATTAAACACCAAAATCCTATATATATAGGCCTAATCTCGGATGGGGCTTCTGTGTAAATACTGGAACTATCTTGGGCTTTTCTGCAAATCTTCATAACTTCATTAAACTGCCGCGTACGGCCCATCTCGCTAGTGTGTCGACCGATGCACAAGGTGTGTCGGTCGATGCATGATCAATAAATCGGACAGTGAGTTAAGCTCTCGGCCAAAACGCTCCAAAAGTCCCAAAATGCTCCAAATATCTCCAATTAGCTCCAAACCTGATTAAACCTGTAAAAGACTCTAAACGAATACAAAAGACACTAAAAACACATCTATATCATGGTCTAAAATGGGTAAAAACCATGATATATCAACTCCCCCACACTTAGCCTTTGCTTGTCCTCAAGCAAAACAGAGAACTAAAATGCAGTGAAGAGGTTTGAAAACTCTTCAGAAACTCATTTCATCATAGAAGCAGCAACATTCAGATTCCCCTTAGTAATCCACATGAAAGAATCAATCTACAGACATCAAGACCAACATGTACTTCTCCCACACTTAGCAACTGTCCTAGGTAAACTCCACAATCACATTCAAGCATTCAAATTCACCCTACTGACTTCTGCAAGTATTTAAGTGCGGTCTCACCTAAGGAGTATCGATCAAAGGCACATGGATTCTTACCTTATTAGCTCTAGACCACCATACTATCTTTCTCTAGTCCCTTTCTTCTCTTTCCCTTCTTTAACAACTGATTTTCCCACATTGGGTATCATTTTTTTTATCAGTGTTCTTCCCGTTATGGGGTGTACTTTGGACACATTCCATGGATCGCACAGGAGATAATAGGGGTCTCTACCACTCCCGTGACCACTTCGGAGTTACTAACTCATCCTCAGTTTATTATCTTTTTTTTTTTACTTTATAGAAGGGGAGAAGGGAACTAAATAGGACAGGTTTACAGGCTGTGTCAGAACTAACAGGGAATCCGACACAAAGTATTCCAAGCCCTTAGGTGAGAAATCTAAGTCAGTATTAAGGTGAAGTCAGTAAAAGGATCCTCTGATACCAGAAGTGATATGGGTGTTCCCAGTAGGTTGATCTGTGTCTGGGTTTTCTAATAGTCAGAGATAGTTTGCAGCTTCATCCCAATGGTTACTTAAGTTCCTGCAAATGCTGCCAGTCTCCTCAAAAAGTCATTGTTTCCTACTTAAACAAATTTTGAGTCAAAAAACAAAATTTTTGAAAAATTGGACTGACTCTTAAGAAAACAAAAGAAAGTAATTAGTAGAACCTCCCCCACACTTAAGACACACTGTCCCCAGTAGTGTCAAAGCAAGGGATTGACAAAAAGAAAGAAATAAAATTTTGTTAATGGAATGGTTAGTTCTCTCGGGTTTTTACCTCTGTCGCAGTCAGGCATCGATCGTTGCAATAGGTGCACCGACCGTTGCTGTGCGATTTTCTTATATGATCGATCGTTTCTCAGGACCGCAACGATCGCTGCAATGCGATTCCTGTCGTGTTGTGACGATCGACACAATGGTGTGTCGATCGACGCACTGCGAATTCATCCGAGACCTGCAATCATAACTTCACCAAAAAAAAAAAAAAACGTAAAATCCTAACAAAAACACCAAAAATTAAGTAAATAAACACCAGTACCTAATGGTGGGTTGCCTCCCACCCAGCGCTTGTTTAAGGTCATTAGCTTGACCGGACGCACTAGATCTTTCAGGCACTAAGAGATCCTGACAGAGATTTTTTCTGTCTCTGTTCAAGTCTCCTCATCCAGGGTGGAGAATAGGCTGTTGCAGAATGCTTCAGTCCAAGAAAAGTAGGAGTAAAGTGTGCTCCAGGGTCTAATATCACAGTATCATCCGGCTGCTCATCATCTGCATCCATGATTGTGAAAGTCTGCCCATCTATCAGTGGCTTTCGCAGCTTCTCCATCTCATACCTCAGCGGCTCGTCTCCCAGATGGAGGTCTATTAGACTCTGTCTAACATCTATCACTGCTCCTGCTGTAGCCAAGAATGGTCTTCCAAGCAACAATGCTTCATCCGGATCACAGTCATATTTCAGTACAAGGAAGTCCATCGGAACCAAGTAGTTTCCAACTCTCACCGGGATGTCCTTTAAAAGTCCTTCCGGAACTCATATAGACTGATCAGCTAGGACAAGAGAGGTCCTAGTGGGAGAAAAATCCAGCATCCCCAGCTTCTCTGCCACAGAATAAGGCATCATACTCCCAGCAGCTCCTAGATCACAAAGAGAGCGTCGAAAACTGTCCTCGAGGATAGAGCAATCAAGCACAAAGACTCCAGGGTCAGGCAGCTTCTTCGGGATCTTGTTCAGTAGCACCTCACTAATGTGTTGGGGAACTATAATCACCCAGTCTCTCAGCTCTTCATCCAAAGGCAACATCCTGTTTAAGTACCTCTGCACACAGGGATGATAAGGCGGATCATCAGAAGATGAAATTTCTTCAAATTCTTCACCAATTTCCTCCAGCTTCTTAAGCTCTTCTATTTCCTGCTTAATCACTTCAGACACTGAGGAGTGCTGTCTAAAAATCTGTGCATAAATCTCCTGTTGAGAGATCTCAGAGACTCCGGAGAATAAGTCATCAAAATCCAAGTCTACATCAATACCAGCATTACTCAGCGAATCTGTCTGTTCACGCCCTGCATCGATCGTCACTATGCGAGTGTCAATCGTTGCCATCCCGACAGGTGCATCGATCGGCACAGATGTTGCATCGATCGACGCACCACAGCAGATTTCACACGAGAGGTTTTCACCAAAATCCGAAAATTCTTCTTCTATCACCAACTCAGCTGTACTTAGCTCAAATCTCTCACCTAGGTGAGATCCATCATTAATATACACATACCAGGCCTTAATGTGAGTGTCTGCAACTCATTTTCCCTTCATAGACCCAGAAATCTGATTCACTTGAGTATCCAGCTGCTTCATGTGAGTGTTCATAGACTCAAACTTTCCATTGAGATCCTCATATAAAGCATCAATCTTCTTGTTGCAGTCCACAGAAGTCTTGATCTGACTTTCCAACAGTTGTTCCATCATTGTCTCCATCTTAGTCTCGAAAGCAGTGGGTGCAGGAGGTGTCTGATAAGATGAAGATCCGTAGGTTCTCTGAGCACTTTGTCCATAAGACTTCTTGAAACCACTAGTCTGCCCAAAAAAGTTTTGATTTCCTGTGAAGGCACTCTTTTGTCCTTGGTTGAAGAACCGGTTTCCCTGCTGATTACCAAATCTGTTTCCTTGGAAACCAGATCCTCCGATGTAATTCACATCTTCCTCCTGAGTATCCTCCTCAGTCTGAATTACCTCTACTTCTTGAGCAAAGTGGACAGCCTTCTTTTCGCCCAGAAGAGTGCAGATTTTGTCCATCCTAGATCTCAATTCAGCCATCTCTGAGTTATCAATACTTCCACCAGATTTCTTTCTCCTCTCATCCATAGTCTTGTAACTGTTGCTGCCAATCAGGTTCTCAATCAACTGCTTAGCTTGTGTAGGAGTCCTGGTGTTGAAGTTAGCATTACTGGAATTATCCAGCGCAGACTGATATGGAAGATCTATGCCTCTGAAGAATATACCAATCAACTGAACTTCAGTGAATCCATGGTGTGGGCAGTCACGCTGATACTGCTTAAATCTCATCCAGGCAGTCTTTAAAGGCTCCACAGCTCCTTGGGAGAAAGTGAGTATGTCCTGTCTGGACTGTCTGAACGCGCATCATCATAGAAGTGACGCAGGAACTCACTCTTTAAGGCTGCCCAAGTAGTATACTGAGCAGGTGCTAACTGCTTCAGCCATGCACTAGCGTCTCCAGCAAGACTGTGCGGAAATAGCTTAAGGAACAGATAGTCCGGGCATACTCCATCATACTTCATGCCAGTGACTATGTCCTCAAACCGATCAATGTGATCCATAGGCTGCTCGGCTTGGTAACCATGAAAAACAATCTGTCTCATCAGCTGGTAGTAGATGGTCTTGACCTCAAAATCATTCCTCTCAAAGGCAGGAAGCACTAAAGCTGACCGGTTTGCATGATATTCATCCGGTCTGTTGTAGTCAGCTAAAGTCCTCTCATGAACAACCATCTGTCTACCTTGGGCCTGTCCTTGACCCTGGTTTTGATTCTTCTCCTGTTGCGGTTGCTCAGGAGGATCATGGATGACATTCCCTTCAGCATCAACCCTTTGCCAGTTAGCATTGTATGGGTTGTTATCTCGGTCCCTCAGGGTACCTTCAGCATCACGTACCAGAATCAAGCGCTCTCGTACCATTCTCTCTCTTCTTTCTCTTCTGTTGGTCCTTTCTAAACGTCCAAGTTCTTCAAGATCGAGATTAACTAAGCTCAAGTTCGGATTACTTCTAGTTTTCTGCGTCTGCATAAACTGTCTGTAATCGTCCAGCAACGATCGATGCTAACAGTGCAACGATCGATTCAATCTCAAATCGCTTAGTGACGATCGATGCTAGGGATGCAACGATCGACGCAAGGCGAAAGTCGTACCTGCGACAGAAAGAAAACAGAGAGAAAGTTAGTAAGCAAAAAGAATAAAAATAAAAACAAAAACAAAAAACAAAGAAGAAAAATTTCTAGTAAAAACCCTAAGTTCGGTCCTATCGAAGACTCAAAGAGTCCCCGGCAACGGCGCCAAAAACTTGATAGGTTCTAAGTTTTACCCTATACTAAACTGCAAGTGCACAGTATTGTCAATGTAGTATATAGAATTATCGAATCCACAGGGACACTTGGTCTCAATAGATCAGAACAATAGAGAATAATACTAGAAATAAGCAGATGGTGAATGAAATAAATTGCGAAGCAAGAAAGTAAACAATGGCAAGTTGGTTTTGAAAGCAATAAACTAAAAGCGTCAAGCCTAGGGAATTCTCAGGAAATCAGACAAGCAGACAAGTTAATCAGTCAGGATCAAATTAAACTCAGTTCTAGAACTCAAATCACGGAAATAGGATTAGCCAAATCTCTTTGCGAAAATCCTCTAAATATAAGTGCAGTAACCCAAATCTCTTTGCAATTACTAACAGATTAAACTAGCATTAAGTTCAAGTTCGATATGTTCACAATTAAACTAAACCAAATCTCTTTGCGAATAATTTAATTGCTCAACCAAAATAGTTCAGATTCTAAAACACATTCTCGTGTCGAATTTAGCAACCTATGATCTAGATTCTAATTGATCAGGTTAGAACTAGCTTTAAGCACAATTTATTTTGAAGAACATTCTAATCATATGAATCCTAAACTGAATTAAACAAGTCTAGCAAGTCATCAAACCTTAATGAGAAACCCTAAACTCAACTATGGATCTACTCAGACATGATTGATGAAAGCATAATCATAGAAATAATAGATTGCATATAAGAAATTAAATAGATAAAGGGGTTCAAAATCTTCTCCAAAATAATGAAGTACATGAATAGATCAGCCCCAAAAGCTCTAAAAATCTCTTAGCTCTAAGTATGAAAGCGTATCTAAATTAAACACCAAAATCCTATATATATAGGCCTAATCTCGGATGGGGCTTCTGTGTAAATACTGGAACTATCTTTGGCTTTTCTGCAAATCTTCATAACTTCATTAAACTGCCGCGTACGGCCCATCTCGCTAGTGTGTCGACCAATGCACAAGGTGTGTCGGTCGATGCATGATCAATAAATCGGACAGTGAGTTAAGCTCTCGGCCAAAACGCTCCAAAAGTCCCAAAATGCTCCAAATATCTCCAATTAGCTCCAAACCTGATTAAACCTGTAAAAGACTCTAAACGAATACAAAAGACACTAAAAACACATCTATACCATGGTCTAAAATGGGTAAAAACCATGATATATCAGTCAACAATAGCAACTTTGAGATCCGGGCTATGGTGATGAACATGGTGCAAAACAATGAGTTTCATGGGCTTGCATCTGAGGATCCCTTGCAGCACTTGGACACATTTGAAAAGATTTGTGCTACTACAACGCTCAATGGTGTGACTGATGATGGGTTGAAGATGCGTCTCTTCTTCTTCTCTTTGGCGGATAGAGCTAAGGATTGGGAAAGCACCATCCCTCCGGGAACCATTACTACTTGGGGAGACCTTAAGAAGGCTTTCTTGAAGAAGTTCTTCTCAGCTACTAGGACTGCCCGTTTTCGCAGTGAGCTATCTGGGTTTGTGCAACGCAACAATGAGAGCTTTTCTGAAGCATGTGAGAGGTTCAATAAGCTCACTACTCAGTGCCCCTACCACGTTTTCACTAAGGAGACACTACTCAGTAACCTCTATCGCGGAGTGCTTCCTAGAATGAGGGCGATGCTAGACTCTTCTAGCAATGGACACTTCCTAGGCAAGGGAGTTGATGCGGCTATGGAGTTGATTGAAAACCTTGCAACAAGCGATGGTAACTACAATGAGGATTATGAGCGTACCAATAGAGGATCATCTTCTATGGATGAGAGGTATGAAAAAGAAATCAAGTCCTTACATGAGAAGCTAGACAAGATGATCTCCTCAAGCCAAAAGCAAATCAGCTTTGTGGGAAACTATGAGAATGCACAGCCCTTGCTCTATAGTGTAGAAGAGGACATGACACAAGAGGAGATTAACTTCATTGCGGGGCAAGGTGGTTTCAACAAAGGCTTCAACACCAATTACCGAAACCACCCAAACTTCTCATATCGCAACCCCAATGTGGCAAACCGTCAAGATCAAGTTTACCCTCCAGCTCAAGGACAAGTTCAACAACAAGGGCCGCAAGGCTTTTCTCAAACAACTCAACCAACGCCTTTTGTTCCCTACAACACTCAACAAGGCGGATTTGTCTCTAAACCTCAATACCAAGGGCAACAAGGAGGATTTGTGCCTAAGCAACAATTTGGTCCACCCGGATTTGCACCTCAACAACAACAAGCTGCTACTTCTTCTAGTATGGATTATGAACTCAAGGGTATGGTGCAACAACTTCTACAAGGGCAAGATTCAGGGGCATTGGAAGTAAGGGATCTCAAGAGTGAGCTGCACAACTTAACATCTAGGGTCACCAACATGGAGAATCAAAAAGGGAAGGCTGATTCTACCAACCATTGCAACACCATTCATTCAAATGTTGACCAATGAAAAGTTCGTAGCTGAATTAGAAGCCCCTGTCTATGGTTCTCCACTTGAGGAGGAGAAAGATGATAAGTTGGATGAAGAAGCCATCATTGAGGAGTTTCTTCTTGGTCATAGTGATGAAACCGTATATGAAGACATGGTTGAGGAAGAACCACCACGACCAGGATAGCTCCCACATCGCTTCCTAAGCTAGGAGCACCGGGAATGTTCTCATTATCTTGCTCTCTTGGTCACTTGAAGATTGAGGATGCCTTGTGTGACACAGGCTCAAATGTGAGTGTCATATCCCTTGAGATGGTTGAAGAATTGGGGATCAAGAGCATTGAGAGTTACAAATCTACTCTCACCTTTGGGGATTCTTCAACAAAAGTTCCATATGGAGAGCTAAAAGACTACCCGATGATGATTGGGGATGAAGATGAAGAAGGGCAAGAAGCTTCCTCTACTCTTGGGCACTGATTTTCTCAACACTACTGGTGCAACAATGGATTTCAACAAGAAGAGGGTAGTACTCACAAAGGTGAATCATTAGGTGTTCTATCCCATGAAGTCATCCTCTACCAACACTTGTGGAACCATCACAAGTGACCTTGATCTTGAGGAGGAAAGGAAATTTGCTAGTCTTGCCAAGCTTGAGTAATTTGGATCCATCATTTTGGGACATTTGAGGATTGAGGAGCCACAAGTTGAAAAGGTTGAGAAGTTGTACCCTCCAAAGGTTGACCAATTTGTGAAAGATACTTTGGTTGGAGAGAGTAGTAAAGAGCTGATGAGTGAACACTTGGAAAGTGTTCCACTAGAGGAGGTTAGTGGAGCAAAGGAAGCTCCTCTTAAGAGAAAGAATAAGAAGGGAAAAGCACCTACAACCTCTACTCATACTCAAGCTCCTAGCACTCTCACTCTCCACCCTTTGAAGCTTAAGGATGGGACAATAGAGTACAAGGTGAAATGCAAGGGGATGTCTAAACCATTCTCAAGTTCAAGATCCATCCTTACTCCTGAGCTCCAAGCTGATCCAAACAAGCTCCAAGAGCATCTCTATCATCGCTTCCACCTTCCGTGAGGTTAAGCTTGGAATCTCTTGATCGTCGAGTGATCTAGTATTGGAGTGATTCCGTGCTCGCATCATAGTCATTATTGATCTCTCTATTAGGTCTCTTCAGGTTTTAGGCTATATAGGTTTTGGCATTGGGAGAAAGAAAAAAGAAGGGTCATGGCGAAATCAACAAAGGATTGAGCTCTCATCCAAGTTGGGAGGAACTCTATAGCCTCCACCTCCCATTCCTCCATCCCACTTCACTCCACTTGAAGCACCAAGTAACACTCCACCCTTGTACATATTTAGTTTTTTTTTCTTTCATGGCATTTTGTTTGTTTTCGGTTTTTCTTCCTCGCTTCTTTCACACAAGGGACTGTGTGATTTAAGTTTGGGGGAGAGACCAGTTGCTAACCTTGAGTCTCATGCATTCATCTAAGGCATAGAAAAATCCAAATTTTTTTTTTTTAAATCATGTAGTTGCAATAGCATGATAGGATTGAGTCTAGTTGCATCATATAGGACGCATGCATAGGGAGCAATGATTGAATTTCCTTGTAAGATTGATTGAGTGATGACTTGTTCTTCATGCTAGTTGTTTGAGCTAGTTGATTGTCATAAGATTGTAATTCAAGAAAGGCTAGAAATTTAAGACGAACCATGCTCGGATTGCTTGCTTTGAAACTTGATTTGAAACTGAAATAGGCTTTGAATTGAAACTAGCTCTACCTAAGTGAGAACTTTAATGATGACATCTAATTATCTTACTCATGCTTTGTGTGCTGAACTCATGGATACTCTTAAAATATTCAAACATTCGTATCCCTTTTACCACTCTCACTTGCTTGAGTAGAATCCACACCTTTCACCACCCTTCTTTCAAACCCTAAACACTCTTGTTGAGAGGTAGGCCTATTTTCTTGAATGAGCTAGGTAAAAAGTGTTGAGTATGAGGCGACTAGGAGAATTTCCATATAGTGCAAGCTCAGCATCTTTGGCTTTGCAATAGGCTAGGATCAAAGTTTGGGGGAAGAGTTGGGAAAGGAGAGAGAGGGTAAAGAAAAAGAAGAATGAAAGGGATTTTGGTTGGGATCTTATTTTTGTTGGCAAAGTGTTTTAAAAGAAAAAAAAACCTCTCATGTGTTTAAAGAAAAGAAAAGTGTCTCCTATTTTGAAATGAACCTAAAAAAAAAAAAGATATAAAAGAGACCATTGCTAAAGAAAGATTTGAGCTTAGTTGAAAAGAAAAGATTTGCCACTGTTTTGAAAAGTCTTTATTGATCCTTCGGGAGTTTGATTGGAAAGTGTCTTATTGAAAAGAGAGATGAGGCAAAGATAGCGTTGGTCAAGGGTAGTATCCATTTAGGTGGGCTAGATTAGGAGAAGAAGTAATTGGGGCATGGGTAGATGGAAATCAACCTAGTATGCACCAATTGCCTCTAACTCTTAGCATTTTACTATAGCTCATTCACTTCTTTATGAGAGAACCTTCATGCTTTTGGAATAAACCCCTCTTTTGATTGAGATCACTTTAATCTCAAAAACCTTGTCCCTTTGCCAAATGAGTTTGGTCACCTTGTATTGAGTATGATCCACTTGAAAACCTAATGAATGTTAAAGAGCTAGTTGATAGGAATGCTTGTCTAGGTTGAGAATTGAGCTAAGAGTTTTGTCTTGATGAGCATGGCTAAATTTTTGGAGTAAGCCTAACTTGATTGCATCTTGGTGACGTTGACTCGGATTGGAACTCGTTGATCTCGGTTTTGTCTTTGGATATGAGCCCCTGCTTTCAAACCTTTTCCCCAACCTGTTGTGATTGACTTATGCTTGCTTGTGGACAAGCAAGATTCAAGTTTGGGGGAATTGATATACTTGTATTTCCATGCATTTAGGCTATTGTTAGGATCATGCTTTACTTCTTTTTAGATTCCTTTAGCTTCATTTCTTTACTCATTGGTGTATTTAGAGTATATGATCATCTATAGCTAGGTTTAGGCATTCTAGGCTTGCATTTGGAGTGTTTTTGGTGTGTTGCAGGTGCAAGGAGTATTGGTGAGCTTGGCAGTGGAGTCTAGAGCTCAAAGGACTAAGGAAGACCCAGCAGAAAAGTTCATATCGGCCACCATATTGGCCAGCCTGGACAATACGACACATCAGAAAAGTTCATATCGGCCACCATATCGGCCAGCCTGGACAATACGACACAGCAGAAAAGTTCATATCGGCCACCATATCGGCTAGCCTGGACAATACGACCCAGCAGGAAGTCATATCGGCCACCATATTGACCAGCCTGGCCAATACAGATCCCAGAAATTGACTTGGATCTGGGTTAACACCCGGTTTGTCCCGGGTTGACCCAGCTCGCACCCTAATGACTATTTAAGCCAAAAACCTATCTCTATTTGTTTCTTAAGCTATTTTTGATGTTCTAAACTCTTTTGCAAGAACAAGTTGGATTCCTTTGATTAATCTAAGTACTTTTTGGTGATTTCTTTTCTTAATCTTCCTCAAAATCTCTAATCTCTAATGATCAACACTATCCCTATGGATTTTGTTGTTCATATGATGATTAGTGAGTAGTTCTTCATAGGGCTTTTGGGTTAGGTAGGATTAGGTTGATGAGGGGTTGATCAATGGATTTCTAGTGCTTGATTGTTTAAAATCTCATCTGTCAAAGTGTGTTTAATTTCTAATTAGCCTTGATCAAGTTGATTAGAATGCTTAAGGTAAGAGTCCATGTGCCCTTTGATCGATACTCCTTAGGTGAGACCGCACTTAAATACTTGCAGAAGCCAGTAGGGTGAATTTGAATGCGTGAATGTGATTGTGGAGTTTACTTTGGACAGTTGCTAAGTGTGGGGGAAGTACATGTTAGTCTTGATATCTTGCAGCTAATTGTTAGGCAAAGCTTTACTTACGTTTAGTTTTGCTCACGCTCTGACTTAGGTTTTATTTTTAGAGATAGTTAGGGGCTGGTTTTGTTCTCGAAAGAGACTTGATTTCGAACCCATGTTCTTATTCTTCTGATTATTCTATGATATCTATTTTGACTATGTTTTCTGTTATGATTGCTATGTTTGAGTAGATCTCTTGTTAGGTTAGGGATTCTCATTAGGGATCTGAAGGAATGATTTAATTAATTAATTGATTTAGATTCATTGCTTAGTTCTTCATCTAATCTGTTCTTAATGCTTAATCTGAACTGGCCATTTAGATTATTGATATTAGGTTGATTTACACAACGACAGTTGGTTGATTAACTAGATCTGATTTAGGTGAGCAATTTATCTATTCGCAAAGACATTTGGTTTAGAGAAATTGTGAACGAACGAACTTGGAATTAATGCATGTCTAGAACTCTAGGATTCGCAACGAAAGTTGGTTTGCTAGGTTGTTAGATATAGATAGCTAGCGCAGCGAAAGTTGGTTAGTTTTACTTCTGTGATTCTAGTTCAAGAACGCCTTAGATTGAATCTTGATTGTTGATTAATCTGATTTCCTGAAATTCTGAGAACTTCCCGAAACCCAGCACCTTTGTCTGATTGCTTTCACCAACCTTCTTTAATCTGTTTAATGCTATTTTGTTTACTGCTTATTCACCACTTCACCACTTCGTTTAGCATGAATTCGAACTACTGATAATCTATTGTGTGACTGAGAGTCCTTTTCGGATTCGATACCATTTATACTATAATTGTATTAACTGTGCACTTGCAGTAGAATAGGGATAAAACTACACCTATCAACATGTCTCCATATACTAGATATAAAATTTACCTTGATTTCGTTACTATATTCGAGGCAAAGTAATGCTGTGTGAAATAAGCAATCTCTTCATTTAGATACGATTGAACAATAGATCCAGCTGCATATCTTTTGTTCTTCGCTTTCCCTTTCTGCTTTTTGAAAAACCTTTCAAAAGGGTACATCCACCGGTATTGAACAGGGCCTCCTAATTCAGCTTCGTAGGGGAGATGTATAGGAAGGTGCTCCATCACGTCGAAAAATGATGGTGGAAAGATCTTCTCCAGGTTGCAAAGAATCATAACTATGTTTTCCTTTAAAATTTGGACGCGACTCTTCTGCAAAGTTCTTGAACATAAGTCACGGAAAAATCCTCCGATCCCTACAACATATATGAAGAGATTTAAACAGCAAATGATTAATGAAAAATACGAAACCGAAACTACATATTCAAATACTATGAATAACCGGTACCTGCTAAGGCAAGGTGGACATTCTTGTCTAGGAGTTATGCAAAGATAAATGGAAGTAGTTGCTGCATAAAGACATGACAGTCATGACTCTTCATCCCAGAAAACTGTGCATTACCCAAATCAGCACAACTTGCTAAGTCTGAAGCATAACCATCTGGGAATTTGACCTCATGCTTCACACATTCCAATAACTTTATCCTGGCTTCGTTTGTCAAAGCGTAAACTGGGAATAGAGCTCTACCAGCACTATCAACATGCAAGTGTGGCTGAGAACAGAAGTTATCTATATCCAATCTCGATGGGATGTTGTCTTTGGATTTACCCTTCACCCGCATAAGAGTTTTTATAATGTTGTCAAAAACATTCTTCTCTATATGCATCAAATCGAGATTATGTCGAAGATTAAGGTCCCTCCAGTATGGTAACTCCCAAAATATGCTTTCTTTGTGCCAGTTATGCTTCTTCCCATAGCCGGGAATCTTATCTTCATGACCATTTCCACCAACATCTTTAGTTTTTGGTGGATTTACACGATGCAAATGGTAGGAATAGACTTGCTCACCGGTTAAAGAACCAGGAGGATACTCATTCCTAGCATCCTTTCCCTTCAAGAAGTCTTTCTTATTTTTCCTCATGGGATGATCTTGAGGAAGAAATCTTCTGTGACAGTCGAACCAACACATCTTTCTTCCATTCGGCAGATAAAAAGATTTTGTATCATCCATGCACCATGGACAAGATAGTTTGCCATGGGTGGTCCATCCTGATAACATGCTATATGCCGGAAAGTCACTGATCGTCCACAGGAGAATTGTTTTTAGATTGAAATTTTGATTCAAGGACACATCGTATGCATCGACTCCATTACACCACAAAACTTTCAACTCCTCGACAAGAGGCTGGAGGAATATATCAAGACTACCTCGTGGATGCTTTGGCCCAGAATTCATTACTGTAAGAAACAAGTACTCCGTACTCATGCACATATGAGGGGGTAAATTATACGGAATCAAGATCACAGGCCACAACGAATGATTATTAGACATGCCAAATGGATTGAAACCATCTGTACATAGTCCAAGATAAACATTGTGGGGTTCTTGTGCAAACAGGGGATACTGATCTTGAAAGTATTTCCACTCTGCCGCATCAGACGGATGACACATTTCTCCCTCTTTGGCTTGGTGCTCCGCATGCCATCTCATTGCTGCTGCAGTCTTCTCGCTCTGATACATTCTCTTTAATCTGTCAGCAATAGGCATATACCACATACGGCTGTATGGTATATTGGTCCTACGGTTTTGCTCGTTAGGCTTCCATCTAGGCGAGTTACAAAACCGACATGTATCTAACCTTTCGTCATCTTTCCAATATATCATACAATTGTTGAAGCAAACATCAATCGAACGACATGGGAGGCCTAAATTGCGCATCAATATCTATGTCGCGTAATGTGAACCGGTTGCCTGATTTCTTTCTGGTAGAAACTCCGTAAACATTTCGCATATCGAATCCACTGCCCTTTCAGTCATGTTATGCTCTGCCTTCCTTTGCATGACTCGAGCAGCTAAGGATAACTGCGATTGACCTCCACGACAACCACTGTACAATGGATTTTGCGCTCCTTCTAACAAGTCGTAGAATTTTTTGGAATGATTATGTACAGGTTCATCCGCATTCGGATAACTACCATGTTCCTCCACATTCTGATAACTACCATATTGATGATAGTTATCAAAATGTACGTTATCACGAAATGCATCATTCACCATATCCACATATCTATCTTCTACTACATTACCAATTCCTTCACTCCCACTAACCCAAGTCGTATCAGCATAACTCGTTCCTAAACCCATATCGACTTCTTCGCCATGCTTATACCAAACATAATAATCAGGCATAAATCCATTCTTATACAAGTGCTTTTGTATTCTTCTCCCCGACATAACAGGTTTATCATTCTTGCAAGTATCACAAGGACAGTGAAACTTACCGGCGTTGCTCTGCGCAAAGGGCTGGCTATTTGCAAACAGGATGAAATGATTATCGACCCCCGCCATGAATTCTGCCGTGAAATTTCCGGTTGATGCATCGATCCGGTTATACATCCACTCCGACCATTAGTGTAGTTATAATCTCCCGACATTTTTTGACTCAAAAAACGTTTTCCTCTGTTTTTTCTCAATTTTATCTAAACTTTCGTCTATCTTCTTGTTGTGTGGCTGAGGAGAAGTCGACTTCATTGTTGTATATATATAAATTTTAGCGACTATTTAGCGGCTATTTAGCGACTACAACAAAAAATTAGTTACAAAATTAGGTACTACACGCGTGGCACAATATACACGTGTTTTATACCGACTTCTAGCGACTGAATAAGAAACCGTATAGCGACCCGCCGAATTTAGTCGCTATTTAGTCGCTAAATAGCGACTAAAAAGCGACTAATGAGTTGTGGTCGCAATTTAGCGACTAAATAGCGACTAAGTCCTATTAGTCGCACAGTTAGTCGCAACTCAGTCGCTGTTTAGTCGCCAAATTTAGGGACTATTAATTTAGTCGCTACTTACAGTAGCTAAATATATGTTTTCTTGTAGTGAATTAACAATAGCACGAGAGTGTGAGTTATAATCTGAACAAACTTAGTGTGAGCAATTTGACTAGATACAAAGATATTTGGTTTAGGAGAATTGTGAGCCGATAGAACCTGTTCTTAATGCGTGTTAGGGTCACAAAGAGATTTGGATTGCTAGGTAGCTAGATATAGAAATACTCTCAGCGAGAGTTGGATTATTTAGCATTGTGTTTCTAGTTCTTGAACCTGTGTTTAATCTGAATCCGGTTAATTAAGTATCTTGCATAGCATAATTCCCGAGAACTTCCTAAGTCCGACGTCTTTCTCCTATTGAAAACACCTTCCTGTTTACTTGCTTTTGCTTATTGCTTTCTCAGGATTTGATTTATCTTAACTTGACAACATATAATCTATCTTGTGACCGTGAGCCCTTGTGGATACAATACCCTAAGTACTACATTCGCATATTTGTGCACTTGCAGTAGAATAGGGATATTTCTTGACCTATCACAATCTAAGACGACTGCGTCACATATGAGGTTGAATGTGGAACATGTCTCACCCGAAGGAGAAATGCATCATCCCTCAGACGGAAGAGCATGGAAGCATTTTAAAGAAGTATATCCTACATTTGCTTCTAATAGTCGCAATGTTTATATTGGTTTATCAATATGTGGATTTAACCCGATTGGTATGAACGGACAATCATACTTTTGGACCGTCATTGTGACGCCTTACAATTTGCCACCGGGAATGTGCATGAAAAGAGAATATTTCTTCCTCTCTATATTAGTTCCCAGTCCAAACCATCCAAAAAAGCTTGGATATTTTCTTGCAACTGTTGATTGAAGAGTTACAAAATTTATGGAGTGATGAAGTGGAGACTTACGATGTGTCGTGTTAAGAAATTTTCACGATGCGATCTGCTTTGATGTGGACTATCAGCGATTTTCCAGCCTGACATGCTATCAGGATGGATGACCCATGGGAGGTTGGCTTGTCCATATTGTATGGATGCGATAAAATCATTTTGGTTGCCTCATGGAAGGAAACACAGTTGGTTTGATTGTCACAGGAGATTTTTGGTTAGCGGACATCCTTACATGCAGAATATTAAATCTTTCTTGAAGAACAAAACGGTGCATGATGATCCTCCACCATGGCTCACCGGAGAAGAAATCTTACACGAAAGGATTAATAATATAGTCGGGCTACGCAAAACAGTGGAATGCGGAGGCAAAGGACACGACAATCCTTCTCGAACCATAGATGAATATGGTGTTGCTCATAATTGGGTGAAAAAGAGTATCTTCTGCGAGTTTCCGTATTGGGAGGATCTACTTCTTCAGCACAACCTGGATTTTATGCATATCGAGAAAAAATTCTTCGATAATCTCATCAACACGGTGCTTAATGTTCCGGGGAAAACAAAAGATAGCATAAAATCCAGGCAAGATCTCCCTGCGTTATGCAAAAGACCTGATTTAGAGGTTACCCAAGATGGAAGAGTGCCTATTCCAATCTTCAGATTGTCGAAAGAAGGCAAATAATTTTTTTTTAACACGGTTGAAGACGGAGATAAGATTTCCAGACGGGTATGTATCAAAGTTTTCACATTGTGTTAACGTTAAGAGTGGAAAGATATCAGGTCTAAAAAGTCATGACTGTCATGTCATAATGCAACGCCTTCTTCCAATTGCATTTTCGGAACTACTTCCGAAAGCTGTTCATGTAGCAAATTCAGGTAATAATTATTTGTTTGTTTATCACATTTTAATTTAATTTAATTTTATTTATATGAACTAATCATATATTATTGTAATCTATGTAGATATTGCTTTCTTTTTTCGAGATATATCGACTAAAATGTTAAGGACCTACGATGTTGCCACATTGAAAGAAAATATTGCAATGAAGCTTTGGAATTTGGAAAATCTTTCCACCGGTTTTTTTTTGATGTGATGGAACATCTTCCAGTGCATCTACTCGAGGAAGCTGCACTAGGCGGGCCGGTCCAATATAGGTGGATGTATCCTTTTGAACGGTACATGTATCACCTGAAAAAGAAGGTTAAAAACAAGGTTCGAATTGGAGGATCAATAGTTTCTCAGTGTGTGACCGAAGAGATTTCCTATGTGACAACCAATTACATTACACCTCCACCAATTACAGATCCCGAAGAAGACGTGAAGGAAATTTGGTTCACCTACAATTTTGATGACGTCCCGACTATATTCCAACAAGTAGGAAGAATCAGTGGCAAATCAACGACAACGTGGTTAACTGATGAGGATTATAACGTGTTTTAGACATTTTTATTGCTCAACTACGAGAATTTTGAACTGTACAAAAGGTATGAATTCTTTCATTATATTAATCTATATTTTTACAATTTCGATTTCATATCCAATATTAAAACTTTTGTACAGGATGTGGGAAGAGAAGATGGAGTATGATTTTCCAAACATTACTTCATACGAATTGGCAAAGGCAAAAGATGCAGAATTTGCATCGTGGTGTCAAGGCCACGTAAGTATTTAGAATGAAATATACTTATAACATATTTATTAACTTATCAAATCATTTGAATTTCTCTTTTCATAAAATGAATTATACTTGTTTTATTTCATTTTTACATTCAAAATGTGCAAATTAACACTGTCAGCCAATCATTTGAATTTACGTTCTGGATGTTAGAATTCTTACAAGGTCCAAAGCATAAAATCACGTCGTGACCTATGTTTTATTCAAGGGGATATCATTACCATACATAAAGATATGGACAAAATAAGAAGACGATGAATTATGGTGTTTGCATTCCGGGAACCGCTGAGATGGAGTATTTTGGATTGATCTGTGAGATTTTCATGATCGAGTATCCAGGAGCTGTTGAGTTAAAACTAATGATGTTCAAATGCCACTGGTTCAACACCGGACGAGGAATACGAAGACATCCATCCGGTATTGTTGACATTTGTCTGCAAATGCACTATGACAAGTACGATCCTTTCATATTACCGGAGCAATATGATCAAGTTACTTATGTTCCTTATCCAATATTACGACCAACCAGGAAAGAATGGTGGGCAACAACGAAGATTATGCCTAGAGGATTTACTGAAACTCAAGAAGTCTCGCTTACAAAAGTACAAAATGACACAGTTGATCATGTTATACCAACCTTTGCTATTGTTCGAGTCGAAGCACATGCAGTTGAAGATGTTTCAGGGTATGAGTCTACACCGATGGTTAACCCGGATGACGAATATAATTCTGAAGATAATCTCGAAGATCATTATAGCGAGTATTCTGATTCAGACTATTCAAAAGAATAATGTGTTTGTATGATTAAATAATTAACTATATGTGTAATAAAAAATAATGTGCTTGTATCATTAAATAGTTAATTATGTATAATGAAAAATATTATGTTTGTATAATTAAATAACTACTTATGTTTAATAAAATTTTGTGTTTAATGAATATTTTAGGCAAACATAATCTTTAGTCTAAAAATTAAATCTACTAATATAACTTAGAATCTAACTTGAATATTTTATGAAATTATAATTTTAAATTTAATTCAGATTTTATATAATTATATTTTCTAATTTAGAAATCAATATAATTATATTTTATTATATATCATAATTTCTAAAAATGAATCTAATTACTTGAAACCATTTTTCAATTAACATAGCTACGACCAGCTATGGGAATAGCCGTAGCTAATGTAATTTGGTTTAACCGCCTAATTAACAGGTTAAAATCCGGTTGAACCGATAATTCAAGATTTAACCAGGTTTAACCCGGTTCGATTTCACTATTGCTATGGATAGTTACGATGATTGTCGTAGCTAAGTGAATATAAATAAAAAAGGATTTCACGGGTTTAACCACGAAATGATTTTGTTATACCGCCAAATTAATTTGGTTTCACGGTTTACCGCGAAATCAATTCTTTAAACCGCGAAATTATTTTCGTTTTTCACCAAATACATTTGGTTACGCGGGTTATTCGCGAAATCAGTTCGGTTCACCCCCCCCCCCCCCGACCGGTTTACCCGTAACCCTAATACCCTAATCCCTCTAGAACACTCTCATTTTTTCCTTAGCCGGATTTTCTTCATCTTCGAACTCTTTCTTCTTCTTCTCTCTCGCGAAAGCGATTACCCTCTGAATCTCTATCTCTTGCTTCTTCGATAGCTCTATCTTCATCTCCTTCTCCTTATCTCTTCTCTCTTGCTCCGTTATCTCCATCGATCGAATCGTCGTCGAAGTTTTACACCATCTCTCAAACCCTATGTGTTGAATCGTCTTCACCTGGACATCATATGGCTCAATCGGTAAGATTCCTGTGCTCTCTCTGTTCCTTTCAGTCAATCATAGCGAGAATTTCGATTTAGGGTTAAGTTTCAATATCGATTCATGGCATGCATGTCGATTTATCTTTCACGGTTTCACATCTCTTCCTTCCTCGATATCTCTATCTTTTTCTTTCACGGTTTTACTCTCTCGCATCCCGTCAAAACCTAGACTGATCTCTTTCACGGTTTAACTCTCTCGCTTGGTCTCAAATTCTGTGTCGATTAATCGGATTTTTGTTATTTCATTCAATTTCTTTCTTCACTAACCATCCTTATATATGTGCTTGCATTTGAATCTGAGTAGAGCGGCTCCAAGAGGAAGGCGTCCCATGAGGCGTCTGACGCAAAGTCATATTCCTCCTAGAGCGGTGAGATCCTCTGGTTCCTCCGCCAGTCGCCACCCACTGCCTAGCTTAGAGGGGGTGATGTGGATCCTAAAACCCACACTCAGATTCTAGAGTGTTTTGATGAGCTGATTTATAAAGTAGGTGGGCTAGATTCTTGGTTAAACGTGATCAAGGAGCTTAACAATAGTGAAAAAGTGGATTTGTATTGAGGTTTATGTAGGAACACAAAGAACTCGAGCTATAGAGCAATTACAAGGTCTAAATGCTAGATCGGAATATGAAATAAAGAGTCGGATGAATACAAAGACTTAGTGATAGGTTAAAAGTGTATCAGAATTCGGATCCCTTCACGAGTCGTCTGAGCTCTCCTTTTATAGCGTCTCTCTCTCCTCAACCGCTTCTCCTTCAATCTCGGGATTCGCTCAACAGCTCGCGCCTTCTTCGGGATCTTCTTGTTACGCCGCTCCCGCAATCCGAGCTAACTGAGTTGTCATCTTATCGGGTCGCATTCCGGAGCCGGGCTTCTCTCTTGGGCTTTCGCTTGATAGTTGGCCTTTTGGTGTTAGGAGTGGGCCTTGCTCAGCTGAATTCTCTTGAGTGAATTCTGGCCCAAACATTTGCCCCCCAGCCTTTTAAGTGATTCTGTCGGGCTTGAAAGGCGGAGTTCGTTTGCGTCAGGCCCACAGCGTTCCTCTGGATAAGCTTGAATTCGATCGCTTGAACAGGATCCGGGATAAGCGATCGATTCGTCTTCCCAGTTGCACCGTCGGATGGCGTGTTGGATCAGAATCCCGCCAAAATCAACGGCCAAGATCAGAGGCGGATCTTAACTACGCGTGATCGCAGCGCGTGGGAGATACTCTGGGGATCCGAGGGTTGCGATACGTGAGATCTTAAAAGATTCGCAGAGTCCCGAGGCTGCGCAATTATGATGGCTTTATAACTCCTCTCCTCGTGAACCCACTCTCCAAGACTCAACCGCCAGCCTTAAGGTAACTTCTCCACTCCTCTTCTTTTATAGCAATCATTTCTTCTTCTTCCTCTTTATCTTGAAAAGAAAACTGTTTTCTTTTGTTTTGCGAAACAAATTTTTCTCTCGAGCTCTAAACGATGTAGATGTCGAGTCTGATTAGGGTGAAAAAAGAAAAGCAGGCGGTCGAGGAAGAAGACTTTGAGCACCCCACTCCGACTACGAAGGCGGAAGATATTGAGAACCTGTATTTGTTACACGGTGTGCCACGGACGGTGGAGTTAAGGCTTCTCAATCCCGGGGAGACGCCGGAATCGGTTAGGCCAGGCTATTGTTGTGCCTATAAGGCTTACTTTGAGAAGTGTAGCCTGGTCTTTCCGATTCCTCGGCTTTTGCTGTGTGTGCTAAGCGAGCTCGGGATAACGCTTCCGCAGCTAACCCCGAATTTCATCCACTACCTCATCGGCCTATTGGTCAGGGCTCGAGAGGAGGGGGTCCCGTTCGATTTGTCTGTTCTCCACGATTTGTGTTCGATTAAGCACAACTCGGGGACGGGGCTCTTCTACCTTTCTCCTCGGAGGAGCTTGGCAATCCTGGTGGCCGTACCGACCCGGGAGGATCGTTGGAGAGAACGGCCTATCTTGTTCAAGCTCGATCGCCACTCGATTGGGGATTACGATCCGTCTAGGGTTACGAATACGTGGTCGGAGTCTATTGGTTAGGGATAATGTTTAGCTAGGGTTCTTTTTGCATGTTGGTTTCGAGATTATCCGAAGGTTTTTGACTGCTTTACGTCTTTTGATATTTTCAGAGATCCCGGAGAGGCACGGAATAATCCCCGCAATTAGAAGGTTAGCAGTTGCTCTCGGTTCGAGAGACGTACTCTGGTCGTCGTTTACCGTCGACAGAGTCAAGCGCGCACTCGAGCTTCCGAAGGTATATAGCCATTGGAGATTCGCCCTGCCCCGACGCTCATCAGTAAGTACACACGCGTTTTCTTGCTCATCTCATAGCCCGGGTGTGAACATTACTCATTTTCTCTGTTTTGCAGCTTCTCGAGAGCACTCTCTTTCCGAAGCTGCTTCGTCGAGTACAACCCAACCGGAGAACAAGATGAGGAGACGCCCTACCGTTTGCGAGTCGTCCAAGAGGCCCTCTGAGAAGGCAACGTCTGGTGGTTATGTCCCCATCCGAGCTGGCCAGTTGAGCGACGCTCTAGCCGGTGCTATCAATGATGGGAGGTCCGGAGATGTTCCTCTTCCGCCTCTGTGTCGGGACACGGAGTCTGGGAAGGGACCGGAGGCCTCACGACCCGACCAAGTGATTAATTTGAGTTCTAGGGCCACCGGGAGTGATTCCTCGGTGCAACCTTTGAACAAGAAGCCTCGATATGAAAAGGAGGCAGTTGTCGGGTCAGGCTCGTCGCATGCTCTGGGATCTAAGCCGTTTCATTGGAAGTTTGATCATACGAAGGACTTTCCGATCACGGACGACCCCGACGGGCTCGCTCACCTGCTCCGCCACTGCAAGGCTGCTGGATGTTCGCTCCATTCGGTGAAGAACCTGATAGGTCGGGAGCTATATATCAAGGCGATGACTGCGAAGGGAAACATAGCTTCGAGTTTTTTGCTCCTTCCTTCTATTTTTTTATTTTTAATGCTGGTCTTCTGTTTCAGTCTCTGGAGGCGGATAACCAGCTCATGGCCCTCTATGAGCATAGCCTTAGATGTGTCCCTCGCAAAGAGGAGCTCGAGAAAGCTCAGAGCGTCGTGCCCCAGTTGACTGCGAGCCTCAATAGTTGCCAAGAGGAACTGAAGCTTTGCGAGGCCCAACTTAACGTTGTGAAGTCCAAGCGCTCGATTGGTGTGGAGAGGACGGTTGCTCTGGAGCAGAAGGTCAAGGAACTCCTTGAGAAGGCAGAGACTGCGGTTCGTTCGGCCAGGCACGACGGGATGAGAGTAAGGGACGGTCACTACTTCAACATGTTCGAGGCTCATAAGGATAAGTTTGAGAGGAAGAAGGCGGAGACGGACTGCGAGATTAAGGTCCAGGAGGTCGAAGCCAACATCGAGCTGATAAACCTCCTGCAAAGCGGAGTTACGACCATCGAGGAGGAGCTTCCAAAGCTGCTGGAGAAGAGGGAGACTTTCGCGAAGGAGTTCGAGGCTGCGCAGGTTTCCGACTTCTCCTTGAGTGCCGAGCTGCGTGTCATTCCCCAGATATCGGATGATTCGGTGATGCGTGGAGCTCGCCCTACGGGTCTCAACGAGTTTGGGTCGAATGTTGAGATGATGGCTGGAGGTGCGAGCGCTGAGGTGAACCAAGCGACTGAGATCGGAGTCCAGGAAGTGGCGGAGCAAGGAGTAGAAGAGACGAGGGCTGGAGGTGAGGAGCAGGGCTGACGTCCGCTCCCTTGAAAAAATTTTAATTTGTTGTTTTTTTTTGGAATCCCCTAAAGCCCCTTTTTTGGCTAAAGTTGAAATCTTTTTTATTTTGCTTTCGGTGTTGCCTGGGAGGGCTTTTATCCATAACTCTTTTTGGCTCGGGTGAGCCTTTTAATGCACGCTTTTATGTTTATGTTTTCGTTTGAGTTTGGATTTTTCAGTTTGGCAAAATATCGAGGTTCGCTTATGCGTTGTCAGTTTGCAAGTTGAATCTTCGAGCCGTGAAGTAGAACTCTTGATTTTTTGTTATTTAGTCTGGCCAGACGTTCCTTGTATTCTGGAGTTCGTTTCGCGACTTGGAGCCCTTTTTGGTTCGCTATTGTTTGGATACCTGTTTAACCCGTGCAAAGTTTGTTTAGGGTTTACTTCTGAGTTTGTTTGTGAGTTGCGGGCTTTGGAAGATTGCTCCGGAGAAATCTTCTAGAGTTGTGGTTCGCGAAACACTTAAGGTTTTAAGACTTGACGTGTTTATGATTTGTGTGTGTATTCCGCGTCTGCTGTAAAGAGGTTTGGCGTGGACTCGGAGCGACGCTTGGAGTTGGGTTTACACGGAGTAAAACTCGCGTAAAGTAAGACTTTATTTAATGTAAACTTTCGTGTTTGCCATTGCCAAGGTTTTAAGACTTGGTGAATTTGCAATAGCATGTGTTGCTTATCACGAAATTTGATAGGAACACGAAGATATATGTAAAAGAAAATTCCATTAATGTATTCTCCAGAGTTTACATTGATGTATTGGGTGATAACCGTGTACTCCCCCCCGGAAAAAACGAAAAGGTAGGATGAAAGAATTTCTAAGTTTTTGGGTGGAGTGGCTGCACTCGAAGTTCGAGCTGCCTACGTACCCCGCCAAGGGATCAAGCCTAACGTAGTTCGATTTTTGTGAGTACTCATGAGTTATATAGTCTGAGGTTCATGGCGTTCCATGGCCTCTTCACGGGTACTCCGTTTTTGACTTTCGTGAGCTTGTAGACGCCGTCACGGACTATCTCGGTGACTCTGTAGGGTCCTTCCCAGTTGGTCCCGAGTTTCCCGGCGCCTGGCTCTCTGGTGTTTCCGTAGACTTTGCGCAATACTAAGTCTCCCATGATAAAATTCCGAGGTCGGACTCTGGAGTTATAATATCGGGAAGTTGCTTGCTGATAGTTTTGCATTCGTATTAGCACTCGGTCGCGTTGTTCCTCGATCATGTCTATGTAGGATTATGTGTTTTTCCATGGTTCAATTTTCAGATTGCAACCTAGCACATAATCTTAAACAGATCTAGGTTCTTGTAATCGAATCATAAAACAAACCTGATCTTTACCTTTGCAGCGGAATGATTGGTGGTAATGACAAGATCAGATTAGAGCTGATTATCACCGGCTCCTCCTAGGTATCCACACGCTTACAAGCTACGGATCAGGCTGCTAGACCGAGGTGGAAATCACAGAGAGAGAGAGGACGGCACAGCTCAGAAAATCGCAGAAGACTAGGGTTTCTGGCGCCTCTCTCTTGCCTTATATAGGCCCAAGTTATTAACTAATGGCCTATTAGGCTTTTGGGCCCAAAACACAAATCAGACAAAAAGCCCGTTTTTGTTTTGGCCCAATTCTCTGTACAAATACAGTAACTGCCTTTGCATCTTACCGTATTATTTCCATTAAACTTTCCCGTTAGCTATGGTGTGTGACCCTTTGGGATCATACAATACTGGTAATAAGTCCTAAACTTATAGATCAAGAGCGGACTCTAGCAAGTCATCATGATCACCCATTATTTATGACTTATGTCTGATCTCGACACTTATCATACTTTCTAGAGATAGTACGGTAGATTTCAGGACATTCCCAACAATCTCCCACTTGTACTGGAATCCTACACAGGACATTCCCAACAATCTCCCGATTGTACTGGAATCCTACATTCCCTAATCCTTTTGTCTCAATATCTCGATCTGGCATAAGGCAAGATGCGTGTCATCCTTATATAGCCAGACCATGTTTATCGGAACAGATTTGATACTGACAATGCAAACGACTTGGGCAAGTCCGTTTGGGAGTGGCCACTCTCTTACCAGCTATCAAGTCTCCGATTGGCCTAGAGATATTTCCTCCGTTATACGGCAGGGACAAATCCCATCTTGTTCCATCACTATGAACTACACACTTTATAATACACCCAACCAAGGTCCTTATAGCTCCCAGTTACGAAACAGCGTTAGACAATGATCAAAGCGCATCACTCCATGAGCAGCCACATGCATGCGAACTCAGGTCTAAGGACTATACTCTATAGTCGTATATGAGAACCTCTTATGACACAGATATTAATATCTTGTAGAGTTCTCATCAGCGGGCCATGTCCGGTCATATGCTCCCCTACATATACCTATGTGTCGACTTTGATGCCGCGCATCTATGACCCCTCGAAACTTGGTCATAAGTCTCAACACAATCTAGTCTCAAGTGGTTGTTGGTGTTCCAATTCAACAACCTTCGACTATGGACACTATGATTTATGTCATTTCATTAAATATGGGGTTTCAGGATCAAGTCTACTCATGTACTTCGATGGCCCATATATAATGACATGAATCATTTTGGAACGATTATTTATATCACAGTTAAAATAATCCAGAAATCATAGATTTCATAAACATAAAATATTATGTTTACATGAACCTTTCAAAACAACTAAGTAAAGCCCTTTACAAACTCCCACTGAAATTAAGACTACATCTTAATTTCACTCATCCTACAGCTACAGTCAGCGACTCGTGCTTAGGCATAAGGAGTTGTTTCGTTAATAGATTAGCAACGTTCTCATTCGATGAAACTTGCTTATCTACTTAACACCTCTGTCATTTATCTCACGGAATAGGTTATACCTACCCTCAAGGTGTTTGGACCTCTGATGTGCAGCTAGTCTCATCTATGCTGGGAATCACATCAAGTTCAGTGATGAACTCTTCTTTCCAAACAACCTCTTTCGCCGCTTCTCAAGCTGCGAAATGTTCAGCTTAAGTCATGGAGTCAGCAACAGTGCCTTGCACCGCCAGTCAGACACAAGATATAGCTGGACTGTGACCGGGAATTATCTTTGTCTATTGGAAACTTGCCTTTCAGACTCTATCGACTTGTAGCACCTCACTTTCTCCGTAAATCAAGAATTTATCCTTAGTATTCCTCAAATACTTTAGGATATTCTTTACGGCAATCCAGTGATTCTTTGCTGGATTTGACTGGTCTTTACTTGTCTTGCTTAACATTAAAACAACATCAAACAAGTATGTTTCATGGCATACATGATAGATCCAATTGCCGACGCATATGGAATCTCATCCATGCATTTAAGCTCAGCAGTTATCGTAGGACACTGTATCTTGCTTAACGTAATGCCATGTGACATTGGCATAAAACCCTTCTTGGAATGCTGAAAACGTGTAGGACTTTGTCAATTTAAGAATCCTGACTTTGTCCTACCAGCTCTTTTGGATCTCTATCTTTAGATCCAAAATCCAAGAACTACGTGGCTTTACCCATGTCATTCATAAAACCAACTCCCAAGCCAGTCCTTTACCGACTGCAGCATTGGGACGTTATTTCTGAGAATCAGTATGTCATCGACATACACTTTGAGAAATGCAACATCGCTCCCACTTATCTATTAGTAAACGCACAGTTCCGCTTCGTTCCTGTTCAAGTCAAAACCTTGACTACTTCAACAGAACGAAGATTCCAACTCTGATATGTTTGCTTCCATCCATGAATGGATCAATGAAGCTAACTTACACATAGTGTAATTTTCGGAGTCCGGGCTCACTTTCGCTTCTTTGAATTTCGCAGGTTCGTCGCTTTCAATGATCATCAGATCATGCGAACTTTCAATGATCATCAGGTTCAACTAATGACGAGAAATCACTCTCGGATTAGTAACTGATTCATTCAGATCTGCGAACTTCAGGCTTTACAGGTGTATATTCTACAGAAATCTGTAAATCCATCCGCTGCTCTCCCTCAACAGGTTGAGCAGCCTCCTGTATTTCTCGAATTTCTTCGAGTTATACTTTTACTCCCACTGTTCTTCTTGGAAAGTAACTTCCCTTCTTAGAAAACAGAATGGACGTAAAAGTAACAAGCCTTGGTTTCCCTAGGACAACCAGTGAAGTAGCACAACTACAAATACTCAGTAAAGACGAATTTGGATCGATTCCAATCCACATTTACGTGGTGTCTTTCAACTGATATTGGTGGAACTATTTCAGCGTAAACTTAGATATTTCTAGAGCGTTATTCTTAAAGAATATCATGGAAGATTCGTGTGACTCATCTTTAATCATTTCTAATAAGATCTGATTCTTTCTCACAGAAATACCTCAAGGTTTTCAGGAGAATTGAGCTGTGAAACGACTTCACACTCATTCAGATGATCACACCATTAGTGACTCAAGTATTCTCACTCGTGATCTAATCCAGAGTCTTAATACTTCTGTCACTCAGATTCTATACCTCATTCTGGAACTCTTTCGACCATGTCAAAGAATTCCGACTTGTGTCTCATCAAATGAACACAGTCTTACTCACTGAAGTAATCAGTAGAGACAATGAAGTACAGGAAATTTTCTCTGGTATTACTGCTCATCGGACCACATACATGAGTATGTTCAATCTCCAATAAGCCTTTGGGCCTTTCTCTAGCTCGGCTAAGATGGGCCCTTTGTCTTTTGGTCTAGTAAGCAGAATTCAAGTCTCATAAGATATCCATTCAAATGAGCCCAAAAGTCCATAACTATGGGGTTTCTGAATCCGACTTACTCTATGTGACCAAAACATTTATGCCAAGAAAAATCAGGCTTAACTCATCAGATTTAAACCAATTGCGGTATTTATGTTACATTTAGGCACTCTTTGGTTTAAGACATAAAACCCATTCCTTGAATAGGGTGCTACAATTAATATTTCATTAAGATCAAAAGAACAAAACTTGTCTTTTATCAAATGAAAAACATTCAAATTCTTACAAGAAAATGAAAGACAACTCTGCTTAAAGCAGGTATATTGTAGCAATTACTTAATACAAAACCAAGCCTCAAAGGCATCTACAAGTGAAAACCCTATGGCTGAGGCAGCATCCCAAGCTCCTTCCAGACACGCAGTTCCACTTGCCCTTCCTTCAACGTTCTACTGTTGCTCAGGCTCTGCATATTATAACAAATATCAGTGCCACAACCAGTAATAAATACCTATAAGGTATAACTTGAAGTAATAACATGAATACCTGAGGAAGTAGTCTCATACATCGACTTCAACTCCTCATAATCTTCCATGAATTTAATGCAATCTCTTTTCCAATGCCCAGTCTCTTTACAGTAGCAGCACTTACCAACGTAAGAGGTATCTAACTCGGGCTCAGAAGACACACGCTTGCCATGATTCAAAATCTGGACAACTTTGTCTTCACCCTTGTCAGCTTTAGGTTTAGTAAACCTACCCTTCTCCTTCATGAGATAGTACAGGGTACTCTTCACGTTTGGCTCAACTGTCTTGAGCATGTCATGCAGTTCAGTCAACGTCTTCGTTAAGCCTTTCTTGATATAGTCCTTTACGAACTTATCATAGCTTGACGGCAGTGACTGCAGAATGATATCAGTTGCCAATTCTTGGCTAACTGGATAATCCAGTTTCCTCAGGTTATCAATGTAACCCATCATTTTACTGATATGAGGACTTACTGGATGATCAATCGGTAGCTTGCATCTAGTGAGAGATTTAACCAACTGGTATCTCTCCACTCTTACCCGCTCCTGAAATCTCAATTTCAGGCTGCTGATCATCTCTATTGGCGACTCCATGTTCTCATATTGCTTCCGCAAATCTGAGTCCATGGTAGCCAATATCAGACCACGCACATCTACCGCATCATTATAATGCTTATTCCAAGCATTATATACTGCATGACTGGCCTTGGATCCGATCCTCTCGGGGAGAGCTTTCTCAAGGACATAGTCCTTTCTCTCATGCCTGAGAACTAGCCTCAGGTTCCGCGACCAAGTCAAGAAATTTGATCCGTTCAGTTTGTCCATCTCAAGGACATACCGGATCGAGAAAGTGTTTTGATTGTTTGTGCTTGTCATAGCTGAAATTTAGAGATAAATAGAGTTTTAGTTATTAAGTTCATAAAAGAGTAATCTTAACAACTTATAAGAAAACTCGCATTGTATTCAAAATTTCTTTGTTCAACCTCATAAGAATACAATGATTCCGAGACCCATGTTCAGCTAAATCCAAAGTGGGCCACTGGCCGTCACCCAGAATTAGCTTTACTTGGTAAGCATACACACAGCTAGTTATAACCAATAACTCTCGGTTGTGTATTGGACCCGAGGCCCAAATTCACCAGATGTCTCAAGGCCCGGGACTCCCGATGGCCCAGTCAAGGAAACCAATCTCTTACAGCCAAATAATCACTAAAATCTGGGACTCCCAATGAAATTAGTTACTATATACTACTTTACTTACGCGAAAACAGACACCTCACACTGTAAGCCATATCTGTAATCAAATAAGCGTTAAGTAGCTGACAAGATTGGAAAGACATCCAAGCTTGATATTGTTTATGAGGATTTTTAAGTTTTATTTCCAAAAATAGAAGATTACTATTTTGGGAAACTTTCTTATTTTAGAAACTTTCTAAATTTAGTAACTTACTAAAATTAGAAATTTCTAATTTAAATATTTCATTAAATATTTTGGGTTGGGTCACAAATTATAGGCCCAATTCTTTGGCCCAAGACCATAGAATTCCAGTTGGCCCAATAATTTGACATAACCGATCCGGTTTATTAATTCTGGTCCAAGACCAAATTAACTATCAAAACCATCGGTTATTTACTAAACCAGACCAGCTCTAAATTATTTGGTCCAACCAAATCAAACTTAGACCAGCCTTCGGTTTAGGTTAAAATTCAATTTTTGAATTTCAATCCGGTTAACCAGAAATTAAATAATACCATGTATTAAATAATTTCCAGCAAACCGCGATTCGGGTTAACCGCTTGAACCACCAATTAAATTGGATCGGTTCAGTTAAATCCAAAACCGGGAAGAAACACCTAGTGTTTTAGCCAATTTGATTTAACTTGCGGTTTAAGGCTTTAAACACACAATTAACCGCCAATTAAATGGACCGGTTAAATCGGTGTGGTTTTGGGCAACAAACCGCGAAGCTCGGTTTAACCGATTGACTATTCGCGGGACGTAAAATGTTAATGGGCCAAACGATCGTTCACGGCCCATGATCACACGGCCAGCCCACGATCATTGATCCACGATCACGATCGTCCGTTGCTTGCACCCGTGATCCACGGTCGAGTGATCACGCTAGCCGGGACGACAGAACACGATCCACGATCGGCCTATCCATCCCACGACCATCTCACGATCACACGTGATCACACGATCCTTTCGGCCCATTAACGCATCAAGGCATCACGATAACCAATTGAGATCTTTATAATATCTCTTTTAATTCAAAAAAGCGATTTTGACTTTAATCTTTCAAACAAATCGAATTCCAATCGATCATGATAATTAAATCAACATCGTATCATGCTCTCTTTTACACAAGAAGACAAAAACTCTTTTGACATTAACAAAACAATTTTGTCCATACAATGAAGACAAAAACATGTTCCAATTCAATAATGAAAGCGATCGTTCCTTTCCAATAACAATCACTTATACGAAGCTTAACAAAACGATGGCTAGGGTTTTTAAAGTCAACATCCAAGATGCGATTAACAAGCGATTATTACAAAGCTTATGATCACGACTTTAAACAATCATTATGATCCAAATTACAAGAATCTAATGAACCTATGCTCTGATACCACTGTAGGATTATGTGTTTTTCCATGGTTCAATTTTCAGATTGCAACCTAGCACATAATCTTAAACAGATCTAGGTTCTTGTAATCGAATCATAAAACAAACCTGATCTTTACATTTGCAGCAGAATGATTGGTGGTAATGACAAGATCAGATTAGAGCTGATTATCACCGGCTCCTCCTAGGTATCCACACGCTTACAAGCTACGGATCAGGCTGCTAGACCGAGGTGGAAATCACAGAGAGAGAGAGGACGGCACAGCTCAGAAAATCGCAGAAGACTAGGGTTTCTGGCGCCTCTCTCTTGCCTTATATAGGCCCAAGTTATTAACTAATGGCCTATTAGGCTTTTGGGCCCAAAACACAAATCAGACAAAAAGCCCGTTTTTGTTTTGGCCCAATTCTCTGTACAAATACAGTAACTGCCTTTGCATCTTACCGTATTATTTCCATTAAACTTTCCCGTTAGCTATGGTGTGTGACCCTTTGGGATCATACAATACTGGTAATAAGTCCTAAACTTATAGATCAAGAGCGGACTCTAGCAAGTCATCATGATCACCCAGTATTTATGACTTATGTCTGATCTCGACACTTATCATACTTTCTAGAGATAGTACGGTAGATTTCAGGACATTCCCAACAGTCTAGACGATCTCGGAGCATTTGATCGTTTAGTTCCTCGTGTCTCGGGCTCAGGGCCTTCTGATAGTCGGAACTGATACCTCTGCAGGGACTACTGCTTCCATCCCGTATGCTAACGAGAACGGAGTCTCACCAGTCGCGCTGTGAGGTGTAGTGCGGGAGGCCCACAGGACTCCCGGTAGCTCTTCAGACCACGCGGACTTCTTAGAGTCGAGTCTCTTTTTGAGGCTACTAAGTAGTGTCTTGTTCGCAGCTTCTGCTTGACCATTTCCTTGGGGGTATCTCGGAGTTGAGGTGGTCAAGCGTATCTTCCAAGTTTTACAGAAGTTTCTGAAAGCTCGGGAGATGAACTGCGAGCCGTTATCGGTTACTATTTCGTAGGGAATCCCGTGTCGGCAGACTATGTGTTCCCAGATGAAGTGTCGTACTTCGTCTCTGTGGTCTGCTGGTAAGCTTTAGCTTCTATCCACTTGGTGAAATAGTCGGTTAGGACCAGGAGGTATTTTAGCTGTTTTGGCCCTGACGGAACTAGAGGCCCTACTATATCCATCGACCACCTCTTGAAGGGGTATGGTGCAGAGATCGAGGACAGTTTTTCCGCGGGCTGGTGAATAATCGGTGCGTGCCTTTGGCATTTATCACACAGCCTGGTGTAGTTTTCGAAATCTGCGATCATAGTTGGCCAGAAGAACCCTTATCTTTTGATGCGGATGGCTAGGGCTCGCCCTCCGGAGTGGTTACCGCAGGTGCCTTCGTGGGTCTTACCCATTACGGCGAGGGCTTCCGTGGCGTGTACACATCGTAAGTAAGGTTCTGCAGTGCTACGTTTGAACATGCAATCGTTGATTATGCAATATCGGCGCTTCGGGCTTTGAGCTTTCTGGCCTGCCACTTGTCGTCAGGAACTTGGCCGTGTCGGATGTAGTTTAGGATTGGTTCCCTCCAATCCGGCCTGTTCAAGAATTCTGCGTCCGGTTCTTCGGTTTCCGGCTCGGATTCCCCCTCCTCGGCGGGAGGTTCAGGAATTTGCCGGCCGCTACGGAGATCGATGTCGTAGACTTCGTGGCATTCCGTCGCTTTTTCTGCTTGAACTTCGGGATCCGGAGTTCTGCTGAGTTTTTTGTCTGAACCGTCGTGGACTGCTATGCAATATGCGCTTTGAGTGCCACGTCGATGCTTGGTTTTTCTATCCCTTCTACGGGTATGATTCTTTTGACCTTAGGGTCGGACGTCGAGGCCAATGCTGGCAGGGCGTCGGCGGAGGAGTTCCCCCCCCCCCCCCCGAGGTACTCTCTCGAGTGTGAAATCTTTTAACTGATCTGCCAACTCGTGAGCTACCTTGACGTACGCTTCCATGCGCTCATCCTTAGTCTCGTACTCGCCGTGATACTGGCTCGTAACTAACTGTGAATCGCTGTAGGCGCGGACTTCAAGCGCTCCGATCCCAATTGCGAGTCAGAGTCCGGCGATAAGCGCTTCATACTCGACCTCGTTATTAGAGGCGCTGAAGCCGAGCCTAAAGGATTGTTCCACGACTTCTCCTGTTGGAGTTATGAGTTTTATTCCCACCCTGGAGCCGTGTTGGGATGAGGCTCCGTCCACATAGAGGGTCCAATGCTTGTTGTGATCCTCCCCTTCTGGAGTTGCAGGTGGAAGCTCGATTATGAAGTCTGCAAGGACCTGTGCCTTGGCGCTCAATCTGGTGCGATACTCAATGTCGTATTCGCTTAGTTCGATTGCCCATTTGGCCAGCCTGCCGGATTGACTCAGACTGTGGAGTATGGTTCGTATGGGTTGCGACGTCATCAGCACGATGGCGTGCGACTGGAAGTATGGCCGCAGTTTTCTGGCTGCCATTACTACCGCAAGCGCGAGTTTTTCCATTGTCGGATATCTCGTCTTTACGTCTATGAGCGTTTTGCTTACGTAGTATATGGGTTTTTGCTCATTCTGTTCTTCGCGAACTAATACTGCGCTTACCGCGGCGGGCGAAGTCCCGATGTAGAGGTATAACGGCTCGCCCTCCACAGGTTTAGCTAATATCGGAGGTTCGCTCATATATTTTTTGAGCTCGTTCAAGGCCTTTTCACAGTCCTCATCCCACTAGAACTTTCGGTTTCCCTTGAGGAGGTTATAGAATGGTAGGCATTTATCCGTGGACCGAGAGATGAAGCGATTCAGGGCTGCTATTCGTCCCGTTAGCCTTTGTACTTCCCTTGTGTTTTTTGGGAAAGGCATTTCCAGGAAAGTTGCTATCTGTTTTGGATTCGCTTCGATTCCTCGTTCGGTCACTAGATATCCAAGGAATTCTTCTGATGGTACGCCGAAAGAGCATTTGGCTGGGTTGAGTTTCATCCCATACTTGTTTAGGATTTTGAAACACTCCCGGATCTGTGCTATATGGTCGCCTTCTTTGGAAGACTTTACTAGCATATCATCGATGTAGACTTCCATCGACTTCCCGAGTTGATCGGCGAACATTTTATTCACCAACCGCTGGTAAGTAGCTCTGGCATTCTTCAGTCCGAAAGGCATTATCTTGTAGCAGTAGGTTCCGCGATCTATTATAAAGGCTGTTTTCTCCTGATCCTTCGGGTTCATGAGGATTTGGTTATACCCAGAGAACGCGTCCATGAAGGACAATAGTTCGTGTCCAGCGGTGGCTTCCACCAGACGGTCTATGTGCGGGAGTGCAAAGCTGTCTTTCGGGCATGCTTTATTCAGGTCTGTGAAGTCTATGCGGACTCTCCACTTCCCGTTTTTCTTTTTAACGACTACCGGTTTGGCTAGCCAATCGGGGTATATCACCTCTCAGATTGACCCGACCTTCAGCAGTCTGTCGACTTCGTCGTTTACTGCCTTAGCTCGATCTGGCCCGAGCTTACGGCGTTTCTGTTTTATTGGTTTGTATGTGGGGTCCACATTCAACTCGTGGGATGTTACGTTGATGTCAATCCCTTTCATGTCTTGGGTTGACCACACAAACGTGTCTAAGTTTTTTTTGAGAAAACTGATGAGCTCATTCCGCGTGGAACTCAAGAGTTCCGAGCCGATGTTTACACATCTTTCTGGGTTAGCGTCGTCGATGCAGACCGGGATGACTAGATCTTTGCGGGGGCCCCGGACTGTCGGGTCGTTGTTACGCTTCGTTGTCCGGGACGCGAGCTCTTCGTTTTTCTGTAATTTCTATACCTGCAGAGTTTCCAGTTGTTTGAAGAAGGTCAAATAGCACGACCTTGCGGCCTTCTGGTCCCCGTAGATTGTTTTCACTCCCGCAGGGGTTGGGAACTTCACACATTGGTGGTAGGTAGAGGGCACCGCCTTCATAGTGTGAATCCACGGTCTGCCCAATATTGCGTTGTACGGGGCCGACTTGTTCACAACTACGAACTCCAGGATCTCCTGTTGCCCCCCGGCGCAGGACGGGAGCTTTATAGTTCCCATCGAATAGGTAGTCTCTCTCCATCGAATCCGGTCAGGGGAGTTTTCCCGCCGGTCAACATCGAATCTTTTAAACCCATTTTTCTGAAAGCGTCGTAGAAATAGAGATCCACCGAGCTCCCGGTATTGATCATTACTCTTGACAGCTCGAATCCTACTACATCGAGCCGGATTACCAGAGCGTCGTCGTGCGGCTTATCGAGTTTGAAGGTCTCGCTTTCGGAGAAGGTTATGTGCGTGTCTGGACCTTCGATTGGGACCATTTCTCTGGTTTCGGTCGCGACTCGCCTTTGGTGAGCTTTGATCGAGTTGACTGAATTGCGACAGAGCTTTGAACCTCCCGATATGAAGTTTATCCTTTTAGGGAGATTCGAATCGCACAGTCCGAGCTTGGGCAAGCAAGGGTTATCTGGCTTCTTCGGAGCCGGGGGTGGCGTGATAACTGACTTCGTAGACCCCCCGCATCGAGCCAGGTTGAAAATTGCGTCTATGCGTTTGTGAGAGGGATGTGGAGAAGATGATTCTTCCTTTTCTGGAGTCCTCTCACGTTTATTCTGCGAGCTTTTTCTGCTTTTCGACTTGCTCTTTCCTTTGCTTTTCTTTTCTATATCTTTTTCCTCCGGTTCTGGAGTTTTTGTTTCAGTGCTAGCATTTTTGGCTGCTAATAGGCGGTCTTTGGACCTGCACTCCTCGGAGGAATGTCCTTTTTGTCATGATATTTGCAATATTTGTTCTCGTCGTAGGGCTTGCGCCAATGGGGCTTGTCGTCTACGGCAAGAACGTGCCGCCCTTTGCCAGAGGAATCCTTTTTGCTGGTTTTCTTTTGGCTCGACTTTTCTTTAGCCGCGGCTATGGTTTCTTCGTACTTTGCGTAGTAAGTGGCTTTGTGCAGCGCATCGTCCAAAGACGTGCATGGCCGAACCGCGAGCTCTTTTCTGAACTCTGATGTGTACAGGAGTCCGTTTTCCAGAGCTGCGATTGCTATGGTCTCGTTTGGGTCGGCTAAGCGCGACTTGACCTCTCTGAACCTAGCAATGTAGGCTCTGAGAGTTTCGTCTGATCCTTGCTTCAGAGCCCAGAGATCGGCTTCCGAAGTTTTCTCTTCGATAAAGATCGAGTATTGCTTTAGGAAGATCGATATGAGCTGTGTGAAGTTATCAATCGAGTTTCCTTCTAGACTATCGAACCATTCTAGTGCGGTACCCGTGAGATTTTCGGCGAAAAGTCTGCAGTACCCTGCTTCTTTTTCTTCATTGGTGAGGTGTGCTCGGGAGACCGCGAGCCTGAAACCTCTAACGTGGGCCTTCGGGTCCGTAGTTCCCGCCTATTCCGGGATTTTAATCTTCCCAGTATTCTGGATCCTCGCGCTAGCGATTCTGTCCGTGATTGGGGTTCGACGGGTTTCCTCGATAACCCGATCGATGTCTGGAGCCTCTCTTGTTGCTGAATAGACCGCAGCTTGCTGATAGGGTCAGAGTTTTAATCCTATATCTAACTGCAAGTGCACAGTTCAGTAGTTGTAGTATATAGGTATCGAATCCACAGGGACTCCGGTATTCAATAACTCAAGAATAGGAATTCAACTAGGAAGAAAGTAATGTAATTAATTTAAAAGCAATGCGAGAAAGTAAATCAGTAGCAGAGATTGTTGGTTGTGAAAGCAAGTTATTAAAAGCGCTAAGTCTAGGGCGTTCTCAGGAAATCAGACAAGCAGACAGTTCATTCAGCAAGGATCTAATTAGGCACAGTTCTAGAACTCAAAACACAGATATAGAATTAACCAAATTCCTTTGCGATAATTCTCTAAGTCTAAGTGCAGCAAACCAAACTTTCGTTTGCGAGAACTAACAGATTAAACTAGCAATAAGCTCAAGTTTGATATGTTCACAATTAACCTAAACCAAACTTTCGTTTGCGAATAGTTTAATTGCCCAATTTAATTAGTTCAGATTCCTAAACCCCACTTCCGTGACGTATTTAGCAACCTAAGATCTAGATTCTAATTGATCAGGTTAGAACTAGCTTTAAGCACAATTAAATTGAAGAACAGATATAGTTTTGAATCCTTAACTGAAATTGAACAAGTCTAGCAAGTCATGAAATCCTATATGAAAAACCCTAAACCTAACAAGGAATCTACTCAGACATAGATAATGAAAACATGATCATATGATAAGTAAATTGCATAAAAGAATAAGAGTAAAATTCGAAATCTTCTCCAAATACAGATGAAGTAATAGGTTCAGATCAGCCCCAAAAGCTCTAAAAATCCTCTGCTCTTAATTATGAAAGCGTAAGTAAATAAAACACTAAAAACTCTATTAAATAGGTCTAATCTCGGCCAGAGGCTTCTTTGCAAATATCAGGAACTTCTGGATCAAAGTGCAATAACTTGATTCTTCTAAACCGCCGAGTTTTGGCCCATCTCGCTGGTGCATCGATCGATGCTAGAGTGCAACGATCGCTATCTCCCTCTGTTTCAGACAGTGAACTCTATCTCTCGGCCAAACACTCCAAAAATCTCCAAAATGCTCCATTATCTTCAATTCAGCTCCCAACCTGATTATACCTGTAAAGGACTCTAAAAGAACACAAAAAGACACTAAAACACACTTATATCATGGCCTAAAACTACTAAAAACCATGATATATCAACTCCCCCACACTTAGCCTTTGCTTGCCCTCAAGCAAAACAGAGAACTAAAGCATGGTGAAGAGGTTTGAAAACTCTTCAGAAACTCATTTCATCCTAGAAGCCACAATACTCAGATTCCCCTTAGTAAACCACTGAAAGAATCAATCACAGGATATCAAGACCAACATGTACTTCCCCCACACTTAGCAATTGTCCTAGGTAAACTCCACAATCACATTCAAGCATTCAAATTCTCCCTACTGACTTCTGCAAGTATTTAAGTGCGGTCTCACCTAAGGAGTATCGATCTAAAGGCACATGGGTTCTTACCTTATCAGCTCTAGACCACCAAACTGTCTTTCTCTAGTCCCTTTCTTCTCTTTCCCTTCTTTAACAACTGATTTCTCCCACATTGGGTATCATTTTATTTTTTTTATCAGTGTTCTTCCCGTTATGGGGTGTACTTTGGACACATTCCATGGATGCACAGGAGGTAATAGTTTTAGCTACCACTCCCAGAGACCACTTCGGAGTTACTAACTCATCCTCAGTTTATTCCTTTTTTTTTTTTTTACTTTATAGAAGGGGAGAAGGGAACCAAATAGGACAGGTTTACAGGCTGTGTCAGAACTAACAGGGAATCCGACATAAAGCATACCAAGCCCTTAGGTGAGAAATCTAAGTCAGTATTAAGGTGAAGTCAGTAAAAGGATCCTCTGATACCTGAAGTGATGTGGGTGTTCCCAGTAGGTTGATCCGTGATGGGGTTTTCTAATAGTCATAGATAGATCCTGCGACTTCATCCCAATGATTACTTAAGTTCCTGCAAGTCTTGTAAATCTTCTCAGAAAATCATAGTTTCTTACTTAAACAATTTTGACTCAATAAAACAAAATTTTTTTTTTTTTTTTTTTGAAAAACGGACTGACTCTTAAGAAAACAGGAAACAAAAGTCAGTGGCACCTCCCCCACACTTAAGACACACTGTCCCCAGTAGTGTCAAGCGAAGGATTGGTAAAAAGAAAGAAAAATTGTTAAGGTTCTGTTGAGTTCTGTCGGGTTACCTCTGTCGCACAGGCATCGATCGTTGCACTAAGTGCATCGACCGTTACTTGGCGATTTTCGTGTATGGTCGATCGTTGCTCAGGACCGCAACGATCGATGCAATGCGATTCCTTTCGTGTTGTGACGATCGGCACAGAAATGCATCGATCGTTGCACTGCGATTTCGTCCGAGACCTGCAAACATAAACTCACCAAAAACAAAAACAAACGTAAAATCCTAACAAAAACACCAAAAATGAAAAAGAAAAACACCAAAACCTAATGGTGGGTTGCCTCCCACCCAGCGCTTGTTTAAGGTCAATAGCTTGACCGGTCGCACGAGATCTTTCAGGTAGAGGGAGCATGATCCAGGGGAAAAATCTGACCTCTGGGAATCTCGGCCTTAGCCCAATAGTGTTTTACCCTCTGCCCATTTACAGCAAACTCATTACCTTCCTTGCCTATTAGCACGACAGCTCCATATGGACGCACTTCCTTTATTGTGTAGGGACCGGACCATCTTGATTTTAGCTTACCTGGAAACAAATGCAAACGAGAATTGTATAGAAGTACCTGGTCATTAGGCTCAAACCGTCTAGAAACAATCTTTTTGTCATGATAAGCCTTAGTTCTCTCCTTGTACAGCTTTGAGTTCTCATAGGCAAGATGTCTAATCTCATCCAACTCATTAAGCTGTATCAACCTTCTTTCTGCAGCTGATTTAAGGTCAAAGTTCATCTGCTTCACAGCCCACGCTGCTTTGTGCTCCAGTTCCACCGGCAGATGGCATGCTTTTCCATACAACAAGTGAAATGGAGTAGTCCCTAATGGCGTTTTAAATGCAGTCCTGTAAGCCCATAAAGCATCATCAAGCTTAGCTGCCCAATCTTTCCTTGTCTTCCCAACTGTCTTCTCCAAGATCTCCTTGATTTGTCTGTTAGAAACCTCTACCTGTCCACTAGTCTGTGGGTGATAAGGAGTAGCGACTCGGTGATGCACTCCATGCTTCTGCAGGAGCTTCTCAAAAACCTTATTGATAAAGTGAGATCCTCCATCACTAATTACTATCCGAGGTACCCCAAATCTAGGAAATATGATGGATTTAAACAGCTTGATGACTACTGAAGAGTCATTGGTTGGACTTGCTATTGCTTCTACCCACTTAGAAACATAATCCACAGCAACTAATATGAATTTATTCCCATAAGATGAGGGAAAGGGACCCATAAAGTCTATGCCCCAGCAATCAAAAACTTCAACCTCAAGAATGAAATTCTGAGGCATTTCATGCTTTCTGCTGATTTTCCCTCTCCTCTGGCAGGCATCACAATGAGAAACAAAGGAGTGAGCATCAGCGAACATTGTAGGCCACCAGAAACCTGCTTGCAAAACCTTAGACACAGTTTTGAAAGTAGCAAAATGTCCTGCATAATCTGATCCATGGCAGTGGAATAGGATATCTGGAACCTCTGACTCGACAACGCATCTTCTATAAAGGCCATCCGAACAATGCTTATAGAGGTAAGGTTCATCCCAATAGTATCTCCTAAGTTCTCTGAAGAACCTCTTCTTTTCATACCCTTTCAGATTATCTGGTTCAGCCTCTGCAGCTAGATAATTGGCTATGTCTGCATACCATGGTCGATCATTTGTAGTGACAGCATAAATCTCAAACTCATGCTTTCCAATCCGTACTGTAAAAGTTTCTGGGTCTGCATTCGCGCTGCAACGATCGTCACAGTTGGGTGTATCGATCGTCGCTGTCCCGATAGATGCATCGATCGACGCTGATATTGCATCGATCGTTGCATTGCGATTAATTCGACAGTTTTGCAGGTTTCTGTCCACATCTGTCTCACAGATTGTCCCGACCATATTGACGTTTTCTTCGGGCAAATTGTCATTAATTGGCACGTCCTCTTCTACTAGCATCCTCGAAAGGTGGTCAGCAACTCCATTCTCAACCCCTTTCTTATCTCTCACTTCAATATCGAATTCCTGAAGCAACAGGATCCATCTCAACAGTCTTGGCTTAGCATCCTTCTTCTGCATCAGATACTTCAGGGCTGAATGATCAGTGTGTACAATCACCTTGGAGCCAACAAGATAGGAGCGAAATTTTTCAAATGCAAAGACAACTGCCAGCAACTCCTTCTCCGTAGTGGCATAGTTTCTTTGTGCATCATCCAGTGTCCTACTGGCATAATAGACAGCATGAAGCTTTCTATCTTTCTTTTGTCCCAGAACAGCTCCTACAGCATAATCACTTGCATCACACATTACCTCGAAAGGCAAATCCCAATCCGGTGGCTGAACAATTGGAGCGCTTACCAATGCTTGCTTGATCTGTTCGAACGCAGTCTGACAATCTGCAGTGAACTCGAATTTGGTATCCTTACACAGCAGAGTAGTTAGCGGTCTAGCAATCTTGCTGAAATCCTTGATGAACCGTCTATAGAAGCCAGCATGTCCAAGAAAACTTCTAATAGATTTAACAGAATCAGGTGCCTGCAGGTTAGTCATTATCTCAATCTTGGCGCGGTCCACCTCTATTCCTGCTTGTGACACTTTATGTCCAAGTACAATGCCATCTCTAACCATGAAATGACACTTTTCCCAATTAAGAACTAAGTGCTTCTCTTCGCATCTAGTCAGCACTTTGCACAGATTCTCTAGACATTCATTATAAGATGATCCATAGACTGAGAAGTCATCCATAAATACCTCCATAAAGTCCTCAATCATATCAGTGAATATGGACATCATGCATCTCTGAAAAGTGGCAGGAGCATTGCAGAGTCCAAAAGGCATCCTACGGTAAGCAAATGTCCCATATGGACAAGTGAAAGTAGTCTTTCCTTGATCCTCTGGATGGATGGGAATCTGAAAGAAACCTGAGTAGCCATCTAAGAAGCAGTAGTAAGGATGATTTGCTAACCTTCCGAGCATCTGATCAATAAAAGGCAAAGGAAAATGATCTTTCCTGGTAGCAGCATTAAGCTTCCTGTAATCTATACACATCATGTGTCCTGTCACAGTCCTAGTAGGTATCATCTCGTTCTTCTCATTCTTCAAAACTGTGACACCGCCTTTCTTTGGTACTACATGGACTGGACTCACCCAATCACTGTCAGAGATAGGATATATGATTCCAGCGTCAAGGAGTTTCATAATCTCCTTTTTGACTACTTCCTGCAGATTAGGATTAAGTCTTCTCTGATGTTCGATTGATGTCTTGGACTCATCCTCAAGATGTATCCGGTGCATGCACAGCTCCGGTGAGATACCTGAAATGTCATTAAGGGAATAGCCAAGAGCTTTGCGATGCTTGCGCAGCTTGCTTAGCAGTAAAGTGAGCTCTGCGTTGTTCAGGCTCGCATTAACAATCACTGGGTATGTTGAATTAGGTCCAAGAAAAGCGTACCTTAGCCCGGATGGAAGTTGTTTCAGCTCTATTTTCGGAGCTTTTTCTTCTGACCAGTCTCTGTCGCCTGGCAACGATCGTTGCTTAGATGGCATCGATCGTTGCAGTCCCGCGTCGGACACTTCTACCTGCATTGCAACTTCGACAGAATCCATTAATCTTGTATAGCACATCGCAGGCTCGTCCTGTAGGTATTCCAACTCCAGAATAGAGCTCAGTAAAGCCCTTTCTAGTGGGTCTTCAGCCTGTGATTGGTAAAAGTACTCGGCAGCCAAATCACCCAATGTGTCCACATAGAAAGTCTGCCCGTCGATGGTTGGTCTTTTAACCAGCTTGTTCATATCAAAGCTCATCTTCAGATCACCCACATTCAGAATTATCCTACCTCCTTGACAGTCAATCATCGCACCGGCTGTTGCTAAGAAAGATCTGCCTAGAATCATTGGGTCTTTTGGCTCCTGTCCATATTGTAGAACCACAAAATCAGTTGGGATTACACACTTGCCAACCGTTATAGGCACATCCTCTATTACTCCTTCGGGAATCCTGACTGATCTGTCTGCCAAAACCAGTGATATCCTAGTCGGTATAAAATCTGTCATTCCTAACCTTTTAGCAACTGAAAGGGGCATCAGATTTACACTGGAGCCAAGATCACATAGGGACCTTTCGAACCTCTCCTTGTAGATAGCACAGTCTAATACGAAGCTGCCTGGATCTTTTAATTTCTCTGGAATTCTGCCTTGAACCACGGCACTACATACTTCATTTAGCATCATTATACTTTCTTCATCAGACCATTTTCCAGAAATTGCATCCTTAAGGCATCTCTTCATCATGGGGGAAGTTTCAATGGAATCCAACAAAGGTACTTCAACCTTTACCCTTTTTATGAACTCCTTCCATTTTGCATACTGCCTATCATTCTTAGCTTTTCTGGGGTTCTTGGGATAGGGTATCTTAGGCTTGTATACCCTTTCATTCGACTGTTTTGGTTTCTCTGGTTTCGAACTCTCTGTGGTCACCTTGTGTCGATCGTTGCTGTTATCGCATCGATCGATGCTAGGCGACTGTGTTACGGCTTCCGGTTCCCTGTTTTCGCTTTGCATCGATCGTTGCTTAGTTGCATCGATCGACGCATTGCGAATGTTGCGAATCTCATCTTCCAGCTCCTCCATTTCCGCGAGTTCCTCAACACTTAATTGCTTCGCTTGGCCAGATGACAGCTGCTTACCACTTCTCAATGTCACGGCATTGCATTGGTATTTGGGATTGACATCAGTCCTTCCCGGGAGATATCCCTCTTCCCTTTGAGCATGTCCAGCAGTTCTTGCAACCTTCGCATCAAGCTCCTTCATGTGTGTGTCCAAACTTTCAAACTTACCATGCAGCTCCCTGTAGATTGTATCCATTTTCGCGTCAGCGTCTGCTGCGTACTTGGTCTGACTCTCCATCATCTGTCGTAGCATCATCTCTACCTTACTCTCAGGCTCATTGACTTTCTTAAAACCATTTTGCTGAACTCTATTGGAAAATCTGTTTCCCTGATGATTTCTAAATCCATTACCTTGGAAACCAGAACCTCCCATGTAATTCACTTCTTCTTCCTGAGTGTCCTCCTCAGTCTGAATCACTTCTACATCTTGGGCAAAGTGGACAGCTTTCTTACTTGTCAGGAGATTGTAAACTGTGTCCAACCTGGATTTTATCTCAGTCATGTTAGAATCCTCTATACTTTCATCGGATTTCTTCCTCTTTTCATCTAAAGTCTTGCAACTGTAGCTGCTAATCAGGTTCTCTATCAACTGCTTAGCTTGTGTAGGAGTTCTGGTGTTGAAATTAGCATTACTGGAATTATCCAGCGCAGTCTGATAAGGGAGATCTATGCCTCTGAAGAAGATACCAATCAGCTGTACTTCTGTGAATCCATGGTGTGGACAGTCACGCTGATACTGCTTAAATCTCATCCAGGCAGTCTTCAAAGGCTCCACAGCTCTTTGGGAAAAAGTGAGTATGTCCTGTCTGGACTGATCTGAGTGCGCATCATCATAAAAGTGACCCAGGAACTCACTCTTTAAGGCTGCCCAAGTAGTATACTGACCAGGTGCCAGTTGTCACAGCCATGCACTAGCGTCTCCAGCAAGACTGTGCGGAAATAGCTTAAGGAACAGATAGTCCGGGCACACTCCTTCATACTTCATGCCAGTGACTATGTCCTCAAACTTGTCAATGTGATCCATAGGCTGCTCTGATTGAAGGCCATGAAAAGCAATCTGCCTCATCAGCTGGTAGTAGATGGTTTTCACCTCGAAATCATTCCTCTCAAAAGCAGGAAGCACTAGAGCTGCTCGGTTTGCATGAAACTCATCAGGTCTATTGTAGTCAGCTAGTGTCCTCTCATGAACTACCATCTCTCTACCTTGGTCCCGCTCCTGTTGTTGTTGCTCAGGAATAACATTCCCTTCAGCATCAACCCTCTGCCAGTCGGCATTGTAGCGGTTGTTATCTCGGTCCCTCAGGACACCTTCAGCATCGCGTTCCAGAATCAAACGCTCTCGCATCATTCTTTCTCTCTTTCTCTTCTGTTAGCTCTCTCCAAACGTCCAAGCTCCACAAGATCGAGATTAACCAAGCTCGAGTTCGGATTACTTCTAGTTTTCTGCGTTGGCATAAACCGTCCGTAATCGTCCAGCAACGATCGATGCTATCAGTGCAACGATCGATTCAATCTCGGAATCGCCTAGTGACGATCGATGCAAAGGGTGCAACGATCGACGCAGTGCGAAATCGGTACCTGCGACAGAGAGAGACGAAGATCAGTAAACTAAAAAAATAAAATAAAAAACAAAAACGAAAGCAAAAAGAAAAATCCTAGTAAAACCCTAGGCTCAAAGCTATCGAAGACTCAAAGAGTCCCCGGCAACGGCGCCAAAAACTTGATAGGGTCAGAGTTTTAATCCTATATCTAACTGCAAGTGCACAGTTCAGTAGTTGTAGTATATAGGTATCGAATCCACAGGGACTCCGGTATTCAATAACTCAAGAATAGGAATTCAACTAGGAAGAAAGTAATGTAATTAATTTAAAAGCAATGCGAGAAAGTAAATCAGTAGCAGAGATTGTTGGTTGTGAAAGCAAGTTATTAAAAGCGCTAAGTCTAGGGCGTTCTCAGGAAATCAGACAAGCAGACAGTTCATTCAGCAAGGATCTAATTAGGCACAGTTCTAGAACTCAAAACACAGATATAGAATTAACCAAATTCCTTTGCGATAATTCTCTAAGTCTAAGTGCAGCAAACCAAACTTTCGTTTGCGAGAACTAACAGATTAAACTAGCAATAAGCTCAAGTTTGATATGTTCACAATTAACCTAAACCAAACTTTCGTTTGCGAATAGTTTAATTACCCAATTTAATTAGTTCAGATTCCTAAACCCCACTTCCGTGACGTATTTAGCAACCTAAGATCTAGATTCTAATTGATCAGGTTAGAACTAGCTTTAAGCACAATTAAATTGAAGAACAGATATAGTTTTGAATCCTTAACTGAAATTGAACAAGTCTAGCAAGTCATGAAATCCTATATGAGAAACCCTAAACCTAACAAGGAATCTACTCAGACATAGATAATGAAAACATGATCATATGATAAGTAAATTGCATAAAAGAATAAGAGTAAAAGGGGTTCGAAATCTTCTCCAAATACAGATGAAGTAATAGGTTCAGATCAGCCCCAAAAGCTCTAAAAATCCTCTGCTCTTAATTATGAAAGCGTAAGTAAATAAAACACTAAAAACTCTATTAAATAGGTCTAATCTCGGCCAGGGGCTTCTTTGCAAATATCAGGAACTTCTGGATCAAAGTGCAATAACTTGATTCTTCTAAACCGCCGAGTTTTGGCCCATCTCGCTGGTGCATCGATCGATGCTAGAGTGCAACGATCGCTACCTCCCTCTGTTTCGGACAGTGAACTCTATCTCTCGGCCAAACACTCCAAAAATCTCCAAAATGCTCCATTATCTTCAATTCAGCTCCCAACCTGATTATACCTGTAAAGGACTCTAAAAGAACACAAAAAGACACTAAAACACACTTATATCATGGCCTAAAACTAGTAAAAACCATGATATATCACTTGCAGACGCTGGAGTCTGGCATATATGCCTTCGTCGTTTATATCCGTTCGTTGGTCAAACATGGGGAGCTGTGCGTTCTATGGACGCGTGTTGTTCGGTCCCCTAGTTCCGGCTTGTTGTGCTATCTCACTCGGGTGAGGCCGAGCGGTGTTAGTCCCTGGTTCCGTCACTGGAGGACGTGTGCTGAAGGCGAAGGCTGATGCTCCCAACACCCGATGCCTGTTTTTTTCATAGCTCGTTGGCATGGGCGGGGGCATTGGCAGTCACGCTCCATCAAGGGCCGTAATACCCGTTGATGTCGAAGCCACGGTGTTCGAGCTGGGAAGTGTATTTCCCGAGATCGGGCTAAACACCGGATAGCCGCTCTTTTCTGCTATGGAAGTCTGTCTCAGGGCCTCGGGAGTTACATATTCCTCCTCAAAGTCCAGACGCATGCGAGGTATCGGGCTCCTCGTGGAGGTGTCTGCCGTAGTCCCCGTGACGGGCCGTGGCCTGTTTCCGAGGTTCAGCAGACTCCTGTCATGCATATCCAGCCGGGCTAATACAGTCCGTTGTGTGACTTCTTGATCGTGCGATCTGTCAATAAGGACTGCTAGCATTTTACGGAGCTCCGCCATGCCGCCAGTTACGGATCTGGTCAGGCACGGCGAGTCAGGTCGCGTTTGTGGATTGACCCGAGGAGTTTGCACGTCCCCTGGGGGCGGTCCTCGGACCGGATCCAGGTTCGAGAGTTTGTTCTCTCGGTTATCTGCGAAGTCGAGCCTGGCGGCGCAACTTCTAAAGGCTGGGATACAGGGACACGGTCCACTGCTCCGGATCCTGATTGAGTTACAACCGGTTCTGATCCGGTACTCCCGGTCTGAACGCTTGCGTTCATCTGGTCGAGGTCTTGCGACCTTGGTGATCCGATTGGAGCTGTTGCGTTGGGATCCATTTCCACGCTAGTGAGCTGTTGATCAGGTTCGTGTGTAAAGAATGTCTATGAATCTTCCCCACAGACGGCGCCAAAATGTGGATCCTAAAACCCACACTCAGATTCTAGAGTGTTTTGATGAGCTGATTTATAAAGTAGGTGGGCTAGATTCTTGGTTAAACGTGATCAAGGAGCTTAACAATGTTGAAAAAGTGGATTTGTATTGAGGTTTATGTAGGAACACAAAGAACCCGAGCTATAGAGCAATTTCAAGGTCTAAATGCTAGATCGGACTATGAAATAAAGAGTCGGATGAATACAAAGACTTAGTGCTAGGTTAAAAGTGTATCAGAATTCGGATCCCTTCACGAATCGTCTGAGCTCTCCTTTTATAGCGTCTCTCTGTCCTCAACCGCTTCTCCTTCAATCTCGGGATTCGCTCAACAGCTCACGCCTTCGTCGGGATCTTCTTGTTACGCCGCTCCCGCAATCCGAGCTAACTGAGTTGTCATCTTACCGGGTCGCGTTCCGGAGCTGGGCTTCTCTCTTGGGCCTTCGCTTGATAGTTGGCCTTTTGGTGTTAGGAGTGGGCCTTTCTCAGCTGAATTCTCTTGAGTGAATTCTGGCCCAAACAGGTGATGAGTTCGCCGGAGCGACGCAACATACCTCACCTCCATCCAGAGAAGATTAACGGCGCCTTATGGTAATACTCTGATGTGAAGCTTCTGATTTTATGTGTGTGTGTGTGAATTGTTTGTCATATTTTTGCCCATATAACCGGTGATTTTCTTTGGTGGTTTCTGAAGGATGTTTATGTTGTTAATCCAGATTCAATTCTCAGATTCAACAGTTCCTAAACATGCGGATCTAGGTTCTCTTGAATAGAAACATATAAGATCTCACCTTATACCTGTTTATGCAGCGGAAAGAGAGAACAGGTCAGAGATCAGAGAGCCACCGAGTGATAACTCCTCCAGAGGTTCACACACGCACACCAAGCAGGAAGAGAGGCTGCTAGACCGAGCTGAGGAGGCGCAGGAAGAGAGAGAGAGGCGCGGCTGGGTTAGGGTTAGAGGAGAAAGAGATTTGGGTTTTAGCTTATAAAACCCTTCTCTTTCCCTTTTGGGCTTTTGGGCCCAAATACCAATCTGATTAAATCCCTTGGATTTAATCAGACCCATTAATCTCTCTCTAAGTACGACAAATGCCTGGCACTTTTACCGTACTTCTGCAAAGCCGTTCCTACACATTTTCCCGTTAGCTTAGGCGTGTGACCCATATGGGATCATATAATAAAGGCAATAAGTCCAAGACTTATAGATCATGAGCGGACTCTAGCAAGCCATCATGACCCCCAGTATTATATGACTTATGTCTGATCATTGACATACTCTTACTTTCTAGAGACAGTACCGAGATTACTGGACACAATTCCAACAATCTCCCACTTGTACTGGAATCTCTGTATTCATAATCCTTTTGTCTCAATATCTCGATTAGTCATAAGGCAAGATTAGTGTCATCCTTATAAAGCCTAATCTTGTTCATCGGACTCTGATTTGATACTGACAATCCAAACGACTCGGGAAAGTCCGTTTGAGCATGGCCATGCGTTTTCCAGTATTCAAATCTCCGATTGGCCTAGAGATATTCACTCCATTTATATTGGAGGGACAAATCCCGTCTTGTTCCATCACTGTAAACTACTCATTTCGTAATACACCCAAACAAGGTCCTTATAACTATCGCAGAACGACAGCGTTAGACAATGATCAAAGTGCATCAGTCCATGTGCAGTCACATGCATGCGAACTCAGGTCTAAGGACTATACTCTATAGTCGTAGTGAGAATCTCTTATGACACAGATATAAATATCCTGAAGAGTTCTCATAAGCGGGTCGTGTCCGGTCGTATGTTCCCAACATACACCTATGTATTGACTTTGATGCCGCGCATCTATGACACACTGAGACTTTGTCATAAGTCACATACCAATCTAGTCTCACACGGTTGTTGGTGTTCCAATTTTAACAACCTTCGACTAGGGACTGAATGATATGAGCCATCTATCAAATATAGGGTCTCATGATCAAGCTAAATGACTTTGATGACTCAAGATCAAGTCACTTACTTCGATGACCTATAAAATGGTTTATATCACTTTGGAACGATTATTTCATCACAGTTAAAATAATCTTGAAATAATAATTTCATTAAACATAAAATGTTTTACAAGAACATATCAAATAACTAAATAAAGCCCTCAAACTCCCACTCAAATTTAGATTACATTTCAATGTCTCTAATGCCTACAGCTTCAGTCAGGAACTCGAGCTTAGGCCTTGGGAGTGGCTTTGTCAACGGATCAGCGACGTTATCATCTGTCTGAACTCGGCTGATCTTGACTTCCTTTCTATTAATGATGTCACGTATCAAGTGAAATCTTCTTAGAACATGCTTGGATTTCTGGTGTGATCTTGGTTCCTTTGCCTGAGCAATAGCACCATTGTTATCACAAAACAGTGCTAGAGGCTCAGCCGCATCTGGTATCACACCTAGTTCAATAATGAACTTTCGTATCCAAACAGCTTCCTTCGCAGCTTCTGAGGCGGCGATATATTCAGCTTCTGTAGTGGAATCAGCAACGGTGTCTTGCTTGGAGCTTCTCCAACTGATTGCACCGCCATTCAGACAAAAGATATAACCGGACTGTGACCGGAAATCATCTTGGTCTGTCTGGAAACTTGCGTCCGTGAATCCACTGACTTTAAGCACATCACTTCCACCGTACACTAAGAACTTATCCTTAGTATGTCTTAGATACTTCAAGATATTCTTTACGGCAATCCAATGGTTTTCACCTGGATTTGACTGGTATCTACTCGTCATGCTCAATGCATAAGCAACATCAGGACGAGTTCAGATCATGGCATACATAACAGATCCTATTGCAGATGCATAAGGAATATTCTTCATGCGCTCAAGCTCAGCAGCCGTCGTAGGGCTCTGCTTCTTGCTTAGCGTTGTGCCATGTACCATTGGCGTGAAGCCCTTCTTGGAATCTTTCATGCTGAATCTTTGTAGGACTTTGTCAATGTATGAATCTTGACACAAGCCTATCAGCCTTTTAGGTCTATCCCGGTAGATCCTAATTCCAAGAACGTAAGCGGCTTCACCCATGTCTTTCATGGAAAAACAACTTCCAAGCCAGTCCTTTACCGACTTTAGCATTGGAACGTCGTTTCCCAGAAGCAGTATGTCATCAACATACAGAATAAGAAATACTATCTTGCTCCCACTAGTTTTCTTATACACGCATTGTTCTTCTTCGTTTCTGATGAAGTCAAATTGCTTGATTGCTTCATCAAAACGAAGATTCCAGCTCCTCGATGCTTGCTTCAATCCATAAATAGATTTATGAAGCTTGCATACTTTCCCAGCATTCTTTGGATCTATGTAACCGTCAGGTTGCGTCATATACACATCCTCTTCCAGAATACCATTCAGGAAGGCGGTTTTCACGTCCATCTGCCAAATTTCATAATCATGAAAAGCTGCAGTTGCTAGTAGAATCCGAATAGATTTCATCATAGCCACTGGTGAATAGGTTTCATCGTAATCAACACCGTGAACTTGTCTGAAACCTTTTGCCACCAACCTGGCTTTATAAATCTGGACATTTCCATCCACGTCAATCTTCTTCTTGAAGATCCATTTGCACTCGATGGCTTTTACACCAGCGGGTAAGTCAACCAACGAAAACACTTGGTTGACCGACATGGAGTCCATTTCGGAATCAGTGGCTTTACGCCACTTAGAGGAATCTGGGCCCATCATGGCTTGATTGAAGTTCGATGGTTCATCACCATCAATGATCAGAAGATCATGACAGTCAGTCACGAGGAATCCTTGATATCTCTCGGGTTCGTGACGGATCCTCCCGGATCTTCGAACTTCAGGTACTACAGGTTCAGGCTCTACAATTTCTTGTAGGTCCTCCTGCTGCTCTTCCTCTTCAGGTTGAGCAGTATCCTGTTCATCTTGAATTTCTTCAAGCAGTACCTTACTCCCACTGTCTTTCTTAGAGAGAAACTCCCTCTCAAGAAAGTTACAATCCCGGGCAACAAAGATCTTGTTCTCGGAACGCAGATAGAAGTAATAAGCCTTGGTTTCCTTCGGATAACCAATGAAGTAGCATTTATCAGACTTTAGTGTAAGCTTGTCTGAGATTAATCTCTTGACATAGGCTTCACAACCCCAAATTCTTAGATAAGACAGCACTGGAGCCACTCCAGTCCATAATTCATATGGTGTCTTTGCTACTGCTTTCGATGGCGCTCTATTTAGAGTGAACACTGCTGTTAGCAGAGCATATCCCCAAAGGGATATTGGAAGGTCTGTGTGACTCATCATAGATCGAACCATATCCAATAAGGTCCGATTTCTCCTCTCAGACACACCATTCCATTGAGGTGTTCCAGGAGGAGTGAGTTGGGATACGATCCCACACTCTCTCAGATGATCACTGAATTCTTGGCTTAAGTATTCTCCTCCTCGGTCAGACCGAAGAGCCTTAATGCTTTTGCCAAGTTGGTTCTGTACTTCATTTTGGAATTCTCTGAACTTCTCAAAAGATTCAGACTTATGTTTCATTAAATAAACATATCCATACCTACTGAAATCATCAGTGAAGGTAATGAAGTACTGATAGTTTCCTCTTGCATTTGTGGACATTGGGCCACACACGTCAGTGTGTATCAGGCCCAATAAGTCACTGGCCCTCTCGTTAGGTTTATTAAAGGGGGCCCGTGTCATTTTGCCCATCATGCAGGATTCGCATTTCTCACATGACTCAAAGTCAAATGAGCCAAGAAGTCCATTCGAATGGAGCCTCTTGATGCGTTTCTCGCTGATGTGCCCTAAACGACAATGCCATAGAAGCGTTTGGTTCTCCTCATTAGGTTTGAACCGTTTGGTATTAATGTTATAAATTGGCGCAGATTGATCGAGTATGTAAAGCCCATTCGTAAGAGGGGCACAACCATAGAACAAATTGTTGCGATTGAAGGAACATAATTTATTCTTAACTGAAAAATCATAACCTTCCAAATCCAACAAAGAAATTGAAATAATATTTCTGCTAATAGCAGGTACAAAATAACAATTATTGAGTTCTAAAATCAATCCCGAAGGTAAAGACAACAAGTAAGTGCCTACAGCTAGTGCTGGAACTTTCGCTCCATTCCCAACTCGTAGCTCCACTTGTCCTTGCTTCAGCCTTCTACTGTTGCTGAGTGCCTGCATATTAGTACAAATATGAGCCCCACAACCAGTATCCATAACCCATGAGGTATTATCAGAAGTAGTTGTATTAACTTCTATAACAAAAATACCTGTCGAAGAAGTCTCGAGAGTCTTCTTCTTCAATTCCTTTAGACCTTCTTGGAATTTCTTACATTCTCTCCTCCAATGCCCTGGTTCTTTACAGAACCTGCATATGTCAGTTGGCCCAGCCTTGGACTTGGGCTTGGGCTTTGGCGTGTCCTTGTCCGCGACTTGGACAGCCTTGGCCTTTCCCTTATCCTTAGCAGAGGATTTCTTAAACCCCTTGCCCTTTTGCACCATAAGCACATTGGGGTCCTTGGCGGTTTTCCTCAAGTTGGGCTCTGCAGTCTTGAGCATTCCGTGAAGCTCAGGCAATGTCTTACTCAAGCCATGCATGTTAAAGTTCAGAATGAACTGATCATAGCTTGCAGGTAATGACTGCAGAATGATGTCGCAGGCAAGTTCCTGGCTGATAGGGCAGTCGAGTTTCTGAAGATGATCGAGATAACCCATCATCTTCAAGACATGAGGACTCACTGCCGCATTCGCAGCCAACTTGCAGTCCAAGAGGTTCTTAACTGTTTGAAACCTCTCAGTCCTAGCCTGCTCCTGAAAAAGCGATTTCAGGCTTGCCATTATCTCAATTGGTGACAACACACTCTCGAACTGCATTTGCAGCTCAGCAGTCATTGTCGCCAGCATAAGGCAATACACATCATTTTCATCCGACGAATGCTTTTCCCAAGCATTATGCAGAGTCCTGGCGGCATTGTTAGCAGGCCTCTCGGGGAGAGGATCACGAAGGACATAATCCTTCTTCTCCTGCTTGAGGACCAGCCTCAAGTTCCTTGACCACGTCAGGAAGTTCGTTCCAGTCAGCTTCTCCTTCTCGAGAACAGACCGGATTGAGAATGTGTTTTGTGTGCTTGTAGTAGTCATAGCTGAAATATATAAGATAAAAAGGTTATTAGTTATTATGTTCAATATGATTAATCTCGTATTAAATACAATATGATTAATCAGGCATTATATTCAATAACATAAGTTACCCTCAATAGAATATAATGATTCCAAGATCCACATATAACTAAGATCAAAGTGGGCCACTGGCCGTCACCCAACCTTAGCTTATATCGGTAAGCCCTATATCGGCTAATTATATCCGTGATATAACTCTTGGTTGTGAATCTGGGTCCGAGGCCCAATCCACTCTGATGTCTCAAGGCCCGGGACTCCCGATGGCCTAGTCAAGAAAACCAGACTATACAGTCATGTAATCATTAATGTCTGGGACTCCCAATGACATTTATGAATCACAAACCATCTTACCCACGCAAAAGCAGACACCCTCACACTGTAAGGCCATGAATACAATTGAATGGGCTTCGACAGCTGACATAGCCTGGACAAGACATCCAACGCTTGATATTATTTGAGGTTTGTAGGTTTATTAAAATTTCATTCCCAAAATAGAAGATTACTATTTTGGGAAACTTTCCATTTTGGGAAACCTACTATTTTTGGAAACTTTCTAAAATTGGAAACTTTCTAAAACCGGAAACTTTCTAACTTTAGAAATTTCTTAAAATCCAAAACATGCAAATTCAGAAACTTCTATTTTAAGAAACTTTCTAATTTCAAAATTTCGGAAACTTTAATTTAAAATCGATTTTTATAACTTTATAAAATAAATTTTAAATTAATCTGAAGAAAAAGACTCAAATAATTGGCCCAATTGTTTTAACTTCTTGGCCCGAGGCCCAAGAATTGGTCCATGTCCAAGACATGACCCAATTGTCCAATTAAATGACATAACCGGTCTGGTTCATTAAAATTGGTCTAACCAAATTTTAATTACTACGATGACCACAATTGTCAACCGGTTATTTACTAAACCGGATTTTCTCAATTTATTTGGTCCAACCAAATCAAATTAGAAAATCCTGGTTTAGGCACAAAATCCAATATTGCGACTTTGGATTTCTTATCCCGGTTTAACCAGAACTTAATAAAATTATTAAATCTGTTTATTAAACCGAGACGTTTATTTTTAATTAAGTTTTAAACCGAACCATTAACCGAAACGAACCATCACACGCCAAAACCTAACCGGTCGAGACTGTCGCAGCCGAAACATCACGCGATGCAATCACGGACGGCGTGGGACAATCGGGACGGGACGATCGCGTGTGATCGGGACGGGACGATCGGGACGGGATGCGGGATGGCCGGTCGTGCGTCATGCGATCGCCGAGCGATCGAGACGCGGGACGACGCTGGACGATCGGGACGATGGCCGCGACGATCCGATCGCAATCGATCGTGCGATCCTCGGCTGATCCGATCGACCACTCGACGCGATCCTTGATCCGTCCGATCGATCGACCCGCCGTCCGGCCATGCTCACGATCGTGCCGATGATCACGCGACTCGATCCTTTGGTGATCGGTCCGTGCATCATCAAACCGACGCATACCAAATCATATAGTTTGGTTTGCGATTTTCATTAGTTTGTTTAGGTTTCAATTCCTTGTTGCTTAAGTGATTTCTCTTATCAGTAGTTGATTCAAAACACTTCTTAAACAAGAAAAACAGTCCTAAACAAGATTCTAAACAAGAAAAACCAGAACCAATGGCTCTGATACCACTGAAGGATGTTTATGTTGTTAATCCAGATTCAATTCTCAGATTCAACAGTTCCTAAACATGCGGATCTAGGTTCTCTTGAATAGAAACATATAAGATCTCACCTTATACCTGTTTATGCAGCGGAAAGAGAGAACAGGTCAGAGATCAGAGAGCCACCGAGTGATAACTCCTCCAGAGGTTCACACACGCACACCAAGCAGGAAGAGAGGCTGCTAGACCGAGCTGAGGAGGCGCAGGAAGAGAGAGAGAGGCGCGGCTGGGTTAGGGTTAGAGGAGAAAGAGATTTGGGTTTTAGCTTATAAAACCCTTCTCTTTCCCTTTTGGGATTTTGGGCCCAAATACCAATCTGATTAAATCCCTTGGATTTAATCAGACCCATTAATCTCTCTCTAAGTACGACAAATGCCTGGCACTTTTACCGTACTTCTGCAAAGCCGTTCCTACACATTTTCCCGTTAGCTTAGGCGTGTGACCCATATGGGATCATATAATAAAGGCAATAAGTCCAAGACTTATAGATCATGAGCGGACTCTAGCAAGCCATCATGACCCCCAGTATTATATGACTTATGTCTGATCATTGACATACTCTTACTTTCTAGAGACAGTACCGAGATTACTGGACACAATTCCAACAGTTTCTAGGTTGATATACTGGTTTATATTCTTGTGTACATATGGTCTTTTTATGGGGTTCTATGTTTTATATGATTGAAACCTCTGTTTTTGGTTTGAATATGATATCTATTTTTGTTGTTTGTGTAATGAAAAGACAAAGACACCATTGTGTGTCTTCTTTTGTTCAGCTTTATGTATTCAACTTGGTTTAGACTGACATATCTTGGCTTGTGTATGGATTGGTAGATATAGTCTTAGTTAGTTGGATAGTGTTAGTGTTTGTAGGTTTATGTCTATCCGGTTTATATTGGTATTGAATATTAGTACTCATTGTTGTGTGTGAGTATTCAATATTGATTGTTTTGATGTGATTATGATCTGATCTTCAGTTGTGGGGGTGTGCCTATTGCCTTTGTTTGTGTGTGTCTGGTATTAGCTAATTTATCAGTTGATCTGATGTAATTAATCACTTGTATTTGCATTAGCTAATTAATCACTTGTTCCGAAATGACTATTGTTCAATCCCTTTCTTATTCTTGTTCTGACTTGTGTATACTCTGATGGTAACTGTTGGTTTCTGTTTTTGTATAGTCTGATGTTAGTCATTTGCTAATTGTGTTTTACTTTCTTTCACACAGATTTGGAATAGACGATTGTATACGCAAGGACATAGTGGCAATCTACCAGTCTAACTTCCGGGGTCCTTGGTGGAACTTCACTATGGTTTCACAAACGAAGAAGGATGAGTGGTGGATCGCATTCGTGGTAAGTCTGTTATACTGGTCTTTATTTTACAAATGGCTTACAAATTTCGGAATATCTACTAATGGTTATTGTTTGTCTTTGTTGTAGCAAAGTACTTTTGGGAAGAGGAGCACCATAATTTGGTGATAGATCGTTGGAGAACCATCCTGATGAGGTCCATTGGAGACTTAGTAAGAAACCAGATTTTATAGGACTATCTGACTGGAACACAATGCAGGACTTATGGGAGGAGGCTGAAAACGTGAAGAAGAGCAAACAAAATTCAGAGAATACAACCTCAAATCCAGACGGCATGGGCAAACACGTGCACACTTCAGTATCCATATCCCACAGCAGAATCCGATATGACATGGTAAGTATGATGTATCCTTTTGTATTCATATATGTGATTTTTTGGTGCATTGTATACTAATTATTTTTGTTTTGGATGATAGGAGATTAAGCTGGGAGCTAAACCGGCTGCAACTACTGTAGTGCGTAAGACTCATGGGACCTTCATAGACAAAAGAGCAGAGGCACTTGTAGCAGCAGCTGAGTCCCTGGCCTTGGAGAGATCACATGGATCTGATCTGATTGATGATCTCCCTATACCCTCCAGCTCATGGCTGCCTATGTAGAAGTAAGTCATACTCTAATGTTTACTTTTTGTGAAATGTGTTGTTGAGTATGTGTTGTGAAATGTGGTGTGAAATGATTTATTTAGTTCTGATGTTGTGAAATGTGTTGTTGAGTATGTGTTGTGAAATGTTGTGTGAAATGATTTATTTAGTTCTGATGTTGTGAAATGTGTTGTTATTGAGCTTAGATTCTAAATTCTTCTGTTTAGTTGTTTAGTACAGTTTGTAAATTGTGTAGATAATATGATGCCATTTACTTTATGACAGAAATTTGATTCATCTTTTTCAGAAAGCTACAAACTCTAAAACGAGGATCTATGGACTTGGATCAATTCAGTACATGGATCCTCATCCAAATGAGTCAACACCACAATCACTGATCAGGAGAGCTGCAACAGAGGAGGAAGTGGCTGAACTGAAGCACACAGTGTCTGAACTGAAACAAGGAATGTCAGTGGTGTCTGAGCTGAAGCAAGGCATGGAAATTTTGCTGAGCATCAATGGAATAGACCCTAAAACCTACACGCCATAAGTACCCCGTGAGAGTGATGCTTCTATTGCTCATAATCCAAGCCCCCATTTTGAGTCTAGCAAACAGCCTAACCAAATCTCTGACAACACTCCATGAGTAGTGTGTTTGTATAAGAACATGTTTTAGTTAGTTGTAAAATCTCTTTTTGCTTTGTAAAACTGTGTTAGTGTTAATATAAGTTTATGTTTATTTTGTATTGAATCGTGTTAGCTTTAAAATAAAACATTCGGATTAAAATTGGTAATCAAAATGAAAATTCTGAACAAAACTCGAATGGGTATTTCAGGGTAGTTACGGATAAATCTGTGGATATCCATAGGAAAAGCTACGGATATAGACTATTCGTAACTACTATAGCCACGAATAGATACGACTGATGTCGCAGCAAATAACTACGACTCATTTCGTATTGGGTCATAGACATTCCCAGCTATGGCTACGAATTGCTTCGCAGTCATCCGTAGATATTTTACCTACGATTTGATTCGCAGCTATTCGTAGCACCTATAGCTATGAACAAATGCCGTAGCTATTCGTAGCAGTTAGCTACAGAATCGTTCGTAGCTATTCCGCAACAAGCTTGCTACTAGTCCTTGTCATTCGGATATTTGGTTCGGTTTTGGATAAGAACCATTCGGTTCTGGATATTTCGGTTCTAAAGATTTAAGACCCATTGGGTATTTTAAAAAATTTCGGTTCGGTTTCGGTTCGGTTCTTGTCGGTTCCAGGTCAGTTCGAGTATATAATCTTAGGAACCATAAAACACCCGAATTGTTTTTTGTTTTTAAACGGTTCCGAGTACCCGGAACCGAAATAGTAAAAAATGTGCCCAAATTTTTTTTTAAAAAAATACCCGAGTTAACACTAAAAATACCCGAAATCCGAACCCGAAATGTCAATATATTATCCAATATGCAAATAAACAAAAATATCTGTAAGCGATATCCGAAATGTCAATAAATTACCCTAAATGCAAATAAAATACTCAAAATAACCAAAAAATACTACCGAAATCTGAAATATTAATAGATTACCTAAAATACCAATAAAATACCCAAATTACCAATAACCTACCAAAAATTTCAATAACACTAATACTATATGGATAAATGTATATACATATTCGGATATTCGGTTCTTTATTTCGGTTCTCGGGTAATAACCATTCGGTTCCGGATATTTCGGTTCTAGAGATTTAGGACTCATCGAGTATTTTGGCCAGAACTGGAACCGAAACCGAAACCGAAACCGAAATTTTGGTCGGTTCCAGTTCGGTTCTTCAGTTCTGCTTTTTTTTTTCTAGACCTACTTGCTACGGATAGTTACGAATTCTCAATAGCTATGGACTGAGTTTGTATCCGTACCAAACCTGAAAATAGCTACAGATTATGGGCCATAGCTACGGAAAAATCTGTAGCTATAACCCAGTTTTCTTGTAGTGTTTTATCACTCATTTTATATTTTATTTTTGGGGAATTTCCATTCCATTTCTTATGTTTGTGATTTCTGTATTGATTATTACATTAGTAAATAGATAAGACTATATTAGTTAGTACGTCAGTAAATAAAATTGTCCACTGCCTAAAGATAAAATACTAATGCGAATCGTACTTTTGTAATTTATTTTCGTTTTATTTTATGGGTTCTATAACATAAACTAACAATACGGAATAAAATAATTTTAAACGTGTAATATTTGTTGATTTTATGTGTCTTCCAACTACAAACAAATAGAAAATATGAAGTAAAATTTCCCAGGTTAAAAAAAAACTACAAACAAATATAACTTATACATAAACAAGTAAATGTTGGAGTCAAGTTTAACAACTTCCCTAAGAAGGCTTATTCATGAATTTAGGTTAGCCCAGAATGGAAAGATGGTTTAGAGCCCAAGTCAGTAAAACTAAGTTAAACCCGACCCGGTTCAAGTCGACTTACATTTAGGGCTACGAGGAGCATATCGCAAATAAGGCAAAGGTGGCACAAAGTTTAGCGGCGCCGAGATACAGAAATAGTCTGTATATCAGAGCCGAGATATTAGGAAGTATTCATATTTATCTTGATTTTCCTTTATTATTTAACCGACTTTGTAATTCTATAAAAGGGAACTTCGCTATTGAATAGAAGACACGCTTTTGATAATACAACAGCCTGAGAGACTTTAGAACCGATTTAACCTAATATCTCTCCGGCGACTTAAACCCTTTTCTTCACCGCTTTATTCCACCTCGGAAACCTAAAGCTAAAACCCTAATTTCCTTATTCTCACCGAGTTCACAAATCTTCTTTTAGAATCCCTTAAGAAAAACCTAAAACTCTTGCTATCTTTGGAAAGGCCGAGTTGAGATCTCACAATTGGCGCCAACTGTGGGGATTTCTAAAAGAAATTTTTGAACGAGATGTCCGGAAACAACGACGACCTCAATCCAGAAGACAACCCCAGGGTCGAAACTGAAGGAAGTGATTGCGAACTAAGCGATCACGACGATACGATACCCGACGGAAAAACACCACAAGGTGCCAAGCCAAGAGAGGGTCGAGACGACGGTAAACGTATCCTGTCACTCGACAAAACGGCTAGACAAGTCGACCAAGACGAGGTGCTAGCCACTCTAATGGCCAAAATCGACTCCCAGAATGATTTGATAAGGGGATTCTGGGAAAAAATCGACCTGTTGCAGTCTGAGCAAGATCGAATTCGTTCAGACCAACAGTCGAGGAAATCCAAGAGAGATATTCTCCGAAGGTAAAAGACAAGGTCGCCAAACGACTATTCAACGAAACACCCGAAGGAGACCGCCAAGAGCAAAAACAAGACCGTGAAGTCAAGAAAGACTCACGCCGAGAACGTGATGAGAAGGATAGGCACGAGCAAGGTTCGCATCGAAGGAGGGACTCGGGTGAACTCAAGAGGGGTTCGCGTCGGAAGCGAGACGACTCGCATGATGAGCGTTACTCACCCAAGACCTAGAGTAAGAATACGAGCAAAGTGATTATGAATCTCAACGCGATCAAGGTTCAGGTCACAGACGAAGCTCACGCCGTGAGAATGACTCGCGTCGGGATAACCGTCGCTACAAGCGAGGAACATCCCCGTAGGAAACTCATGGAACACCAGAACGTAGGGCGAGCCGCAGCCAGGTCGAAAAACAATTGACCAAGCTCAGAGATACCCTAAAAGAACTTAAGGGAGAGGTTCACAGCGTCAAAGGATCGGCACCTGAGATTGACCGAATCATTGAGGAAACTCAGAGAACGCCTTTAACCTCGCGCATCACGAATACATACATTCGCCAGAAAGAGAAACTCAGATTGCCGATGTATAACGGGACGAAAGATCCCGCTTCTCATCTGACGACTTCAAGTAACGGTCGATGCACTTAGTGCAACGATCGATGCCTGTGCGACAGAGATAAACCCGACAGACATAATCTCATCTTTTATACTTTTGTTTATTTTTACCGATCCTTCGCTGGACACTACTGGGGACAGTGTGTCTTAAGTGTGGGGGAGGTGCTACTGACGTTTATCTTTCTGTTTTCTTAAGAGTCAGTCAATTTTTCAAATTTTTTGTTTTATTGAGTCAAAATTGTTTAAGTAAGAAACTATGATTTTCTGAGAAGATTTACAAGACTTGCAGGAACTTAAGTAACCATTGGGATGAAATTGTAGGATCTATCTCTGACTATTAGAAAACCCAGACACAGATCAACCTACTGGGAACACCCATATCACTTCAGGTATCAGAGGATCCTTTTACTGACTTCAATTTAATACTGACTTAGATTTCTCACCTAAGGGATTGGTATACTTTGTGTCGGATTCCCTGTTAGTTCTGACACATCCTGTAAACCTGTCCTATTTAGTTCCCTTCTCCCCTTCTATAAAAAAAAGAGATAATAAACTGAGGATGAGTTAGTAACTATGAAGTGGTCATGGGAGTGGTAGCTAAAACTATTACCTCCTGTGTATCCATGGAATGTGTCCAAAGTACACCCCATAACGGGAAGAACACTGATAAAAAAAAAAAATGATACCCAATGTGGGAAAAATCAGTTGTTATGGAAGGGAAAGAGAAGAAAGGAACTAGAGAAAGATAGTATGGTGGTCCAGAGCTGATAAGGTAAGAATCCATGTGCCTTTGATCGATACTCCTTAGGTGAGACCGCACTTAAATATTTGCATAAGTCAGTAGGGAGAATTTGAATGCTTGAACGTGATTGTGGAGTTTACTTAGGACAGTTGCTAAGTGTGGGGGAAGTACATGTTGGTCTTGATACCCTGTGATTGATTCTTTCAGTGGTTTACTAAGGGGAATCTGAGTATTGTAGCTTCTAGGATGAAATGAGTTTCTGAAGAGTTTTCAAACCTCTTCACCAAACTTTAGTTCTATGTTTTGCTTGAGGGCAAGCAAGAGCTAAGTGTGGGGGAGTTGATATATCATGGTTTTTACCCATTTTAGACCATGATATAAGTGTGTTTTAGTGTCTATTTGTGTTCTTTTAGAGTCTTTTACAGGTATAATCAGGTTTGGAGCATATTTGGTGATTATGGCACTTTTTGGAGATTTTTGGAGTGTTTGGCCGAGAGATAGAGTTCACTGTCCGAAACAGAGGAATGCGTCGATCGTTGCACTCCATGCATCGATCATTGCACCAGCGAGATGGGCCGAAACTCGGCGGTTTATGAAGAATCAAGATACTGCACTTTGATCCAGAAGTTCCTGATAATTACAAAGAAGCCCCTGGCCGAGATTAGACCTATATAATTAAGTTTTTGGTATTTTATTTACATACACATTCATAATTAAGAGCAGAGGATTTTTAGAGTTTTTGGGGCTGATCTGAACCTGTTACTTCATCTGTATTTGGAGAAGATTTCGAACCCCTTTAATCTTTTATCTTTTATGCAATTTACTTATCATATGATTATGTTTTCATTATCTATGTCTGAGTAGATTCCTTGTTAGGTTTAGGGTTTCTCACATAGGATTTCATGACTTGCTAGACTTGTTTAATTCAGTTAAGGATTCATAACTATATATGTTCTTCAATTTAATTGTGCTTAAAGCTAGTTCTAACCTGATCAATTAGAATCTAGATCTTAGGTTTGCTAAATACGTCACGGAAGTGGGGTTTAGGAATCTGAACTAATTAAATTGAGCAATTAAACTTCTCGCAAACGGAAGTTTAGTTTAGGTTAATTGTGAACATATCAAACTTGGAATTAATGCTAGTTTAATCTGTTAGTTCTCGCAAACGGAAGTTTGGTTTGCTGCACTTAAACTTAGAGAATTATCGCAAAGGAATTTGGTTAATTCTATATCTGTGTTTTGAGTTCTAGAACTGTGCTTAATTAGATTCTTGCTGAATGAACTGTCTGCTCGTCTGATTTCTTGAGAACGCCCTAGACTTAGCGCTCTTAATAATTTGCTTTCACAACCAATTAATCTCTGCTTTCTGTTTACTTTCTTGCATTGCTTTCAATATAATCACATTGCTTTCTTCCTAGTTAAATTTCCTGTTCTTGAGCTATTGAATACCAGAGTCCCTGTGGATTCGATAACCCTATATACTACAACTATTGAACTGTGCACTTGCAGTTAGATATAGGATTAAAACCTGACCCTATCAAGTTTTTGGTGCCGTTGCCGGGGACTCTTAGAGTCTTCGATAGCTTAGAACCTAGGGTTTTACTAGGATTTTTTGTTTTCTTTTCGTTTTTGTTTTAATTTTTTTAGTTACTGATTTTCATCTGTTTTCTCTCTGCCGCAGGTAACGAATTCGCACTTTGTCGATCGTTGCACCCTTGCATCGATCGTCACTCGGCGATTCTGAGATTGAACCGATCGTTGCACTGATAGCAGCGATCGTTGCTGGACGATTACAGACAGTTTATGCAGACGCAGAAAACTAGAAGTAATCCGAACTTGAGCTTAGTTAATCTCGATCTTGAAGAACTTGGACGTTTAGAGAGGACTAACAGAAGAGAAAGAAGAGAAAAGATGGTACGAGAGCGTTTAATTCTTGAACGTGATGCTGAAGGTATCCTGAGGAACCGAGATAACAACCGCTACAATGCTAACTGGCAAAGGGTTGATGCTGAAGGGAATGTCATCCCTGATCCTCCTGAGCAACCGCAACAGGAGCAGAACCAGAACCAAGGTCAAAGACAGCCCCAAGGTAGAGAGATGGTGGTTCATGAGAGGACCTTAGCTGACTACAACATACCAGATGAGTTTCATGCAAACCGGTCAGCTCTAGTGCTTCTTGCCTTTGAGAGGAATGATTTTGAGATCAAAACCATCTACTACCAGCTGATGAGACAGATTGCTTTTCATTGTTACCAAGCAGAGCAGCCTATGGATCACATTGATCGGTTTGAGGACATAGTCACTGGCATGAAGTATGATGGAGTCTGCCCGGACTATGTTGGAACTTCGAGCCAATTCTGCCAGGTTCAGAATTCTCGCGAGTTCCAGATAGCCTATGATCTATGGTATAGTTAATTGAATCATGGATTAGATCTCGTGTTTACCTGAAAACTGGCAGCGGAATAGGGTCAGATAAACAAGATCTCCAGCACCTCAGATGCTGCGACTCTACTGATAGTCCACACGCACACAAGCTGGAATTCGCCGGGATGCTAGTACCGGGGCTCGGATTTCCTGGGAACTAAGTTTCTAGAGGTCTCTGTGTTTTCTCTCTGAGAAAATCACTCTCGGGCGGCTCACACGTTCTTAGGTCGAATGTATAAAACATGTTTATATATTGACCTCGAGGTGAACCGAAACATCAGTTTCGGTTTCGCCATTGTGTCGACCGACACACTCATTGGTGTCGATCGACACATGTCCTGTATCGACCGACGCACCCAATGGTGTCGATCGATACACCCCTTTGAAACTCAAATTCGATGTGTATCTAATACACATCGATCAAACCATATGCCAATGATCAATCCCATGCAGCGTATGTCCAACTTGCTTAGGTGTGTGACCCTGTAGGTTCGCACGATACTGGAAACGAGTTACAACTCATTTGTCATAATTGGTTTCTAGCAAAACATTATGATTACCTAGTATCACATGAATTGTCCGATCTCGACAAAACAACTATCTCTAGAGTAAGTACAGTGTGATTTCAGGACATAATCCCAACAATCTCCCACTTGTACTGGAATCATCTATTCCTATAATCCTTTCGTCTCTATATCTCGATATGGCATAAGGAAAGAGACTGTGTCATCCTTATTATAGCCAATATCATGTTCATCGAACTTCTGATCTATACTGATAAAACAAACGACTGACAATCACCTCGTTTGAGCACGGCCATGCATTTTCTCAGTATCAAATCTTCGATGGGCCCTGAGATATTTATCTCCCGTTATCCAGGAGGGACAAATCCCATCTTGTTCCATCCCTGTTTCTACACATACTTCATGATAAGCATAAGCAATGCCGTTATAGCCGCCAGTTACGGAACGACGTTTGACAAGGTCAATACGCACCAATTCATATGCTAGAAAGCATGATGAACTCAGGTCTAAGGACTATACTCTATACTCGTAATGAGAACCTCCCATGACACTGATATAACTATCCTGTGGAGTTCTCATTAAGCGGGTCATGTCCGATCATATGTTCACCAACATGTATCTATGTGACTGACTGTGATAATCATATCATTGACTCCATGAAACTTAGTCCAACAGTCACCTCGCATACTAGTCTGCGCGGTTGTTAGTGTCCCATTTTTAACAACCTTGACTAGGGACAATCATAATTTATGTCATCTTTTACTTATAGGTTTTCATGATCAAGTCCTCAACTTGATGACCTATAAGATGACCATAAAATACTTTGGGACCATTATTTAATTATCCAATAATTAAACAATACTGATGTCAGTTTAAACTTACATAAACACCACCAAAGCATGTCTATGTAAAGTTTACAACATAACTAAAATAACTCCCACTAGAATCAAGATCATCTCTTCAGATATCTTATACCTACAACACTTAGAATAAATTCCATGCTTAGGTTGTGGGAGAGACTGCGGTGTTTTGCTTGAAATGATTTAAACAAACCACACCGCCATTCAGATAAAAGCACTAATCTACGGTCCACCGCTTGGAGCCTTTCCAACAGTTAGCACCGCTATTCAGACAAAGAGACATAACCAGGTGGGAACCGGGATTCGTCTTTGTCCGTCTAACTACTTTCGAATGGTTCGTCACTTTATCAGTTCACCACGAACCTATCCTTAGTGTTTCTCAAACTCTTGGGACATTTCTGGTAACTGTTCAGTGACTATTACCGGAACATATTGGTATTTTCTCGTCATGCTTTATGCGTAGACGAGCGCAAAATATGGCATTCATGATGGATTCTATTGCAGCAGCATTAGCAATCACACTCATTAATAATAGCTCAGCTAGTGTCCAAAAAACACTTCATCTTGCTAATATTGTTACCAGCTCAGCCAGTGTCCAAAACACTTCATCTTGCTTAGATTATTGCCATAAGACCTTTGGTATGAAGCCATTCTTGGAATCAAGCACATTAGAACTGTCCAATACCTTATCAACATAAGGATTTTGACACGATCAAATTAGCCTTTTTGATCCATTCCAATGGATCCTTATTTCAAGAACTTTCACGCGGCTACTCCCATGTCCTTTTGTTTAAATCTGACTTCCGACCCAAATCTTGACAAGACTTTAGCGTCGGAACGTCGTTTATGAGATTTAAGTATGTTAACTACATACAGTGTGAGAATTGCCATTACGCTCCCACTAGTATTCTTGTGAACGCATGGTTTCATTTCTATTCTGATCAAGTCAAGACTTTTGACCACATTATCAGAATGTTGATTCCAACTCCAAGATGTTTGCTTCAATCCAGAAATGGATCGGTGAAGCTAACATGCATACCCAGCCAATTTTCGGAGTTGGGGCTCACCATCGCTTCTTCGAATTTCGCATGCTCGTCACTTTTCAATGATCAACAGATCACAACAATCGGCTACGAGAAATCACTCTCGAGTTAGTGACGGATCCTTTCAGATCTGCAAATTTCAGGATCCACAGGTGTAGATTCTACAACACTTTGTAGATCTCACCGCTGCTCTCCCTCAATAGGTTGAGCAGCCTCCTGTGTTTATCGAATTTCTTCGATGTGTACTTTTACTCCCACTGTTCCTTTTGAAAGTATGATCTTTCTTATAAGACACAGTTCTGGACAACAAAAGTACTAAGCCTTGGTTTCCCTAGGACAACCAGCGAGGTAGAACTTATCAGATGTGGGTTCAAGTTTGTTTGTTGACTACTGTCTTACACAAACCTTGCAATCCCAATTAATCAGAAAAACAACCTTGGAGATCACCCAGTCCACATCCAATGTGGTGTTTTTCACTGATTCTGATAGAAACTCTTTTCCCAATTAATCAGAAAAACAACCTTGGAGATCACCCAGTCCACATCCAATGTGGTGTTTTTCACTGATTCTGATAGAAACTCTTTTCTGCGCAAAGACAGACAATTTAAAACGTATTCTTAAATGGTTATGGAAGATTCCTGTGACTCATCATTAATCGGAGCATATCTAATAAGATCCGATTCATTCTGTCAGATGATCACCCAATTCATGACTTAAGTATTTTCCTCCGCGATTCAATCGAGGATCTCAATACTTCTGTTAAATCGGTTCTACACTTCATCTTGGAACTCCTCAATGGATTCTTGCTCGTGTCTCATCAAATGAACACAACCATACTTATTGATACAATCAATAATGTAATGAAGTACAGAAGATTCCCTTGGTACTAATGCTCATCGGGCCGCATACACCAGTATGTGTAAGGCCCAATAAGCCTCTGGCCCATTTCCTTTAGCTCTGCTAAAAGGGCCTTAGTCATTTGGTCCAGTGAACAGAATTCATATTTCAAATGATTTATAATCAAATGAGTCCAAAACTATGGAACTTCTGAATCCGCTCCACTCTATGTGTTTAAACGACTATGCCAAAGAAAAAGTCAAGTTCGAGTCATCAGACTTAAACCTTTAGTATTTTTGTTATATTCTGACTTTCGTTGGTTTAAGATATAAAACCCATTCCAAACGGGGTGCTACCATATGATATTTCATTAAGATCTAAAGAACACAACTTTGTCTTTTATCAAAATGAAAAACATTCAAATTCTTTACAAGAAAATGAAAGACATCTCTGCTCAAGGCAGATACATAGTAGCAATTTCTTAATTTCTAAAACCAAGTGTGAAAGGCTCCTACAAGTGGAGAGTCTCTAAGGCTCATACAGCAACCATTGCTTCATACCAGACACGCAGTTCCACTTGTCCTTTCTTCAACGTTCTACTATCTGTTAGGTCCTGCATATTAAAAAATATCAGTACCACAACTAGTATCCAATACTTATGTAGAACTTGAATTAATAACACAATACCTGAAGAAGAAGTACCAATACATCTTCTCCATCTCTTGTGAATCTTCCAAGAATTTAATGCAATCTCTCTTCCAATACCCCGACTCATTACAGTAGAAGCACTTACTAACACCAGATGGGCTTGACTTGGGCTTATTAGATGACACAGGCTTATCCTGATTCCAAATCTGGACGGCCTTGCCTTCACCCTTGTCTATACAAGATTTTTCAAATCTTATACCCCTTTTGATGTTTTGCTCTGCTGTCTTGAGCATGCCATGCAGCTCAGTCAACGTCTTCGTCAAGCCTTTCTTGATATAGTTCTTGATGAACTTCTCATAACTTGACGGTAGTGACTGCAGAATGATGTCAGTAGCCAACTCAAAGCTGACAGGACATTCCAGTTTCCCCAGGTTATCAATGTAACCCATCAGTTTAATGACATGAGGACTTACTGGAGCATCCTTTGGTAGCTTGCACTCAGTGAGAGACTTCACCATCTGGAATCTCTCAACTCGTGCAAGATCCTGAAACTTCAGTTTCAGGCTGGTGATCATCTCTATTGGCGACTCCATGTTCTCGTATTGACTTTTCAAGTCCGAGTTCATGGTAGCCAACATCAGACCACGCACATCTACCACATCAATATAATGCTTATTCCAAGCATTATATGCTGCATGCGAGCGATTGGTCCCAAGCCTTTCTGGAAGAGCCTTTTCAAGGACATAGTCCTTGCTCTCCTGCTTGAGAATGAATCTCAGATTCCGATAACAATCCAGGAAGTTGGATCCATTTAACTTGTCCTTTTCAAGGACGGATCGCAACGAGAAAGTAGTCATAGACATAAGCTGAAATCCAAGGAAAAACAAAGATTTAGTTATGTATATGATGAGAAATCTTATCAAATAAGAAAACTCACATTATATTCAAACAATGTTTCCTCTATGAATAAAATGATCCAAGATCCATACTTCACCAAAATCTGAGTGGGCGACTCGCCATCACCCAAGCTTTAGTTATCTAGGTAAGCAAATCATTGCTAATTGTACCCAGTACAACTCTTGGTTGTGGATGAGACAAACTATGTCTAATCCACTCTGATGTCTCTGGGCCCAGAACTTCTGATAGCCCAGTCAAGTAAAACCAATCTCTTTTGTCTTGCGATCACTAATAGTCGCACTGCAAGTCTATTAATGATCACCTGCATTACTCATGCTTCTGTGGATACCAAGGACTCCAAGTATATTCAACAGCAACATGAGTCTTGACAGTAGACAAGATCGGTCAAGACATCTAGGTCACTTGATATTTAGTTGAGGAAACTAAACCCTGAAAGGTTAGCCAATCAATCTGTTAGGTCATGTAATTATTGATGTTTCAGCACTGCAAATCCATCAACACAACTACCTGCCTTACTCACGTAATTGTGGACACCAAGCTCTTGGCTAGACCATCACACAACTAATTGATTCTTGACAGTTGACCATATTGAAGCTATGCTTTGATCAAAGTTTAGGTCGAGTTTGGTTTATGAAAATTCAAGGTTCAATAACCAGAATTTCAAGCACTGTATCGATCGATGCAGACAAAGTCTGTCGATCGACACCACCAAACAAAACCGGACTTCAATAACCGGTTAATTCAATTAACCCGGTTCATCGAACCAGTCATGTCGATCGACACAACCCATGTGTGACGGTCGACATAGACCTAAACCGAAGATAGTTTTGATAACCGGTCCAATCCAATTGAACCGACTTATCTGATCAAACTGATCTTAACCAATCGGTTTATACTAATTGGGATAATCAGTTCAATCCAATTGAACCAATTCATCCAATTTAAACCGTTTAAACCAGTTTCAACTGATTGCGATAACCAGTCCAATTCAATTGAACCGATTTATCCAATCAAACTGATTTTAACCCATCGGTTCATGCTAATTGAGATAATCAGTTCAATCCAATTGAACCAATTCATCCAATTTAAACCGATCTATTCGGACTTAACCAAGCATGATAACCGGTCCAATCCAATTGAACCGATTAACCATTCGCTCGGTCTGTGTCGACCGACACTCAACCTGTGTCGATCGACACAATAAGCTTTTAGGTTTTCTACGAGAAAACCCTAGCCGCCGAATTTTCTTTTGTGTCGACCGACACTCAAACTGTGTCGATCGACACTCGACCGAGTCTGCTCTGTGTCGACCGACACTCAACTTGTGTCGATCGACACATAAGGCTTTCGGTTTTTCTTCGCAAAAAACCCTAGCCGCCGACTTGTCGATTTCGCCATTCTGTGTCGACCGACACACCCAGTGTGTCGATCGACACCGTGCGAAAACACAGAATCGGAGTTCTGTTTCAATCGATCTAACATGCTATTGTTCATAAACTATTATGAGCGAATTTAATTCATTAGATTCAATTAAACAGACTGATTCAATGGAAAACCCTAAGGCTCTGATACCACTGTTGGAACTTCGAGCCAATTCTACCAGATTTAGAATTCTCACGAGTTCCAGATAGCCTAGGATCTATGGTCTAGTTAATTGAATCATGGATTAGATCTCGTGTTTACCTGAAAACTGGCAGCGGAATAGGGTCAGATAAACAAGATCTCCAGCGCCTCAGATGCTGCGCCTCTACTGATAGTCCACACGCACACAAGTTGGAATCCGCCGGGATGCTAGTACCGGGGCTCGGATCTCCAGGGAACTAAGTTTCTAGAGGTCTCTGTGTTTTCTCTCAGAGAAAATCACTCTCGGGCGGCTCACACGTTCTTAGGTCGAATGTATAAAACATGTTTATATATTGACCTCGAGGTGAACCGAAACATCAGTATCGGTTTCGCCATTGTGTCGACCGACACACTCATTGGTGTCGATCGACACACGTCCTGTATCAACCGACGCACCCAATGGTGTCGATCGATACACCCCTTTGAAACTCAAATTCGATGTGTATCTAATACACATCGATCAGACCATATGCCAATGATCAATCCCATGCAGAGTATGTCCAACTTGCTTAGGTGTGTGACCCTGTAGGTTCACACGATACTGGAAACGAGTTACAACTCATTTGTCATAATTGGTTTCTAGCAAAACATTATGATTACCCAGTATCACATGAATTGTCCGATCTCGACAATGCAACTATCTCTAGAGTAAGTACAATGTGATTTCAGGACATAATCCCAACAATCTCCCACTTGTACTGGAATCATCTATTCCTATAATCCTTTCGTCTCTATATCTCGATATGGCATAAGGCAAGAGATTGTGTCATCCTTATTATAGCCAATATCATGTTCATCAAACTTCTGATCTATACTGATAAAACAAACGACTGACAATCACCTCGTTTGAGCACGGCCATGCATTTTCTCCGTATCAAATCTTCGATGGGCCCTGAGATATTTTGTTGGGAATGTCCTGAAATCTATTTGTACTTACTCTGAGAGAAAGTCGTGTTGTCGAGATGAGACAATCATATGACACTAGGTAGTCATAACGCTTTGCTAGAAGCCACTTATGATCAATGAGTTGAGAACGCATTGCTAGTGCTATATGATCCTACAGGGTCACACACCTAAGCAAACTGGACATTGCATGAGAGGATGATCATTAATGTAATGATCGGATGAATGCATATTTGATATGCGTTCAATATCGACTTTTCTGGGCGATGTCGATCGACACACTAAGAGTGTCGGTCGACATAGATTAGCCGTGTCGATCGACACATAGAGTGTGTCGGTCGACACGACTCGCGGATTGACGGACTAAATCGGTTTAATCATAAGTTAATCCCGGGGCGGTTTAAGTCGACATATATAAGATATATGGTCGACCTAAACTCGTTTCTAACCTAATTCACAGCCACCAGAAACAGTAGAGACACCTCTTTCGAGATTAGATCTCAAAAGGCACTAGCATCCCTTCCTGTTCAGTTCGTGTGCGTGTGGATACCAGTAGAGGCGCAGCATTTGAGGCGCTCTAGATCTCGATTACTTGCAAACAACTTCCGCTGATAATCACCAGGTAATCTTCAGATCTGATAGATTCAATTATATGAACCTTAGATCCTAGGCTCGGAATTCAGACTAGGGTTGCTAATCCTGATTAGAACTGCTAGAAATTCCTTCAGTGGTATCAGAGCTTTAGGGTTCCATTGAATTTGTGGCATGTTGATTAGATTAGTTGAATCTAGATCTCTGTATAGTTGATACAAGCATGCTGAAATTCGTTTTTGATTAAAACTAGTTTTAGGGTTTTAATTTGAAAAACCGATTAGGGTTTATCGCCCTGTGTCGATCGACACCAAATGGGTATCGGTAGACACAGAAGGATAACCCGAATAAAACTTTTTGCCTAGTGTCGATCGACACAAGAGTTGTGTCGGTCGACACAAACCTCGCGAGATTGATGAATCGGTTCAATTGGATTGGACCGGTTATCGCGCTTGGTTAAATGGTTTGATTGCGATTGGTTTGATTAGGTTGGTATCGACCGATGCTAGTGTAGCATCGATCGACACCGACCGGTATTCAAAACCGGATCAATTGGATTGATCGGTTATCGCGGATTGCTTTTGGTTATTCTGTATCGATCGAGACTCTAGTAGTGTCGGTCGACATCAGATTCGATGATTGGGTTTTGGAACCTGCAATCACAGAACCAAAGCATGATAAATCAATTAATTATAAGAATTAAAAACATAATAAAACTGAACGTTTTAAAGGTTCTGTTCCTCAACCAAATACCAAGTGATACTTGATGTCTTTCCAATCTTGTCAACTGTCAAGACTCGTTTCATTGAGTGATAGGCTTGCAGTGCAAGGTGTCCACAATTACATGAGTAAGACAGGAAGTAATCGTGTTGATGGGCTTGCAGTGCAAGGCGTTGACAATTACATGACTGAAAAGATTGGTTTACTTGACTGGGCCATCAAAATCGTTTTGGGCTCAGAGACATCAGGTGGATTTGACATAAGATGTCAGTCCACAACCGAGAGTTGTATTGGATACAACTAGCAAGGTTGTTGCTTACCTAAATAGCTAAAATTGAGTGATAGCCAGTGGCTCACTTGAATTTAGTAAAATATGGGTCTTGGATCATTATATTCATCTGAGGAAACATTGTTTGAATATAATGCGAGTTTTCTTAAAAGTTAAGACTTCTCATTTCTTGAACATCATAACTAAACCTTCTTCTTTTCTATGTTCTCAGCTATGACTACTACTCATAATAATTCTTTCTCCCTGCGATCCGTCCTTGAGAAGGACAAGTTAAATGGATCGAATTTTCTCGAATGATATCGGAACTTGAGAATTGTTCTCAAGCAGGAGAAGCGGGACTATGTCCTTGAAAATGTTCTCCCTGAAAAACCGAGAGCCAATGCTCCACATGCAGAAAGGAATGCTTGGGATAAGCATTCTAATGATGTGGTCGATGTGAATTGTCTCATGTTGGCTACCATGAACTCGGATTTGCAGAAGCAATACGAGAACGTGGAGTCGCCCGTGGAGATGATCACTAGCCTGAAAAGTATGTTTCAGGAGCAAGCACGAACTGAGAGATACCAGACGGTTAAATCTCTCATTGAATGCAAGCTACCAAAGGACAGTCCAGTCAGTCCTCATGTCATAAATATGATGGGTTATATTGATAACCTGGGGAAACTGGATTGTCCGATTAGCCAAGAGTTGGCTACTGACATCATATTGCAGTCACTGCCGTCAAGCTATGATCAGTTTGTTATGAACTATAACATGAACAACTTGACAAAGACGTTGACTGAACTGCATGGCATGCTCAAGACAGCTGAGCCTAATATCAAGAAGGGCACTCCTAACGTACTTATGGTACAAGGGGGTAAGAAGTTTAAGAAACTTGGCAAAGGAAAGGGAAAGGGCAAGGCAGTCCAGGTTGAGAACCAGGACATACCTGCGCCTGCGCCTAAGCCGAAGCTGGGCCCATCTGAGACTGATAAGTGCCATTACTGTAAAGAGCTTGGGCATTGGAAGAGAAATTGCAACAAATTCTTGGAAGAGAAGACGAAGAAGAAGAAGAATTTCGAGACTTCATCTTCAGGTATTTATGTTATAGAAGTAAATGTTACTACTTCTGGTTCTACTTCTTGGGTATTGGATACCGGCTGTGGTGCTCATATTTGTACAAATATGCAGGGCCTAAGCAACAGTAGGACGTTGGAAAAGGGACAAGTGGACCTGCGTGTGGGGAATGGAGCAAGAGTTGCTGCATTAGCCGTAAGAACATTTAACTTGTCTTTACCTTCTGGTTTGGTTTTAAAGCTTAATAATTGCTACTATGTACCTGCTATAAGCAGAAATATTATTTCTATTCCTGTTTTGGATGTTGAAGGATATCAGTTTTCAATTAAGAATAAGTGTTGTTCTTTTGATTACAATGATATGTTTTATGGTAGCAGCCCATTAGAGAATGAGCTTTATGTTTTAGACCAAACCACACAAATCTATAACATTAACACCAAGAGATTCAAATCAAATGACACGAATCAGACTTTTCTTTGGCATTGTCGTTTGGACCACATAAACGAGAAACGGATTCAAAAGCTCCATAGTGATGGGCTTTTGGGCTCATTTGATTATGAATCATGTGAGAAATGTGAATCTTGTTTACTGGGCAAAATGACTAAGGCCCCTTTCAACAAATCAAACGAAAGGGCCAGTGACCTATTGGGCCTTATACATACAGATGTGTGCGGCCCAATGAGCACAAGTGCCAGAGGAAATTTTCGATACTTCATTACCTTCACTGATGATTTCAGCAGGTATGGCTATGTCTATTTAATGAGACACAAGTCGGAATCTTTTGAAAGGTTCAAAGAATTCCAAAATGAAGTACAGAATCAACTTGGCAAAAGTATTAAGGCTCTTCGATCAGATCGTGGAGGAGAATACTTAAGCCAAGAATTCAGTGATCATTTGAGAGATTGTGGAATTGTTTCACAACTCACTCCTCCTGGAACACCACAATGGAATGGGGTATCCGAGAGAAGGAATCGAACTTTATTAGATATGGTTCGATCAATGTTGAGTCTCTCTACTCTTCCATTATTCTTTTGGGGATATGCTCTAGAAACGTCTGCATTTACACTTAATAGGGTTCCGTCAAAATCAGTTGCAAAGACACCACATGAGATGTGGACTGGAAATGTTCCGAACTTGTCTTTCATGAAGATTTGGGGTTGTGAAGCTTATGTTAATCGATTAATCACAGATAAGCTTGAACCCAAATCTGATAAGTGCTACTTCGTTGGTTATCATAAGGAAACCAAGGCATACTACTTTTACAACCAATCCGAGAACAAAGTGTTTGTTGCTCGGAACTGTGTTTTTCTTGAGAGAGAGTTTCTTTCCAAGAGAAACAGTGGGAGTAAAGTACAACTCGAAGAAGTTCGAGAGCCACAGGAAACCGCCCAGCCCATTGTGGAAGAGCAACAGTTGGATCTACAAAGAGTTGTAGAGCCAACGCCTGTGGAGCCTGAAATTCGCAGATCCGAAAGGATCCGTCACGAACCCGAGAGATATGGATTTCTCGTAACCAATTTTCATGATTTATTGATCATTGACAGTGACGAACCCGCGAATTACGAAGAAGCGATGATGAGCCCTGACTCCGAAAAGTGGCTGAAAGCCGCTGAATCCGAAATGGGATCCATGTCACAGAACCAAGTATGGACTTTGGTTGATTTACCCGATGGTGCAAGATCCATTGAGTGTAAATGGATTTTCAAGAAGAAAATTGATGTGAATGGAAATATTCAGATATATAAAGCAAGGCTGGTGGCAAAAGGTTTCAAACAAATTCATGGTATTGACTATGAAGAAACCTATTCACCTGTGGCCATGCTTAAATCCATTCGGATTCTCCTAGCAACAGCTGCTCATTATGATTATGAGATCTGGCAGATGGACGTGAAAACAGCTTTCCTTAATGGAATTCTGGAAGAGGATGTGTACATGACACAACCCGAAGGTTTCATCGATCCTAATGCTGCTAGGAAAGTATGCAAGCTTCATCGATCCATTTATGGATTGAAGCAAGCATCTCGGAGTTGGAATCTTCGTTTTGATGAAGCAATCAAAAAGTTTGATTTCGTCAGAAGCGAAGAGGAACCATGTGTGTACAAGAAGACTAGTGGGAGCGCAGTTGCATTTCTCGTGTTGTATGTAGATGACATACTTCTTCTCGGAAATGACGTTCCGTTGTTACAGTCTGTTAAGGCTTGGCTCGGAAGATGTTTTTCAATGAAAGACATGGGAGAAGCCGCGTATATTCTTGGAATAAGAATCTATAGAGATAGATTAAACAAGTTAATTGGACTGTGTCAAGACACTTATATTGATAAAGTCTTACACAGGTTCAGAATGCAAGATTCCAAGAAGGGCTTCATACCAATGTCTTATGGCATAAGTCTCAGCAAGAAGCAGTGTCCTGAGACAGCTGCTGAGCGAGAACGCATGAGTCGGATTCCCTATGCCTCGGCGTTGGGATCCATCATGTATGCCATGCTCTGTACTCATCCAGATGTTGCTTGTGCTTTAAGCATGACGAGTAGATACCAATCGGATCCAGGTGAAAGTCACTGGACAGCAGTCAAGAATATTCTGAAGTATTTGAGAAATACTAAGGATAAATTCTTGGTGTATGGAGGAAGTGATGAGCTGGTAGTAAGTGGTTACACAGACGCAAGTTTCCAGACAGAAAAAGATGATTTCCGATCACAATCTGGTTACATCTTCTGCCTGAATGGCGGTGCAGTCAGCTGGAAGAGTTCCAAGCAAGACACTGTAGCAGATTCCACAACTGAAGCTGAGTACCTCGCTGCTTCTGAAGCGGCAAAGGAGGCTGTTTGGATCAAGAAGTTCATCACTGAACTTGGTGTGATTCCTAGTATTTCTGAGCCAGTGGCTTTTTATTGTGACAACAATGGAGCCATTGCGCAAGCAAAGGAACCTAGATCACACCAGAAATCCAAACACATAGAAAGGCGATATCACCTTATACGTGATATTGTGAATAGAGGAGATGTGAAGATCAGCAGAGTCCCGACGGATGAGAATGTTGCTGATCCACTGACCAAGCCACTCCCACGGCCTAAGCATGAGTTTCACACTGCTGCTGTAGGCATAAGATTTCTAAAGATATGATCTTGTTTTCAGTGGGAGTTATATTTGGTGTTTAGTTATAATATGATGTTTGTAAGACATAATTTGGTTATGTTATTTTAATGAAATAGTTTCAGTATTATTTAATTGTGTTATTAAATAATAAATGTCCCAAATGTAATTTATGACATTTTATAGGTCATCAAGTATGTGACTTGATCATGAAACCCTATAAGCAATAAATGACATAAATTATAGATGGTCCCTGGTCGAGGTTGTTAAAATGGGACATTAACAACCACGTGAGACTAGTATGTGAGGTGACTGATGACTATGTTTCATGGAGTCATTAATAAGTGTATTAAAGTCAGTCACATAGATATGTGTTAGTGAACACATGATCGGACTTGACCCGTTAATGAGAACTCTACAAGATGTTATATGAGTGTCATAAGAGTTTCTCATTACGACTATAGAGTATAGTCCTTAGACCTGAGTTCATCATGTCCTCTTGTATATGGATTGATTCGTCTTGACTTTGTCAAACGTCAGCCGTAACTGGTGATCATAAAGACATTGATTAGGCGTGTCATGAAATATAAAAGAGACATGGATGGAACAAGATGGGATTTGTACCTCCTATATAACAGGAGTTAAATATCTCTGGGCCTATCGAAGATTTGAAACTGGAAATGCGTGGCCGCGCTCAAACGAGCTGATTGTCAGTCGTTTGTTTTTCATCAGTACAAATCGGGATTCGATAAACGTGATCTAGCTTAATAAGGATGACACAGTTCTTGCCTTATGCTAGATTGAGATATGGATACAAAGGGATTAAAAGGAATAGACGATTCCAGTACAAGTGGGAGATTGTTGGGAATGTCCTGAAATCTATTTGTACTTACTCTGAGAGAAAGTCGTGTTGTCGAGATGAGACAATCATATGACACTAGGTAGTCATAACGCTTTGCTAGAAGCCACTTATGATCAATGAGTTGAGAACGCATTGCTAGTGTTATATGATCCTACAGGGTCACACACCTAAGCAAACTGGACATTGCATGAGAGGATGATCATTAATATAATGATCGGATGAATGCATATTTGATATGCGTTCAATATCGACTTTTCTGGGCGATGTCGATCGACACACTAAGAGTGTCGGTCGACATAGATTGGCCGTGTCGATCGACACATAGAGTGTGTCGGTCGACACGACTCGCGGATTGACGGACTAAATCGGTTTAATCATTAGTTAATCCCGGGGCGGTTTAAGTCGACATATATAAGATATATGGTCGACCTAAACTCGTTTCTAACCTAATTCACAGCCACCAGAAACAGTAGAGACACCTCTTTCGAGATCAGATCTCAAAAGGCACTAGCATCCCTTCCTGTTCATTTCGTGTGCGTGTGGATACCAGTAGAGGCGCAGCATTTGAGGCGCTCTAGATCTCGATTACTTGCAAACAACTTCCGCTGCTAATCACCAGGTAATCTTCAGATCTGATAGATTCAATTATATGAACCTTAGATCCTAGGCTCGGAATTCAGACTAGGGTTGCTAATCCTGATTAGAACTGCTAGAAATTTCTTCATATTTATCTCCCGTTATCCAGGAGGGACAAATCCCATCTTGTTCCATCCCTGTTTCTACACATACTTCATGATACGCATAAGCAATGCCGTTATAGCCGCCAGTTACGGAACGACGTTTGACAAGGTCAATACCCACCAATTCATATGCTAGAAAGCATGATGAACTCAGGTCTAAGAACTATACTTTATAGTCGTAATGAGAACCTCCCATGGAAGGTGCTCTTTGATGGACATCCCGGTGAGAGTTGGAAACTCGTATGGACTGATCAGCTAGGACAAGAGAGGTCCTAGTAGGAGTAAAATCTAGCATACCCAGCTTCTCTGCCACAAAGTATGGCATCAAACTTCCAGCAGCTCCTAAGTCACACAAAGAGCGCCTAAAGCTATCCTCAAAGATCGAACAATCAAGAGACTTCAGGATCAGGCAGCTTCTTCGGAATCTTGGTCAGTAGAACATCACTAATATGTTGAGGAACTATGATCACCCAGTCTCTCAGATCTTCATCTAACGGCAACATCTTGTTCAAGTACCTCTGCACACATGGGTGATAAGATGGATCATCAGAAGATGGAATTTCTTCCAATTCTTCACCAATCTCCTCTAGCTTCTTAAGCTCTTCAATTTTCTGCCTAATCACTTCAGACACTGAGGAGTGTTGTGTAACAATCTGCGCATAAATCTCCTGTTGAGAGATCTCAGAGACTCCAGAGAGTAAGCTATCAAGATCTAAGCATGCATCAATACCATCATCACTCAGCGAGTCTGTCTGTTCTCGCCCTGCAACGATCGTCGCTATGGGAGCGTCGATCGTTGCTATCCCGACAGGTGCATCGATCGTCACAGATGTTGCATCGATCGACGCACTGCAACAGATTTCACCCGAGAGTTTTTCACCAAAATCCGGGATTTCTCCTTCCTTCACCAACTCAGCTGTACTTAGCTCAAATTTTTCACCTAGGTGAGTCCCATCATTAATAATCACAGACCAGGTCTTGATATGAGTGTCTGCTACTCCTTTTCCTTTCATTGAGCTGGAAATCTGGTTCACCTGAGTGTCCAATTGCTTCATGTGAGTGTTCAGGGACTCAAACTTCCCATTGAGGTCTTCATAAACAGCATCCAATTTCTTGTTGCAGTCTACAGAAATCTTGGTCTGACTCTCCATTAGCTGTTCCATCATAGCTTCCATTCTACTCTCATGAGCTGTAGGTGCAGAAGGTGTCTGATAGGATGAAGAACCATAGTTTCTTGATAGGTGTCTAAGTTTTACCCTATTCTAAACTGCAAGTGCACAGTATAGTCAATGTAGTATATAGGGTTATCGAATCCACAGGGACACTTGGTCTCAAGAGAATCAAACTATAGAGATAAATACTAGAAATAAGCAAGTAGTGATTGAAATAAATTGCGTTGCAAGAAAGTAAACAGTAGCAGGAATCGGTTTGTAAGCAATAAACTAAAAGCGTCAAGCCTAGGGTGTTCTCAGGAAATCAGACAAGCAGACAAGTTAATCAGCCAGGATCAAATTAAACTCAGTTCTAGAACTCAAATCACGAAAATAGAATTAACCAAATCTCTTTGCGAAAACTCTCTAAGTCTAAGTGCAGTAACCCAAATCTCTTTGCAATTACTAACAGATTAAACTAGCATTAAGTTCAAGTTCGATATGTTCACAATTAAACTAAACCAAATCTCTTTGCGAATAATTTAATTGCTCAACCTAAATAGTTCAGATTCTAAAACACACTCTCGTGTCGAATTTAGCAACCTAAGATCTAGATTCTAATTGATCAGGTTAGAACTAGCTTTAAGCACAATTTAGTTTGAAGAACATTCTAATCATATGAATCCTAACTGAATTAAACAAGTCTAGCAAGTCATCAAACCCTAATGAGAAACCCTAAACTCAACTATGGATCTACTCAGACATGATTGATGAAAACATAATCATAGAATAAATAGATTGCATATAAGAAATTAAAATATCAAAGGGGTTCGAAATCTTCTCCAAAATAAATGAATACAAGGAAATAGATCAGCCCCAAAAGCTCTAGAAATCTCTTAGCTCTAAGTATGAAAGCGTATCTAAAATAAACACCAAAAACTAGTATATATAGGCATAATCTCGGCTGGGGCTTCTGTGTAAATACTGAAACTATCTTGGACTTCTTTGCAAATCTTCATAAGTTATTACGCCGACGCGTACGGCCCATCTCGGTAGTGTGTCGACCGATGCACAATGTGTGTCGGTCGATGCAACATCAAATTATCGGACAGTGAATTAAGCTCTCGGCTAAAACGTCCCAAAATGCCCAAAATGCTCCAAATATCTCCAATTAGCTCCAAACCTGATTAAACCTGTAAAAGACTCTAAACGAATACAAAAGACTCTAAAAACACAACTATATCATGGTATAAAGTGGGTAAAAACCATGATATATCAACTCCCCCACACTTAGCCTTTGCTTGCCCTCAAGCAAAACAGAGAACTAAAATGCAGTGAAGAGGTTTGAAAACTCTTCAGAAACTCATTTTGTCATAGAAGCAGCAACATTCAGATTCCCCTTAGTAATCCACATGAAAGAATCAATCTACAGACATCAAGACCAACATGTACTTCCCCCACACTTAGCAACTGTCCTAAGTAAACGCCACAATCACATTCAAGCATTCAAATTCTCCCTACTGACTTCTGCAAGTATTTAAGTGCGGTCTCACCTAAGGGGTATCGATCTAAAGGCACATGGATTCTTACCTTGCTAGCTCTAGACCACCAAACTGTCTTTCTCTAGTCCCTTTCTTCTCTTTTCCCTTCCTTAACAACTGATTTTTCCCCTTTGGGTATCATTTTTTTTTTTTTATCAGTTTCTTCCCGTTTTGGGGTATACTTTGGATCTTTCCATGGATGCACAGGAGATAATAGTTTTAGCTACTACTCCCAGAGACCACTTCGAAGCTATTTATTGGTCCTTTTTCCATAAGTACACAGGAGATGAAAGTTGTAGCTACCATTCCCGTGACTACTTCAAAGTTCCTAGCTTATCCTCACTTTATCTTACTCTTTTTTTTTTACTTTATGGAAGGGGAGAAGGGAACCAAATAGGACAGGTTAACAGGCTGTGTCAGAACCAACAAGAGAATCCGACATAAAGTATACCAAGCCCTTAGGTGAGAAAATTAAGTCAGTATTAAGGTGAAGTCAGTAAAGGATCCTCTGATACCTGAAGTGATGTGGGTGTTCTCAGTAGGTTGATCTGTGATGGGGTTTTCTAATAGTCATAGATAGATCTGCAGCTTCATCCCAATGGTCACTTAAGTTCCTGCAAATGCTGCTAATCTCCTCCAAAAATCATTGTTTCCTACTTAAACCAATTTTGACTCGAAAAACAAATTTTTAAAATTTAACTGACTCTAAGAAAACAAAGAAAGTAATTAGTAGAACCTCCCCCACACTTAAGACACACTGTCCCCAGTAGTGTTAAGCAAGGGATTGGTTAAAAGAAAAAAAAAAAATTTAGTGAATTGAATGGTTAGTTCTCTCGGGTTTTTACCTCTGTCGCAGTCAGGCATCGATCGTTGCACTAGGTGCATCGACCGTTTCTGTGCGATTTCTGTTGTAACGATCGACACAAATGTGTGTCGATCGGCGCAATGCGATTTGTCCGAAACCTGCAACCAAAAACTCACCAAACAGAAACAAAAACGTAAAATCTAGAAAAAACACTAAAATCAAAATGCAAAAACGAAAACAGTGGGTTGCCTCCCACTCAGCGCTCTTTTAACGTCAATAGCTTGACGTTTCAGCTGATCTAGGTGGAGGGTGCATCATCCAGAGGCAGAATCTGACCTTCATGAATCTCGGCTTTAGCCCAATAATGTTTCACCCTCTGTCCATTCACAGTGAATTCAATACCATCCTTACCAGTTAGAACCACAGCTCCATACGGACGCACCGCTTTGATTGTAAAAGGGCCAGACCACCTTGATTTCAGCTTTCCTGGAAACAAATGCAGACGAGAGTTATATAAAAGTACCTGATCATTAGGCTCAAATTGTCTGGAGACAATCTTCTTGTCATGATATGCCTTAGTCCTCTCCTTGTACAGCTTTGAGTTCTCATAAGCAAAATGTCTAATCTCATCCAACTCATTAAGCTGCACTAATCTCCTTTCCGCAGCAGACTTAAGATCAAAGTTCATCTGTTTCACAGCCCATGCTGCTTTATGCTCAAGTTCCACTGGCAGATGACATGCTTTTCCATATAGCAGATGGAAAGGAGTGGTCCCAAGTGGTGTCTTGAATGTTGTCCTGTAAGCCCATAATGCATCATCCAACTTTGCTGCCCAATCCTTCCTTGTCTTTCCAACTGTCTTCTCAAGGATCTCTTTGATCTGTCTGTTAGAAACCTCGACTTGTCCACTAGTCTGAGGGTGATAAGGAGTACCGACTCGATGATGAACTCCATGCTTCTTCAGCAGCTTTTCGAAGACCTTATTGATGAAATGAGATCCTCCATCACTTATCACTATACGAGGCACTCCAAATCTGGGAAATATGATTGTCTTAAACAGCTTAAGGACCACCGAAGAATCATTGGTTGGACTAGCTATTGCTTCGACCCATTTAGACACATAGTCCACAGCAACCAGAATGAATTTATTCCCATAGGACGAGGGAAAAGGACCCATGAAATCTATGCCCCAGCAATCGAAAACCCCAACTTCCAGAATGAAATTCTGGGGCATCTCATGCTTCTTGCTGATTTTCCCTCTCCTCTGACAAACATCACACTGAGTGATGAAAGAATGAGTGTCTCTGAACATTGTAGGCCACCAGAAACCTGCTTGCAGGACTTTAGACACAGTCTTAAATGTAGCAAAATGTCCAGCATAATCTGATCCATGACAGTGGAAGAGGATATCTGGAACTTCTGATTCAGCAATGCATCTCCTGTAAAGGCCATCTGAACAGTGCTTATAGAGGTAAGGTTCATCCCAGTAGTATCTTCTAAGCTCCCTAAAGAACCTTTTCTTTTCATAGCCCTTTAGATCATCCGGTTCAGTCTCAGCGGCAAGGTAGTTAGCTATATCTGCATACCAGGGTCGATCAGAGGTAGCCACAGCAGAGATCTCGAAATCATAATTCCCAATTCTGATCTTAAAAGACTCTCGGTTCGTATCAGGTGTGCATCGACCGTTGCGTGCGCATGTGTCGATCGTTGCTTCCCCGATACTTGTATCGACCGTTGCCAATGTAGCATCGATCGACACAAGGCGATTTTCCCGACAGTTCTGCAACTCATCTCCCAAATCCATCTCAAAAACTGTACCAACCATGTTGACGTTTTCCTCAGGCAAATAGTCATTTATGGGCACGTCTTCCTCAACCAGCATCCTTGAAAGATGATCAGCAACTCCATTCTCAACTCCCTTCTTGTCCCTCACTTCGATATCAAACTCCTGAAGCAACATAATCCATCTCAACAATCTTGGCTTAGCATCCTTCTTCTGCATTAGATACTTCAGGGCTGAATGATCAGTATGAACAATCACTTTAGAGCCAACAAGATAGGGGCGGAATTTCTCGAAAGCAAAGACAACGGCTAACAGCTCTTTCTCTGTGGTTGCATAGTTCTTCTGCGCATCATCTAGTGTCCTACTAGCATAATAGATAGCATGAAGCTTTCTGTCCTTCTTCTGTCCTAGAACAGCTCCTAAAGCAAAATCACTTGCATCACACATAACCTCAAAAGGTAAATCCCAATCCGGTGGTTGGACTACTGGAGCACTCACTAAAGCCTGCTTGATCTGTTCAAATGCAGTCTTACAGTCTGCATCGAACTCAAATTTGGTATCCTTACACAGCAAGGCAGTTAGTGGCCTAGCAATCTTGCTGAAGTCTTTGATGAACCGTCTATAGAAGCCAGCATGTCCAAGAAAGCTTCTTATGGCTTTAACAGAATCAGGTGCCTGCAGGTTGGTCATTACCTCAATCTTAGCGCGATCTACTTCGATCCCTGCTTCAGACACCTTATGTCCAAGAACAATACCATCTTTGACCATAAAATGACACTTTTCCCAGTTAAGGACCAAGTGCTTCTCTTCGCATCTAGTCAGCACTTTGCACAGATTCTCTAGACATTCATTATAAGATGATCCATAGACTGAGAAGTCATCCATGAACACTTCCATAAAGTCCTCAATCATATCAGTGAATATGGACATCATGCATCTCTGAAAAGTGGCAGGAGCATTGTAGAGTCCAAAAGGCATCCTACGGTAAGCAAATGTCCCATATGGACAAGTAAAAGTAGTCTTTCCCTGATCTTCTGGGTGGATAGGAATCTGAAAGAAACCTGAGTATCCATCGAGGAAGCAGTAGTAAGGGTGATTTGCTAACCTCTCCAGCATCTGGTCAATGAAAGGTAAGGGAAAGTGATCCTTTCTAGTCGCAGCATTCAGTTTCCTGTAGTCTATGCACATCCTGTGTCCCGTCACAGTCCTAGTAGGTATCAGCTCATTCTTCTCATTCTTCACAACTGTAACTCCACCTTTCTTAGGCACTACATGGACTGGACTTACCCAATCACTGTCTGAAATAGGATAGATGATCCCAGCATCCAGGAGCTTCATAATCTCTTTCTTAACCACTTCCTGGAGATTGGGATTAAGCCTTCTTTGATGCTCAATAGATGTCTTAGACTCATCCTCAAGATGTATCCGATGCATGCACAGCTTTGGTGAGATACCTGAAATGTCATCAAGAGAATAGCCAAGAGCTTTGCGATGCTTGCGCAGCTTGCTTAGCAGTAAAGTGAGCTCTGCGTTGTTTAAACTAGCGTTAACTATCACTGGATAAGTTGAATTAGGTCCAAGAAACGCGTACCTTAGCCCGGCTGGAAGTTGTTTCAAATCTACCTTCGGAGCTTTTTATTCTGCCCAGTCTGCGTCGCTTTGCAAGGACCGATGCTTGGTAAGTGTCGATCGTTGCATCGTCGCGTCAGATATTTCAACCTGCATTGCAACTTCAACAGAATCCATCAGTCTTGTATAGCACATTGCGGGCTCGTCCTGCAGGTATTCCAACTCCATTATAGAGCTCAGTAAAGCTCTTTCCAGTGGATCTTCAGCATGTGACTGGTGAAAGTACTCTGCAGCTAATTCACTAAGTGTGTCCACATAGAAAGTCTGTCCGTCGATGGTTGGTCTCTTTACCATCTTGTTCATATCAAAACTCATCTTCAGATCACCCACATTCAGAACTATTTTACCTCTCTGACAGTCAATCATTGCACCAGCTGTAGCTAAGAAAGATCTGCCCAAAATTAGTGGATCCTTTGGTTCCTGTCCATACTGTAGAACCACAAAGTCAGTAGGTATCGCGCATTGGCCAATCATTATAGGTACATCCTCCAATACTCCTTCGGGAATCCTGACCGTTCTGTCTGCTAGAACCAGTGATATCCTAGTGGGTCTGAAATCAGTCATACCGAGCCTCTTAGCAACTGAGAGAGGCATAAGGTTCACACTGGAACCAAGATCACATAAGGATCTTTCGAATCTCTCCCTGTAGATAGTACAATCCAATACAAAGCTCCCAGGATCTTTTAATTTCTCAGGAGTCCTGCCTTGAATCACTGCACTGCATACCTCACTGATCATCATCACACTTTCTTCATCAGTCCATTTTCCAGCAAACATATCTTTAAGACATCTCCTCATCATAGGCGAAGTATCCATGGAGTCAAGCAAAGGCACTTCAACTTTCACCCTTTTTATGATCTCTTTGCATTTAGCATACTGCCTCTCGCTTTTAGCCTTCCTGGGATTCTTAGGATAGGGTATTTTAGGCTTGTACACTTTCTCCGTCGATTGCTTTGGATTCTCTGGTTTTGCATTCTCAGCAGTCGTCTTGCATCGATCGTCACTAGATTTGTGTCGATCGTTGCTGGGCGACTTCGCGACGTCAGTTTCTTTGTTATCGCTTTGCGTCGACCGTTGCTTTGTAGCATCGATCGATGCATCGCGAATGTCACGGATTTCATCTTCCAATTCTTCAATTTCCGTGAGTTCTTCAACGCTCAGCTGCCTGTTCTGGTTGGGTAACAATTCCTTACCACTTCTCAAAGTCACTGCATTGCATTGGTACTTGGGATTAGTGTCTGTTTTTCCTGGAAGATATCCATTTTCCCTCTGAGCATGTCCAGCAGTTCTTGCAACCTTAGCATCAAGCTCCTTCATATGTGTACTCAGGTATTCAATCTTCCCATCTAGCTCCTTATGGACTGTATCTATTCTCTTGTGTATGTCTGCGGTACTCTTAATCTGTCCCTCCAGTAGCTTGTCCATCATTGCTTCCATCTTAGTTTCAAAAGCAGATCCGTAGGCTCTCTGAGAATTACTGGTCTGTCCTCCACCAGAAAATCTGTTTCCAGATTGATATCCAAATCTGTTTCCTTGGAAACCAGATCCTCCGATGTAACTCACTCTTTAAAGCTGCCCAAGTAGTGTACTGACCAGGTGCCAGTTGTCTCAGCCATGCACTAGCGTCTCCAGCAAGACTGTGCGGAAATAGCTTAAGGAACAAATCATCCTGGCAAACTCCATCGTACTTCATGCCAGTGACTATGTCCTCAAACTTGTCAATGTGATCCATAGGTTGTTCTGCTTGAAGACCATGAAAAGCAATCTGCCTCATCAGTTGGTAGTAGATGGTCTTGACCTCAAAGTCATTCCTCTCAAAGGCAGGAAGCACTAAAGCTGCTCGGTTCGCATGAAACTCGTCAGGTCTGTTGTAGTCAGCTAAAGTCCTTTCACGGACAACCATCTGGCCCGGTGGCTCAGCTTCATTAACATCAGGGATCACTCGTCCATCAGCATCAATCCTTTGCCCAGCAGCATTGTAAGGATTGTTCTATGGATCCCTCAGGGTACCATCAGCATCTGGTATCAAGATCAAACGTTCTCGTACCATTCTCTCTCTCTTTTCTCTTCTGATTGTTCTTTCTAGACGTCCAAGTTCCTCTAGTCCGAGATTAATCAAGCTCGAGTTCGGATTACTTCGAGTTTTCTGCGTTGGCATAAACTGTCTGTAATCGTCCAGCAACGATCGATGCTATCAGTGCAACGATCGATTCAATCTCAGAATCGCCTAGTGTCGATCGACGCAAGGTATGCAACGGTCGACGCAAGGCGAAATCGGTACCTGCGACAGAAAGAAACAGAGAAAAGAATCAGCAAAATCAAAAAAAAAAAAAACGAAAAAGCAAAAACAAAAACGAAAAATTTCTAGTAAAACCCTAAGTTCGGTCCTATCGAAGACTCAAAGAGTCCCCGGCAACGGCGCCAAAAACTTGATAGGTGTCTAAGTTTTACCATATTCTAAACTGCAAGTGCACAGTATAGTCAATGTAGTATATAGGGTTATCGAATCCACAGGGACACTTGGTCTCAAGAGAATCAAACTATAGAGATAAATACTAGAAATAAGCAAGTAGTGATTGAAATAAATTGCGTTGCAAGAAAGTAAACAGTAGCAGGAATCGGTTTGTAAGCAATAAACTAAAAGCGTCAAGCCTAGGGTGTTCTCAGGAAATCAGACAAGCAGACAAGTTAATCAGTCAGGATCAAATTAAACTCAGTTCTAGAACTCAAATCACGAAAATAGAATTAACCAAATCTCTTTGCGAAAACTCTCTAAGTCTAAGTGCAGTAACCCAAATCTCTTTGCAATTACTAACAGATTAAACTAGCATTAAGTTCAAGTTCGATATGTTCACAATTAAACTAAACCAAATCTCTTTGCGAATAATTTAATTGCTCAACCTAAATAGTTCAGATTCTAAAACACACTCTCGTGTCGAATTTAGCAACCTAAGATCTAGATTCTAATTGATCAGGTTATAACTAGCTTTAAGCACAATTTAGTTTGAAGAACATTCTAATCATATGAATCCTAACTGAATTAAACAAGTCTAGCAAGTCATCAAACCCTAATGAGAAACCCTAAACTCAACTATGGATCTACTCAGACATGATTGATGAAAACATAATCATAGAATAAATAGATTGCATATAAGAAATTAAAATATCAAAGGGGTTCGAAATCTTCTCCAAAATAAATGAATACAAGGAAATAGATCAGCTCCAAAAGCTCTAGAAATCTCTTAGCTCTAAGTATGAAAGCGTATCTAAAATAAACACCAAAAACTAGTATATATAGGCATAATCTCGGCTGGGGCTTCTGTGTAAATACTGAAACTATCTTGGACTTCTTTGCAAATCTTCATAAGTTATTACGCCGACGCGTACGGCCCATCTCGGTAGTGTGTCGACCGATGCACAATGTGTGTCGGTCGATGCAACATCAAATTATCGGACAGTGAATTAAGCTCGCGGCCAAAACGTCCCAAAATGCCCAAAATGCTCCAAATATCTCCAATTAGCTCCAAACCTGATTAAACCTGTAAAAGACTCTAAACGAATACAAAAGACTCTAAAAACACAACTATATCATGGTATAAAGTGGGTAAAAATCATGATATATCAGTTCTCTGAGTACCTTGTCCAAAGGTCTTCTGAAAACCACCAGTTTGTCCAGAATTAGATGAGTTGCCATTGAAAGCACTTTTCTGTCCTCCATTGAAAAATCTGTTTCCCTGTTGATTACCAAATCTATTACCTTGGAAACTAGACCCTCCTATGAAATTCACATCTTCCTCCTGAGTGTCCTCCTCAGTTTGAATTACCTCTACATCCTGGGCAAAGTGGACAGCTTTCTTACTTGTTAGGAGATTGTAAACCGTGTCCAGCCTCGATCTAATATCAGCCATGTCAAAATTCTCTACACTTCCACCAGATTTCTTCCTCCTCTCGTCCATAGTCTTGCAACTATTGCTGCCTATCAGATTCTCAATCAACTGCTTAGCTTGCGTAGGAGTCTTGGTGTTGAAGTTAGCATTACTGGAGTTATCCAGCGCAAATTGATATGGGAGATCTATACCTCTGAAGAAGATGCCAATCAGCTGAACTTCATTGAATCCGTGGAGTGGGCAGTCACGCTGATACTGCTTAAATCTCATCCAGGCAGTCTTTAAAGGCTCCACTGCTCCTTAAGAAAAGGTGAGTATGTCCTGTCTGGACTGGTGATAGGTCAAGAATTATCCCTATTCTAAACTGCAAGTGCACAGTATAGTCAATGTAGTATATAGGGTTATCGAATCCACAGGGACACTTGGTCTCAAGAGAATCAAACTGTAGGAATAAATACTAGAAATAAGCAAGTAGTGATTTAAATAAATTGCGGTGAAAGAAAGTAAACAGTAGCAGGAATTGGTTTGTAAGCAATAAACTAAAAGCGTCAAGCCTAGGGTATTATCAGGAAATCAGACAAGCAGACAAGTTAATCAGTCAGGATCAAATTAAACTCAGTTCTAGAACTCAAATCACGGAAATAGAATTAACCAAATCTCTTTGCGAAAACTCTCTAAGTCTAAGTGCAGTAACCCAAATCTCTTTGCAATTACTAACAGATTAAACTAGCATTAAGTTCAAGTTCGATATGTTCACAATTAAACTAAACCAAATCTCTTTGCGAATAATTTAATTGCTCAACCTAAATAGTTCAGATTCCTAAACCCCACTCTCGTGACGTATTTAGCAACCTAAGATCTAGATTCTAATTGATCAGGTTAGAACTAGCTTTAAGCACAATTTAGTTTGAAGAACATTCTAATCATATGAATCCTAACTGAATTAAACAAGTCTAGCAAGTCATCAAACCCTAATGAGAAACCCTAAACTCAACTAATGATCTACTCAGACATGATTGATGAAAACATAATCATAGAATAAATAGATTGCATATAAGAAATTAAAATATCAAAGGGGTTCGAAATCTTTTCCAAAATAAATCAATACAAGGAAATAGATCAGCCCCAAAAGCTCTAAAAATCTCTTAGCTCTAAGTATGAAAGCGTATCTAAATTAAACACCAAAAACTAGTATATATAGGCATAATCTCGGCTGGGGCTTCTGTGTAAATACTGAAAGTATCTTGGGCTTCTTTGCAAATCTTCATAACTTGTTACGCCGACGCGTACGGCCCATCTCGCGACTGCATCGACCGATGCACAATGTGTGTCGATCGATGCAACATCAAATAATCGAACAGTGAACTAAGCTCTCGGCCAAAACGTCCCAAAATGCCCAAAATGCTCCAAATATCTCCAATTAGCTCCAAACCTGATTAAACCTGTAAAAGACTCTAAACGAATACAAAAGACTCTAAAAACACAACTATATCATGGTATAAAGTGGGTAAAAACCATGATATATCAACTCCCCCACACTTAGCCTTTGCTTGCCCTCAAGCAAAACAGAGAACTAAAATGCAGTGAAGAGGTTTGAAAACTCTTCAGAAACTCATTTTGTCATAGAAGCAGCAGCATTCAGATTCCCCTTAGTAATCCACATGAAAGAATCAATCTACAGACATCAAGACCAACATGTACTTCCCCCACACTTAGCAACTGTCCTAAGTAAACGCCACAATCACATTCAAGCATTCAAATTCACCCTACTGACTTCTGCAAGTATTTAAGTGCGGTCTCACCTAAGGAGTATCGATCTAAAGGCACATGGATTCTTACCTTGCCAGCTCTAGACCACCAAACTGTCTTTCTCTAGTCCCTTTCTTCTCTTTTCCCTTCCTTAACAACTGATTTTTCCCTTTTGGGTATCATTTTATTTTTTTTTATCAGTGTTCTTCCCGTTTTGGGGTATACTTTGGATCTTTCCATGGATGCTCAGGAGATAATAGTTTTAGCTACTACTCCCAGAGACCACTTCGAAGCTATTTATTGGTCCTTTTCCATAAGTACACAGGAGATGAAAGTTGTAGCTACCATTCCCGTGACCACTTCAAAGTTCCTAGCTTATCCTCAGTTTATCTTACTCTTTTTTTTTTACTTTATGGAAGGGGAGAAGGGAACCAAATAGGACAGGTTTACAGGCTGTGTCAGAACTAACAGGGAATCCGACATAAAGTATACCAAGCCCTTAGGTGAGAAATCTAAAGTCAGTATTAAGGTGAAGTCAGTAAAGGATCCTCTGATAGCTGAAGCGATGTGGGTGTCCTCAGTAGGCTGATCTGTGATGGGGTTTTCTAATAGTCATAGATAGATCTGCAGCTTCATCCCAATGGTCACTTAAGTTCCTGCAAATGCTACTAATCTTCTCCAAAAATCATTGTTTCCTACTTAAACCAATTTTGACTCAAAAACAAATTTTAAAATTTAACTGACTCTTAAGAAAACAAAAGAAACTAATTAGTAGAACCTCCCCCACACTTAAGACACACTGTCCCCAGTAGTGTCAAGCAAGGGATTGGTTAAAAGAAAGAAAATAAGAATTAGATTGAATGGTTAGTTCTCTCGGGTTTTACCTCTGTCGCAGTCATGCATCGATCGTTGCACTAAGCGCACCGACCGTTGCTGTGCGATTTCTGTTGTAACGATCGACACAAATATGTGTCGATCGACGCAATGCGATTTTCACGAACAGTCAGCGAGTTAGCAGGTTAATTCGACAGTTTTGGTCAGTTTTGATTCCTGCAAGCTGAAAACACTAGAAACAGAGTAAAATAGAAATAACAAATATGTCTGATCAAGCATAACCATCCAAACATAGCAAATCCTAAAAGAAAAAGAAAAACAAAGTGCAAGAAAGGATAAAAAGTCAGAATACAGAACCGAGAAACCGAAAATGGAGACTATGCTCACTCATCATCATCATCTATACCGGCATAAGGATCAGCACCGGTGTCCTCTGGAGATCGCTGTCGACGACGTGTATCAGGTACGGGCTGATGGATCTGTGGTGGCCTCCTGCAGCTGCAAGTACGCATGAAGTTCCAGAAAACCCGAAACATACCATCTGATCTCTCTCTCCACTCTGCATCAGAATATGCACCGTAAGCCATCGTAGGCTCTGGAAATGGACCCACATCGTCAATCTGGGCAGGTGCCGGCGCAGGGGTAGGGGCAGTGGAAGTCGAAGCTCGTGAGGAAGGCTCTCCCAGCGGATGAGCCATAGAAGGAATCCCACACTGCGCAGACTCAGGAGGCTGAAATCTCAGAGCCTCTAATGTGTCAATCTGTGTCCATCTGGCAGCAGGAAGCTCTATACCAGTCCTCCCAGTGGTCGGGTCAGTGTAAACCCATATCTTCCCCTCCTTGAGCCAAGTGGCGCTCTGCAAATGGCTGAGATCTAGGAACTCCCGGGCTGTATCATGCTCTGTGCCATGAAGAGGAATCCCGCAATACTCAAAAATGGGAGTAAGCAAACTCCCTATCGTCTCAGTACCAGCTCCATCAAACGGCTTTGTCTGCAGATCAACCAAATGCTGTGCAAAAATAGCTCCCAAGTTGAGACCCGAAGTAGGATCTCTCACTCCAGAGCCTCTAAACTGATCTCTCAGCCCCATAAACAGCAGCTCCATCTCGTATTTGCGCATCTTGTTTGCCTCAAACTTGCAAAGCAAGCTCCAGCACAAGATACGCGAGACATATCGCAGCACCGGATGTCTCATCTGCACAACTGGTGTGGTCCTAGAGTTGTATTGACTACTGCCAATAGTCTTCCAGAACCGTTTGGCCTCAGCTGGATCCCACTCAAGCGACATGGCTATGCGCCTCGGCACAGTACTGAATCCGTAGATCCTGCAAAGATCAAGTAGAGGGATCCGATACCTGACTCCCCAACTCATGAAGGTAAATGATCCTACTGAAGCGCTCCGGTCGTCAGGATCCGAATAAACCACTCTGCAGGTGGCCAACAGCTGCCTGACCAGCTCAGGGTAAAGATCATAAGGTCGCATCGGCATTGTCCCTAGACCAATGCCTCTGCATACAGCGAGTACCTGCTCATCAATCCCTAGAGTCTTGCAGGTGGAGTAGTCAGCGAACTTGGTCGGCTTGAAGATCATCCCACACCAACCATTGTAGAGGAACGAGTCATATGCGTCCCAAGTGTTGAGCAATGGACGCTCTGTGAACTCAGCAGACTTGAAGAACTTCTTTAGATCCTCTGGCTGATCTATGGCGTTCTGAAAAGGTGTTTTGTCTGCTCTGGCCCAGGGTAAGGCAATTGGCGGTCCATATCTTTGGTATGGTGCGGGTGGCTCTGACTCTCTGCTGAACCAAGCAGGTGGTGGGATGTATTGCCTTGATGCTGTAGAAGCTGTGGCTCGTTTCTTGCGGGGTTGTCGATTAGTTGCCATCTGCAAAACAAACAAAATTGAAACACAAATAAGTCTCGGCAACTCTCTGTGAAATCGCGAAGCATCGACCGTTGCATCTAAGGCATCGATCGTTGCAAGGCGATTTCACCTCGTCGAACATTTCCCAAAATCGCAAAGCAACGACCGTTGCTCAAGAGCAACGACCGTTGCAAGGCAATTTTGCCGCAAATAAATCATCAAAATCAGTTCAAATCAAGCCACATTGCCTCAAATCATCAAGAATACCTTGCTAAACAACCTAAATCACGTTCATTTAAGCATAGCATCATCAATTTCAAGCCAAAAATCCCAAATTCCATAAACCCTAAATCCATTCTAAAAATGGCGAAAATGAGAAGTCATACCTTCGATTCTTTGTAAATGGGTAATAGAATCAGCTAGAGGGGGTTAAAGCAATAAGATTCAAGCTTTAAATCACAAAAATTGATGAAGAATTTAGAGATTTAGGAGTTTTGCTCTCGGTTGTACGGACGGCGAGCAAATGAGGAAGAAAAGAGAAGAGAAAGGGTTTAAGGCACTTACCTCGGTCGTCGGTGCAACGATCGTTGCTTTAGGGGCAACGATCGATGCTTGGTAAATCGAAATCGATTTCCGGTTAAGCGCATACCTTAATTTTTTTGCAATTGAACCAACTGCAACGACCGTTGCGTAGGAGCAACGATCGTCACAATGCGATTTCCCCTCTTCGTCAAATCTCCTTGCAACGACCGGTGCACAAGTGCATCGATCGTCACACTTCTCCAGATTCGAGTTCTGCATTCTGTAACTTAGCAAAAACAAAAACGAAAACGTGAAATCCTAAGAAAAACACCAAAAATAAGAAAGAAAAACAACTAAACCTATCAGTGGGTTGCCTCCCACTCAGCGCTTGTTTAAGGTCATTAGCTTGACCGGACGCACAAGATCTTTCAGGCACTTAGAGATCCTGACAGAGACTTTTTCTGTCTCTGTTCAAGTCTCCTCATCCACGGTGGAGAATAGGCTGTTGCTGAATGCTTCAGTCCAAGAAAAGATGGAGTAAAATGTGCTCCAGGATCTAGAATCACAGGCCCATCTGGCTGGTCATCTTCTGCTTCCAGGATTGTGAAAGTCTGCCCATCTATCAGTGGTTTTCGCAGCTTCTCCATGTCATATCGCAGCGTCTCATCTCCCAGGTGGAGGTCTATTAGACTTTGTCTAACATCAATCACAGCTCCTTCTGTAGCCAAGAATGGTCTTCCAAGTAGCAATGCTTCATCAGGATCGCAGTCATATTTCAGCACAAGGAAGTCTGTCGGAACCAAGTAGTTTCCAACTCTCACTGGTATGTCCTTTAAAAGTCCTTCTGGGACTCGTAGAGACTGATCAGCTAGGACAAGACGGGTACTTGTAGGAGAAAAATCCAGCATCCCCAGCTTCTCTGCCACAGAATAAGGCATCATACTTCCAGCAGCTCCTAAGTCACAAAGAGAGCGTCTAAACCTGTCCTCAAAGATAGAACAATCAAGTATAAAAACTCCAGGATCAGGCAGCTTCTTCGGAACTTTGTTCAGTAGCACCTCACTAATGTGTTGGGGAACTATTATCACCCATTCTCTCAGATCCTCATCTAGAGGCAGCATCTTGTTCAAATACCTCTGCACACAGGGATGATAAGGTGGATCATCAGGCGGTGGAATTTCTTCCAAGTCTTCACCACTCTCTTCCAGTTTCTTCAGCTCCTCAATCTCTCGTTTAATTACTTCAGACACCTTGGGATATTGCCTAATGGCTTGTGCATAAATATCCTCCTGAGTGATTTCAGATACATCAGGGAATAGTCGGGCCAATTCTGCATCAGTTTCATAATCATTCGGCAACACTGTCTGTTCACGCCCTGCATCGACCGACACAAGATGTGTGTCGATCGTTGCAATGCGATCATCACAGTTTCCACCCGAGAGTTTTTCACTCAATTCCGAAAATTCTGCTTCATCTACCAACTCAGCTGTACTTAGCTCAAATTTCTCACCTAGATGAGATCCATCATTAATGAGTACAGACCAGGCTTTAATATGAGTCTCTGCAACTCCTTTTCCTTTCATGGTACCTGAAATCTGATTCACCTGAGTGTCCAGTTGCTTCATGTGAGTGTTCATAGACTCAATCTTCCCATTGAGATCTCCATACATAGCATCAATCTTCTTGTTGCAGTCCACAGAAGTCTTGATTTGGCTCTCCAGCAACTGTTCCATCATTGTCTCCATCTTAGTCTCGAAAGCAGTGGGTGTAGGAGGTGTTTGATAAGATGAAGATCCGTAGGTCCTCTGAGCAGTCTGTCCATAAGGCTTCTGAAAATTACTGTTCTGTCCATAGCCTGAAGAGTTCTGATTGCCCGTGTAGGCAGTTTTCTGTCCTCCACCGGAAAATTTGTTTCCAGATTGATATCCAAATCTGTTTCCTTGGAAACCAGATCCTCCGATGTAATTCACATCCTCTTCCTGAGTGTCCTCCTCAGTCTGAATCACTTCTACTTCTTGAGCAAAATGGACAGCTTTCTTCTCTCCTAGAAGAGTGCAGATTTTATCCATCCTGGACCTCAATTCAGCCATCTCCGAGTTATCAATACTTCCACCAGATTTCTTTCTCCTCTGATCCATAGTCATGCAACTGTTGCTGCTAATCAAGTTCTCGATCAATTGCTTAGCCTGCGTAGGAGTCCTGGTGTTGAAGTTGGCATTGCTAGAGTTATCCAGCGCCTGCTGATACGGAAGATCTATTCCTCTGAAGAAAATACCTATCAGCTGAACTTCAGTGAATCCATGGTGCGGACAGTCACGCTGATACTGCTTAAATCTCATCCAGGCAGTCTTCAAAGGCTCCACAACTCCTTGGGAGAAAGTGAGTATGTCCTGTCTGGATTGGTCTGAACGTGCATTATCATAGAAATGACGCAGGAACTCACTCTTTAAGGCTGCCCAAGTAGTGTACTGACCAGGTGCCAGTTGTCTCAGCCATGCACTAGCGTCTCCAGCAAGACTGTGCGGAAATAGCTTAAGGAACAAATAATCCTGGCAAACTCCATCGTACTTCATGCCAGTGACTATGTCCTCAAACTTGTCTATGTGGTCCATAGGCTGCTCTGATTGAAGACCATGAAAAGCAATCTGCCTCATCAGTTGGTAGTAGATGGTCTTTACCTCAAAGTCGTTCCTCTCAAAGGCAGGAAGCACTAAAGCTGCTCGGTTTGCATGAAACTCGTCAGGTCTATTGTAATCAGCTAATGTTCTTTCACGAACAACCATCTGGCCCGGTGGCTCAGCTTCATCAGGGATCACTCGTCCCTCAGCATCAATCCTATGCCCAGCAGCATTGTAAGGATTGTTCTCTGGATCCCTCAGGGTTCCATCAGCATCTGGTATCAAGATCAAGCGTTCTCGTACCATTCTCTCTCTCTTTTCTCTTCTGATTGTCCTTTCTAGACGTCCAAGTTCCTCTAGTCCGAGATTAATCAAGCTCGAGTTCGGATTACTTCTAGTGTTCTGCGTTGGCATAAACTGTCCGTAATCGTCCAGCAACGATCGATGCTATCAGTGCAACGATCGATTCAATCTCAGAATCGCCTAGTGTCGATCGACGCAAGGTGTGCAACGGTCGACGCAAGGCGATTTCGGTACCTGCGACAGAAATCAACAGAGAAAAGAATCAGCAAAAGTAAAAATAAAAAAAACGAAAAAGCAAAAATAAAAACGAAAAATTTCTAGTAAAACCCTAAGTTCGGTCCTATCGAAGACTCAAAGAGTCCCCGGCAACGGCGCCAAAAACTTGATAGGTCAAGAATTATCCCTATTCTAAACTGCAAGTGCACAGTATAGTCAATGTAGTATATAGGGTTATCGAATCCACAGGGACACTTGGTCTCAAGAGAATCAAACTGTAGGAATAAATACTAGAAATAAGCAAGTAGTGATTTAAATAAATTGCGGTGCAAGAAAGTAAACAGTAGCAGGAATTGGTTTGTAAGCAATAAACTAAAAGCGTCAAGCCTAGGGTATTCTCAGGAAATCAGACAAGCAGACAAGTTAATCAGTCAGGATCAAATTAAACTCAGTTCTAGAACTCAAATCACGGAAATAGAATTAACCAAATCTCTTTGCGAAAACTCTCTAAGTCTAAGTGCAGTAACCCAAATCTCTTTGCAATTACTAACAGATTAAACTAGCATTAAGTTCAAGTTCGATATGTTCACAATTAAACTAAACCAAATCTCCTTGCGAATAATTTAATTGCTCAACCTAAATAGTTCAGATTCCTAAACCCCACTCTCGTGACGTATTTAGCAACCTAAGATCTAGATTCTAATTGATCAGGTTAGAACTAGCTTTAAGCACAATTTAGTTTGAAGAACATTCTAATCATATGAATCCTAACTGAATTAAACAAGTCTAGCAAGTCATCAAACCCTAATGAGAAACCCTAAACTCAACTAATGATCTACTCAGACATGATTGATGAAAACATAATCATAGAATAAATAGATTGCATATAAGAAATTAAAATATCAAAGGGGTTCGAAATCTTTTCCAAAATAAATCAATACAAGGAAATAGATCAGCCCCAAAAGCTCTAAAAATCTCTTAGCTCTAAGTATGAAAGCGTATCTAAATTAAACACCAAAAACTAGTATATATAGGCATAATCTCGGCTGGGGCTTCTGTGTAAATACTGAAAGTATCTTGGGCTTCTTTGCAAATCTTCATAACTTGTTACGCCGACGCGTACGGCCCATCTCGCGACTGCATCGACCGATGCACAATGTGTGTCGATCGATGCAACATCAAATAATCGAACAGTGAACTAAGCTCTCGGCCAAAACGTCCCAAAATGCCCAAAATGCTCCAAATATCTCCAATTAGCTCCAAACCTGATTAAACCTGTAAAAGACTCTAAACGAATACAAAAGACTCTAAAAACACAACTATATCATGGTATAAAGTGGGTAAAAACCATGATATATCAACTGGTCTGAACGCGCATCATCATAGAAGTGACGCAGGAACTCACTCTTTAAAGCTGCCCAAGTAGTATACTGACCAGGTGTCAGTTGCTTCAGCCATGCACTAGCGTCTCCAGCAAGACTGTGCCGAAAGAGCTTAAGGAACAGATAGTCCGGGCAGACTCCATCATACTTCATGCCAGTGACTATGTCCTCAAACCGATCAATGTGATCCATAGGCTGCTCTGCTTGGTAACCATGAAAAGCAATCTGTCTCATCAGCTGGTAGTAGATGGTTTTGATCTCAAAATCATTCCTCTCAAAGGCAGGAAGCACTAGAGCTGACCGGTTTGCATGAAACTCATCTGGTCTGTTGTAGTCAGCTAAGGTCCTCTCATGAACCACCATCTCTCTACCTTGGGGCTGTCTTTGACCTTGGTTCTGGTTCTGCTCCTGTTGCGGTTGCTCAGGAGGATCAGGGATGACATTCCCTTCAGCATCAACCCTTTGCCAGTTAGCATTGTAGCGGTTGTTATCTTGGTCCCTCAGGATACCTTCAGCATCACGTTCAAGAATTAAACGCTCTCGTACCATCTTTTCTCTTCTTTCTCTTCTGTTAGTCCTCTCTAAACGTCCAAGTTCTTCAAGATCGAGATTAGCTAAGCTCAAGTTCGGATTACTTATAGTTTTCTGCGTCTGCATAAACTGTCTGTAATCGTCCAGCAACGATCGCTGCTATCAGTGCAACGATCGGTTCAATCTCAGAATCGCCGAGTGACGATCGATGCAAGGGTGCAACGATCGACGCTGTGCGAATTCGTTACCTGCGGCAGAGAGAAAACAGATGAAAATCAGTAACTAAAAAAATTAAAACAAAAACGAAAAGAAAACAAAAAAATCCTAGTAAAACCCTAGGTTCTAAGCTATCGAAGACTCTAAGAGTCCCCGGCAACGGCGCCAAAAACTTGATAGGGTCAGGTTTTAATCCTATATCTAACTGCAAGTGCACAGTTCAATAGTTGTAGTATATAGGGTTATCGAATCCACAGGGACTCTGGTATTCAATAGCTCAAGAACATGAAATTTAACTAGGAAGAAAGCAATGTGATTATATTGAAAGCAATGCAAGAAAGTAAACAGAAAGCAGAGATTAATTGGTTGTGAAAGCAAGTTATTAAGAGCGCTAAGTCTAGGGCGTTCTTAGGAAATCAGACGAGCAGACAGTTCATTCAACAAGGATCTAATTAAGCATAGTTCTAGAACTCAAAACACAGATATAGAATTAACCAAATTCCTTTGCGATAATTCTCTAAGTTTAAGTGCAGCAAACCAAACTTCCGTTTGCGAGAACTAACAGATTAAAATAGCATTAATTCCAAGTTTGATATGTTCACAATTAACCTAAACCAAACTTCTGTTTGCGAGAAGTTTAATTGCTCAATTTAATTAGTTCATATTCCTAAACCCCACTTCGGTGACGTATTTAGCAACCTAAGATCTAGATTCTAATTGATCAGGTTAGAACTAGCTTTAGGCACAATTAAATTGAAGAACAAATATAGTTATGAATCCTTAACTGAATTAAACAAGTCTAGCAAGTCATGAAATCCTATGTGAGAAACTCTAAACCTAACAAGGAATCTACTCAGACATAGATAATGAAAACATAATCATATGATAAGTAAATTGCATAAAAGATAAAAGATTAAAGGGGTTCGAAATCTTCTCCAAATACAGATGAAGTAACAGGTTCAGATCAGCCCCAAAAACTCTAAAAATCCTATGCTCTTAATTATGAATGTGTATGTAAATAAAACACCAAAAACTTAATTATATAGGTCTAATCTCGGCCAGGGGCTTCTTTGTAATTATCAGGAACTTCTGGATCAAAGTGCAGTATCTTGATTCTTCATAAACCGCCGAGTTTCGGCCCATTTCGCTGGTGCAACGATCGACGCATTCCTCTGTTTCGGACAGTGAACTCTATCTCTCGGCCAAACACTCAAAAAATCTCCAAAAAGTGCCATAATCACCAAATATGCTCCAAACCTGATTATACCTGTAAAAGACTCTAAAAAACACAAATAGACACTAAAACACACTTATATCATGGTCTAAAATGGGTAAAAACCATAATATATCACTCGCGCATCACGAATACATACATTCGCCAGAAAGAGAAACTCAGATTGCCGATGTATAACGGGACGAAAGATCCCGCTTCTCATCTGACGACTTTCAAGATCATGGCAGCAAAGGCACGATTCTCGTCAACTAAGGAGCACGGCATAGGCTTCTGCCAGCTATTCGCCGAGACTTTGGAAGGAGAGGCATTGACATGGTTCTCCCGGCTCCCGCCCAAATCAATCGACTGCTTCGCCGACCTCACACGAGCATTCGTAAGACACCACTTCGCCTACGTAAACAAAGATACATCACTAAACACGCTAATGTCAATGTCAAAAGAAAATAAGGAAACTTTGAGGGCCTTCATAGACCGGTTCAAAACAACCATGACACGAGCAGAAGCGCCGGATAAGTTCACCATCACGGCCCTGACGAATGTCGTGTGGCACGAATCACCTTTCTACCAGGATCTGGTTGTTAACCCGCCGCTGACCATCGAGGACGCTCTCCACCGAGAAAACAAGTTTGTGGAACTGGAAGAGAAAAAGGTGGCATTAGCAAAAACGTTCGGCTCCTATAAGCAGGCCGGCAAGAAAGAGGACCGGGAACCTAAGCAACATTACGACAAAGGATCTAAGACGACAATGGTGGTCGGAAACACCGGAAAACAACGATCCTCGAAACCATGGAATAAGTGGAGCAAGGAGGATAAAGAGGCGGGACCGCAGACTGCTTCCGAGTCGGAAGAAAAGTATTGCGAGTAGCATAAGGCCACTTCACATAACACTAATAACTAGGATTTTGCAATCCTTTGAGGTACCAATTCCTCAAGCTTATCGATGTAGCTTTGAGGTATCGAACCTATTCTGGGATGGATAAAACCAATAAGCAAACACTAAACCTTCAGAGTCAAATCAAACAATTTGGTTTTTATTTTCTAACAATTCTAACAAAAGCAAATCAAACCGGAGTAAACAAAAGCAAATAAACAAACGATTCAATCAATGACAAGAATAAGGCCCAAGGGTTAAGGTCAACGGATAGGTGACTCGGGATGATCAAGGAATCCTAATTCAAACTTCTAAAAGCTAATCTCCTAGCAAGGAACACACCAAGTAAATCAGTTTAATCTCTTAATACCAATTCTTCACTTAATCTTAACAACAAGAACAAATCATCATTTGTGAATTAAAATCAAACGAGCATTCAAACAGGTTCCAATTAGCAAACAATCACTCTAGACATACATTTTCATGTGCTAGAATGTAAAAGTCCTAACAAAGCTAAATACTGGAATTTCATCGAACATGTTGTGAACAAGAAATTCTAAACATCCTAGTCAATGTGATCAAGATTAATTAGGCATTAAGCACACTTTGCTAGATGAGATTTTAGACAATTAACCACTAGAATTCTATTGATCACCCCTAATCAACCTAATCCTACCCAACCCACAAGCCTATGGAGAACTACTCACTAATCATAACTAGATCAACAAAACTCATAGGAATAGAGTTGATCATGGAGATTGGTGAGGGATTGAGAGATTTGTAAAAGGAATAACAAAGAAAATACTAGATTAATCTCAAGAATCAATTTTGTTCTTAAAAAAAGAGTTTGGAACATCAAAAACAGCTTAAGAAACAAATAGAAATAGGTTTTTGGCTTAAATAGTCATTAGGGTGCGAGCCGGGTCAACCCGGAACAAATCGGGTGTTGACCCGGATCCAAGTGAAAATCTGGGGACGGTATCGATTGGCTGGACCGATACGCCAACCGATATCAACTCTCGGTTTTTTCCTGGATGGAAGCGTATCGGTCAACCTGACCGATATGTGACCCGATATGAAGTCCCAAAAATTAATCCGAGAGTCCATATCGGTTGGGTGGACCGATATGTGACCTGATATGGTTCTCTGGAACTTTGACGAGGAGTCGTATCGGCCCGCCTGGCCGATACTCAGGCCGATATGAGCTTCTGCTTGCTCTCCCTTGGTTTTCTGAGCTCAAGACTCCACTTCCAAGCTCACCAATGCTCCTAGACACCTCCTTTCACCTGTAAAACACAAGAAACACTCCAAATGCAAGCCTATAATGCCTACGCCTAGTCCTAAACAACTCTAGACTCTAGATGCGACAATGACTCGACGAAATGGTAAAAATGATGGAGAAAAGAAGTCAAAACAAGAACTATATACAAGCCTAAATGCATGAAAATGTATGAATATCAATTCACCCAAACTTGAATCTTGCTTGTCTACAAGCAAGCATAAGTCAATCACAACAGGTTGGGGAAAAGGTTTGAAAACGGGAACTCATATCCAAAGGTTCAATCAAGTTTCAACAAGTTTCAAGTCTATACAACCAAAGTGCAACCGAGAAAAGCCTACTCCATGGATATAGCCATACTCATCAAAACAAAACTTCTAGCTTAACCTTCAACCTACACAAGCATTCAAATCCACTAGCTCCTTGACATTCATTAGATTTTTCAAATGAATCCTTATTCAAAACAATGTGATCAAACTCATTTGGCTTAAGGGACAAGGTCTTGAGACAAAAATGGTCTCAACTGAAAGAAAGGCTTCTCCACAATCATTTAGGCTCTCTCGGAGTAAATATGAACAAGCTATAGTAAAATGCTAAGAGTTAGAGGCAATTGGTGCATACTAGGATAGATTCCCATCTACCCATACCCCAAGAACTTCAACTCCTAGTCTAAACCCTCCTAAATGAGTTCTACCCTTTTTCAAGGCTATTGATGCCTTTTCTTTCTTTCACAATTCAAAACTTCACAAGAACCCCAAAGGATCACTCAAAACACCTTGAAAATATTGGTAACTTTACTCTTTTCAAATCAGCTCAAACTTTTCTTTTCTTTGGTCTCTTTTTACAAACTTTCTTTTTTTCTTTTTGGTGAGCACATTGGCTTCTTTTCGTTACAAAACTTGAGACACTTTTTTTTTCAAAACACATAAGAGCTTTCATTCTTTTGTGTACCAATAAACCTTGATCCCATTCAAACTTCTTTCTTCCTTTTTACCCTCTTTTTACTTTCCCAAACCTTCCCAAGAAACCCCCAAACTTAAACTCTAGCCTATTGCAAAGCCAAAGACGAAGAGCTTGCATCTATAATGGAAATTTTCTCCTAGTCGCCTCATACTCAACACTTTTTACCGAGCTTGTTCCAAATAGGCCTACCACTCAAGATAGTGTTTGGGGTTTGAAATAAGGGTGGTGAAAGGTGTGGAAATCTATTAGAGCAAGTAGAGAGGGGTAGAAAGGATAAGCTTGCTCAAATATTTTGGGGTACCCATGAGTTTATCACACAAAGCATGAACAAGGATAATTAGATGATTCAATTAAAGTTCTCACTTAGATGGAGCTAGCTTCAAATCACAATAAGTTTAAGCATCAAATCAAGTTTCAAAGCAAGTTGTCCAAGTATTGTTCGTTCTAGCTTTCAATGCGATTCTCGAGTTACAACTTTAGTGTGATCTATCTAGCATTAAGCTAGTGTATGAAACAAGTTTTACCCAATTAAACCTTACGAGGAAGTCAAATCATTGTTCCCAATGCATGCGTCCTATATGATGCAACTAGACTCGATCCTAATATGCTATTGCAACTACATGCTTTTTTCTTGAAATCTTTTTTGAAATTTTTCAATTTTTTTTTTGGGATTTTTCTATGCCTTAGATGAATACATGAGACTCAAGATTAGCAAATGGTCTCTCCCCCAAACTTAAATCACACGGTCCCTTGTGTGATCTAAACGAGGAAGAAAGACCGAAAACAAGCAAAAAGCAAACAAAGAAAAGGAGAAAACTATGTACAAAGATTGAGTGTAACATGGCTAGAAGGGGAGGTATGGAGGTGATGAGTCTCCCATTGAGTATGTCGGTTTTGAGGAAGAGCAGGAAGGTGTCCTCATGGCTCTCCTCTTTCTCCTTCTGTCCTCGCGAGTGGAGTGGCGGTGAGGATCCTCATAATAGGAGTCGTGAGCCATGCGCACAGATCCTCTGGTCTCGTGTCCAGCAACCAAGTACCTTCCCTGCTCAAATTCAGCCTGCTCAACCAGAACATCGGCTTCAGCTATCACCTCCTCAGTCGCTGCTTGAATCTCCTCATCTACACCAGCCTGAGCCTCTCGGGATGTGGAGGTCTGTCCCGCAGCACTACTCTTGTCTTTCTTCCCCACAATCATCTTAAGAACCTTGGTCACTTTCTTCAAGCAGGAAGCCATCTTCTTAACGTCCTCCCGTGCCATTTGTTATGCCTCTGGAGGTCCCGGTTCTGGTCCCTCAGTGCTCTTACTGTCTTATTCGCGATAGGATCATCTAGAGGCTCGATAAGGTATCTGTACAGCCCATACACCCCAGCAGGCGCGTCGGAAGTATCAGGCTCTGCTGCAGTCGCTCTCTGAGACCCGGGAGGTCCAAACACATGCTCCACCCCCGGTAAAAATCTGATATGAGCTCTGTTGGCAAAGCTTGTAATGTCGGGGTTTGGGAGGAGATACCCTTCTTCGTGGGAAGTACACGAGCACATCCGGTAGAGATGGCGCTCTGGAGGCGGTTTGGAGGCGAGGTAGTGAGTTTGGATAAGCTGCGGAACATCCAGCCATGCTACTGGTGTAGGCTCCCCAAATGTCTTCTCATCCAGACTTCCTTCCATTTTTACCTTCTTCTTCACAAGCAACGGCGTGATCAAGCCACCCATGCTGAACTTCGGACTAGAGTCCCTCACCGACATTGCCCAATCTCGGTGGACAGCAAACTGCTCTATAAAAATGGAAGTGTAGCGTGGGAGGCGCTCAACTGGTGGTATGGGCTGACCGTTGGGATATGTGAGCAGGAGAGGCTGCAACCCAATGTACAGTATCTTCATCTCCAGTTCATGGACTTGGATTGCCTCCTTCCTAGCAAAGAAAGTGTGAGCTAATGCCTTGTGCACGTATCTAATAGCCGGGTGTCTGATCCTTGCAGCTTTCATAGCTCCCAGCTTAAAGGGCCCATCAGCTATCATCTGCCAAACACCCTCGAGGTCGTCCTTATCAATGGGGATAAAAGTTCCCAGCTGAGCACCATTCTCTGGAAAGTCAAAAACTGCAGCTGTCTTCATACGTCATGCTGAACTTCTTCCTACCCATTTGGAAATCAATCTTCCCTCGACTCACTTCCCCTGCCAAAGCGGCTCTCCTCATATTGACTGTTGCTTTCATGGATTAGAGGGATTTGCATGCTGAGCTCTGGTAGGAGTCACTGGCAAGGTTGAAGAACTTTTTAAGGCCCATGTTCTCTACAATCTCGTTGTAGTCATCCAGTAGCCCAAGTGCAGTAAGTGTCGGGGTGTGAGGGTATCGGGTTGGCCAAAATGGTATCCCCTCTAGCTTGTCATATATCTCAGAGGTGGAGTACTTATGTGGCACCTGGATCATCCTTACTGGGGTCTCTTGTACCTCTTCCTCAACTGCTACCCCTTTCCCTTTTGATGAAGTTCCCACATCTTGTACCGGCTCTTGTGCCTTTGGGTTTGGTTTCGGGTTGGCGCGCTTCCTTGTCATTGTCCTACAAAAGACAACTCAAAGAACGAATAAGCATATCGTACAATCTACCAACACAATCAATAGGAGCTTAAAGCATTGATGATCAACAATTGTAGGAGCTTAACAATTGCGTACTTTTTCAATTTCAATGGAGTAAACAAGCTTAAGCCTCCTAACCAAACTCAATTCTAGCTCAGCATAAGCACAATGTACAAGCAAATCAATCACTTTCTTGAGCAATTCACAATCTCATCAACCAAAGGTCCTTAACTCACATTTTTGAAACTTTTGTGAAACAAAACTCATCCAAATCAAGTAGTATCACAAAATTAAGCCTTTAACAATCCAATGCATCATTAGAAACCATCCAATTAGAAAACCCCCAAAAATTTTCGGATTCCAAATTTCTCAAGAACCCTAAATCACCAAAGATCAAATTCAAACAATCCTAGGGTGCAATTGAGTTGGGTAATCATCTAGAAACAGTCTAGCAAATGTTTCTAACAAGCGTCATCAACCAACAGCCACAAATTCGAGTTAAAAAAAAATCGAAAATGTTTTTGCATGAACCATAAACTCGGATTTGAAGAGCTTTACCTTGTTTGGAGGATGAGAGGATGAGAGAAACAAGGACAACAAGATAGTGCTTGAGAAATCGGAAACACAGAGCCTTGAATCACAAAAATCCGATGAGAATTGATGGAGATTGAAGAGTTTGAAGTTCTTTGAAAATCTCTTAGTGAAATCGCAAGAGTGAGTAAAAAGAGAGAGAGAGTCGCGACTTGGAGGAGAAAACAAGGGGGAAATCGGTTCAAACCGGTTCATTAAATCGATTTTGGGTGAAAATTCGGGTTTAAAACGGTTTAGGTTCGAGAAGACTTACCCGGGTGAAGGTGCGTATCGGCCTGGCCAACCGATACGCCAGCCGATATCAACTCTCGGATTTAATTCCTGCATCCCGTATCGGTCTGGCCAACCGATACGGGGACCGATATCTAATCACTCCGCAGATCCGTGTCGGCTTGGCCAACCGATACGGGGACCAATATCAACTCTCGGTTTTTTCTGTTGCATCGCGTATCGGCCTGGCCAACCGATACGGGGACCGATATCAATCTTTCTGGGAAATCCGTATCGGCCTGGCCAACCGATACGGTGCCCGATATTGAGCCTCGGATTATTTTTACCAGAACCGTATCGGCCTGGCCAGCCGATACGGAACCTGATATTGGCTCCTGCATTATTTTTCTTCATTTCTGCGGCCTTTGCTCAACTCCAACAGATCTACAACCTCATCCTTAAACCAAAACCTGATAAAACTCAAAGCAAAACATCAAAAAATAACAAGCAAAAACGTATGTACAAGGATAAACATGGGAATGTCTCCCAAGTGCGCTTTTGTTTAAAGTCGTTAAGCTCGACTTTGCAAACCGTGATCTCAAGCTGAGGGAGGGCTAGAGAGTGGAATCGAAGTTCCTTCCTCTATAGCTTCTGAGACGGAGTAATGCTTGAGTCTCTGGCCATTGACCGTGAACTCTTCATCAGATTTTCCCAAAAGTACCACCGCTCCATATGGTCTCACCTCCTTCACTCTAAACGGTCCCGACCATCTAGACTTGAGATTCCCGGGAAAGAGTTTCAACCGGGAGTTAAAAAGCAACACAAGATCTCCCTCTTTGAACTCCTTCTTCTGAATCAGCTTATCATGAAAAAGCTTGGTCATCTCCTTATAGATCTTTGAGCTCTCAAAAGCCAAGCCGTATCTCGTCAAGTTCGTTCAACTGAATCAATCTCCTCTCAGTCGCGGTTTTTATGTCAAAGTTCAGCAATCTGACAGCCCACATGGCCTTGTATTCCACCTCCACCGGTAAGTGACATGACTTACCATACAGCATGGTGAATGGTGTAGTGCCCAATGGAGTCTTGAAAGCATTCCTATACGCCCACAGTGCGTCATCAAGTTTCTTAGCCCAATCTTTCCTTGAGGCTCCAACAGTCTTCTCTAGGATAGCATTGATTTGCCTATTGGACACTTCAACTTGTCCGCTTGTCTGAGGATGATATGGTGTTGCAACCTTATGCTTCACTCCATACTTCTTCAAGAGACTCTCAAATATCTTGTTCATGAAGTGTGAGCCTCTATCACTGATCACAATCCTCGGGATTCCAAATCTTGGGAAAATGATGCTCTTGAATAGCTTTATTACAACTTTGGCGTCATTAGTTGGACTCACCACTGCTTCTACCCACTTGGAAACATAATCCACAGCTACTAAGATTTAGCTATTCCCGTAAGAGGATGGGAAGGGTCCCATGTAATCAATGCCCCACACATCAAATACTTCAACTTCAAGGATGTGGTTTTGAGGCATCTCATTCCTTCTACTGATGTTCCCCTTTCTCTGACAAGGATCTCACTTAGTAATGAACTCTTGGGCATCTTTAAACATTGTAGGCCACCAAAACCCAGCTTGTAGAGCCTTTTGAACAGTTTTGAAAGTGGCAAAGTGACCACCATAATCTGACCCATGGCAATGTAGGAGAATGCGTCCCACTTCTTCATCAGCTATGCACCTTCTATAGAGCTGATCCTTGCACAAAGTGTAGAGGTAAGGCTCATCCCAATAGTACCTGTTGACATCTCTAAAGAACTTTTTTCTTTGGTAGCTATCGAGGCTTGATGGTTCTTTCCCAGCAGCTAGGAAATTGACTATATCAGCATACCACGGTTCCTTATCTTCAATAGAATTGACCTCCTCAATCCTCATTCTTGTATCATGAGCATCCTTGACAACCTTGCAAGCCATTAGTTGTTCCTCAGGAAGAGAGTCATCTAAAGGAACACCATCCTCAATTCTCAGTCTTGACAAGTGATCTGCTACTCCATTTTCAATGCCTTTCTTATCCTTAATCTCCAAGTCAAATTCTTGTAGCAGCAGTATCCACCTCAGAAGCCTTGGCTTGGCATCTTTCTTGTCAAGTAGATACCTCAACGCAGCATGATCCGTGTACACCACAACTTTAGATCCAACCAAGTATGATCTGAACTTCTCAAAGGCAAACACCACAGCAAGAAGCTCTTTCTCAGTTGTTGCATACCTCACTTGAGCATCTTCCAATGTCCTACTGATATATCATGGTTTTTACTAGTTTTAGGCCATGATATAAGTGTGTTTTAGTGTTTTTTGTGTTCTTTTAGAGTCTTTTACAGGTATAATCAGGTTTGGAGCATATTTGGTGATTATGGCACTTTTTGGAGATATTTGGAGTGTTTGGCCGAGAGATAGAGTTCACTGTCCGAAACAGAGAAAGGTGTCGATCGTTGCACTCTAGCATCGATCGTTGCACCAGCGAGATGGGCCAAAACTCGGCGGTTTAGAAGAATGAAGATATTGCACTCTGATCCAGAAGTTCCTGATATTTACAAAGAAGCCCAATCCGAGATTATGTCTATATAATTAGGTTTTTGGTGTTTTAATTACTTACGCATTCATAATTAAGAGCAGAGGATTTTTAGAGCTTTTGGGGCTGATCTTAACCTTTACTTCATCTGTATTTGGAGAAGATTTCGAACCCATTTTACTCTTATTCTTTTATGCAATTTATTTATACATTGATCATGTTTTCATTATCTATGTCTGAGTAGATTCCTTGTTAGGTTTAGGGTTTCTCACAGAGGATTTCATGACTTGCTAGACTTGTTTAAATTCAGTTAAGGATTCATAACTATATCTGTTCTTCAATCTAATTGTGCTTAAAGCTAGTTTTAACCTGATCAATTAGAATCTAGATCTTAGGTTGCTAAATACGTCACGGAAGTGGGGTTTAGGAATCTGAACTAATTAGATTGAGCAATTAAACTGTTCGCAAACGAAAGTTTGGTTTAGGTTAATTGTGAACATATCAAACTTGAACTTATTGCTAGTTTAATCTGTTAGTACTCGCAAACGGAAGTTTGGTTTGCTGCACTTAGACTTAGAGAATTATCGCAAAGGAATTTGGTTAATTCTATATCTGTGTTTTGAGTTCTAGAACTGTGCCTAATTAGATCCTTGCTGAATGAACTGTCTGCTTGTCTGATTTCCTGAGAACGCCCTAGACCTAGCGCTCTTAATAACTTGCTTTCACAACCAACAATCTCTGCTACTGATTTACTTTCTCGCATTGCTTTTAATACAATCACATTACTTTCTTCCTAGTTTAATTCCTGTTCTTGAGCTATTGAATACCAGAGTCTCTCTGGATTCGATAACCCTATATACTACTTTGAAACTGTTGTGCACTTGCAGTTAGATATAGGATTAAAACTGAGAACCTATCAAGTTTTTGGCGCCGTTGCCGGGGACTCTTAGAGTCTTCAATAGCTTTGAGCCTAGGGTTTTACTACGATTTTTCGTTTTCTTTTCGTTTTTATTTTTGGTTTTTTTTTTAGGTTACTGATTTTCTCTGTTTTTCTCTGTCGCAGGTACCGATTTCGCACTGCGTCGATCGTTGCACCCTTGCATCGATCGTCACTAGGCGATTCTGAGATTGAACCGATCGTTGCACTCTAGCATTGATCGTTGCTGGACGATTACAAACAGTTTATGCAGACGCAGAAAACTAGAAGTAATCCGAACTTGAGCTTGGTTAATCTCGAACTTGAGGAACTTGGACGTCTAGAGAGAACTATCAGAAGAGAAAAGAGAGAGAGAATGGTACGAGAACGTTTGATCCTGATACCAGATGCTAACGGTACTCTGAGGGATCCACAAAACAATCCTTACAATGCTGCTGGGCAAAGGGTTGATGCTGAGGGACGAGTGATCCCTGATATTGAGGAAGCTGAGGAGGAACAGGCTAGACGGATGGTTGTCCATGAGAGGAATTTAGCTGACTACAACAGACCGGATGAGTATCATGCAAACCGGTCAGCTTTAGTGATTCCTGGATTTGAGAGGAATGATTTTGAAATCAAAACCATCTACTACTCACTGATGAGACAAAATGCATTCCATGGCTATCCTACGGAGCAGCCTATGGATCACATAGATTCATTTGAGGATATAATCAATGGCATGAAGTATGACGGAGTCTGCCAAGATTATCTGTTTCTGAAGCTCTTTCCGCACAGTCTCGCTGGAGAAGCTGCTGCATGGCTGAAGCAACTGCCACCTGGGCAGTTTACTACCTGGACAGCCTTAAAGAGTGAGTTCCTGCGTCACTTCTACGATGATGCACATTCAGATCAGTCCAGACAGGACATACTCACCTTTTCCCAAGGACCTGTGGAGCCTTTGAAAACTGCATGGATGAGATTCAGAAAGTACCAACGTGACTGCCCACACCATGGATTTACTGAGGTCACATTGCTTGGAATCTTCTTCAGAGGTATTGATCTTCCCTATCAGCAAGCTCTGGATAACTCCAGCAATGCTAACTTCAACACCAGAACTCCTGCACAAGCTAAGCAGTTGATTGAGAACCTAGTTTGCAGCAACAGTTGCAAGACTATGGATGAAAGGAGAAAGAAATCTGGTGGAAGTGTTGATAACTCAGAGATGGCTGAATTGAAATCTCGGATGGACAAAATCTGCACTCTTTTGGGTGAAAAGAAAGCTGTCCATTTTGCTCAGGAAGTAGAAGTAATTCAGACTGAGGAGGACACTCAGGAAGAAGATGTGAATTTCACAGGAGGTTCTGGATTCCAAGGTAATAGATTTGGTAATCAACAGGGAAACAGATTCTTCAATGGAGGACAGAAAAGTGCTTTCAACAGCAACCCATCTAATTCTGGACAGACTGGTGGTTTTCAGAAGACCTTTGGACAAGGTACTCAGAGAACCTATGGATCTTCGTCCTATCAGACTCCTCCTGCACCTACAGCTCATGAGAGTAGAATGGAAGCTATGATGGAACAGATGATGGAGAGTCAAACCAAGATTTCTGTGGACTGCAACAAGAAGTTGGATGCTGTTTATGCAGACCTCAATGGGAAGTTTGAGTCCCTGAACACTCACATGAAGCAGCTGGATACTCAGGTGGACCAGATTTCCAGCTCAATCAAAGGAAAAGGAGTAGCAGACACCCATATTAAGGCCTGGTATGTGCGCATGAATGATGGATCTCATTTAGGTGAAAAATTTGAGCTAAGTACAGCTGAATTGGTGGAGGAAGAAGAAATCTCGGTTTTCTGTGGAAAACTCTCGGATGAAATCTGCTGTAGTGCGTCGATCGATGCAATATCTGCGTCGATCGATGCACCTGTCGGGATAGCGACGATCGATACACATCTAGTGTCGATCGTTGCAGGGCGTAAACAGACAGATTTGTCGGATGATGATAATATTAATGCAGATTTAGAGCTTGCCCGCCTATTCCCTGATAAGTCTGAGATCACTCAAGAGGAGATCTATGCACAAGCATTGAGATCATATCCTTCAGTGTCTGAAGTAATTAGACAAGAAATTGAAGAGCTGAAGAAGTTAGAAGAGAGTGGTGAAGACTTGGAAGAAATTCCACCGTCTGATGATCCACCTTATCATCCCTGTGTTCAGAGGTACTTGAATAGGATGCTGCCTTTAGATGAAGAGCTTAGAGAATGGGTGATTATAGTTCCCCAACCATAAGTGATGTTCTGCTGAACAAGATTCCAAAGAAGTTGCCTGATCCTGGAGTCTTTGTACTTGATTGCTCTATCTTTGAGGACAGTTTTAGACGCTCTCTTTGCGATCTAGGAGCTGCTGGAAGTATGATGCCATATTTTGTGGCGGAAAAGCTGGGAATGCTTGATTTTTCTCCCACTAGGACCTCTCTTGTCCTAGCTGATCAGTCCATACGAGTTCCGGAAGGACTCTTAAAGGACATCCCGGTAAGAGTTGGAAACTATTTGGTTCCAACAGACTTCCTTGTGCTGAAGTATGACTGCGATCCTGATGAAGCATTGCTGCTTGGAAGACCGTTCTTGGCTACAGCAGGGGCTGTGATAGATGTTAGACAGAGTCTAATAGACCTCCATCTGGGAGATGAACCGCTGCGGTACGATATGAAGAAGCTGCGAAAACCATTGATAGATGGGCAGACGTTCACAATCGTGGAAGCAGATGATGAGCAGCCGGATGAGACAGTGATTTTAGATCCTATAGCACATTTTACTCCATCTTTTCTTGGACATAACCATTCTGCAACAGCCTATTCTCCACCTTGGATGAGGAGACTTGAACAGAGACAGAAAAGGTCTCTGTCAGGATTTTCTGGAGCCTGAAAGTTCTTGTGCGTCCGGTCAAGCTATTGACCTTAAACAAGCGCTGGGTGGGAGGCAACCCACCATTAGGTACTGGTGTTTTTCTACTTAAATTTTGGTGTTTTTGTTAGGATTTTACGTTTGTTTTTGTTTTTGGTGAGTTTATGTTTGTAGGTCTCAGACAAAATCGCAGTGCGTCGATCGATGCACTTCTGTGTCGATCGTCACAACACGATCGGAATCGCATTGCAGCGATCGTTGCGGTCCTGAGCAACGATCGACCATACACGAAAATCGCCAAGTAACGTTCGGTGCACCTAGTGCAACGATCGTTGCCTGTGCGACAGAGGTAACCCGACAGAACTCAACAAAACCTTAATAATTTTTCTTTCTTTTTACCGATCCTTCGCTTGACACTACTGGGGACAGTGCGTCTTAAGTGTGGGGGAGGTGCTACTGACGCTTATCTTTCTGTTTTCTTAAGAGTCAGTCAATTTTTCAAAAAATTTTGTTTTATTGAGTCAAAATTGTTTAAGTAAGAAACTATGATTTTCTGAGAAGATTTACAAGACTTGCAGGAACTTAAGTAACCATTGGGATGAAGTTGCAGGATCTATCTCTGACTATTAGAAAACCCAGACACGGATCAACCTACTGGGAACACCCACATCACTTCAGGTATCAGAGGATCCTTTTACTGACTTCAACCTTAATACTGACTTAGATTTCTCACCTAAGGGCTTGGTATACTTTATGTCGGATTCCCTGTTAGTTCTGACACAGCCTGTAAACCTGTCCTATTTAGTCCCCTTCTCCCCTTCTAAAAAGTAAAAAAAAAAAAGAGTAATAAACTGAGGATGAGTTAGTAACTCCGAAGTGGTCTCTGAGAGTGGTAGCTACAACTATTACCTCCTGTGCATCCATGGAATGTGTCCAAAGTACACCCCATAACGGGAAGAACACTGATAAAAAAAAAATGATACCCAATGTGGGAGAAATCAGTTGTTAATGAAGGGAAAAGAGAAGAAAGGGACTAGAGAAAGATAGTATGGTGGTCTAGAGCTGATAAGGTAAGAATCCATGTGCCTTTAGATCGATACTCCTTAGGTGAGACCGCACTTAAATACTTGCAGAAGTCAGTAGGGAGAATTTGAATGCTTGAATGTGATTGTGGAGTTTACTTAGGACAGTTGCTAAGTGTGGGGGAAGTACATGTTGGTCTTGATATCTTGTGATTGATTCTTTCAGTGGTTTACTAAGGGGAATCTGAGTATTGTAGCTTCTAGGATGAAATGAGTTTCTCAAGAGTTTTCAAACCTTTTCACCATGTTTTAGTTCTCTGTTTTGCTTGAGGGCAAGCAAAGGCTAAGTGTGGGGGAGTTGATATATCATGGTTTTTACTAGTTTTAGGCCATGATATAAGTGTGTTTTAGTGTTTTTTGTGTTCTTTTAGAGTCTTTTACAGGTATAATCAGGTTTGGAGCATATTTGGTGATTATGGCACTTTTTGGAGATATTTGGAGTGTTTGGCCGAGAGATAGAGTTCACTGTCCGAAACAGAGAAAGGTGTCGATCGTTGCACTCTAGCATCGATCGTTGCACCAAAACTCGGCGGTTTAGAAGAATGAAGATATTGCACTCTGATCCAGAAGTTCCTGATATTTACAAAGAAGCCCAATCAGAGATTATGTCTATATAATTAGGTTTTTGGTGTTTTAATTACTTACGCATTCATAATTAAGAGCAGAGGATTTTTAGAGCTTTTGGGGCTGATCTTAACCTTTACTTCATCTGTATTTGGAGAAGATTTCGAATCCCTTTTACTCTTATTCTTTTATGCAATTTATTTATACATTGATCATGTTTTCATTATCTATGTCTGAGTAGATTCCTTGTTAGGTTTAGGGTTTCTCACATAGGATTTCATGACTTTCTAGACTTGTTTAAATTCAGTTAAGGATTCATAACTATATCTGTTCTTCAATCTAATTGTGCTTAAAGCTAGTTCTAACCTGATCAATTAGAATCTAGATCTTAGGTTGCTAAATACGTCACAGAAGTGGGGTTTAGGAATCTGAACTAATTAGATTGAGCAATTAAACTGTTCGCAAACGAAAGTTTGGTTTAGGTTAATTGTGAACATATCAAACTTGAACTTATTGCTAGTTTAATCTGTTAGTACTCGCAAACGGAAGTTTGGTTTGCTGCACTTAGACTTAGAGAATTACCGCAAAGGAATTTGGTTAATTCTATATCTGTGTTTTGAGTTCTAGAACTGTGCCTAATTAGATTCTTGCTGAATGAACTGTCTGCTTGTCTGATTTCCTGAGAACGCCCTAGACCTAGCGCTCTTAATAACTTGCTTTCACAACCAACAATCTCTGCTACTGATTTACTTTCTCGCATTGCTTTTAATACAATCACATTACTTTCTTCCTAGTTTAATTCCTGTTCTTGAGCTATTGAATACCAGAGTCTCTGTGGATTCGATAACCCTATATACTACTTTGACACTACTGTGCACTTGCAGTTAGATATAGTATTAAAACTTAGAACCTATCACCTACTAGCATAGTATATGACATGGAGTTTCTTGTCTTTCATCTGTCCAAGGACTGCTCCTAATGCGTAGTCACTTGCATCGCACATGATCTCAAAAGGCAACTCCCAGTCGGGAGCTTGGACTATCGGGGCGCTAATCAAGGCCTCCTTAATCATGTGGAACGCTGCCAACACACACATCATCAAACACAAAATCTGTCTCCTTACACATCAGACGTGTAAGTGGTCTAGCGATCTTGGAGAAATCCTTAATAAACTGCCGGTAGAACCCTGCATGACCCAAAAAGCTTCGGATTCCCTTCACTGAGTTTGGTGGCTGAAGACTTGTCATCACCTCTATCTTAGCCTTATCCACTTCAATAACAATCTCTGAGATCTTGTGACCCAACACAATCCCCTCTGTTACCATGAAGTGGCACTTTTCCCAATTGAGCACGAGGTTCGTCTCTTCACATCTCTTTAAGACCCTGCACAGATTCAGCAAACAGGAGGAGAAAGAAGAACCATACACAGATAAATCATCCATAAATACTTCCACAATATCCTCAATAAGATCTGAGTAAATAGACATCATGCACCGCTGAAAGGTAGCCGGTGCATTGCACAAGCCAAATGGCATCCTTCGATAAGCAAAGGTACCATAAGGACAAGTGAATGTCGTTTTCTCATGATCATTAGGATGTATCGGGATCTGAAAGAATCCACTGTATCCATAAAGAAAACAATAGAAAGGATGATTAGCAAGGCGTTCTAGCATTTGATCAATGAACGGTAATGGAAAATGATCCTTCCTAGATGCGGCATTTAGTTTTCTATAATCAATACACATCTTATGCCCAGTGATAGTTCTAGTAGGAATCAATTCATTACTGTCATTTTTAACCACAGTAATCCCCCCTTTCTTCGGAACACAGTGCACGGGAGAAACCCAAGTGCTATCCGAGATAGGGTAGATTATCCCTGCATCAAGCATTTTTAGAATCTCTTTCTTGACTACTTCCTTAAGATTAGGATTCAATCTTCTTTGGTGCTCAATAGAAGACATGGATTCATTTTCAAGGTGGATCCTATGAGTACACAAGCTAGGTTACAATCCTTTTATATCATCGAGTGAGTATCCTATTGCTTTTCTAAACTTTTTCAACTCAGTGGTCAAAGCAATCAATTCATCATCATTAAGCAACTCATTCACAATGACAGGATTGGTAGATTTAGGGCCAAGAAATGCATATCGAAGCCCCCGCAGAAGGGGCTTTAACTCAACCTTTGGTTCCTTAAGCTCGCTCCAATCATCAGCTTCAAGCTGCTCCTTGCACAGCTCTACTCCCTTGGCGCCATCTGCACCCATGTCCACAGAAAACACCTCCAGCTCCTTACACACTGAATCTGATCCCAGCTCAATGAACTCAACCTCTTCTAACAAAGGCTTGTGCGAATCAAGCGCTCTCATATAAGCCCAGCTCTCTTCTTGAAGATACCCATACTCCCCACATTCCTTGGTCAAGGTAAGCTCTAATGGATCATCCATGTTCAACTCCTCAAGGAGTTCATCAGCTAGCTCATCCATAGTCTCAATATAAAACATTTGACCTTGAATGGTTGGCTTCTTCATCACCTTGTTGATGTCAAATTTGAGCACTATGTCCTTGCCAAGGTGTAGGTATATCTTCCCTTTCCTGACATCTATAATCGCACCAGCTGTGGCAAGGAAGGGTCTCCCAAGGATTAGAGGATCCTTTGGTTCTTCATCCATCTTCAATACAATGAAATCTGTTGGTACTTCAAATCCTCCTACTTTCACCGGAAGATCTTCTAGGAGACCAATTGGGTATCTCACTGATCTATCTGCAAGAACCAAGGAGATCCTACATGCCTTGTAGGTAGAGAAACCTAGCCTCTTGGCTACTGATAAGGGCATCAAACTTACGCTTGCTCCAAGATCACACAAACAACGCTCAAACCGATATGGACCGATAGCACATGGAAGAGTAAAACTGCCCGGATCTTCAAGTTTCCTTGGAACAATATTCCTCTGGATGATCGCACTACACTCATGAGACAACACAATGATATATCATGGTTTTTGCTAGTTTTAGGCCATGATATAAGTGTGTTTTAGTGTCTTTTTGTGTTCGTTTAGAGTCTTTTACAGGTATAATCAGGTTTGGAGCTGAATTGAAGATATTGGAGTATTATGGAGATTTTTGGAGTGTTTGGCCGAGAGATAGAGTTCACTGTCCGATACAGAGTAATGTGTCGATCGTTGCACACTAGCAACGATCGTTGCACCAGCGAGATGGGCCCAAAACTCGGCGGTTTATGAAGAGTCAAGATATTGCACTCTGATCCAGAAGTTCCTGATATTTACAAAGAAGCCCCTGGCCGAGATTAGACCTATATAATTAAGTTTTTGGTGTTTTAACTACGGACGCTTTCATAATTAAGAGCAGAGGATTTTTAGAGTTTTTGGGGCTGATCTGAACCTTTACTTCATCTGTATTTGGAGAAGATTTTGAACCCCTTTAATCCTTTATTTTCTCTTATGCAATTTATTCATCATATGATTATGTTTTCATTATCTATGTTTGAGTAGATTCCTAGTTAAGTTTAGGGTTTCTCAAATAGGATTTCATGACTTGCTAGACTTGCTTAATTCAGTTAAGGATTCATAACTATATATGTTCTTCAATCTAATTGTGCTTAAAGCTAGTTCTAACTTCATCAATTAGAATCTAAATCTTAGGTTGCTAAATACGACACAGAAGTGTGGTTTAGGAATCTGAACTAATTAGGTTGAGCAATTAAACTTCTCGCAAATGAAAGTTTGGTTTAGGATAATTATGAACATATCAAACTTGGAATTAATGCTAGATTAATCTGTTAGTTCTCGCAAACGGAAGTTTGGTTTGCTGCACTTAGACTTAGAGAATTATCGCAAAGGAATTTGGTTAATTCTATATCTGTGTTTTGAGTTCTAGAACTGTGCTTAATCAGATCCTTGCTGAATAAACTGTCTGCTTGTCTGATTTCCTGAGAACGCCCTAGACTTAGTGCTTTTAACAACTTGCTTTCAACAATCAATCTTTGCTTTCTGTTTACTTTCTCGCATTGCTTTTCATTACATCACATTGCTTTCTTCCTAGTTTAATTTCCTGTTCTTGAGCTATTGAATACCAGAGTCTCTGTGGATTCGATACCCTATATACTACAACCACTAAACTGTGCACTTGCAGTTAGATATAGGATTAAAACTCGACCCCTATCAAGTTTTTGGCGCCGTTACCGGGGACTCTTTGAGTCTTCGATAGCTTCGAGCCTAGGGTTTTACTAGGATTTTTTTTCGTTTTTGTTTTTATATTTTTTATTTATTTTTATTTTTGCTGATTTATTTTTCTGTTTTCTCTGATTTCGCATTGCATCGATCGACGCCCTTCTTGCATCGATCGACACACTTCGCTGAATCACCAAGAACACTAAGAGATCGTCAGGACGATGTGTCGGAATGATATTTTCAGCTCAGGGATTGACAGTTCACAGATAGCTGGGTTGAAGAACCAAGTTGACTCTCTGCATAGTCTTCTACTTGGAAAGTATGCACAAGAAGCTAACCATTGCGTTGAAGGAACTGGATTCTATGGTCACGGATCTGCTTTTCAGAAACTCTTTACAAGGAATTGTGGTGTTTCTTCTTACCAAGAACCACCTGCACCTACACATAAGAGCAGATTGGAAATCATGATGGAACAGTATCTTGAGAGACAACAACAGATTGACATGTCCTTCAACTCAAAGATAGATGCGTTGTATGAAGACTTGAATGAGAAGTTCGAATCTTTGAACACACATATGGAGGAGTTGGATATCAAAATTCAACGAACAGATGCAGCAATAGAGAGGCAGAATGAAGCTAGGGAAGCTGGACAGAGGCAATACGTCAATGCAGTGATCGCAGGAGATGAGATTGACTTGCTAGAAGAAGAAGAGAGCATAATCTCGGATTTTTTGGATGAATATTGTCTGTCAGAGACGAGCATCGATCGACACAACTCATGCATCGATCGACATAGTCCTGATACGTCTGGTGGAATTGCTCACAATCGCACTGCATCGATCGACACACATCGTGCATCGATCGACACAGATTCCAGACGGGACCAGAAACCTGTAACAGTCCCAGAATGAGTCTATAAGCCCCTTGTGCCGTATCCTAAGGTCCCTAAGCTGTCTAAACAGAAGCTAGAAGTGGCTAATTGCGTGAGAGTGATGGAGAAGGAGCTGATTCAGATTACAGAGAAGCAGCCAGACCCAAGAGCCTTTGTTTTGGACTGTTCAATCTCTAAGGACAGATTCAGGTGCTCTCTGTGTGATTTAGGAGCTGATGTGAATCTCATGCCATACTCTGTGGCTGTGAGATTGGGACTGATGAATTTCCAACCTACTAGGATCTCTCTTATCTTAGCTGATCGATCAAAGAGGTACCCAGAAGGAGTTCTTGAGGATGTTAATGTCAGAGTTGGGAATTACTTGATTCCAGCGGACTTTATGGTGCTGAAATATGAGATTGAGCCTGGTGATCCTCTACTATTTGGTAGATCCTTCTTAGCCACTGCTGGAGCTGTGATTAATGTGAGACATGGACTGATTGATCTTCATCTGGGAGATAAGCCATTGCAGTTCAAGATGGACAGGAAGCAGAGAGCCACCATTGATGGACAAAGCTTCAGTGTTAAGGTGGAACCAGAGGTTCCAATTGGAGAGGAGAAATGGCAATTCATTCTGAACTTGCCCTAACATCTTCATTGCCTGCAACTGCTCATAAGCAGAAAGCTCCAGACATCTCATTTCCAACAAAGGTAAGGCATAAATCACCCAAGCTTCGCTCCCGCTCTGGTTCCACTCTGTCATTCCTTGGAAGATTTCATGATCTGAATGCTTATACGCCACCTTGGATGAGGAGACATTCACAGAGACACTCAAAGTCTCTATTGAAACCGCCATGAGTTCGATCTCTTTTTGATAGGTCAAGCTATTGACCTTAAACAAGCGCTGGGTGGGAGGCAACCCACCATTAGGTAATGGTGTTTTTCTACTTAATTTTTGGTGTTTTTGTTAGGATTTTACGTTTGTTTTTGATTTTGGTGAGTTTATAATTGCAGGTCTCGGACAAATTCGCAGTGCGTCGATCGACGCACTTCTGTGTCGATCGTCACAACACTATCGGAATCGCATTGCAGCGATCGTTGCGGTCCTGAGCAACGATCGACCATATACGAAAATCGCCTAGTAACGGTCGATGCACTTAGTGCAACGATCGATGCCTGAGCGACAGAGGTAAACCCGACAGAACTCAACAAACCTTAACAATTTTTATTTCTTTTTACCGATCCTTCGCTTGACACTACTGGGGAAAGTGTGTTTTAAGTGTGGGGGAGGTGCTACTGACGTTTATCTTTCTGTTTTCTTAAGAGTCAGTCAAATTTTTCAAAATTTTTTGTTTTATTGAGTCAAAATTGTCTAAGTAAGAAACTATGATTTTCTTAGAAGATTTACAAGACTTGCAGGAACTTAAGTAACCATTGGGGTGAATTTGCAGGATCTATCTCTGACTATTAGAAAACTCAGACACAGATCAACCTACTGGGAACACCCACATCACTTCAGGTATCAGAGGATCCTTTTACTGAATTCAATTTAACACTGACTTAGATTTCTCACCTAAGGGTTTGGTATACTTTGTGTCGGATTCCCTTGTTAGTTCTGACACAGCCTGTCAACCTATCATATTTAGTTCCCTTCTCCCCTTCTATAAAGTAAAAAAAAAAAGATAATAAACTGAGGATGAGTTAGTAACTCCGAAGTGGTCACAGGAGTGGTAGAGACCCCTATTATCTCCTGTGCGATCCATGGAATGTGTCCAAAGTACACCCCATAACGGGAAGAACATTGATAAAAAACAAAAAATGATACCCAATGTGGGAAAAATCAGTTGTTAAGAAAGGGAAAAGAGAAGAAAGGGACTAGAGAAAGATAGTATGGTAGTCTAGAGCTGATAAGGTAAGAATCCATGTGCCCTTTGATCGATACTCCTTAGGTGAGACCGCACTTAAATACTTGCAGAAGTCAGTAGGGAGAATTTGAATGCTTGAATGTGATTGTGGAGTTTACCTAGGACAGTTGCTAAGTGTGAGGGAAGTATATGTTGGTCTTGATATCCTGTGATTGATTCTTTCAAGTGGTTTACTAAGGGGAATTTGAGTATTGTAACTTCTAGGATGAAATGAGTTTCTGAAGAGTTTTCAAACCTCTTCACCAAGCTTTAGTTCTCTGTTTTGCTTGTGTTCGTTTAGAGTCTTTTACAGGTATAATCAGGTTTGGAGCTGAATTGAAGATATTGGAGTATTTTGGAGATTTTTGGAGTGTTTAGCCGAGAGATAGAGTTCATTGTCCAATACAGAGTAATGTGTCGATCGTTGCTCACTAGCAACGATCGTTGCACCAGCGAGATGGGCCCAAAACTCTGCGGTTTATGAAGAGTCAAGATATTGCACTCTGATCCAGAAGTTCCTGATATTTACAAAGAAGCCCTTGGCCGAGATTAGACCTATATAATTAAGTTTTTGGTGTTTTAATTACGGACACTTTCATAATTAAGAGCAGAGGATTTTTAGAGTTATTGGGGCTGATCTGAACCTTTACTTCATCTGTATTTGGAGAAGATTTCGAACCCCTTTAATCCTTTATTTTCTCTTATGCAATTTATTCATCATATGATTATGTTTTCATTATCTATGTCAGAGTAGATTCCTAGTTAAGTTTAGGGTTTCTCACATAGTATTTCATGACTTGCTAGACTTGCTTAATTCAGTTAAGGATTCATAACTATATATGTTCTTCAATCTAATTATGCTTAAAGCTAGTTCTAACCTGATCAATTAGAATCTAGATCTTAGGTTGCTAAATACGACACGGAAGTGTGGTTTAGGAATCTGAACTAATTAGGTTGAGCAATTAAACTTCTCGCAAACGAAAGTTTGGTTTAGGATAATTGTGAACATATCAAACTTGGAATTAATGCTAGTTTAATCTGTTAGTTCTCGCAAACGGAAGTTTGGTATGCTTCACTTAGACTTAGAGAATTATCGCAAAGGAATTTGGTTAATTCTATATCTGTGTTTTGAGTTCTAGAACTGTGCTTAATTAGATCCTTGCTGAATAAACTGTCTGCTTGTCTGATTTCCTGAGAACGCCCTAGACTTAGCGCTTTTAATAACTTGCTTTCAACAATCAATCTTTGCTTTCTGTTTACTTTCTCGCATTGCTTTTCATTACATCACATTGCTTTCTTCCTAGTTTAATTTCCTGTTCTTGAGCTATTGAATACCAGAGTCTCTGTGGATTCGATACCCTTGAAGGAATTTCTAGCAGTTCCTAATCAGGATTAGCAACCCTAGTCTGAATTCCGAGCCTAGGATCTAAGGTTCATATAATTGAATCTATCAGATCTGAAGATTACCTGGTGATTAGCAGCGGAAGATTTGCAGATAATCGAGATCTAAAGCGCCTCAAGTGCTGCGCCTCTACTGGTATCCACACGCACACAAACTGAACAGGAAGGGATGCTAGTGCCTTTTGAGATCTGATCTCCAGAGAGGTGTCTCTACTGTTTCTGGTGGCTGTGAATTAGGCCAGTCACTAGTTTAGGTCGACCATATATCTTATATATATGTCGACTTAAACCGCCACGGGATTAACTAATGATTAAACCGATTTAATCCGTCAATCCGCGAGTCATGTCGACCGACACACTCTATGTGTCGATCGACACGGCCAATCTATGTCGACCGACACTCTTAGTGTGTCGATCAACATCGCCCAGAAAAGTCGATATTGAATGCATATCAAATATGCATTCATCCGATCATTACATTAATGATCATCCTCTCATGCAATGTCCAGTTTGCTTAGGTGTGTGACCCTGTAGGATCATATAACACTAGCAATGAGTTCTCAACTCATTGATCATAAGTGGCTTCTAGCAAAGTGTTATGACTACCTAGTGTCATATGATTGTCTCATCTCGACAGCACGACTTTCTCTCAGAGTAAGTACAATAGATTTCAGGACATTCCCAACAATCTCCCACTTGTACTGGAATCATCTATTCCTTTAATCCCTTTGTCACTATATCTCGATCTGGCATAAGGCAAGATCCGTGTCATCCTTATTAAGCCAAAATCATGTTCATCGAACTCCGATTTATACTGACAAGACAAACGACTGACAATCACCTCGTTTGAGTGTGGCCACACATTTCTCAGTATCAAATCTTCGATGGGCCCTGAGATATTTATCTCCTGTTATATAGGAGGGACAAGTCCCATCTTGTTCCATCCCTGTTTCTTCACACACTTCATGATACGCCCAATCAATGCCTTTATAGTCACCAGTTACGGCTGACGTTTGACAAGGTTAAAGCGGACCAATTCATATGTAAGAAAACATGATGAACTCAGGTCTAAGGACTATACTCTATATTCGTAATGAAAACTCTCATGACACTTATATAACTATCCCGTAGAGTTCTCATCAGTGGGTCATGTCCGATCCTGTGTTCTCCAACACATATCTATGTGATTGACTTTAATACTCTTATTAATGACTCCATGAAACTTAGTCATCAGTCACCTCACATACTAGTCTCACGCGGTTGTTAATGTCCCACCTTAACAACCTTGACCAGGGACCAATCATAATTTATGTCATTTATTATCTATAGGGTTTCATGATCAAGTCACATACTTGATGACCTATAAAATGTCATAAATTACTTTGGGACTATTATTTAATAACCATTATTAAATAATACAGATGTCAGATTTCAATAACATAATCAAATTATGTTTATACGAACATCATATCATAACTAAAATTAATAACAATGACTCCCACTAAAATTAAGATCACATCTTAAGACATCTAATGCCTTTAGCAGTAGCCTGACCCTCATTTGCCCTTGCTCAGCGTGTGTCGAAGGACACTGCGTCTTGCTAAGAGTAATACCAAGAGTCATTTGCACGAAGCCCTTCTTGGAATCCTGCATATTGGACATGTGCAAGGCCTTATCACTATAAGTATCTTGACACAATCCAATTAGCTTATCCAATCTATCTCTATAGATTCTTATTCCAAGAATGTATACGGTTTCTCCCATAATTTTATCGAAAAACAACTTTCGAATCAAGTCTTAACAGACTGAAACAATGGAAATTCATTTCCGAGAAGTAGTATGTTATCAACATACAATCCTAGAAATGCAACTGCGCTCCCACTAGTCCTCTTGTAAACACTCATCTTCCTAGCTTCATTAGGATCAATGAAAACTTCAGGTTGTGTCATGTACACATCCTTTTCCAGAATTCCATTAAGGAAAACTGTTTTCACATCCATCTGCCAGATCTCATAACCATTATGAGTGGCGGTTGCTAGGAGAATCCGAATGGACATAAGCATGGTGTCTGGGATTAGGTTTCTTCACAGTCAATACCATGAATTTACTTGAAAACTTTTTACCACCAACCTAGCTTTGTACATCTGAATATAACCATCCATGTCAACTTTCTTCTCGAAAATTCATTTACTCACAATGGCTTTTAAACCATCGGGTAAATCAACCCAAGTCATACTTGGTTCTGTGACATGGATCCCATTCCGGATTCAGCGGCTTTCAGCCATTTTCGGAGTCAAGGCCCATCATTGCTTCTTCAAAATTCGCAGACCCGTCACTTTCAATGATCAATAGATCACGGCAATTGGTTACGAAAAATTCACTTTTCTCGGGTTCGTGACGGATCCTTACGGATCTGCGAGCTTCAATTTTGTGTAAAAGTCGCGCACATATCTCATATGTATACTTTTACCATGACCTAAGTAACCAGGATTTAAAACCGTAGTTAATTAAGTCATAAACCAAAATCAATATTCTGGTTCGTGATCTGTGTCGATCGATGCAACTCTTGTGTCGATCGACACTTCTTCGGAAACTCGCCATTTGAATGTATATCGAATATACATTCACCAGATCCTTTATAAACTCTAGGCACCACAGGTGCAGGTTCTACAACTCTTTGTAGATCCAACTGCTGCTCTTCCTCATCAGGTTGAGCAGTCTCCTGTGATTTTCGAATTTCTTCGAGTTGTACTTTTACTCCCACTGTTCTTCTTGGAAAGAAAGTCTTTCTCAAGAAAACATAGTTCCGAGCAACAAACAATTTGTTCTCGAACTGGTTGTAAAAGTAACATGCCTTGGTTTTGTTAGGACAACCAATGAAGTAGCACTTATCAGATTTGGGTGTGAGCTTATCAGAGATTAAACGTTTTATATAAGTCTCGCAACTCCAAATCTCCATGATGGATAAATCAGAAACATTTCCATTCCACATCTCATGTGGTATCTCTGTAACTGATTTTGATGGAAACCTATTTAGTGTAAACACAGACGTTTCTAGAGCGTATTCTTAGAAGGATAATGGAAGATATAAGTGACTCATCATTGATCAAACCATATCTAATAAAGTCCGATTCAGGAGGAGTGAATTGTGAAACACTTTCACAATCTCTCAGATGATCACTAAATTCTTGACTTAAGTATTCACCTCCATGATCTCATCATAGAGCTACAATACCTTTGCCAAATTGATTATGTACTTCATTTTGGAACTCTTTGAACTTTTCAAAGATTCTGACTTATGTCTTATGAATAAGACATAACCGTACCTACTTGAAAATATCACTAAAGGTAATGAAGTACTTAAATTTTCCTCTAGTACTAGTGCTCATCGGCCCATATACATCCATATGTACAAAGCCCAATAAGCCTCTGGCCCTTTCATTTTGTTCGTTCGCAACCTGTATCAACCGACGCACCATTTGTGTCGATCGACACTACCTTTGTTGAAAGGGGCCTTCGTTATTTTACACATTAAACAAGATTCACTTTGCTCATTATGATTCATAATCAAATGAGCCCAAAAGCCCATCACTATGGAGCTTCTGAATCTGTTTCTCATTTATGTGGTTCAAAACGATAATGCTAGAGAGAAGTTTGATTCGTATCATTTGACTTGAATTTCTTGGTATTAATGTTGTAGTTAGGCACATTCTTGTTTAGAACATAAAGTCCATTCTCTAATGGATTGCTACTATAAAATATATCGTTGTAATCAAATGAATAACACTTATTCTTAATTTGAAAACTGATATCCTTCAATATCCAAACAAGGAATAGAAATAATCTTACTGCTCATAGCAGGTACATAGTAGCAGTTTTAAGTTCAAAACATGCCATAAAGAAACCAAATGAAATACTCCTACGGCTAATGTAGCAACTCTTGCTCCATTTTCACGCGTAGATCCACTTGTCCTTTCTCCATAGTCCTACTTTTGCTCAGGCCCTGCACATTTTCACAAAATATGAGTACCACAGCTGGTATCGAATACCCAATAAGTAGGACTATAAGAAGTAACATTTACTTCTATAACATAATACCTGAAGAAGAAGTCTCGTACGTCTTCTTCAGCTTCTCATAATCTTTCAAGAATTTATTGTAGTTTCTTTTCAAATGCCCATAACCATTACAATAACGGCACTTAACATCTTCAGAAGGACTGGTTTTAACCTTAGGAGTATGGCCAAACTCGCTTGGATTCACAATCGAGCTCGTCTTGCCATCACCTTTGTTCTTACCAAGTTTCTTAAACTTTTTACCCTTTTGTACCATAAGGACATTTGGGGTGTCCTTCTTGATGTTAGGTTCAGCAGTCTTAAGCATCCCATGCAATTCAGTCAACGTCTTCGTCAAGTTGTTCATGTTATAGTTCATAACAAATTGATCATAGCTTGACGGTAGTGACTGCAGAATGATGTCAGTAGCCAACTCTTGGCTAATGGGACAATCCAGTTTCCCCAGGTTATCAATATAACCCATCATCTTAATGACATGAGGACTAACTGGTTCGCCCATTGGTAGCTTGCACTCAATCAGAGACCTAACCGTTTGGTATCTCTGAGTTCGTGCCTGCTCCTGAAACATACTTTTCAGGCCAGTGATCATCTCTTTTGGCGACTCCACGTACTCATATTGCTTCTGCAATTCCGAGTTCATGGTAGCCAACATGAGACAACTCACATCCACCGCATCATTAGAATGCTTATCCCAAGCATCCTTATCTGACTGCCAGGCATTGGCTCGGTACTTCTTGGGGAGAACTTTCTCAAGGACATAGTCCTTCTTCTCCTGTTTGAGAACAATTCTCAAGTTCCGATACCATTCAAGAAAGTTTGATCCATTTAACTTGTCCTTCTCAAGGACGGATCGTAGGGAGAAATTGTTACGATGGTTTGTGCTATACATAGCTGAAAAACAAGGGAGGTTTTAGTTATGATGTTCAAGAAATGAGAAGTCTTAACAATTAAGAAAACTCGCATTATATTCAAACAATGTTTCCTCAAATGAATATAATGATCCAAGACCCATACTTCACTAAACTTGAGTGAGCCACTGGCTATCACCCAAGTTTTAGCTATGTAGGTAAGCAACAACTTTGCTAGTTATATCCAATATAACTCTTGGTTGTGGATTGACATCTTATGTCCAATCCACCTGATGTCTCTAGGCCCAAAACGATTTTGATAGCCCAGTCAAGTAAACCAATCTCTTCAGTCACATAATTGTTGATGCCTTGCACTGTAAGCCCATCAACACGATTACCTCCTGCCTTACTCATGAAATTGTGGACATCTTGCACTGCAAGTCTATCACACAATTAAATGGGTCTTGACAGTTGACAAGATTGGAAAGACATCAAGTATCACTTGATATTTGATTGAGGAACGGAATCATTTAAAACGTTCAGTTTTATTATGTTTTAATTCTTATAATTAATTGATTCATCTTGCTTTGGTTCTGTGATTTCAGGTTCAATAACCTAATCATCGAATCTGATGTCGACCGACACTACTATAGTGTCGATCGATACAGAATAACCAAAGACAATCCGCGACAACCGATCAATCCAATTGATCCGGTTTTGAATACCGGTCAGTGTCGATCGATGCTACATTAGCATCGGTCGATGCCAACCTGATCAAACCAATCGCAATTAAACCATTCATAGTTTCCAACCATTATTAACCAAGCTCGATAACCGGTCCAATCCAATTGAACCAATTCATCAATCTCGCGAGGTTTGCGTCGACCGACACAACACTTGTGTCGATCGACACTAGGCGAAACCTAAGTTTTATTTGGGTTTTCGCCCTGTATCGATCGATGTCGGATTGGCATCGATCGACACCATGCGAAAAAACCCTAAATTATATTCGGGTTTTCGCCCTGTGTCGATCGATGCCGGATTGGCATCGATCGACACCATGCGAAAAGCCCCAAAACGATTTTCGAACAAAAAACCCTAAACTAGGTTACTTTGATCAAAACGAGTTTTAGCATGCTTGTATCAATTATACAGAGATCCAGATTCAACCAATCTAATCAACATGCTACAGATTCAATGGAACCCTAAAGCTCTTATACCACTAAAGGAATTTCTAGCAGTTCCTAATCAGGATTAGCAACCCTAGTCTAAATTCCGAGCCTAGGATCTAAGGTTCATATAATTGAATCTATCAGATCTGAAGATTACATGATGATTAGCAGCGGAAGATTTGCAGATAATCGAGATCTAAAGCGCCTCAAGTGCTGCGCCTCTACTGGTATCCACACGCACACAAACTGAACAGGAAGGGATGCTAGTGCCTTTTGAGATCTGATCTCCAGAGAGGTGTCTCTACTGTTTCTGGTGGCTGTGAATTAGGTCAGTCACTAGTTTAGGTCGACCATATATCTTATATATATGTCGACTTAAACCGCCACGGGATTAACTAATGATTAAACCGATTTAATCCGTCAATCCGCGAGTCGTGTCGACCGACACACTCTATGTGTCGATCGACACGGCCAATCTATGTCGACCGACACTCTTAGTGTGTCGATCGACATCGCCCAGAAAAGTCGATATTGAATGCATATCAAATATGCATTCATCCGATCATTACATTAATGATCATCCTCTCATGCAATGTCCAGTTTGCTTAGGTGTGTGACCCTGTAGGATCATATAACACTAGCAATGAGTTCTCAACTCATTGATCATAAGTGGCTTCTAGCAAAGTGTTATGACTACCTAGTGTCATATGATTGTCTCATCTCGACAGCACGACTTTCTCTCAGAGTAAGTACAATAGATTTCAGGACATTCCCAACAACCCTATATACTACAACCACTAAACTATGCACTTGCAGTTAGATATAGGATTAAAACTCGACCCCTATCACACAACCATCCCTTGCACTTCCTTGGTTCTTTCCTTGATTGCGTCCTTGAGAAACTTGCTATACTGAGGAACTAGCAAGAAGGCATCAATCAAAGGCATGGTCAACTCAACATTCTTCATCTTCTTTTCAAAAAGAGCTTTGTACTTCTCTAGGAGTTTCTTTTTGAATCTTCCCGGAAAGGGTAGCTTGGGCTCATAAGGTGGTGGCACAAACACATTATCCTTCTTCTTGAGTGTATCATTCACTACTTCTTCAACTACAGCCTTTCCTTTCCTCTTGGCCATATCACTATCACTCTCTTTGTTTAGAGCAGAATTTTCTGAATTCTCCTCCCCTTCTTGAACTTCAATGTCCTCATTGAGTGAAGATGTCAGCTTAGGCTTGGGCACTTGACTTTGTTGCAGCTCCTTTCCACTTCGCAGGGTGATAGCGCTGATGTATTCCTTTGGGTTTTGCTCAGATTTTCCGGGTAGAGTACCTTGAGTGCGAGATGTAGAAGCAGTCTTGTTTTCCATGTTTGTGACCCTGGAAGTCAAATTCTGCAGCTCGTTCTTAAGATCTCGTACTTCCATGGCTCCTGAGGCTTGCCCTTGAAGGATTTGCTGCATCATACTTTTCAGCTCATTGTCAACTCCCGAGGTAGAAGAAGTTTGTTGTTGTTGTTGACCAAAACCGGGTGGGTAGTGTTGCTTTGGTGCATAGCCTTGTTGACCCTGAAACTGAGGCTTATTTCCAAACCCTTGTTGGTTGGTGTAAGGGACGAATGGCTTTTGCTGTTGAGGTTTTTGAAAGCTTTGTTTCCCTTGTTGTTGAGCTTGTCCTTGAGATGGAGCTTGAGGATAGACTTGGTCTTGAGGATTGGCTACATTGGGGTTGCGGTATGAGAAGTTTGGGTGGTTTCTATAGTTTTGGTTGAAGCCTTTGTTGAAACCACCTTGTCCATCAATGAAGTTAATCTCTTCTTGTGTCAAATCCTCATCATCATCATAAAATTGTGGCTTAGAATCCTCCTGGTGTCCCACAAAGTTGATGTTCTTTTGGCCAATGGAGATCATCTTGTCTAACTTCTCATTCAAAGCTTTTATCTCTTTCTCATACTTCTCATCTGAAGATGATGATCCTCTATTAGTCCTCTCATAATCCTCATTGTAGTTGCCATCACTCGTTGCCAGATTTTCAATCAGCTCCATAGCTGCATCTACTCCCTTGCCTAGGTGTCCATTGCTGCATGAATCAAGCATTGCCCTCATTCTAGGAAGCACTCCGCGGTAGAGGTTGCTGAGTAGTGTTTCCTTGGTGAAACCATGGTGGGGGCACTGAGTGGTGAGCTTATTGAACCTCTCCCAAGCTTCAGCGAAGCTCTCATTGTTGCGTTGTACAAACCCGGAAAGCTCACTGCGAAAACGGGCAGTCCTAGTAGGTGAGAAGAACTTCTTCAGGAAAGCTTTCTTCAGGTCTCCCCAAGTAGTGATGGATCCTGGAGGGATAGTGCTTTCTCAATCCTTGGCTCTGTCTGCCAAAGAGAAAACGAAGAGACGCATTTTCAACCCATCGTCAGTCACACCATTCAGCCTCGTGATGGCGCAAATCTTGTCAAAGGTGTCCAAGTGCTGTAACGGGTCCTCAGATGCTAACCCATGGAACTGATTGTTCTGCACCATGTTCATCACCATAGCGCGGATCTCAAAGTTATTATTGTTCACCGCTGGTGGAATGATTCCATGCCGGTTAGCTAGCATTCGTGTCAGGTGTGTCTCCATCATCAATGGCCCTAACCGGCCTTTGTTGCTGCTGATGTTGCTGCTGCTGTTGATCCTCGTGGTTATCCATAATTCTTTGCTCAACACTTTCAACTTGAACAACTCGTTCTTGTGCTCTTCGTTCTCTTGCTAATCTCCTCTCATGTGCTTTGATGTCGTAAACTCTTGCAACTAAGTTTGTAGTCCCTTTGCTGCGCAAGTTCATACACCTAGCATCAAAAAGAGAGAAAGTAGCAAATTAGTAACAGTAACTTGAACTAAAAAGGAATAGAAAACGAATTGATATATCCAGAATCCCAAAATGGCAACGGCGCCAAATTGATAACTAGGATTTTGCAATCCTTTGAGGTACCAATTCCTCAAGCTTATCGATGTAGCTTTGAGGTATCGAACCTATTCTGGGATGGATAAAACCAATAAGCAAACACTAAACCTTCAGAGTCAAATCAAACAATTTGGTTTTTAGTTTCTAACAATTCTAACAAAAGCAAATCAAACCGGAGTAAACAAAAGCAAATAAACAAACGATTCAATCAATGACAAGAATAAGGCCCAAGGGTTAAGGTCAACGGATAGGTGACTCGGGATGATCAAGGAATCCTAATTCAAACTTCTAAAAGCTAATCTCCTAGCAAGGAACACACCAAGTAAATCAGTTTAATCTCTTAATACCAATTGTTCACTTAATCTTAACTCAAGAACAAATCATCATTTGTGAATTAAAATCAAACGAGCATTCAAACAGGTTCCAATTAGCAAACAATCACTCTAGACATACATTTTCATGTGCTAGAATGTGAAAGTCCTAACAAAGCTAAATACTGGAATTTCATCGAACATGTTGTGAACAAGAAATTCTAAACATCCTAGTCAATGTGATCAAGATTAATTAGGCATTAAGCACATTTTGCTAGATGAGATTTTAGACAATTAACCATTAGAATTCTATTGATCACCCCTAATCAACCTAATCCTACCCAACCCACAAGCCTATGGAGAACTACTCACTAATCATAACTAGATCAACAAAACTCATAGGAATAGAGTTGATCATGGAGATTGGTGAGGGATTGAGAGATTTGTAAAATGAATAACAAAGAAAATACTAGATTAATCTCAAGAATCAAATTTGTTCTTACAAAAGAGTTTAGAACATCAAAAACAGCTTAAGAAACAAATAGAAATAGGTTTTTGGCTTAAATAGTCATTAGGGTGCGAGCCGGGTCAACCCGGAACAAACCGGGTGTTGACCCGGATCCAAGTGAAAATCTGGGGACGGTATCGGTGTTTGGATTATGTGTTTGTTCATGGTTTAATTCACAGATTACAACCTAGCACACATAACTCAGATCTAGGTTATTTGCAGTTGAATCAAACAGATCAGGATCATTACCTCTTTTAGAGTGCAGCGGATTGATTGGTAATGTCGAGATCACTTAGAGCAGATGGTTACCGGCTCCTCCAAGGAATATCCACACGCTTACAAGCTACGGATCAGGTTGCTAGACCAAAGCAGGAATGAATCAGAGAGAGAGGACGGCTCAGTTTCGCATATCTGTCGAAAAATAAGATCACACTTATTTATATCGACTGTGCCATAAACCTAAACACCAGTCTCGGTTTCGCAATTGTGTCGACCGACACATCCACCCGTGTCGATTGACACAAGTCCTGTATCTCGATATGGGCCCAAGTAATTAAACTAATGGCCCAATTCTCTGTACAAATACAGTAAATGCCTTGCATCTTACCGTATTAATTCCATTTTAACTTTCCTGTTAGCTATGGTGTGTGACCCTTTGGGATCATACAATACTGGCAATAAGTCCTAAACTTATAGATCAAGAGCGGGCTCTAGCAAGTCATCATGATCACCCAGTATTTATGACTTATGTCTGATCTCGACACTTATCATACTTTCTATAGATAGTACAGTAGATTTCAGGACATTCCCAACAATCTCCCACTTGTACTGGAATCCTACATTCCCTAACCCTTTTGTCTTAATATCTCGATCTGGCATAAGGCAAGATGCGTGTCATCCTTATATAGCCAGACCATGTTCATCGGACCAGATTTGATACTGACAATGCAAACGACTTGGGCAAGTCCGTTTGGGAGTGGCCACTCTCTTACCAGCTATCAAGTCTCCGATTGGCCTAGAGATATTACCTCCGTTAAACGGCAGGGACAAATCCCATCTTGTTCCATCACTATGAACTACACACTTTATAATACACCCAACCAAGGTCCTTATAGCTCCCAGTTACGAAACAGCGTTAGACAATGATCAAAGTGCATCACTCCATGTGCAGCCACATGCATGCGAACTCAGGTCTAAGGACTATACTCTATAGTCGTATATGAGAACCTCTTATGACACAGATATTAATATCTTGTAGAGTTCTCATCAGCGGGCCATGTCCGGTCATATGCTCCCCTACATATACCTATGTGTCGACTTTGATGCCGCGCATCTATGACCCCTCGAAACTTGGTCATAAGTCTCAACACAATCTAGTCTCAAATGGTTGTTGGTGTTCCAATTTCAACAACCTTCGACTATGGACGCTATGATTTATGTCATTTCGTTAAATATGGGGTTTCAGGATCAAGTCTACTCATGTACTTCGATGACCCATATATAATGACATGAATCATTTTGGAACGATTATTTTATATCACAGTTAAAATAATCCAGAAATAAAATTTCATTAACATTTAAAAATGTTTACATGAACCAATCAAAATAACTAAAATAAAGCCCTCACAACTCCCACTCAAAAATAGATTACTTTTGAATATCTCTAATTCCTACAGCAGCAGTGTGCAACTCGTGCTTAGGTCTCGGGAGTGGCTTTGTCAATGGGTCAGCCACGTTCTCATCTGTGGGAACTCTGCTGACCATCACTTCACCTCTATTCACTATATCACGAATCAGGTGATACCTTCTCATAATGTGTTTGGATTTCTAATGATGTCTCGGTTCCTTAGCTTGAGCAATTGCACCATTGTTGTCACAATACAGTGCCAATGGCTCTGTAGCATTTGGGAATACACCGAGTTCAATCAAGAAGTTCCTTATCCAAACTCCTTCCTTCGCAGCTTCTGAAGCAGCGATGTATTCAGCTTCAGTTGTGGAATCTGCCACGGTGCTCTGCTTGGAACTCTTCCAACTTACTGCACCGCCATTCAGACAGAAGATATAACCAGACTGTGACCGGAAATCATCTTTATCTGTCTGAAAACTTGCATCCGTGAATCCACTCATTTCAAGCACTTCACTTCCTCCGTAAACCAAGAATTTGTCCTTAGTATTTCTCAAATACTTCAGGATATTCTTTACGGCAATCCAGTGATTCTCACCTGGATTAGACTGGTACCTACTCGTCATGCTAAGTGCATAAGCAACATCAGGACGAGTACAGATCATGGCATACATGATAGATCCTATAGCCGAAGCATAAGGAATCCTACTCATGCGCTTAAGCTCATCAGGTGTTTTAGGACACTGAGTCTTGCTTAGTGTAGCGCCATGTATCATTGGCGTGAACCCCTTCTTGGAATTATCCATTCCGAATCGGTGCAGGACTTTGTCTATATAAGAATCTTGACAAAGTCCAATCAGCCTTTTAGATCTGTCTCTAAAGATTCGGATTCCAAGAACATACGCGGCTTCACCCATGTCCTTCATGGAAAAACAACTTCCCAGCCAGTCTTTAACAGACTTCAGCATTGGAATATCATTTCCAAGAAGCAATATGTCATCGACATATAGGATAAGGAACGCCACTTTGCTCCCACTAGTTTTCTTATACACACATTGTTCTTCCTTGTTTCTGATGAAGTCAAAGTTCTTTATTGCTTCATCAAAACGAAGATTCCAACTCCTCGATGCTTGCTTCAATCCATAAATGGATTTGTGAAGCTTGCATACTTTCCCAGCATTCTTAGGATCAATGTAACCGTCAGGCTGTGTCATGTACACATCCTCCTCCAAGATTCCATTCAGGAAGGCGGTTTTCACATCCATCTGCCAAATCTCATAATCATAATAAGCGGCAGTTGCTAGGAGAATCCGAATTGATTTCATCATGGCCACTGGTGAATAGGTTTCATCATAGTTTATACCATGAATTTGCTTGAAACCTTTTGCCACCAACCTGGCCTTGTAAATCTGGACATTTCCATCCATGTCTATCTTCTTCTTGAAGATCCATTTACACTCGATGGCTTTTGCACCAGCGGGTAAATCAACCAGTGAAAACACTCGGTTGACAGACATGGAGTCCATCTCGGATTCAGTGGCTTCACGCCACTTTAAGGAGTCAGGGCCCATCATGGCTTCTGCAAAGTTCGAGGGTTCATCACCGTCAATGATCAAAAGATCATGGCAATTAGTCACAAGGAATCCCTGATATCTATCAGGTTCCTGACGGATCCTTCCGGATCTTCGAACTTCAGGTACTGCAGGTTCAGGTTCTATTACAGCTTCATGTAATTCATCCTGCTGTTCTTCCTCATTAGGTTGAACAGGTTCCTGTCCTTCTTGAATTTCATCAAGTTGTACCTTACTCCCACTATCTTTCTTAGAGAGAAATTCCCTCTCAAGAAAAGTGCAATCCCGAGCAACAAAGATCTTGTTCTCGGACCGCAGATAGAAGTAATAAGCCTTGGTATCCCTAGGATAACCAATGAAGTAGCATTTGTCAGATTTTGGTGTAAGCTTGTCTGAGATTAATCTTTTGACATAGGCTTCACAACCCCAAATTCTGAGAAAAGACATTGCTGGAGCTTTTCCAGTCCATATCTCATATGGTGTCTTTGCTACTGCCTTTGATGGCACTCTGTTCAGTGTGAACGTTGCGGTCAGCAAAGCATATCCCCAAAGGGATATAGGAAGGTCTGTGTGACTCATCATGGATCGGACCATATCTAACAATGTCCGATTCCTTCTCTCAGACACACCATTCCACTGAGGTGTTCCAGGAGGTGTGAGTTGGGAGATGATCCCACACTCACTCAGATGATCACGGAATTCCTGGCTCAAGTATTCTCCTCCTCGGTCCGACCTAAGAGCCTTAATACTTTTACCAAGCTGGTTCTGTACTTCATTCTGGAATTCTTTGAACTTTTCAAAGGTTTCCGACTTATGTTTCATCAAGTAGACATATCCATATCTACTGAAATCATCAGTGAATGTAATGAAGTACTGATAGTTTCCTCTAGCATTTGTGGACATTGGGCCACACACGTCAGTATGTATCAGGCCCAATAGTTCACTGGCCCTTTCTGTGGGTTTGTTGAAAGGAGCCCGTGTCATTTTGCCCATTAGGCAAGATTCGCATTGCTCACAAGACTCAAAGTCAAATGAGCCCAAGAGTCCATTTGAATGGAGCCTCTTGACGCGTTTCTCACTAATGTGCCCCAAACGACAATGCCAGAGAAACGTCTCATTTTCTTCGTTAGATTTGAACCGTTTTGTATTAATGTTATATATTGGAGCAGATTGATCCAGCATGTACAGCCCATTAACAAGAGGGGCACAGCCATAGAACATATTATTGAGATTAAAGGAACACAATTTATTCTTAATAGAAAAATCAAATCCTTGCAAATCCAATATTGAAACTGAAATGATATTTCTGCTTATAGCAGGTACAAAATAACAATTCTCAAGTTCCAAAATCAATCCAGAAGGTAAAGACAACAAGTAAGTGCCAACGGCCAGTGCTGGAACCTTCGCTCCATTGCCAACCCGCAACTCTACTTGCCCTTGCTTCAACCTTCTACTGTTGCTGAGTGCCTGCATATTAGTACAAATATGAGCCCCACATCCAGTATCCAATACCCAAGTGGTATTATCAGAAGTAGTAGTATTTACTTCAATAACAAAAATACCTGAAGATTTAGTCACCAAGGACTTCTTCTTCTCCTTCAGACTTTCTTGGTATTTCTTACAATCCCTGCGATAATGCCCTGCCTCTTTGCAAAAGTGGCAGATATCAGAAGGCCCAGCTTTAGACACGGGCTTGGGCTTGGCCTTTTCATTGCTGACTGCCTTGCCCTTTCCCTTGTCTGCAGCAGATTTCTTGAAACCCTTGCCCTTCTCCACCATGAGTACAGACGGTTCCTTGGCCTTCTTCAGATTAGGTTCTGCAGTCTTGAGCATACCATGTAGCTCAGGCAAAGTCTTTATCAACCCATGCATATTATAGTTCAAGATGAACTGGTCATATGCAGGAGTAAGAGACTGCAGAACGATATCACAAGCAAGCTCTTGGCTTATAGGACAGTCGAGCCTAGTCAAATGATCGAGATAACCCATCATTTTCAGAACATGTGGACTCACTGCTGTATCCTTAGCCATTTTACAGTCCAAGAGATTCTTAACAGTTTGGAATCTCTCTGTACGGGCCTGCTCCTCAAACAACGCTTTCAGGTTTGCCATCAGTTCCATGGGACAAGTCAGGCCTTCCCACTGCATCTGCAGTTCGGGAGCCATTGTCGCCAACATTAGGCAAACCACGTCATTAGCATCTGAAGAATGCGTATCCCAAGCATTCCTCACAGCTTGTGTGGCATTATTCGCAGGTCTAGGGGGGAGAACTCTTTCAAGGACATAAGCCTTCTTCTCCTGCCTGAGTACAAGTCTCAGGTTCCTGGACCAGTTCAGGAAGTTTGATCCGTTCAGTTTGTACTTCTCAAGGGCAGACCGGATCGAGAAAGTGTTTTGTGTTGTTGTGCTTGACATAGCTGAAATTATGAGACAATAGAGTTTTAGTTATTTAGTTCATAAAAGAGTAATCTTAACAACTTATAAGAAAACTCGCATTGCATTCAAAATTTATTTGTTCAACCTCATAAGAATGCAATGATTCCGAGACCCATGTTCAGCTAATACCAAAGTGGGCCACTGGCCGTCACCCAGAATTAGCTTTACTTGGTAAGCATACACACAGCTAGTTATAACCATATAACTCTCGGTTGTGGATTGGGCCCAAGGCCCAATACACCAGATGTCTCAAGGCCCGGGACTCCCGATGGCCCAGTCAAGGAAACCAATCTCTTACAGCCAAATAATCACTAAACTCTGGGACTCCCAATGAAATTAGTGACTATATACTACTTTACTTACGCAAAAACAGACACCTCACACTGTAAGCCATATCTGTAATTGAATAAGCGTTAAGTAGCTGACAAGATTGGGCAAGACATCCAAGCTTGATATTGGTTTTGAGGATTTTAGATTTTCTTTCCAAAAATAGAAGATTACTATTTTGGGAAAGTTACTTATTTTAGAAACTTTCTAAATTTAGAAACCTACTAAAAATAGAAATTTCTAATTTAATATTTTATTAAAGTTTTCGGTTGGGTCACAAATTATAGGCCCAATTCTTGGCCCAAGACCACAGAATTCCAATTGGCCCAATAATTTGACATAACCGAGTCGGTTCATTAATTCTGGTCCGAGACCAAATTAACTACTAAATCCAACTGGTTATTTACTAAACCAGACCAGCTCTAAATTATTTGGTCCAACCAAATCAAACTTAGACCAGCCTTCGGTTTAGGTTAAAATTCAATTTTTGAATTTAAATCCGGTTTAACCAGAAATTAAATAATACCTTGTATTAAATAATTTCCAGCAAACCGCGATTTGGGTTAACCGCTTGAACCACCAATTAAATTGGATCGGTTCAGTTAAGTCCAAAATCAGGAAGAAAAAGATTGGTCTGACCAATCAATTTTAGCCAATTTTGACCTAACTTGCGGTTTTAGCTAATGCTGACAATGAACCACAATCGGTTTGATTGGTTCATTGTCGTGGGTTAGGGAAGAACGAACCACGAAGCTCGGATGAACCGATTGGCTACTCGCGGATCGTTCACCACGCCAGCGTATCGATCGATATCACGCTCCTGCGTCGATCGATACTCGCGTGCACCAGCTCGAAAACGATTGGGTCATCGGGACCGCGAGAAACAATCGATCCGATTCTGTATCGACCGATACTCGCTCCCTCGTCGATCGACACGGGCGACCAAATCGCATACCGATGGCTTTCAATCGGATCATGCGATCTATTTCTTTAGGTTTTCATGTTTTCTAATCAAATTTCTTAACCAAATTCGATTCTAAACAGTAAAACAACCTAAATTTGATCCAGAAAGCAAAAACCTAACAACCTAGGCTCTGATACCACTGTTTGGATTATGTGTTTGTTCATGGTTTAATTCACAGATTACAACCTAGCACACATAACTCAGATCTAGGTGATTTGCAGTTGAATCAAACAGATCAGGATCATTACCTCTTTTAGAGTGCAGCGGATTGATTGGTAATGTCGAGATCACTTAGAGCAGATGGTTACCGGCTCCTCCAAGGAATATCCACACGCTTACAAGCTACGGATCAGGTTGCTAGACCAAAGCAGGAATGAATCAGAGAGAGAGGACGGCTCAGTTTCGCATATCTGTCGAAAAATAAGATCACACTTATTTATATCGACTGTGCCATAAACCTAAACACCAGTCTCGGTTTCGCAATTGTGTCGACCGACACATCCACCCGTGTCAATCGACACAAGTCCTGTATCTCGATATGGGCCCAAGTAATTAAACTAATGGCCCAATTCTCTGTACAAATACAGTAAATGCCTTGCATCTTACCGTATTAATTCCATTTTAACTTTCCCGTTAGCTATGGTGTGTGACCCTTTGGGATCATACAATACTGGCAATAAGTCCTAAACTTATAGATCAAGAGCGGGCTCTAGCAAGTCATCATGATCACCCAGTATTTATGACTTATGTCTGATCTCGACACTTATCATACTTTCTAGAGATAGTACAGTAGATTTCAGGACATTCCCAACAATCGGTTGGCTGGACCGATACGCCAACCGATATCAACTCTCGGTTTTTTCCTGGATGGAAGCGTTTCGGTCCACCTGACCGATATGTGACCCGATATGAAGTCCCGAAAATTAATCCGAGAGTCCATATCGGTTGGGTGGACCGATATGTGACCCGATATGGTTCTCTGGAACTTTGATGAGGAGTCGTATCGGCCCGCTTGGCCGATACTCAGGCCGATATGAGATTCTGCTTGCTCTCCCTTGGTCTTCTGAGCTCAAGACTCCACTTCCAAGCTCACCAATGCTCTTAGACACCTCCATTCACCTGTAAAACACAAGAAACACTCCAAATGCAAGCCTATAATGCCTACTCCTAGTCCTAAACAACTCTAGACTCTAGATGAGACAATGACTCGACGAAATGGTAAAAATGATGGAGAAAAGAAGTCAAAACAAGAACTATATACAAGCCTAAATGCATGAAAATGTATGAATATCAAACACCTCTGAATGTAAGACACTTAAAGACGTGTTGTACACCCAACTCGTAAACGGCGAGATCAAGTTATCCATAGACGAGCTGAAAGAGGAAGCGGATCGAAACCGAGAAGGGCGAATTAAGAATCAAGTGTAGGATTAGTTTAGTTGATCCTGATTCAATTCACAGATTCATATCAACCTAAACATACAGATCTAGGTTCTCTTGAATAGAAACATTAGATGATCTCACCTTTTACCTGTTTGTTGCAGCGGAATTGATGAACAGGTCAGAGATCAGATAGAAACACCGAGAGATGGATCCTCCAAAGGCTCACACACGCTTTACAAGGAAATGGCTGCTAGACCGAGCAGGAGAGAGGCGCAGGGAGAGCTGAAAGGTGGCGCAAAAAGGCTGATAAGAATTAGAGACCTAGGTCTGATTTTATTCATTAAAATCTCTCCTAGCTCTCATGGGCTTTTGGGCCCAATTCTCAGTTCTGATTAAATCCCATGGATTTAATCAGGCCCTTTAGTCTCTTTAAATACAGTAAATGCCTAGCACTTTTACTGTACTTCTGCTAAACCGTTCCTTCGTATTTTCCCGTTAGCTTAGGCGTGTGACCCATATGGGATCATATAACAAAGGCAATAAATCCGAGATTTATAGATCATGAGCGGACTCTAGCAAGCCATCATGACCCCCAGCATTATATGACTTATGTCTGATCATTGACATACTCTTACTTTCTAGAGACAGTACCGAGATTACTGGACATAATTCCAACAATCTCCCACTTGTACTGGAATCTCTGTATTCATAATCCTTTTGTCACAATATCTCGATTAGTCATAAGGCAAGATTAGTGTCATCCTTATAAAGCCTAATCTTGTTCATCGGACTCTGATTTGATACTGACAATCCAAACGACTCGGGACAGTCCGTTTGAGCATGGCCATGCATTTTCCAGTATTCCAATCTCCGATTGGCCTAGAGATATTCACTCCATTTATATTGGAGGGACAAATCCCATCTTGTTCCATCACTGTAAACTACTCATTTCATGATGTACCCAAACAAGGTCCTTATAGCTATCACAGAACGATAGCGTTAGACAATGATCAAAGTGCATCAGTCCATGTGCAGTCACATGCATGCGAACTCAGGTCTAAGGACTATACTCTATAGTCGTAGTAAGAATCTCTTATGACACAGATATAAATATCCTGAAGAGTTCTTATAAGCGGGTCTTGTCCGGTCGTATGTTCCCCAACATACACCTATGTACTGACTTTGATGCCGCGCATCTATGACACACTAAGACTTTGTCATAAGTCACGTACTAATCCAGTCTCACACGGTTGTTGGTGTTCCAATTTCAACAACCTTCGACTAGGGACAGGATGATATAAACCATCTATCAAATATAGGGTCTTATGACCAAGCTAAATGACTTTGATGACTCAAGATCAAGTCATTTACTTCGATGACCTATAAAATGGTTCATTTCATTTTGGAACGATTATTTCATCACAGTTAAAATAATCTTGAAATAATAATTTCATTAAACATCATTATATGTTTTACAAGAACATATCAAATAACTAAATAAAGCCCTTTAATAACTCCCACTGAAATCAAGACTACATTTTAATTTCACTTATCCTACAGCTACAGTCCGAGACTCGTGCTTAGGCCTAAGGAGTGGCTTCGTTAATAGATTAGCAACGTTCTCATTCGATGAAACTTGCTGATCTACTTAACATCTCTGTCATTTATCTTATGGAATAGGTTATACCTATCCTCAAGTTGTTTGGACCTCTGATGTGCAGCTAGTCTCATCTATGCTGGGATTCACATCAAGTTCAGTGATGAACTCTTCTTTCCAAACAACCTCTTTCGCTGCTTCCCAAGCTGCGAAATATTCAGTTTAAGTCATGGAGTCAGCAACAGTGCCGTGCACCGCCAAACAAACACAAGACATAACCGGACTGTGACCGGAAATCATCTTTGTCTGTTGGAAACTTGCCTTTCAGACTCTATCGACTTGTAGCACCTCACTTTCTTCTTTACCTAAAGAACTTATCCTTAGTATTCTTCAAATACTTTAGAATATTCTTTACGGCAATCCAGTGATTCTTTGCTGGATTTGACTGGTCTTTACTTGTCTTGCTTAACATTAAAGCAATATCAAAACAAGTACGTGTCATGGCATACATGATAGATCCAATTGCCGTCGCATATGAATCCTGTACATGCATTCAAGCTCAGCAGTTATCGTAGGACACTGCTTCTTGCTTAACGTATTGCCATGTGACATTGGCATAAAACCCTTCTTGGAATGCTGAAAACGTGTAGGACTTTGTCACATAAGAATCCTGACTCTGTCCTACCAGCTCTTCTGGATCTCTATCTTTAGATCGAGAATCCAAGACTTTCATGGCTTTACCCATGTCAACCATTAAACCAACTCCCAAGCCAGTCCTTTGCCGACTGCAGCATTGGGACGTTATTTCCGAGAATCAGTATGTCTTCGACATACATTACGAGAAATACAATATCGCTCCCTTTTATCTATTAGTAAACGCACATTTCCGTTTCGTTCCTGTTTAAGTCAAAACTTTGACTACTTCAGCAGAACGAAGATTCCAACTCCGATATGTTTGCTTCCATCCATGAATGGATCAATGAAACTAACTTACACATAATGTAATTTTCGGAGTCCTGGCTTACTTTCGCTTCTTTGAATTTCGCAGGTTCGTCGCTTTCTTTGATCATCAGATCATGCGAACTTTCAATGATCATCAGGTCTAACTAATGACGAGGATTCAATCTCGGATTAGTGACTGATTCTTTCATTTCTGCGAACTTCTGGCTCCACAGGTGTAGATTCTACAGTCATCTGTAAATCCATCCGCCGCTCCGCCTTAACAGGTTAAGCAGCCACCTGCGATGGTCGAATTTCTTCGAGTTACACTTTTACTCCCACTGTTCTTCTTGAAAATAACTTTCTTTCTTAGAAAACAGAATGGACGTAAAAATAACAAGAATTTCTTCGAGTTACATTTTTACTCCCACTGTTCTTCTTGGAAAGTGACTTCCCTTCTTAGAAAACAGAATGGACGTAAAACTAACAAGCCTTGGTTTCCCTAGGACAACCAGCGAAGTAGCACAACTACAAATACTCAGTAAAGACGAATTTGGATCGATTCCAATCCACATTTACGTGGTGTCTTTCAACTGATATTGGTGGAACTATTTTAGCGTAAACTTAGATATTTTAGAGCGTTATTCTTATAAAATATCATGGAAGATTCATGTGACTCATCTTTTAATCATCTCTGATAAGATCTGATTCTTTCTCACAGAAACACCTCAAGGTTTTCAGGAGAAATTGAGCTGTGAAACGACTTCACACTCATTCAGATGATCGCACTATCAATGACTTAAGTATTCTTACTCGTGGTCTTATCCAGAGTCTCAATACTTCTGTCACTCACATTCTATACCTCATTCTGGAACTCTTTCGACCATGTCAAAGAATTCCGACTTCTTTCGACCATGTCAAAGAATTCCGACATGTGTCTCATTAAATGAACACAGTCTTACTCACTGAATTAATCAGTCGAGACAATGAAGTACAAGAAAAATTTTCTCTGGCATTGTTGCTCATCGGACCACATACATGAGTATGTTCAATCTCCAATAAGCCTTTGGGCCTTTCTCTAGCTTGGCTAAGATGGGCCCTTTGTCTTTTGGTCTAGTAAGCAGAATTCAAGTCTCATAAGACATTCATTCAATTGAGCCCAACAGTTCATAACTATGGGATTTCTGAATTCGACTCACTCTCTGTGACCAAGACATTTATGCCAAGAAAAATCAGGTTTAATTCATCAGATTTAAACCAATTTGGTATTTATGTTACATTTAGGCAATCTTTGGTTTAGGACATAAAACCCATTCCTTGAATAGGGTGCTACAATCAATATTTCATTAAGATCAAAAGAACAAAACCTTGTCTTTTATCAAAATAAAATCATTCAAATTCTTATAAGAAAATGAAAAAAAACTCTGCTTAAAGCAGGTACATTGTAGCAATTACTTAATACAAAACCAAGCCTCGAAGGCATCTACAAGTGAAAAACCCTATGACTGAGGCAGCATCCATAGCTCCTTCCAGACATGCAATTCCACTTGCCCTTCCTTCAACGTTCTACTGTTGCTTAGGCTCTGCATATTATAACAAATATCAGTGCCACAACCAGTATCCAATACCTGCAAGGTAGAACTTGAAGTAATAACATGAATACCTGAGGAAGTAGTCTTATACATTAACTTTAACTCCTCATCGTCTTCCATGAATTTTATGCAATCTCTCTTCCAATGCCCTATCTCTTTACAGTAGCAGCACTTACCAACGTAAGAGGTATCTGACTTGAGCTCAGAAGACACACGCTTGCCATGATTCAAAATCTGGACAACTTTGTCTTCACCCTTGTCAATACTAGGTTTAATAAACCTGCCCTTCACGTTTGGCTCAACCGTTTTGAGCATATCATGCAGTTCAGTCAACGTCTTCGTTAAGCCTTTCTTGATATAGTTCCTTACGAACTTATCATAGCTTGACGGCAGTGACTGCAGAATGATCTCAGTTGCCAATTCATGGCTAACTGGATAATCCAGTTTCCTCAGGTTATCAATATAACCTATCATTTTACTGACATGAGGACTCACTGGATGATCATTCGGTAGCTTGCAGCTAGTGAGAGACTTAACCAACTGGTATCTCTCCACTCGTATCTGCTCCTGAAATTTCAATTTCAGGCTGCTGATCATCTCTATTGGCGACTCCATGTTCTCATATTGCTCCCGCAAGTCTGAGTCCATGGTGGCCAATATCAGACCACGCACATCTACCGCATCATTATAATGCTTATTCCAAGCATCATATACTGCATGAGAAGCATTGGACCCGATCCTTACGGGGAGAGCTCTCTCAAGGACATAGTCCTTTCTCTCCTGTCTGAGGACTAGCCTCAGGTTCCGCGACCAAGTCAAGAAATTTGATCCGTTCAGCTTGTCCATCTCAAGGACAGACCGGATCGAGAAAGTGTTTTGATTGTTTGTGCTAGTCATAACTGAAATATAAGATAAAAGGATTTTAGTTAATATGTTCAATATGATTAATCTCGTATTATAATTTAATATGATTAATCACGCATTATATTCAATAACATCAGTTACCCTCAATAGAATATAATGATTCCAAGATCCACATATAACTAAGATTAAAGTGGGCCACTGGCCGTCACCCAACTTTAGCTTATATCGGTAAGCCCTATATCGGCTAATTATATCCGTGATATAATTCTTGGTTGTGAATCTGGGCCCGAGGCCCAATCCACTCTGATGTCTCAAGGCCCGGGACTCCCGATGGCCTAGTCAAGAAAACCGGACTATACAGTCATGTAATCATTAATGTCTGGGACTCCCAATGACATTTATGAATCACAAACCGTCTTACCCACGCAAAAGCAGACATCCTCACACTGTAAGGCCATGAATGCAATTGAATGGGCTTTGACAGCTGACATAGCCTGGACAAGACATCCAACGCTTGATATTATTTGAGGTTCGTAGGTTTATTAAAATCATTCCCAAAATAGAAGATTACTATTTCGGGAAACTTTCTATTTATGGAAACCTACTATTTTTGGAAACTTTCTAAAATTGGAAACTTTCTAAAACCGGAAACTTTCTAACTTTAGAAACTTCTTTAGAATCCAAAACCCGCAAATTCAGAAACTTCTATTTTAAGAAACTTTCTAATTATTAAATTTCGGAAACTTTAATTTAAAACGACTTTATAATTTTATAAAATAGTTTTTAAATTAATCTGAAGAAAGACTCAATTAACTGGCCCAATTGTTTTAACTTCTTGGCCCGAGGCCCAAGAATTGGTCCATGTCCAAGACATGACCCAATTGTCCAATTAATTGACATAACCGGTCTGGTTCATTAAAATTGGTCTAACCAAATTTTAATTACTACGATGACCACAATTGTCAACCGGTTATTTACTAAACCGGATTTTCTCAATTTATTTGGTCCAACCAAATCAAATTAGAAATTCCTGGTTTAGGCACTAAATCCAATTTTCGACTTTGGATTTCTTATCCCGGTTTAACCAGACTTAATAAAATTATTAAATCTGTTTATTAAACCGAAACGTTGATTTTAATCAAGTTTTTAAACCGAACCATAAGCCGAACCGAAACGAATTGGTCACGAACCGAAACGAATTTGTCACGGCCGTGACCTAGCTCTTCGACCATGATCGACCAGCCGCTGAACGTGCGATCCAAGATCCACGATCGGGATGGCCGATCATCACGCGATCGTCACGCGAGCTGATCGGGACGGGACGGCATACCGGGTCGAGAGCGAGCGAGATGGGACGATCGACGAGTCGTGCGATCCGCGATCGCTGTCGATCGTTCGACTCAACTCTCGCGGCTGGTCGGGACGTGAACGTATTTGATCCATGCGACCATGCCGATCGGATCCTTGCGATCGATCTCGGCCGGTCCATGCGATCGCCAACCGTTCCAACTTTCCAACGCAATCCAAATCATATAGTTTGGAATCTGCGATTTCATTAGTTTAGGATTCAATTCAGTTTCTTAAGTGTTTTTCTTATCAGTAATGGATTCAAAACACTTCTAAACAGATTAAACAACCTAAACATGAATCTAAAACAAGAAATCCTAAGAACCAATGGCTCTGATACCACTGTAGGATTAGTTTAGTTGATCCTGATTCAATTCACAGATTCATATCAACCTAAACATACAGATCTAGGTTCTCTTGAATAGAAACATTAGATGATCTCACCTTTTACCTGTTTGTTGCAGCGGAATTGATGAACAGGTCAGAGATCAGATAGAAACACCGAGAGATGGATCCTCCAAAGGCTCACACACGCTTCACAAGGAAATGGCTGCTAGACCGAGCAGGAGAGAGGCGCAGGGAGAGCTGAAAGGTGGCGCAAAAAGGCTGATAAGAATTAGAGACCTAGGTCTGATTTTATTCATTAAAATCTCTCCTAGCTCTCATGGGCTTTTGGGCCCAATTCTCAGTTCTGATTAAATCCCATGGATTTAATCAGGCCCTTTAGTCTCTTTAAATACAGTAAATGCCTAGCACTTTTACTGTACTTCTGCTAAACCGTTCCTTCGTATTTTCCCGTTAGCTTAGGCGTGTGACCCATATGGGATCATATAACAAAGGCAATAAATCCGAGATTTATAGATCATGAGCGGACTCTAGCAAGCCATCATGACCCCCAGCATTATATGACTTATGTCTGATCATTGACATACTCTTACTTTCTAGAGACAGTACCGAGATTACTGGACATAATTCCAACATCAAGCACCCAAACAAGAAAAGCAGCAACGACGCATTAAAAGCATAGCCTTAAAACGCGACCGGGATGAAGAGGAAGAAGACGAAGAAGGAATTCCCAAAACTGTGAGAAGAATCAATATGATTATGGGCGGCTTAATCTCGGTGAATGATTTGGTCTGATCGATCGAAGGATATGAACGCATGGCATTAGCCGTGCAAAATGCACATAAGCCGATTTTTTCTGACGATCCTCCCGTCATCTTCACTGACCAAGACCTTTGGGGAACTCACTTCCCTCACAACGATCCACTGGTGGTCGGGCCCCTTATCGGAAGCTGCCAGGTATCTCGGATCTTGGTTGATACAGGTAGTTCAATAGATTTGATCTTCCTAGATACGCTTAAGAAAATGGAGATCAAGGAAGAAGATATCAAATAGAAAGCCAAGCCGCTGACCGGGTTCACAAGCGAGACGACATACACAATCGGAACGATCAAGCTGCCGGTTAACGCAGAAGGAGTTAACAAGATGGTAAAGTTTCATATCATCGACAAGCCGACCATTTATAATGTTATTCTCGGAACCCCATGGCTATACAACATGAAGGCAGTACCTTCAACGTACCATCAATGTCTGAAGTTCCCCTCACCCAAAGGTATACAAACGGTCAAAGGCTGCCAAAGAACAAGCCGGTCGTGTTTCGCAAGGGAGCATAAGTTAAGAATACCGACATGTATGATCAACACAGAACATGGAAGAAAGGGTCCTGAGAAAGAGCTTATTCACCAAGTCATCATCGATGACTCTGACGCAAATAAATGCGTAGGGATCGGTGCAGAGTTCCTACAGCAAAACGTCGCGACCTTCGCATGGTCGGTCAAAGATATGAAAGGCATCAATGCGATAATCACAACTCACGAACTCAATGTCGACCCGACTTATAAGCCGATTAAGCAGAAAAGGCGCAAGCTCGGTCCCGAAAGGGAAAAAGCGTTCAACGACGAGGTGGACAAATTGCTCGACGCCGGCTCAATTCAAGAGGTCAGGTATCCAGACTGGCTCGCTAACCCGGTCGTCGTCAAGAAAAAGAATGGAAAGTGGAGAGTCTGTGTCGACTTCACGGACCTCAACAAAGCCTGTCCCAAAGATAGCTTCCCGCTGCCACACATTGATCGACTTGTAGAAGCAACTGCTGGGAACGAGCTACTTTCATTCATGGACGCGTTTTCAGGATACAATCAAATTCTCATGAACCCAGACGATCGAGAGAAGACGGCGTTTATCACGAAACGCGGTACTTATTGCTATAAGGTCATGCCATTTGGTCTTAAGAATGCTGGCGCGACGTATCAATGACTGGTCAATCGAATGTTCGCAGCCCAACTCGGCACGACAATGGAAGTTTACATTGACGATATGCTGGTTAAGTCATTAATCGCATCTCAACACGTCGGCCATTTGAAGGAATGTTTCAACATCCTCAACCAATATGGGATGAAGCTTAACCCGGCAAAATGCACGTTTGGAGTAACGTCGAGAGAATTCCTTGGGTATGTAGTCACCCAGAGAGGCATAGAGTCGAATCCAAAACAGATATCGGCAATAATCGATTTACCATCTCCCAAGAATACGCGAGAGGTACAACGCTTAACCGGTCGCATAGCCGCCTTGAACAGGTTCATGTCTCGCTCAACGGATAAGTGCCTACCGTTCTACGAACTCCTTCGAGGAAACAAGAGATTCATCTGGGACGAGAAGTGTCAAGAAGCGTTTATCCAACTCAAAGACTACCTGTCAAATCCGCCGATACTGTCAAAACCATAAAACGGTGAAACACTCTTTCTATACATCGCGGTCTCAACGACTGCAGACAGTGTTGTCCTAGTTTGAGAAGATAGAGGAGAACAAAAGCCAATTTTTTACATAAGCAAGACAATGAACGGAGACGAAACCAGATATCCCGCAATGGAAAAACTGGCTCTCGCCATTGTTATTTCGGCGCGAAAGTAACGACCTTACTTTCAGTCACATTCAATAGCCGTCCTAAGCAGCCAGCCGCTTCGGACAATCTTACACAGTCCGTGATAATCTGGTCGGTTGGTGAAGTGGGCAGTTGAGCTCAGTGAGTATGACACTGAATACAGGAACAAAACGACCGCCAAGTCCCAGGTAATAGCCGATTTTCTTGTTGAACTATCGCCTGAGCTGAGTGCCGATACCCAGATAGAGGACAAAAATTGGAAACTATTTGTTGACGGCGCTTCGTCAAAACGCGGAGCCGGGGTAGGAGTGCGACTTGTATCACCCACCGGCGAATTTCTGGAGCAGTCATTCAAATTAGGATTCACAGCATCAAACAACACGGCCGAGTACGAGGCGCTGCTAGCCGGCCTCAGAATAGCTAAAGAAATCGGAGTGCGGCATCTCCTAGCCCATTGCGATTCCAGGCTGGTGGAAAATCAAGTTAATGGAGATTACGAAGCTAAAAACGAGCGGATGGAGGCCTATCGCAAGGCGGCGCTGGAACTTACCGGCTCTTTCGACTTCTTCGACATAGTCTAGATACCGAGGAAAGAAAATGCCCCAGAAGATGCACTCGCATCTCTGGCATCGAATCCCTACCTTTGCCGACGAGTCCCAGTGGAGACAATTCATGAACCAAGCATCCCGCCGCCCGAGAAAAATCACGAAGAATCGGCTCTCGATGACGCCGTTCTCGCAATCCGACAGGACGACCAAAGCGGTGTGTATCACATCACTCAGGCAAAGGGCACCAACCTCATTGCACTTCTAACAGATATTGGCACAGACTGGCGACAAGATCTCATAACGTATATCACCGAAGGGAAACTACCCGAGGACAAATGGTCGGCACGCCGGTTCAAAGTCAGAAGCGCGCGGTACACAATGTACAACAGCGTACTTTATAAGTATTCAGCCAACAAAGTCCTCCTAAGGTGTATACACGGAGACGAAGTCGACCGAGTTCTCGAGGAAACACATTCAGGAGATTGTGGAAATCACTCTGGAGGACGCTCTCTTGCTCTCAGGATTAAGCTAAATGGTCACTACTGGCCGACTATGATAGCCTACTGCGAGACCTATTCCAACAAGTGTGAAAAATGTCAGCGTCACGCGCCATTCATACATCGACCTACGGAGCTACTGACAACCTCGACCGCGGCTTATCCATTCATGAGATGGGCGATGGACATCGTTGGACCGCTTCCACTATCAAATCAAAGACGTTTCCTGCTAATTCTGACCGACTACTTCACAAAGTGGGTTGAGGCCAAAGCATATGTAGCAATCCATGACGTCCAAGTTCAAAACTTCGTCTGGAAATATATTATATGCCGATATGGATTGCCCTTCGAGATCGTCACAGAAAACGGGCCGTAATTCATTTCCAACCTGTTCGAAGGCTTCTGCAAAAAAATGGGACATAAAGCTCAGCAAATCGACACCGAGATATCCTCAGGGAAATGGACAAGCTGAAGCCACGAACAAATCCATCATAAATGGCATCAAAAAGCGTCTCGAACGAAAGAAAGGAATTTGGGCTCGCGAGTTAGACGGAGTTCTCTGGTCGCACAGGACGACCCCTCACCGCGCAACAGGGGCCACCCCGTTCTCTTTAGCCTTTGGCGTAGAGGCAATGGTCCCGGCGGAAGCGAATGTCTACACACTGCGGCGAACTCTCATGCCACAGAATCATGAGATTAACGAGAAGATGTTAATCCAAGCTCTCGATACAATCGAGGAAGAACAAGACAGAGCTTTGCTGCGCATCCAGAATTATCAACAACTCGCGGCTCGGTACTATAACCAAAAAGTCAAAGAACGGCACTTTCAAGTCGGCGACTACGTACTTCGCAAGGTATACGAGAATACAAAGGAATGGAGAGCCGGTAAACTTGGTGCCAAATGGGAAGGACCTTACAAAATAACTAAAGTCGTCAAGCCAGGCGTTTATGAACTCGAATCAATGAAGGGAAAGGCCTTACCCCGTTCGTGGAATTCAGCCAGCCTAAAGGAATACTTCTAAGACGGCTACCATATTTTCATTAAATAATAATAATAATAATAATAATAATAATAATAATAATAATAATAATAATAATAATAATACTAATAATAATAATAATCCTATGTATGCACTACGAGTGACTTGATTCTTCTTCGGGAGATACGTAGGCAGCCTTCATCGGCACAATCACAAAAATTAATAAAATTTCTATTTTTCAAGCAAACGTCGAGCTTACATTTTTCGCTCCGTCTAAACTCCTACTGAGTTAGAACGCCGAGCTTACATCTTTCGCTCCGTCTAAACTCCTACTGAGTTAGAACGCCGAGCTACCGTCTTTCGCTCCGTCTAAACTCTTACCGAGTTATAACGCCGAGCTACCATTTTTCGCTCCGTCTAAACTCCTACTGAGTTAGAACGCCGAGCTTACATCTTTCGCTCCGTCTAAACTCCTACTGAGTTAGAACGCCGAGCTATTATCTTTCGCTCTGTCTAAACTCTTACCGATTTAGAACGCCGAGCTATGATCTTTCGCTGCGTCTAAACTCTTACCGAGTTAGAACGCCAAGCTATTATCTTTCGCTTCGTCTAAACTCTTACCGAATTAGAACGCCGAGCTATTATCTTTCGCTCTGTCTACTCTTACCGATTCAGAACGCCGAGAAATTATTTTTCGCTCCGTCTAAACTCTTGCCGAGTTAGAACGTCAAGCTATAATGAGTCTCTAGACTAAGCAGAGCTTCTCAGCTCGCAAGATCAAGTGACACACTGCTTTCATTGAAAGCCGAGCGTACAAATAAGACTCGCATTGATTGCATCATGCTCCCTGGCCAGGAGTGTGGTCTTCTTTACACACGAGATGCATATCACGGTAAAGAAAAGCCGAGATCCGTCTCGCACTGAAAAAACCGGGCTCGTACCCGTACGTTCTCTGAGGTGAACGATAACAAATAAGCCGAGCACTAAGCCTCGCATATTCTTCTGTCCTTTGAACAACTAAGCCGAGCACGCATAAGTCTCGCAATAGTCGTGACCAACTTACGTTCTAATCAATGTTCGAACTTAACTTTAGCTGGGTTAAGAAAAACCGAAACATTCCGATTAAGATTTACGTAATCAGGGCAAATCTAGTCGATGTTCGTATCTAATTCATGACGATTTAAATAATCTGAGACACTCCGGTTAGAATCCTAATCGATGCTCAATTTAATCTCCTTGAAGAAATTTATGACATCCCGACTAATTAAAAACATTAAAATAATAAGCTGATAAGTTCAGACAAAAGCACCCCCTTCAGCAAGGAGGAGTTTACAAGCATAAGTTAAAAACGAAAAAAAAAACAACAAAAACAACAACAGAGAGAGGAGAGAAGCTTAAACAAACTTAAACAGTCTATTCAGCGGCCTTCTCGACCTCCTCGGCAGTCTTCTCGACCCCATCGCTTGAAGCACCAGCATCCTGAGCATTCAGAGGTACGTCTACCTTGCCTCTCGTCTCCTGAACCGATGAAACAGGAGGATCTTCAGGAATGACCAGCCCAAGGTTAGTGCTGAACTGATCGATACTTTGCAGAACCAGGGCTGGAGAATCTCAGCGTGTCGAGACAAGTAGTGGAGGCTGAGATGGTGAAAGCTCAAACCTTAAGTCCTCTTTTGTAAGAACATCCATAGCGTCGAATTCACCATCTACCCGAGCCTCGTCCGCCGTGACTTAGTCCAATACTGATTGAGGGATCGGCACCCCGTCCTCCTTCAGCTGAAGCAGACATTCTTTTAGGCCAGAAATCGTACCTAGTTCCACTTGCTTCTTGGCCGCCGATTCCTGATCGTTGACGAACTAACGAAAAATATCAAAACGAGATTGAACTCATGCTCTCATCTGAGCCTCAACCCGGCCCCTCTCTTTAAGGACATTGTCCTCACAGAGTTTCTTGTGACGCAGCGCCTCCGATTCGTACATCTCACGATCAGCCTTTGCCTTCTCGTCGGCTTTGCGTATTTTATCCTCCGCCTCGCGAAACTTCTCCGAGAGTTGGCGATTATCATGCTTCGATTTTTCGAGTTGAATCTCTCGCTTTTTCAACGCCTCAATCAATGAGTGAGTGTCCCAGGTGCTCTCCAGGATATTTGATGCCGCAATCAACTAAGAAAGAACTCCGTGAGAATTAATTAAAAAGAGAAACTAAATCAAAGGAAAAAGGAATACTTACTTCTGCCTCGGCTCGCTTCAGATTGAGAATTGCCTCAGAGTGTGGGAGCTTCTCTTGGGCAGGTGATATATAATTGTTTTTACTTGTTTTAGACCATGATATAAGTGTGTTTTAGAGTCTATTTGTGTCTCTTTAGAGTTTTTTACATGTTTTGTTAGGTACACGCATGTTTGGAGCTAATGTGGTGATTATGGAGCTTTTTGGAGCATTTTGGAGATTTGGTCCGAGAGATAGAACACACTGTCCAGTTTTGGGATCTGCATCGATCGACGCACACCTGCATCGGTCGATGCACTACGCGAATGGGCCAGATCTCGGCGGTTAGTAAAGTATGCTGATATTGCAAAGATGCCCAGAAGTTCCAGATATTTACACAGAATACCCAAGTCGTGTTTTAACTATTTAATTAGGTTTTTAGCTTCAGTTTTAAGGGCGCTATCATAACTTAGAGCAGAGAGTTTTTAGAGCTTTTGGGGTTGATCTGATCATGTACTACACTTTGTTTTGGAGAATTTTTGGAACCCCCTTTTATTATTCTAATCTCTTTTATGATTTCTATGAATTCATTGATTATGTTTACATCATCTATGTATGAGTAGTTTCATAGTTAGGTTTAGGGTTTCTCATAGGGATTTCATGACTTGCTAGATACAATTAATTCAGTTAAGGATTCACATCAATAGAATGTTCTTCAAACTAAATTGTGTTTAATGCTAGTTCTAACCTGATCAATAAGAATCTAGATCTTAGATTGCTAAATACGACACGGCGGTGTGGTTTAGAATCTGAACTATTTAGATTGAGAAATTTAATTACTCGCAAAGCAATTCGGTTTAATTAGGTTGTGAACATATCAAATTTGAAATTAAAGCTGGTTTAATCTGTTAGTAATTGCAAAGGAATTTGGATTGCTGCACTTAGACTTAGAGAATTCTCGCAAGGGAATTTGGTTAATTCTATATCTGTGTTTTGAGTTCTAGAACTGAATTTAATTAGATCCTGACTGAATGATTTATTTGCTTGTCTGATTTCCTGAGAACGCCCTAGACTTAGCGCCCTTAGTTTATTGCTTACAACCACAACCTGCTACTTGTTTACTTTCTTGCTTACTTTCAGTTATTCAATACAATTTTCTTTTTACTTTCTCCTAGTTTTAATCTCTTTAAGTTCTTAATCCTATCGTTGCCTAGAATACTCATGGATTCGATCCCTAAGTACTACATTGATATACTGTGCACTTGCAGTTAGTATAGGGTAAAACTCGAGACCTATCAGCAGGCCAGTCGGCGTCGCTTCCTCTCAAACAGGTAAGCAGGTCGAAGCAAGCCTGGTTGTTCTGGACAAAAGGAACTTCGCTTTTGTAATGATAAGCGAAGTTATGGATGGATGGCCGAGTGGCGATGTCCGCATCCTTCTGAGAGCTACAAGGGCGAGTCATCACAATCTCTTTGCCAGAAAGAAATGGCCTCTTCATGCCCGAACCGGCTCCAGCCACGTCGCCTCTTTCCCAGGATAGCCGAGTCCATGCATCCAGGTACTTCATCTTTTTACATGGACCTTCCAAACCCGGCGTGTCAGGAGATGACATCTTCCTCGACTGAGTCTTCGAGGGAACCTTAGTAGAGGGGGCTTTCGGAGGAGCCATGACAGAAGGAGCCGTCGATACAGGCTCCACCGCCACCATCTCCTTTGCAGGAGATTTTGCAACCGAAGCAGATGACGGCTTACCGTCACCTTGAGTCAAAAGACGTTTGGGGGCAGCCTCCTTGGGCTTCTCGGCTGAAGAAGAAGCCGAGGCAAGCTTCTTCGAGTAATCGACTGTTATCTTCTTCATCTTTCCCATCCTAGGTCTCGTTAGATCTGCCGGGTCGACCTTCTCTTGAGTATCCCACTGGACTGAGAATAAATTTTTTATTTAGAAACATAAAGCCGCAAAACGCCAAGACCAAAAAAAAGAGGAATACCTTTAGCAATCTTTGGGCGAGATTTGTTGATCCGTGTCCGAGTAATATCACCCCACTTGCGAAGACTGAGACACTTGATCTTCTCGACAATAGCAAAGAAATCGTTTGGATACGACTTGAAGAATGGATGGCGCACTGCAAAGAAGAAAAGCAATTAAGTAAATGACCGAGAAATAAAAAATTCAAGGACGAAATAATATCTACCGAAGTTAGTATTCCATGACGATCTAGGAGGACTATGGCCGTCGGGAATGACCAGGGGAGTTATCTCGGCGTAAAAGTAGTATCTCTGCCAGACACGCACTTTACTCGGTGCGTTCGTTACAACACCTTGATCCGCTCTTATCCTGACGGTATAACATCCAGGACTGGTATTCTTCATATGACTTATGGAAGTCATCTCTTCAAAGATTCTGACACTGATAGGAATGTTGCACTCGGCCCCAAGAACGAGAAGACACACCATTTGGCAAAAACCTTATTCCTCTGAGACACACACCAGATAGATTCACAAAACAAAGAGGGACCGAACTGATATGATCTTTTATCCACTTTAACCTATCTAGCCACAAATCCAGGATCTTTTACCCGAAAACAAGCATAACCTCTAACGGGTTAACTCTTATACCAATTGAAAACAAATATTTTGTGGCTATGTCTATGTGTTTGTGTATGTATGAGCATAAAGTAAATAACACATAGAGTTTTTTTATCGAGGTTCGGTTGCCCTAAATCCCCGGGACCTAGTCCAGAACAAATCCACTAGAACAAGATGCAGTTACAATTGTTATGATATCCAACACAACAGTGCCTATCATTCTTTTCTAGATGAATCACTATGGAAACGATATCTCTACAAAGAATATCACCCGGCAGCACCAGTGCAACACCATCTTTTCCTGGCTGCAGAATTCATAGTCAAACCACCAATAAGATCTACTAATCTTCTCTGGTGGGGCAACGCCACACACACTTGTGTGCATCTCACAATAAACCCTAGACGTGTGCCCGTACAAGTCACCGTCTCTTGGTTTATATAGTAAAGGTCAAAACCCTAATCATCCGTAACCCCACGTGATTTTTCCATCCTCTGGGCTTCTAAACTCACGTGGCTATGTTTTCTAAAACAAAGGAAACTCCACCAATAAGGAAATAATCCTTTATTTCCGTTTTTCCGTTCTGAGCTACATCCTGAGCTACGATCTGAGCTACCATCTATTGTAGCACAAACTACCTCAGGAATTGCATCAAGAGCCACCTCAACATCTGTGCTAGTTATACTTTTCTAAACTACCACAACAATAAGTCATCTATGTCTCAGCCTCTGTATTACATACAATTCTGAACCAACTCCATCTTTGTACTTTCTCTTATTTGACATAAGCGATGTATTACGTCCTGTACTAGTAGATGTGTCATGTTCTGTTCTGATACATTCTCAAATCAGGCAGCATATACACTTACAATTTCCCCTTTGATGACTGAGTTGTAGAGCTCAAGCATGTAATCACTATCCGAACACTATGCCTCATTCTGTCGTTGTCTTACGATGATGTTACAAGCTGATCAGTTAGATTCTAAACTCAGATAAACAATACCCTAACAATCTCCCCTTTGTTTATTGAGTTGTATAACATTGAAAAGTCTCTGAATCCATGATTTACACCTCATACTCTGATGATCCTCAAACTCCCCCTTAATCATCAGCTTGGGTTCTTGTTTCAAAAACATAATCCGTCTGGGATGATATGCCGAGCTCATAAAATCAAATATCTTCATTCTCCCCCTTTTTAGCTTAGTTTGATACTCAAGCAACTTATGCATTAGAAGATTAATTTGATTGTAGCAAACATAAATACCTTACTCCCCTTGCAACCACGTTGTGCAACCACTAGCTTCAGATCAGTAAACGTCAAGACTTTACTCCCCTTTGTAAGATCTCAACTCGGTCTATCCAAAGATAGAAAGAGTTTTAGGGTTTGTGAATTAGGGATTCTAAAAGAAGGATTAATGAACTTGGTGAGATTTGGGAATTTAGGGTTTATAAGCCGGCGTTTCCGAGATGGAAGCCGGTAAAGAGTGGTTGTAAAGTCGCCGGAGAGTTTTAGGTTAAATTCGCTCTAAAGTCTCTCAGGCACAAAGTAATAAGAAAAGCGTATCTATTATTGATCATTAAGGTTCCCTTTTATAGGGTTACAAGTCGGTGTACAAATAAGGAAAATAGAAGATAATTATGAATATTTCCTGATATCCTGTTTTTACCGGGATATGGAATGTTTCCATATCATTGACGTCGTTTGAGCGGCGCCTTCGTCCTTCTTGATTCAACACCTTCTAAACCCTAATGAAAGCCGGCTACCCCAAGTCCGGTTTAACCTAAGTTTTACCGTCTTGGGCCTTTACCGACTTTCCATTCTGGGCTGACCTAAACTCATGAGTAGGCCTTTTTAGGAAAGTGCTAATCTTGACTCTAACAATAAGCCCCCCCCCCCCCCCAGTGTGGCGACTTGAACTCAAGTCGTCATTACGAGGAGTTAACTTTTGGTTTAAGATATGATTTTTGTCGGCCCGTATTCGTCCCTTAGCGAGTTATATCCCCGTTCTAGCCCATACTCTTAATGGGCTGTTCCAGCTTGGCCCGGAACAATGAAATCTAACGAACCGGTTCTGGTTTCAATGATGGAACCATCGAAACCGAAATTGATTCTCGGTTTATTTTTGGGTAGGTGCGATGTACGAAGCGTCGCCTAGGTAATGATGCGTCTTGGTTCCTGCGCCGTCATTTTTGCTATAAATATCACTCTCCTGCTTCATTTTCTCATTTCGTTCAAGTGAAGAAGTTCTAAAGGTAATTTTTCTCTCTCGGTATTTATTTTCCGATCTCTTCTCCGCCGTTGCTCCGCCCTAGGTTTTATAGGGTTAAAGATCAAACCTTGTTTTCCTCCTGTGTTCTTCATCTGTTCTTCATCAAACCCATGTCTTTGTTCCGCTGTTCAACGAGCAAGGATAAGGAAGTCGTTTCAGTTTCGTCCGCGGATGACTCGTCAAGTCGTCAATCTTCTTCTGCTTCCTCTTCTTTGAGTTCTTCATCCGACTTGGATAGCTGTCCCACTCGTTCTGAGATTGGAGAACTCTGATATCGCTGTGAATCGTCCCGTCAAACCGACCTTGCCGAAAGTTCGGGACGAGCGGTCTTTACCATACCGCATCTTCATGACTCTGACGAGGACGCCATTGATGTTGATCAAGATGGTCCTGACGAAAATGCTTCCCCTCCTAGACCGTCTTCTGGTCCTAGAGAGGTGTATGATAACGTGTTTGGGACCCGTTCTACTACGGAAACAGTTAAATCTGCGCTTCGCGGCTGTGGGGCTGATCCGGCAATTAAATTCATCATTCCCTTTCCGCTTGATCGCCCTTGGACTCCTCCGCCTGGTTATATGACCGTGTATGAATCATACTTCATGAATACCCGGTCTGGTGGCTGTCGTTGTTGGTTCCCGCTGCCCGACTTGCTAGTTTCGTATTGCTTTCGCCGGGAGATCGCTATTTCTCAGCTCTCGGCAGTTGCAGTTCGTCACATGGTCGGTCTGTTAGTGCTGGGTGCCGAAGCCGGTGTCACGATTACTGCAAGCATTTTCGAGGAAATGACGTCGATTAACGCTATTGGTTCCAGCCCGGGGTGCTTTGCGGTGAAGTTTAAAAGCGGCAATCGTATACTGACGGATGCCCCCAAGAAGATTAATAACTGGCAGAGATATTATTTCTTTGTCGAAATATCGTCGTTAGTCGTCCCTGATGAGCATAGGGAACTCGTCAGGACGACTTGGAACACAAATATTGGTAGATGTCGTTCTTTCTTTGCCATCGTTTGTATGTGAGGATTTACTCAAGTTTTGTTTGTTATTGCAGTGCATCATCCCTTTCTCAAGCCGTACCCGGATAGCTACTTCTCGATTCTTGAAAAGATTCAATCTCTCGGGCTTCGTAAGTGGTCGGACCTCTCTCGGGATCGTATAACCAGGACACTTCCGCAAATATCCAAAGGTTAGTTTACCATTTTGTAATAAGCGTATTCCGCCAGTTGTCCTAATTGCTTCTCTTTTCAGTCAAGTGGGGTACCACTGCGAAGGTCGCTCCTGGACAGCTCGTGAAACCGTCTAAGATGGGCAAAGTGAAGCGAATCAGCTCCGTCGATTATTCCCAGGAGATATCGTCCCAGCCGTCTTCTTCAGTCGAGCCGTCGAAAGGGGCGGACGCACCTTCACCGGCCTCAAATGTCGGACAACTTCCGAATGTTGGCGAGAAATTAGCGACTCTGGAGTTAAACTCTTCTGGCCTTCCGCCTAAAGTTCCATCTAGGAAAAGGCCTGCTGATGACAAGTCGGCTCAAGATAAACCGGCAAAATTATCCAAGGTGAATAAGTCGACCGAAGGTGCTTCCACTGATATAGCGGCCGCCAGCGAGCCCGCTAAACAAAAGGATCCGTGGAAGCGTTTCTACAGGTTCAAGGGGACCGTCTCCGACTCGTCCGGTGGCTCGACACCGTTTGAATCCAACAAGGAGCTCGTGCTGGTGCGACCGAGGCGCGAGGTGAAGGAAGGGGAAGTTCGCCCTTCTATCCACAATTTCGCGTATCAGTACGCGAGTGAGGTCCCTCTCATCAATAATCCCCATGCTTGTTTTGACATGCTAACGTGTGTGAGGGGAAATGAATCAGACTGGCCGGTTCTGGAGGAATTACCCCACTCAGACGCCATCGTCAGGCTAAAGCACGCTGAAGCGACGGTAAGTTCCTTGTACAAAATTTCGTATTTTTGCCAAGATAATACTTATGTCCTGTTTTCAGATGATCGCGGCTTCTAACCGTGTGGCTTTGGAAAGCTCCTGGGCTCAAAAGAAACTAGCTGACGTGGTTACCAAGCGAGACGACCTTATCAAGAAGATTAAAGAGGAGAAGAAGGTGTTGGAAGGGAATAACCTGGTTCTCGAGGGCAAGCTGAAGAGAAGTCGAAATCCGATCTTCTTATGTTTAAGTCGGAGAAGAAGAAGCTGCAAAAGTCTTGCCTCGACCTGATCGGTAAGGAAAAGGAGAGAGTCGAGGCCGCCATCAGGACTAAGGTGCAGACTCATTTTGACCTTTTCCAGCGTTACGTCAAGGACAAGGAGGGAGCTGTTGCGCTTCAGGTTAAGCAGGCTCAGATTTCTGGGCTCAAGAAGTGTTTGATCAAACTTAGCGAACAGGGCGTGCCGATTCCTCAGGCCGTTTTGGACAAAGTCGCTGCGGACGAGGTTGCGGATGACGCGGAGCTAGATGACCTGAACTTTGTGACGAAGGAGGAGCTCACATTTGTTCTCTCTCCATTACGCCATCCTCTTCTTGACCGTTCTCATGACTCTCCTCCCCTGTTCCGTCGGATGTTGACCAATTCGGAACAAATCGCGGGATAATTCCGGAGGCGGTTCCTGCCGATCTCGTTTCGTCTGTCCGTTCAGAAGTCGCAGCTTTGGAAAGTACAGCGCCGGATCAGATCATTGAGAAGAGCGGACCTGAGAAGTCGTCGACTGGAGCTTAACCGAAGAATCTTTATTTAAGTTTACTTTGTTTCTGCAAATTTTTGTTTTAATTCTGTATAAGTTTAAACTCTTTTGTCCTTTTTACTTTGCCATAATCAAACGGTGGTTTGAATCCGGATGAGTTATATCTTTGATCTTCACTTGTTGAGTCATGCTCCTGTGTTAGAATTGTTCTGGATAACATTTTCGAACCAGGTAGCGTTTTCTGGATAATCGGACTAATCTTGTTTTAAGTTTGTAGTGAGTTTTGGTATCTCATCATCGAACTTAACAATTTGGCGACTTTCAAATAGTCTGACTAATCTTATGCTAAGCTTGTCGTCAATCTTAAACGACTTAGCGACTTTCAGACAGTCGGACTAATTTCGTATTAAGCTTGTCGTCAAACTTTTTAGCGACTTTTAAGTACTCGGACTAATTTCGTTTTAAGCTTGTTGCCAAACTTAAATGATTTAGCGACTTTGAAGTAGTCGGGCTAATCTCATATTAAGCTTGTCGTCAAACTTAAACGATTTAGCGACTCTTGCCGTAAGGCGGTTTGCGAGACTTACAAATGCTCGGCTTCGTTCTAGGGGTGGGAGATTGTGCGAGTCTTTTATGCTCGTCTTATTCGTTATCTCTTACCGCGAAGAATTTGCGGGACGGATCCCGGCTTTTGCTTACCACGATGTGCAACTCGTGCGCAAGGAAGACCATACCCCTGGCCATGAGGTATGATGCTGGTGCGAGTCTTTGCTCGGCTTTTTGCGAGTTACTTAGACTCGGCTTTCGCGAACTAAGGAGCTCGGCTTTCTGCGAGTTACTTGGACTCGGCTTTTTGCGAACTGAGGAGCTCGGCTTTATGCGAGTCGTTGCTCGTCTTTCTACGAGTCATTGCTCGTCTCTTTGCGAGTCGTTGCTCGGCTTTTTTAGCGAGTTAGAACCTGGTTTTAAAACTCGGCTCTGTTAGCATAAATACTTAATGAAAGGACTTACCTGTTTTGGTTTTGCGTAACTTTCAAGACGGTAAAGTTTCTGAAAAATGAAAATTTTATTAGATTTGTGACTGTGCCGGTAAAGGCTGCCTACGTATCTTCCGAGGAAGAATCAAGTCACTCGTAGTTCATAATACACCTTTTTTTTTTTTTTTAGGAAACGCGATGGCCTTGCCGTCTTTAGAAGTACTCCTTCAGACTTGCCGAGTTCCAGGATCGAGGTAAAGCTTTTCCTTTCATTGACTCAAGCTCGTAGACTCCCGGCTTGACGACTTTTGTTACTTTGTAGGGTCCTTCCCATTTCGCTCCGAGTTTTCCCGCTCTCCACTCCTTGGTGTTTTCGTAAACTTTGCGGAGGACGTAGTCGCCGACTTGAAAATGTCGTTCTTTGACCTTTTGGTTGTAATACCGAGCTGCAAGCTGTTGGTAGTTTTGAATCCTGAGTAGGGCTCGATTTCGTTCTTCCTCTATGGTGTCAAGCTTAGATCAGCATCTTTTCATTGATCTCGGTGTGGTGCGGCATGAGAGATCGGCGGAGAGTGTAAATGTTAGCTTCTGCTGGTACCATTGCTTCTACGCCAAAGGCTAAAGAGAATGGGGTGGCTCCTGTTGCGCTGCGGGGTGTCGTTCTATGCGACCAGAGGACTCCGTCTAACTCATCTGCCCAAACTCCTTTTTTGCTCTCAAGGCGTTTTTTGATGCCGGCTATGATGGTTTTATTCGTAGCTTCGGCTTGGCCATTTCCCTGAGGATACCTTGGTGTTGACTTGCTAAGGCGAATATCCCATTTCTTGCAAAATCCTTCGAATACTTTCGAGGTGAATTGTGATCCGTTATCTGTGACGATCTCGTAAGGCAGCCCGAAACGACATATTATATATTTCCAGACGAAATTTTGAACCTGGACATCATGGATCGCGACGTAAGCCTTGGCCTCTACCCTCTTTGTGAAGTAGTCGGTCATGATGAGTAGGAAACGTCTTTGATTGGACAATGGTAACGGTCCGACAATATCCATTGCCCATCTCATAAATGGATAAGCTGCGGTTGATGTCGTGAGTAACTCTGTAGGCCGGTGTATGAATGGCGCATGTCGCTGGCACTTTTCACACTTGTTAGAATAGGTTTCGCAGTCGGTTATCATAGTCGGCCAATAGTGACCGTTCAACTTGATTTTAAGGGCGAGAGACCTGCCTCCGGAGTGGTTGCCGCATGCTCCAGAGTGCGTCTCTTCGAGAACTCGATTTATTTCATCTCCATTTATGCATCTGAGGAGGATCTTGTTAGCAGAGTACTTGTAAAGGATACCGTCATGTATAGTGTATCGCGCGCTCTTGACTTTAAGTCGCCGTGCTTCCCATTTGTCTTCTGGGATCTTTCCTTCTGTCAGGTATGCTCGTATTGGAAGTCGCCAGTCTTCATTGTCGTCAGTTAGGACAGCGATGAGATCTGTGCTTTTTGCTTGAATGTTGCAGCACATGTCATCTTCGCCATTCGGGATTATCTCGTCAGGTTCTTCTTGATTGCTTTCAGGGGGCGGGATGCTTGGCTCATGGATCGTTTCTACCGGGATCCGCCGACATAGATTAGGATTCGATGCCAGCGACGCGAGTGCGTCTGCTGGGGTATTTTCTTTCCTTGGTATCTGGACAATGTCGAAAAATTCGAAGGAACTGGTGAGTTCTAATGCCGTCTTTCGATAAGCCTCCATTCGCTCATTCTTAGCTTCGTAGTCTCCATTGATCTGGTTTGCTACAAGCATGGAATCGCAATGGGACAAGAGATGTCGTACTCCGATTTCTCTGGCTAATCTGAGGCCGGCTAACAGAGCTTCATACTCGGCTGTGTTGTTAGACGCCGTGAAACCCAGCTTGAAGGACTGTTCTAGTATTCCGCCGGTTGGTGAAATGAGGCGAATCCCTATCCCGGCTCCTTTTTTTGATGATGCCCCGTCGACGAATAACTTCCAATTTTTATCCTCTATCTCGGTACCGACATCTAACTCGGGTGATAGCTCGACAAGGAAATCAGCTATTACCTACGACTTGGCAGTAGTCATGTTTATGTACTCGATGTCGTACTCGCTTAACTCTATTGCCCATTTGGCTAGACGGCCAGACTGTCCAGGGCTATGAAGGATTGTTCGAAGAGGTTGGCTGCTCAACACAGCGATCGGATGTGACTGAAAATATGGTCATAACTTTCGTGCAGAGATGACGACTGCGAAGGCCAGTTTTTCCATTGCGGGATATCTGGTTTCGGCTCCGTTCATTGTTTTGCTTACATAGAAGATCGGCTTATGTTCCCCTCGATCTTCCCGAACTAATACGCCACTGACCGCTGTTGTGGAAACGGCGATGTAGAGCAACAATGTCTCACCATTCTCGGGTTTTGACAGTATCGGCGGGTTCGACAAATAGTCCTTGAGTTGGATGAATGCCTCTTGACACTTTTCATCCCACACAAATTTTTTGTTCCCTCGCAGGAGCTCATAAAAAGGCAGACATTTATCCGTTGACCGGGATATAAATCTGTTCAAGGCGGCTATGCGGCCAGTGAGGCGTTGTACCTCTCGAGTGTTCTTGGGAGATGGCAAGTCGATTATGGCTGTGATTTGCTTCGGATTAGCTTCTATTCCTCTCTGAGTTACCACGTACCCAAGGAACTCTCCTGATGTTACTCCGAACGTGCACTTAGCTAGATTGAGCTTCATCCCGTACCGGTTAAGGATGTTAAAACATTCCTTTAAATGGCCAACATGCTGAGTGACAACCAGAGATTTGACTAGCATGTCGTCGATGTACACCTCCATTGTCGTGCCAAGTTGTCCTGCAAACATCCGGTTTACCAGCCGCTGGTAGGTGGCGCCGGCGTTCTTGAGGCCGAAGGGCATGACTTTATAGCAATATGTGCCGCGTTCAGTGATGAAGGCCGTCTTTTCTCTGTCGTACGGGTTCATGAGGATTTGATTATATCCTGAGAACGCGTCCATGAATGACAGCAATTCGTTTCCGGCTGTCGCCTCAACGAGTCGGTCGATATGTGGTAGTGGGAAACTATCCTTGGGACAAGCTTTGTTGAGATCCGTGAAGTCGACACATACTCTCCACTTACCGTTTTTCTTCTTCACAACCACTGGATTGGCCAACCAGTCGGGGTACTTGACTTCTTGGATTGAACCGGCTTCGAGTAGCTTTTCTACTTCATCGTTGACTGCCTTAGCCCTTTCTGGGCCGAGTTTTCGCCTCTTTTGCTTGACTGGCTTGTAAGTCGGATCGACATTCAGCTCATGAGTTGTAATGGTTGGATTGATACCCTTCATGTCCTTCATTGTCCACGCAAACGTTGTAACATTTTGCTGTAGGAAGGCGATCAGTTCCCTTTTGATGTCGTCTGGCAATTCTGCGCCAATGCCTACACACTTGCTTGCATCTGATTCGTCGACGATGACTTGCTGGATTAGTTCTTTTTCGGTCCTTTTCTTCCGTGCTCCGTGTTGATCATGCATGACGGCACTCTAATCCTATGTTCTCTTGCGAAACACGACCGGCTTGCGCTCCGGCATCCTTTGACTGTCTAGATTCCTTTAGGTGTCGGGAATTTCAGACATTGATGGTATGTCGATGATACCGCCTTCATGCTATACCGCCATGGAGTTCCGAGGATTACGTTATAGATGGTTGGCTTGTCGATGATATGAAACCTTACCAATCTGTTAACTCCTCCTGCGAAAACGGGCAACTTGATCGTCCCAATCGTGTATGTCGTCTCGCTTGTGAACCCGGTGAGCGGCTTGGCCTTCTGCTTGATATCCTCCTCTTTAATTTCCATCTTTTTGAGTGTATCCAGGAAGATTAAGTCTATCGAGCTCCCAGTGTCTACCAGTATTCGAGATACTTGGCAGCTCCCGATCAACAGCTCAACCACTAGTGGGTCCTTATGAGGATAGTGAGTTCCATAGAGATCCTGGTCAGTAAAGATGACGGGCGGATCATCCGACAAGATTGGCTGAGGCGCCTTTTGCGCGGCTAAAGCTAGACGTTCATAGACTTTGATTGATCGGACCGAATCATTTACGGAGATCAGACCTCCCATGATCATGTTGATTCTTCGGATGGTCTTGGGGGTTTCTTCCTCGTCTTCCTCCTCTTCTTCTGCACGGTTACGTTTCAAAGCTATGCTTTTGATACGCCGTGGTGGTTTGTCTTGCTTGGGAGCCTGCTCGTCGGCTTTGTCTTCTTTCTTTTGTCCCGACTCTTCCTTTTTCAATCTTTCGATGGCCGCCTTGATTTCTTCATTCGAAAGTCGGGAGTAGAGTGCGTTTCTGAGGTTCCGACATTCAGCCGTGTCGTGCGACGTAGCTTGATGGTATTCGCAGTACTTATCCCCCGTAGCGGAAGCTGTTTGTTGCGCCTTCTTTGCCTCTTTACCTTTCTTATTCCACGGTTTTGATGACCGTGGTTTGTCTGAATTATCGACGACCATTGTTTTGGCGCCTTTTCCATCGTAGTGCTGTCTAGGTTCTCTTTCTTCCTTCTTATCTGCTTGCTTGCTGGAACCGAATCTTCTTGCCAACGCGACCTTTTTCTCTTCTAATTCTACGAATTTTTTCGCTCGATGTAGGGCATCTTCGATGGTCAATGGTGGATTGACGACTAGGTCCTGATAGAAGGGGGACTCATGCCAGACGGCATTGATCAGAGCCGCGATAGTGAACTTGTCTGGTGCCTCGGCTCGCGTCTTCACCGCCCTGAACCTTTCCACGAAGTCTTTCAGAGTTTCCTTCTTCTCTTGTGTCATCGACATCAGCGCGCTCAGCGAAGTGTCCTTACGTACGTAGGCAAAGTGATGTCTTACAAATGCCCATGTGAGGTCGGAGAAACTATCGATTGATTCAGATGGGAGTCGGGAGAACCAGTTCAGTGCGTCTCCTTCTAGAGTTTCTGCGAACAGTTGGCAGAAGCCGATGTCGCGCTCTCTGCTTGACAAAAACCGCGCCTTTGCAGCCATGATTTTAAATGTTGTAAGGTGGGTGGCTGGATCTTTTGTACCATCGTACATTGGTAATTTGAGTTTCTCCCTTTGCCTGATGTAGGTATTGGTGATACGTGAGGTGAAAGACGTCCTCTGTGTCTCCTCTATGATCCGGTCGATTTCGGGTGCAGATCCTTTAACACCGTGGACTTCCCCCTTCAGTTCTTTCAGGGTGTCTCTGAGCTCAGTCAGCTGTTTCTCGACATGGTTGCGACTTGCTCCGCGAATAGTTGCTCCATGAGTTCTCTCGTGTGACGTACTTCGCTCGTGGCGATAGTTGTCACGGTGCGAGTCTTTCTCATGTCGCGGCTTTCCTCTGTGGTGCATGTCACGTGTCTGGTGACTGGTATGTTCTTCCTTGTCGGGTGAGTACCTCTCGTCGATCCAGTCATCCTGTCTCTGACTTCCGCTTCTTTTGGGTTCTTCAGACCCTTCTTTCCGATGTGAGCTCCGCTCGCGAGTATCCTTCTTGCTGCTTTCTCTGCGCTGGTTGCTTCTGGACTCGCTGCTATGGCTCTGCTCATGGTGGCTCTCATCAGATGTACTATAGACCAGTCGTCTGGCGACTTTGTCTTTCACCTTTGGAGGCACCTCCCTCTTGGATTTCCTAGACTGTTGATCCGAACGGATCTTTGCCTGTTCTGTCTGTAGTAGATCGATTCTTTCTGAGAACGTTTTGATCAGGTCGTTCTGCGACTCGATCTTGGCCATCAGGGTGGCTAAGACCTCGTCTTGCTCGATTTGGGTCTTTTTTCGCTGAGTGACGGGGCGTGTTTGCCGTCATCTCGAGCTTTGTTGGTCTTGGCGGCGTCTCGCGGCTGTTTGCCGCTTTTTGCCGCGTCGTCTTCGTGATCACTCTGGTCGTAATCACTTTCGTCATGATTGCTTAGTTCAACCATGGGATTTTCTGATCGATTTCCTTATGGTTTCCTGGCATCTCGTTCAGAAATTTCTTTTAGAAATCCCCACAGTCGGCGCCAATTGTAAGATCTCAACTCGGTCTATCCAAAGATAGAAAGAGTTTTAGGGTTTGTGAATTAGGGATTCTAAAAGAAGGATTAATGAACTTGGTGAGATTTGGGAATTTAGGGTTTATAAGCCGGCGTTTCCGAGGTGGAAGCCGGTAAAGAGTGGTTGTAAAGTCGCCGGAGAGTTTTAGATTAAATTCGCTCTAAAGTCTCTCAGGCACAAAGTAATAAGAAAAGCGTATCTGTTATTGATCATTAAGGTTCCCTTTTATAGGGTTACAAGTCGGTGTATAAATAAGGAAAATAGAAGATAATTATGAATATTTCCTGATATCCCGTTTTTACCGGGATATGGAATGTTTCCATATCATTGATGTCGTTTGAGCGGCACCTTCGTCCTTCTTGATTCAACACCTTCTAAACCCTAATGAAAGCCGGCTACCCCAAGTCCGGTTTAACCTAAGTTTTACCGTCTTGGGCCTTTACCGATTTTCCATTCTGGGCTGACCTAAACTTATGAGTAGGCCTTTTTAGGAAAGTGCTAATCTTGACTCTAACACCCTTGAAACTTTCTCATGATGGCTTCATCTCCCCCTGCTTAAGTGTCCAACTAAGTTAAAACCAACAGCTGCTATGTTTTCTCGAGTTTCCATTGTAAGATCTGAGATTAGAACGCTCGTTATTGACTCCAAGCGATTATTTTCCTTCATGAATTGACTTTCGTAGGAGAGTCAACACATTGGCTTTGGCTGCTATAGACCTTGATTAGAACAAAAGCAAGAGACTTGTCCTGTAAATCTTCACAAGAAGCAAATAATACAGAGCCAGAGTGACCGCAATCTCTTTTTAAATGAAACAATTTCTCTGTTTCTTCATGTTCTCAATTCTCCATTCTGATCCATCTTCATACCCAGAAAACGAAACAATTGCATACGGTGTGACATCCAAAAAATTCGTTTACCGCCTTCGTTGCTTGAAATCAACTCAGTACACCATGTGTTCTTCAACAACCTCGATTTCAGCTAAGCGACTCGTCAGATTCTTAATCCCTAATTTCTCTGTGAAGATGAAACTCAATTCTCTGAAATCTGGTATGTTCTCGTCGAGAGGCGTAAAATCTGAATAAATCTAACCCTGATGATGGTTCTCATGGATCTCTCTTGGTCGAATGCATTTGTCTCTCTCACAGCAAAGCTCAGACTAAATTTAATCACTTCACAACTTCTTTCTCTGAAATAAAATCACATTCACTGAAGGACCACACCACCAGACCTCCTTTTTTCTTTTTCTTTTCTCTTCCAATGACATAACCAGAATAAAAACCCATAAATTGATTCTTGGGTCTGTATAAGAAAGTCTTGATTCACAACCATTGAGTTCTAGTCGCCACTCCCCAAAACTCCAACGACCCTTACTTTTTATATATATCTACACTCGCCAAAGTTGTGGGTTAAGTCAATGCCTTCAGCTTCAGTACCACGTACGTAGACAAAAGATCACTTATCCCAGTTTCTTCAATCTGAACATCCTTCCCATCTCGGACTTCTCCTTTAACCATTGCATTGTACTCAACTCTGTCAAGAAATGACTTGAGGTAGACGCTCTAGATGGTCCATACACTGTCAGTATAGGAGACACTGAGAGACTGCAGTAAAATCGACCAATCTCTCTCAGTTCTTGCATAAAAACAATTCAAAGCTTCAAGATTTCAATCGTCATGGTCATTTATTTCCTTTGAGATACAGAGAAGGCCGTGTGTTCTCAAGAGAGCAGGGCATACAAAGGAAAGTTTCTGTTGATCTTCCATTTCTCTTCTAGACTGGTTTTGGATCATGAACCACCTTTGTATTATAGTATAGAAAGTATATATTCCCATATAAATCAATTCCTTCAATTACGTCTTCCTAACGTTCATATCGTTAGTGTAGAATATCTCCTTGTATAGCTTCTGTATAGGCTCCCATCTCTGTATATATGCAGAGCTTTACTCTTCAATAATATTATCAATTTCCACAATCTATTATGGTATCAGAGCCACCATAAACTCTAAACTTTTTTTCCCTTCGTCCTCTTCTCTTTGTCTCTGCAGCCTCTCTTCTCTCTCTCATTCTTCTCCTCTGTCTGATTTCTTCATCTTTGTTACTGTACGTCTTCTTCTTGTTGGGATTATGTCCTGAAATCACATTGTACGAACTCTAGAGATAGTTGTATTGTCGAGATCAGACAATTCATGTGATACTAGGTAGTCATAATGTTTTGCTAGAAACCGCTTATGACAAATGAGTTGTAACTCATTTCTGGTATCGTGTGAACCTACAGGGTCACACACCTAAGCAAGTTGGACATAGTCCATATGGGATTGATCATTGGCATATGATCTGGTTGATGTGTATTGGATACACATCGAATATAGTTTCAAAGAGGTGTATCGATCGACACCATTGGGTGCGTCGGTCGATACAGGACGTGTGTCGATCGACACCACTGAGTGTATCGGTCGACACAAAGGCGAAACCGAGACTGATGTTTCGGTTCACTTTAAGGTCGATATAAAAACGCGTTTTGGACATTCGACCTAGGTGATCATTCGTGTGCGCCGCCCAGAGTGTTCTCTCAGAGAGAAAACACATAAACCTCTAGAAACTGAATCCCCAGGGAGATCCGAGCACCGGTACTAGCATCCTGGCGGATTCCAGATTGCGTGCGTGTGGACTATCAGTAGAGGCGCAACGATTGGGGCGCTCCACAGATCTCGTATTACCTGCATCTTCCGCTGCCAAAACTCCAGGTAATCACGAGGTGAGATCCATGATTCAATTAACTAGACCCTAGATCCTAGGCTATCTGGAACTCGCGAGAATTCTGAATCTGGTAGAATTGGCTCGGATTTCCAACAGTGGTATCAGAGCCTTAGGGTTTTATCATTGAATCGAACCTGTTAAACGAATTTGATTATTTAGATTCGCAAACTAGGTTGTTTGATTAAGAACAGGTTAGATCGATCTGATCGAAAATCGAGTCTGTGTTTTCGCATGGTGTCGATCGACACACTAGGTGTGTCGGTCGACACAGAATGGTGAAATCGACAGATTCGCGGCTAGGGTTTTCGCGAAGGAAAACCGAAAGCCTTCTGTGTCGATCGACACACTGGGTGTGTCGGTCGACACAGAGCAGACTCGGTCGAGTGTCGATCGACACAGTTTGAGTGTCGGTCGACACAGAACGATATTCGGCGGCTAGGGTTTTCTCGGAGAAAACCTAAAGGCCTACTGCGTCGATCGACACCGGTTGAGTGTCGTTCGACACAGACCAAGCGAATGGTTAATCGGTTCAATTGGATTGAACCGGTTATCATGCTTGGTTAAGTCCGAATAGATCGGTTTAAATTGGATGAGTTGGTTTAATTGGATTGAACTGATTATCTCAATTAGCATGAACCGATGGGATAAAATCAGTTTGATTGGATAATACGGTTCAATTGAATTGGACTGGTTATCGCAATCAGTTGAAACTGGTTTAAACGGTTTAAATTGGATGAATTGGTTCAATTGGATTGAACTGATTATCCTAATTAGTATAAACCGATTGGTTAAGATCAGTCGGTTCAATTGGATTGAACCGGTTATCAAAACTATCTACGGTTTAGGTCTATGTCGACCGTCACACATGTGTTGTGTCGATCGACATGACCGGTTCAATGAACCGGGTTAATTGGATTAACCGGATATTGCAGTCCGGTTTTGTTTGGTGGTGTCGATCGACAGACAGAGTCTGCGTCGATCGACACAGTATTCGAATTCTGGTTATTGAACCTTGAATTTGCAGAAACCAAACTAGACTTAAACATTGATCAAAGATTAGCTTCGATATGGTCAACTATCAAGACTCATTTAGTTGTGTGATGTCTAGCCAAGAGCTTGTTGTCCACAATTACGTGAGTAAGGCAGGTAATAATGTTGATGGATTTGGAGTGCTAAAACATCAACGATTACATGACCTAAAAGATTGATTAGCTAACTTTTCAGAGTTTAGTTTCCTCAACTAAATATCAAGTGACCTTGATGTCTTGCCCGATCTTGTCTACTGTCAAGACTTATGTTGATGTTGGATATACTTGGAGTCCTTGATATCCGCAGCAGCATGAGTAATGTAGGTGATCATTAATAGACTTGCAGTGCGACTGTTAGTGATCACAAGACAGAAGAGATTGGTTTACTTGACTGGGCTATTGGAAGTTCTGAGCCCAGAGACATCAGAGTGGATTAGACATAGTTTGTCTCATCCTTAACCAAGAGTTGTACTGAGTACAATTAGCAAAGGTTTGCTTACCTAGATTGCTAAACTCTGGGTGATGGCGAGTCGCCAACTCAGATTTTAATGATGTATGGGTCTTGGATCATTATATTCATAGAGGAAACGTTGTTTGAATATAATGCGAGTTTTCTTATTAAAATAAGATTTCTCATCATATGCATAACTAAATCTTTGTTTTTCTTGGATTTCAACTTATGTCTATGACTACTTTCTCGTTGCGATCCGTCCTTGAGAAGGACAAGTTAAATGGATCCAACTTCCTGGATTGGTATCAGTATCTGAGATTCATTCTCAAGCAGGAGAGCAAGGACTATGTCCTAGAAAAGGCTCTTCCAGAAAGGCTTGGGACCAATCGCGCGCATGCAGCATATAATGTTTGGAACAAGCATTATACTGATGTGGTAGATGTGCGTGGTCTGATGTTGGCTACCATGAACTCGGACTTGAAAAGTCAATACGAGAACATGGAGTCGCCAATAGAGATGATCACCAGCCTGAAACTGAAGTTTCAGGATCTGGCACGAGTTGAGAGATTCCAGATGGTGAAGTCTCTCACTGAGTGCAAGCTACCAAAGGATGCTCCAGTAAGTCCTCATGTCATTAAACTGATGGGTTACATTGATAACCTGGGGAAACTGGAATGTCCTGTCAGCTTAGAGTTGGCTACAGACATCATTATGCAGTCACTGCCGTCAAGCTATGAGAAGTTCATCAAGAACTATATCAAGAAAGGCTTGACGAAGACGTTGACTGAACTGCATGGCATGCTCAAGGCAGCAGAGCAAGACATCATAAAGGGTAAAAGATTCGAGAAATCTTGATTTGGCAAGGGTAGAGGCAGGGCCATCCAGATTTGGAATCAGGATAAGCCTGTGTCATCTTTTAAGCCCAAGTCAAGCCCATCTGGTGTTAATAAGTGATTCTACTGTAATGAGTCAGGGCATTGGAAGAGAGATTGCAGAAAATTCTTGGAAGATTCACAAGAGATGGAGAAGATGTATGGTACTTCTTCTTCAGGTATTGTGTTATTGATTCAAGTTCTACGTTAGTATTGGATACTAGTTGTGGTACTGATATTTTTGAAATATGCAGGACCCAAGCAACAGTAGAACGTTGAAGAAAGGACAAGTGGAACTGCGTGTCTGGTTGAAGCAATGGTTGCTGCATGAGCCGTAGAGATTCCCGCTTGTAGGAACCTTTCATACTTGGTTTTAGAAATTAAGTAATTGCTACTATGTATCTTCCTTGTGCAGAAATGTCTTTCATTTTCTTGTAGAGAATTTGAATGTTTTTCATTTTGATAAAAGACAAGTTTTGTTCTTTTGATCTTAATGAAATATTTAATGGTAGCACCCCGTTTGGAATGGGTTTTGTATCTTAAACCAGCATAAGTTTGAACATAACACAGATACTAAAGGTTTGAGTCTGGTGACTCGAACTCGACTTTTCTTTGGTATAGTCATTTAACCACAAGAGTGAAACGGATTCAGTAAATCCATAGTTTTGGACTCATTTGATTTTAATCATTTGAGATATGAATTCTGTTCACTGGGCTAAATGACTAAGGCCCATTTAGCAGAGTTAAAAGGAAACGGGCCAGAGGCTTATTGGGTCTTACACATACTGAAGTATGTGGCCCAACAAGCATTATTTCCAAAGGAAATATTCTGTACTTCATTACCTTATTAATGGCATCAATAAGCATGGCTGTGTTCATTTGATGAGACACGAGCTGGAATCCCTTGAGGAGTTCCAAGATGAAGTGTAGAATCGATTTGACAGAAGTATTGAGATCCTCGATTGAATCACGGAGGAAAATACTAGAGTTAAGAATGGGTGATCATCTAAAAGAAGGAATCAGATTTTATTAGATATGATCTGATTATGGATGAGTCACAGGAATCTTCCATAACCATTTAAGAATACGTCCTAAAACGTCTGTCTTTGCGCAGAAAAGAGTTTCTATCAGAATCAGTGAAAAACACCACATTGGATGTGGACTGGGTGATTTCCAAATTTGTTTTTCTGATTAATCAGGATTGCAAGGTTTGTGTAAGACAGTAGTCAACAAACAAACTTGAATCCATATATGATAAGTTCTACCTCGCTGGTTGTCCTGAGGAAACCAAGGCTTAGTACTTTTGTTGTCCAGAACTGTGTCTTTTAAGAAAGGTCATACTTTCAAAAGGAACAGTGGGAGTAAAAGTACACATCGAAGAAATTCGATAAACACAGGAGGCTGCTCAACCTGTTGAGGGAGAGCAGCGGTGAGATCTACAAAGTGCTGTAGGATCTACACCTGTGGAGCCTGAAAATCGCAGATCCGAAAGGATCCGTCGCTAACTCGAGAGTGATTTCTCGTAACCAATTGTCGTGATCTGTTGATCATTGAAAAGTGACGAACATGCGAAATTCAAAGAAGCGATGGTGAGCCCCAACTCCGAAAATTGGCTGGGTATGCATGTTAGCTTCAGCGATCCATTTCTGGATTGAAGCAAACATCTTGGAGTTGGAATCAACATTCTGATAATGTAGTCAAAAGTTTTGACTTGATCAGAAAGAAATGAAACCATGCGTTTACAAGAAGACTAGTGGGAGCGTAATGGCAATTCTCACACTGTATGTAGATAAAATACTTGAATCTCATAAACGACGTTCCGACGCTAAAGTCTTGTCAAGATTTAGGTCGGAAGTCAAAATTTAACAATGGACATGGGAGAAGGCCGTAAAAGTTCTTGGAATAAGGATCCATTGGAATGGATCAGAAAGGCAAATTGGATCATGTCAAAATACTTATGATGATAAGGTATTGGACAGTTCCAATATGCATGATTCCAAGAATGGCTTCATACCAAAGGTCTTATGGCAATAATCTAAGCAAGATGAAGTGTCTTGGACACTGGCTGAGCTAGAAACAATATTAGCAAGAAGAAGTGTTTTGAACACTGTCTCAACTAGTATTAATGAGTGTGATTACTTATGCTGATGCAATAGAATCCATCACGAATGCCATATTTTGCGCTCGTCTAGATGCAGCTTAAGCATAAATCATGACGAGAAAATACCAATATATTCCGGTAATAGTCACTAAACAGTTACCAGAAATGCCCCAAGTGTCTGAGGAACACTAAGGATAGGATCGTGGTGAACTGATAAAGTGACGAACCAGTTGAAAGTAGTTAGACGGACAAAGATGATTCCAGGTTCCCACCTGGTTAGGTCTCTTTGTCTGAATAGCGGTGCTAACTGTTGGAAAGGCTCCAACAGTGGACCGCAGAATAGTGCTTTTATCTGAATGGCGGTGTGGTTTGTTGGAATTGTTTCAAACAATGACACCGCAGTCTCTCCCACAACCTAAGCACGAAATTTATTCTGTTGTTGTAGGTTTAAGATATCTGAAGAGATAATCTTGATTCTAGTGGGAGTTATTTTAGTCATGTTGTAATCTTTACATAGACATGCCATGGTAGTGTTTATGAAAGTTAAATTGACATCAGTATTATTTAATTATTGGATAATTAAGTAATAGTCCCAAAGTATTTTATGGTCATCGTATAGGTCATCAAGTTGAGGACTTGATCGTGAAACCCTATAAGTAAAAGATGACATAAATTATGATTGTCCCTAGTCGAGGTTATTGAAGTGGGGCACCAATAACCGCGCGAGACTAGTATGTGAGGTGACTGTTGGACTAAGTTTCATGGAGTCAATGATATGATTATCACAGTCAGTCACATAGATATATGTTGGTGAACATATGATTGGACATGACCCGCTTAATGAGAACTCCACAAGATAGTCATATCAGTGTCATGGGAGGTTCTCATTACGACTATAGAGTATAGTCCCTAGACCTGAGTTCATCTTGCTTTCTAGCATATGAATTGGTGTGTGTTGACCTTGTCAAACGTCGTTCCGTAACTGGCGGCTATAACGGCATTGTTTATGCGTATCATGAAGTATGTGTAGAAACAGGGATGGAACAAGATGGATTTGTCCCTCCTATATAACGGGAGATAAATATCTCAGGGCCCATCGAAGATTTGATACTGAGAAAATGCATGGACGTGCTCAAACGAGGTGATTGTCAGTCGTTTGTTGTATCAGTAAAGATCAGGAATTTGATGAACATGATGTTGGCTATAATAAGGATGACACAGTCTCTTGCCTTATGCCATATCGAGATATAGTGACGAAGGGATTATAGGAATAGGTGATTCCAGTACAAGTGGGAGATTGTTGGGATTATGTCCTGAAATCACATTGTACGAACTCTAGAGATAGTTGTATTATCGAGATCGGACAATTCATGTGATACTAGGTAGTCATAATGTTTTGCTAGAAACCGCTTATAACAAATGAGTTGTAACTCATTTCTGGTATCGTGTGAACCTACAGGGTCACACACCTAAGCAAGTTGGACATAGTCCATATGGGATTGATCATTGGCATATGATCTGGTTGATGTGTATTGAATACACATCGAATATAGTTTCAAAGAGGTGTATCGATCGACACCATTGGGTGCGTCGGTCGATACAGGACGTGTGTCGATCGACACCACTGAGTGTATCGGTCGACACAAAGGCGAAACCGAGACTGATGTTTCGGTTCACTTTGAGGTCGATATAAAAACGCGTTTTGGACATTTGACCTAGGTGATCGTTCATGTGCGCCGCCCAGAGTGTTCTCTCAGAGAGAAAACACATAAACCTCTAGAAACTGAATCCCCAGGGAGATCCGAGCACCGGTACTAGCATCCCGGCGGATTCCAGCTTGCGTGCGTGTGGACTATCAGTAGAGGCGCAACGATTAGGGCGCTCCACAGATCTCGTATTACCTGCATCTTCCGCTGCCAAAACTCCAGGTAATCACGAGGTGAGATCCATGATTCAATTAACTAGACCCTAGATCCTAGGCTATCTGGAACTCGCGAGAATTCTGAATCCGGTAGAATTGGCTCGGATTTCCAACACTTCTCTCTCGCAACAATGTCAGAATCCACTGCTGAACGTACTGTGATTTTCAACACTCATGATCCAGAAAGCACTCTCCTTACCGTCAATATGTCGAGCGTTACAAAACTTACCACTGTCAATTATCTCATGTGGAGTCGCCAAGTCCGAGCTCTCCTCGAAGGACATGAACTCCAACATTTCATTGACGATAACGATACTGCTCCGTCTCCGACGACTCTGATCAATGGTGTTTCGAGCCCAAACCCAGTGTTTACTGCCCGGAGACGACAAGATCGTCTTCTATACAGCGCCATCATTGGTGCTATATCACTGCCGATTCAGCCGGTGGTCTCAAGTGCAACCACAACAAGGGATGTCTGGAATCTCTTAGCATCGACCTTTGGCAATCCCACCCGTGGTCATATTAGGCAGCTCAAGCATCAAATCAAGTCGTGCTTGAAGGGTACCAGCACCATAAGTGAGTACCTTCGCTCAATCAAATCAAAGGCTGATGATCTCGCGCTTCTCGGAAAACCCATGGATCCCGAAGATCTTACCGAACAAATTTTTGCGGGCCTTCCTGAAGAATACAAACCAGAGATAGATGCAGTCAATGGCCGAGACAATCCGATCTCCTTCACCGAGCTCCACGAACATCTTTTGAATCGTGAGGCGATGATTGTTTGCACCGATGTCTCTCCTCCTACTGGTCCGATTGTGGCTCACGCTTCTGACTCTCGTCAACGTCAAGCTCCAAGGCAATTCAACCAGAATCGCTATGGGCACCAGAACCAGCAACACAACTCCCACAACAACAATAACCGCTCATCCAGACCATATCTCGGTCGATGCCAAGCCTGCGGGATACAAGGCCACAGTGCCAAGTACTGTCCAGAATTCAAGATTGTCAGGTCTGGTGCCTCCTCCACACCATGGTCTTCTTCACCACAGAATATGCAGCAGTGGCGTCCTCAACAGAATCAACAAATGTGGCAGCCTCGCGCTAATGCAGCCCTGCTCTCGGATCCTACAACCTGGCTTCTCGATTCAGGAGCGTCACACCACATGACCACTGATCTGAACAATCTGTCCATGCACTCTCCATACACTGGTGGTGATGATGTCCTCCTTGGTGACGGTTCCGCATTGCAAATCACACACTCTGGTTCTGGTTCTTTACCTTCTTATACTAAGCCATTCTTTTTGAATAATATCCTTTGCGTTCCTTCTCTCGATAAGAACCTTATATCTGTTTTTCAGTTGTGTAAATCTAATGATGCTGCTGTGATTTTAACACCTACATACTTCCAGGTGAGAGATTTACAAACAGGGGCTCTTCGTCTTGAGGGCAAGCCTAAAGATGGCACCTATGAGTGGCCTACGTTTTCCAGCTCAATGCGACCTTCTCTTGCTTTTGCTTCAGTAGTTAAAACAACTCTTACGGATTGGCATTCTCGCTTAGGCCATCCGGATTTACCTATCCTTCAAAAAGTTATTTCTCAATTTGATTTGCCTGTTGTTTCAAACGTTTTGCTGACACATCCGTGTTCAGCTTGCTCTATTAATAAAATTCACAAGCTTCCATTTAGCACATCGTCTTTAAAATCGTCTCATGCTTTAGAGATTGTTTTCTCAGATGTTTGGACCTCTCCGATAATCTCGGTTGATGGTTACAAATATTATGTTATTTTTGTTGATCATTTTACAAGGTACACATGGTTGTACCCTTTAAAACAAAAATCTCAAGTCTTTGAAGTTTTTACAAAGTTTAAGAGTTTGGTTGAAAATCGATTTCAACAAAAACTCCAAACATTATATTCGGACAATGGAGGTGAATATATTGGCTTAGCAGCCTTTCTATCATCTCACGGCATCTCGCATATGACAAGTCCTCTGCATACACCTGAGCATAATGGTATTGCCGAGCGCCGTCATCGATATATAGTTGAAACGGGTCTTGCTCTAATGTCACATGCCTCTATGCCAAAGTTGTATTGGACTTATGCGTTTGCCACAGCCGTTTACCTTATTAATAGAATGCCAACACAAAATCTCGAGTTTCAAACCCCTTTTCAACGTTTACATTGTCATACTCCGAACTTTCATAAACTTCGTATTTTTGGATGTTTATATTTTCCTTGGATCAAACCTTATACTTCTCACAAGTTAGATGATCGATCCACACCTTGTGTTTTCTTAGGGTATTCAATTACTCAAAGCGCTTATTTCTGTTTAGACAGAGTTACGTCTCGTATTTACACATCTCGACATGTCATTTTTCATGAATCAGTATTTCCGTTTCAATCACCATCACGTGTTATCGAACAAATAGATGATACTGATAATCTAACCACTCAACGAGTCTCTGTTGTTCGTAATATTTCCTGCCTGCAGGTACCACCACAACCTGTGCAACAAACTCGGACAGACACTCCAGCACCAAATAACACATCAACCATCTCACCAGTTTCATTGACACCACAACCACCAAATGAACCTGTACTGCCAGCGGAATCACAACAGCAAAACTCGACAAATGCAGAACCCCTGCCACGGCAGACAGAGACGACTGCACCAGTCGCACAAACCAACGCTCCAGCTCCGACTCGGGCAAGCACTCGCATGAGGAAACCTGTCCAGAAGTTAAACCTTCATACTCATGTGGATGTGCCTCCAACAACCGTGCCAACATCAGTAGCAGCAGCTCTCAAATCACCTCATTGGCGAAAGCCATGAGTGAAGAAATCGATTCACAGGTTAAGCAAAGAACATGGGATTCAACTGCTGCTTATAATGCCTCAAATGTTGTTGGATGCAGATGGATCTTCACAATTAAAAGGAAGGCAGATGGCTCAATTGATCTCTACAAAGCGTGTCTCGTAGCTAAAGGTTATAACCAACGACCGGGCATTGATTATCATGATACTTTCAGCCCTGTAGTCAAGCCTGCCACAATTCGCATTGTTCTGAGTACAGCAACCACACAAGATTGGCCTCTACGACAACTCGATGTCACCACAGCCTTTCTTCAGGGACATCTTACCGAAGAAGTGTACATGGCTCAACCACCTGGATTCATTGATCAAGATAAACCAACAGCAGTGTGTAAACTTCGTAAAGCCATTTATGGACTCAAACAAGCACCACGGGCATGGTACAACAAGCTCCGTCAGTTTCTTCTTCAGTCGGGTTTCACAAACTCACTAGCTGACGCCTCACTCTTCATCTACAACAACAATGGCATACTTCTCTACATGTTGGTGTATGTTGATGACATTCTCATCACAGGCAATAGCACGCCACACATAAACCGGTTTATCAATTCCCTTTCTCATCGCTTCTCAATTAAAGACTTGGGCCACTTATCATACTTTCTCGGTGTAGAAGTAACTAGAACGACTCGTGGCTTACATTTATCTCAATCTCGATATATTGCAGATTTGTTACATAGGACAAAGATGACGAATGCCAAGCCTATCTCGACACAAATTTGTCCCAACACGCTTCTCTCGCTCCTGTCCGGCATAGCTCTTGATGATGCAACAGCTTATCGTGCTGCAGTTGGAAGCTTACAATACTTATCTCTAACTCGGCCAGACATCTCTTTCGCCGTCAACAAACTCTCCCAGTTTATGCACAGACCCACGACGGAGCATTGGACAGCAGTCAAAAGAGTCCTCCGCTACCTTTCCGGTACAATGTCCCACGGCACTTTCTTCGCAGCCAGGAATACACCGGTGTTACACGCATTTACCGACGCAGATTGGGCTGGAAATAAAGATGACTACACTTCAACTGGTGCATACATCGTGTATCTTGGAATTCATCCCGTAGCTTGGTCATCTAAGAAGCAAACTGGAGTTGCACGTTCCTCGACTGAAGCAGAATATCGCTCCGTCGCATCAACAGCAGCAGAGGTCTGCTGGATTACTTCTCTCATGTCCGAACTTGGATTGTGCATTCCACACATGCCAGCTATATATTGTGACAACATTGGGGCCACTTATTTAGCGGCAAACCCGGTTTTCCATTCTCGCATGAAACACATCGCTCTCGACTACCATTTCGTTCGCCAACAAGTTCAGACCGGGCAAGTCCGTGTATCACATGTTTCCACAAACGACCAATTGGCTGATGCCCTGACTAAACCACTTTCCCGATCTTGGTTCGAAGCATTACGAGACAAGATTGGACTCTTCTCCGGCGGTCCATCTTGAGGGGGTGTATTATAGTATAGAAAGTATATATTCCCATAAAAATCAATTCCTTCAATTACGTCTTCCTAACGTTCATATCGTTAGTGTAGAATATCTCCTTCCTTGTATAGCTTCTGTATAGGCTCCCATCTCTGTATATATGCAGAGCTTTACTCTTCAATAATATTATCAATTTCCACAATCTATTACTTTGTATTGACTCAACTGCTAATTTTCCTTCAGTCTCTGAACCAGATTTAACATCAAACCATGTCACCGTCGCAATCTCATGGCCAACCTCAACCGGATGTGCCTTTAACATATAATGTGTCAAACATCCATGTAGGATTATTTAGCTCATACGTTCTCTGTTGTTAATCTTCTAACGTGTGTTTGTTTTTGCAGGAAAATGAAAGAGACAAGCGATTTACAAGTTCCCAAGGCCAAATCAGCCAAGGTACATATTGGAGAGCTAAACCTTCTCTCAAGGCTTTCACTAGAATAATTGATCCGAGTACAAGATTACAGGGTGTATCTAGAGATTACAAAGCAGAGTAGTATCAACAAAGATCAAGGAAGAAGAAGGTGGATCCTCTCTTTGTACCACTCTCTCTCTAAGATCGTACTCTACCTCTATCTTGTTACTCTCTCTCCTAGCACACTCGATTCTTCTGCTTTGACCGTCTTTATACTTGTGCAGAATCCAGCTCACTCCACCTGAGCTCACGTAAGATGGACGTACTCGTAACAACCTTAATGATAAGATTCTCTGCAACTTGACGGCGTCTGCTAAACGACAAACCTCTGTCGTTACCGTGAAATGCCTTTGGTGGACTAGCTTCCTCACTGGGCTTCAACGCGCATTACCAGTCCAAGTGAAAGTCCACATCCTTTTGTTGACCTGAACCCAAATCGTAAGCCCACATTCTCCACCTCGATTTTCTGTTCAGACAAAAGACCCGAGAATCTCGACCAATTCTCTTTCCCTTCCGACATCAACCTGTCGGAAAACTAGCTCAAGATCCGAGCCAAATCTCAGTCTCTAAGAACCCTTAGATGACCTCTTCCTTCTTCAAACTTCGTTAATGGAACCGACTTCGTCAGAATGTCTGCTGGATTAACCTTAGTGTGAATCTTCGTTACTACAGCTTCACCCTCCTCAATTACATCTCGAATGAAATAGTACCTTGTCTGTATATGCCTCGTCCTCTCGTGAAAGACGATGTTCTTCGCAAGACATAGAGCGCTCTGAGAATCACAGAAGACCTCTACGCATTTTTGTTCAAACCCGAGCTCCGAGGTAATTCGTTTTAACCACAATCCTTCTTTTATTGCTTCTGCTAAAGCTATAAATTCAGCCTCCGTGGTTGATAGTGCAACTATATGTTGCAGACCTGATCGCCAGCTCACGGTGTTACCTCCTACTTGGAATGCATACCCAGTAATGGAACATCTTCTATCCAGGTCTGTAGCGTAATCACTGTCACAATAGCCTTTGATATTGAACTCATGTGATTTGCTGAACACCAATTTACAATCTGCACTTGATTTTAGATATCGCAACACCCATTTGACTGCTTCCCAGTGTTCTTTGTTAGGACAGCTCATGAATCGACTGACTAGTCCCACCGCATGAGCTATGTCTGGACGGGATCCAACCATGGCGTACATCATACTTCCAACGGCGCTTGAATAAGGTACATTCTTCATAGTGTTGGGAATGTCCTGAAATCTATTTGTACTTACTCTGAGAGAAAGTCGTGTTGTCGAGATGAGACAATCATATGACACTAGGTAGTCATAACGCTTTGCTAGAAGCCACTTATGATCAATGAGTTGAGAACTCATTGCTAGTGTTATATGATCCTACAGGGTCACACACGTAAGCAAACTGGACATTGCATGAGAGGATGATCATTAATGTAATGATCGGGTGAATGCATATTTGATATGCATTCAATATCGACTTTTCTGGACAATGTCGATCGATGCACTAAGAGTGTCGGTCGACATAGATTGGCCGTGTCGATCGACACATAGAGTGTGTCGGTCGACACGACTCGCGGATTAGCAGATTAAATCGGTTTAATCATTAGTTAATCCCGTGGCGGTTTAAGTCGACATATATAAGATATATGGTCGACCTAAACTCGTTCCTAAACCTAATTCACAGCCACCAGAAAAGAAACAGAAACCTCTTGAGAGATCTGATCTCTAAGGCACTAGCATCCCTTCCTGTTCAGTTTGTGTGCGTGTGGATACCAGTAGAGGCACAGCATTTGAGGCGCTCTAGATCTCGATTACTTGCAAATACCTTCCGCTGCATAATCATCAGGTAATCTCCAGATCTGTTAGATTCAATCACATGAACCTTAGATCCTAGGCTCGGAATTAAGACTAGGGTTGCTAATCCTGATTAGAACTGCTAGAAATTCCTTATGTGGTATCAGAGCTTTAGGGTTCCATTGAATCTGTGGCATGTCGATTAGATTAGTTGAATCTGGATCTCTATATAGTTGATACAAGCATGCTGAAATTCGTTTTTGATTAAAACTAGTTTTAGGGTTTTAATTTGAAAATCGATTAGGGTTTATCGCCCTGTGTCGATCGACACCAAACGGGTATCGGTCGACACAGAAGGATAACCCGAACAAAAAAAAAAACTTTTCACCTAGTGTCGATCGACACAAGAGTTGTGTCGGTCGACACAGACCTCGCGAGATTGATGAATCGGTTCAATTGGATTGGACCGGTTATCGCGCTTGGTTAAATGGTTTTATTGCGATTGGTTTGATTAGGTTGGTATCGACCGATGCTAGTGTAGCATCGATCGACACTAACCGGTATTCATCAGATTCGATGATTGGGTTATGGAACCTGCAATCACATAACCAAAGCATGATAGATCAATTAATTATAAGAATTAAAACATAATAAAACTGAACGTTTTAATAATTCCGTTCCTCAATCAAATATCAAGTGATACTTGATGTCTTTCCAATCTTGTCAACTGTCAAGACTCGTTTCATTGAGTGATAGGCTTGCAGTGCAAGGTGTCCACAATTACATGAGTAAGACAGGAAGTAATCGTGTTGATGGGCTTGCAGTGCAAGGCGTTGACAATTACATGACTGAAAAGATTGGTTTACTTGACTGGGCCATCAAAATCGTTTTGGGCTCAGAGACATCAGGTGGATTTGACATAAGATGTCAATCCACAACCAAGAGTTGTATTGGATACAACTAGCAAGATTGTTGCTTACCTAGATAGCTAGATTTGGGTGATAGCCAGTGGCTCACTCAAGTTTAGTGATGTAAGGGTCTTGGATCATTATATTCATCTGAGGAAACATTGTTTGAATATAATGCGAGTTTTCTTAAAAGTTAAGACTTCTCATTTCTTGAACATCATAACTAAACCTTTTCTTTTCTATGTTCTCAGCTATGACAACTACTCATAATAATTCTTTCTCCCTGCGATCCGTCCTTGAGAAGGACAAGTTAAATGGATCGAATTTTCTCGAATGGTATCGGAACTTGAGAATTGTTCTCAAGCAGGAGAAGCGGGACTATGTCCTTGAAAATGTTCTCCCTGAAAAACCGAGAGCCAATGCTCCACATGCAGAAAGGAATGCTTGGGATAAGCATTCTAATGATGTGGTCGATGTGAATTGTCTCATGTTGGCTACCATGAACTCGGATTTGCAGAAGCAATACGAGAACGTGGAGTCGCCCGTGGAGATGATCACTAGCCTGAAAAGTATGTTTCAGGAGCAAGAACGAACTGAGAGATACCAGACGGTTAAATCTCTCATTGTATGCAAGCTACCAAAGGACAGTCCAGTCAGTCCTCATGTCATTAAGATGATGGGTTATATCGATAACCTGGGGAAGCTGGATTTTCCCATTAGCCAAGAGTTGGCTACTGACATCATTCTGCAGTCACTGCCATCAAGTTATGATCAGTTTGTTATGAACTATAACATGAATAACTTGACGAAGACGTTGACTGAACTGCATGGGATGCTCAAGACAGCTGAGCCTAATATCAAGAAGGGCACTCCAAATGTACTTATGGTACAAGGAGGTAAGAAGTTTAAGAAACTTGGCAAAGGGAAGGGAAAGGGCAAAGCTGTCCCGGTTGAGAACCAGGACACGCCTGCGCCAGCCCCCAAGCCCAAGCCTGGCCCATCTGTGACTGATAAGTGCCATTACTGTAAAGAGCTTGGACATTGGAGGAGAAATTGTGACAAATTCTTGGAAGAGAAGAAGAAGAAGAAGAAGACTTTCGAGACTTCATCTTCAGGTATTTATGTTATAGAAGCAAATGTTACTACTTCTGGTTCTACTTCTTGGGTATTGGATACCGGCTGTGGTGCTCATATTTGTACAAATATGCAGGGCCTAAGCAACAGTAGGACGTTGGAAAAGGGACAAGTGGACCTGCGTGTGGGGAATGGAGCAAGAGTTGCTGCATTAGCCGTAGGAACATTTAACTTGTCTTTACCTTCTGGTTTGGTTTTAGAACTTCATAATTGCTACTATGTACCTGCTATAAGCAGAAATATTATTTCTATTCCTGTTTTGGAATTGGAAGGATATCAGTTTTCAATTAAGAATAAATGTTTTTCTTTTGATTACAATGATATGTATTATGGTAGCAGCCCATTAGAGAATGGGCTTTATGTTCTAAACCAAAGCACACAAATCTATAACATTAACACCAAGAGATTCAAATCAAATGACACGAATCAGACTTTTCTATGGCATTGTCGTTTGGACCACATAAATGAGAAACGGATTCAAAAGCTCCATAGTGATGGGCTTTTGGGCTCATTTGATTATGAATCATGTGAGAAATGTGAATCTTGTTTACTAGGCAAAATGACTAAGGCCCCTTTCAACAAATCAAACGAAAGGGCCAGTGACCTATTGTTCAATTATTTGACATAACCGGTCTGGTTCATTAAAATTGGTCTAACCAAATTTTAATTACTACGATGACCACAATTGTCAACCGGTTATTTACTAAACCGGAATTTCTCAATTTATTTGGTCCAACCAAATCAAATTAGAAATTCCTGGTTTAGGCACTAAATCCAATATTTCTTTCGACATTGGATTTCTTATCCCGGTTTAACCAGATTTAATAAAATTATTAAATCTGTTTATTAAACCGTGACGTTGATTTTAATCAAGTTTTAAACCGAACCGAACCGAATGGTCACAAACCGATCACGGTGTGACCTAGCTTCTCGATCAAGTTACGATCGTCCAGCCGCAAGCCGCACGCATGATCCGAGATCGAGATGACAGCGGACGGGATGATCGTCGAGATCGGGACAGCCGGGAAGCTCGGGACGGGACGGGCGATGCACAGCCGGGACGCGATCGATCCTACGTTCGGACGATCCGATCCAATCGATCGGCCCGACGTTTTGTTCGATCCGACCATGCCGTCCGCCTAAGCCCACGATCGTTTCGATCCAACCGGACGACGCAGTCCATGCGATCCTTACGGATCCATGCGATCCTTACGGATCCATGCGACGCTTGCCTTGCGGTCGATCGAACCGGCCATACCTCTCGGCCGTGATAACCAACCGGCCAAGCCGATCGATCCCTTCTCGGCCGATCGCAAGAAAACGAGTCATATAGCTCGGTTTTGCGATTTCAAACGTTTGTTCAGGATTCAATTCAGTTTCTTAAGTGTTTTTCTTATCAGTAATGGATTCAAAACACTTCTAAACAGAATAAACAACCTAAACATGAATCTAAAACAAGAAATCCTAAGAACCAATGGCTCTGATACCACTGTGCCATTCTGTGATAGTGAAGTCGATTTCAGAATATGGATCTAAAACGTTTGCGGCCCAATGAGCACAAGTGCCAGAGGAAATTTTCGATACTTCATTACCTTCACTGATGATTTCAGCAGGTATGGTTATGTCTATTTAATGAGACACAAGTCGGAATCTTTTGAAAAGTTCAAAGAGTTCCAAAATGAAGTACATAATCAACTTGGTAAAAGTATTAAGGCTCTTCGATCAGATCGTGGAGGAGAATACTTAAGCCAAGAATTCAGTGATCATTTGAGAGATTGTGGAATTGTTTCACAACTCACTCCTCCTGGAACACCACAATGGAATGGGGTGTCCGAGAGGAGGAATCGAACTCTATTAGATATGGTTTGATCAATGATGAGTCTCTCAACTCTTCCATTATCCTTTTGGGGATACGCTCTAGAAACGTCTGCGTTTACACTTAATAGGGTTCCGTCAAAATCAGTTGCAAAGACACCACATGAGATGTGGACTGGAAATGTTCCGAATGTGTCTTTCCTGAAGATTTGGGGTTGTGAAGCTTATGTTAAGCGATTAATTACAGATAAGCTCGAACCCAAATCTGATAATTGCTACTTCGTTGGTTATCCTAAGGAAACCAAGGCATACTACTTTTACAACCAATCCGAGAACAAAGTGAAGGAATTTCTAGCAGTTCTAATCAGGATTAGCAACTCTAGTCTGAATTCCGAGCCTAGGATCTAAGGTTCATGTAATTGATGTTGGAAGTTTTGGTTGATCCTGATTCAATTCTCATATTGATATCAACCTAAACATGCATTAGATCTAGGTGTTCTTATTTAGAAACATATGATCTCACCTTTTACCTGTTTGTTTGCAGCGGAATTGATGAACAGGTCAATGATCAGGGAGATACACCGAGAGATGGATCCTCCAAAGGCTCACACACGCAATCACAGGAAACTGGTTGCTAGACCGAGCTGAGATGGGGCGCAGAGAGAGGAGAGAAATCGCGGCTGGAGGCTTAGGGTTAGGGAGAAGAGACTTGGCTTTTAGACATTAAAAGCCTTCTCTTTCCCTTTTGGGCTTTTGGGCCCAATCTGATTAAATCACATTTAATCAGACCCATTATTCATTCTCTCTTAGTACGACAAATGCCTAGCACTTTTGTCGTACTTCTGCTATGCCTTTCAACATTATTTCCTGCTAGCTTAAGCGTGTGACCCATATGGGATCATACAATAAAGGCAATAAGTCCAAGACTTATAGATCATGAGCGGACTCTAGCAAGCCATCATGACCCCCAGCATTGTATGACTTATGTCTGATCACTGACATACTCTTACGTTATAGAGACAGTACAGAGATTGCTGGGCACAATTCCAACAATCTCCCACTTGAACTGGAATCTCTGTATTCATAATCCCTTTCGTCTCAATATCTCGATTAGTCATAAGGCAAGATTAGTGTCATCCTTATAAAGCCTAATCTTGTTCATCGGACTCTGATTTGATACTGACAATACAAACGACTCGGGAAAGTCCGTTTGAGCATGGCCATGCGTTTTCCAGTATTCAAATCTCCGATTGGCCTAGAGATATTCACTCCATTTATATTGGAGGGACAAATCCCATCTTGTTCCATCACTGTAAACTACTCATTTCATAATGCACCCAATCAAGGTCCTTATAGCTATCACAGAATGATAGCGTTAGACAATGATCAAAGTACATCAGTCCATGTGCAGTCACATGCATGTGAACTCAGGTCTAAGGACTATACTCTATAGTCGTAGTAAGAATCTCTTATGACACAGATATAAATATCCTGAAGAGTTCTTATTAGCGGGTCTTGTCCGGTCGTATGTTCCCAACATACACCTATGTACTGACTTTGATGCCGAGCATCTATGACACACTGAGACTTTGTCATAAGTCACGTACCAATCCAGTCTTACACGGTTGTTGGTGTTCCAATTTCAACAACCTTCGACTAGGGACAGGATGATATAAAACATTTATCAAATATAGGATCTCATGATCAAGCTAAATGACTTCGATGACTCAAGATCAAATCATTTACTTCGATGACCTATAAAATGGTTCATATCATTTTGGAACGATTATTTCATCACAGTTAAAATAATCTTGAAATAAAAATTTCATTAAAACATAAATAATGTTTTACAAGAACATATCAAATAACTAAAATAAAGCTCACAAAACTCCCACTCAAATTTAGATTACATTTCAATGTTTCTAATGCCTACAGCTTCAGTCAGGAACTCGAGCTTAGGCCTTGGGAGTGGCTTTGTCAACGGATCAGCGACATTATCATCTGTCGGAACTCGGCTGATCTTGACTTCCTTTCTATTAATGATGTCACGTATCAAGTGATATCTTCTTTGAACATGCTTGGATTTCTGGTGTGATCTTGGTTCCTTTGCCTGAGCTATAGCACCATTGTTGTCACAAAACAGTGCCAGAGGCTCAGCCGCATCTGGTATCACACCTAGTTCCATAATGAACTTTCGTATCCAAACAGCTTCCTTCGCTGCTTCTGAGGCGGCGATATATTCAGCTTCCGTAGTGGAATCAGCAACGGTGTCCTGCTTGGAGCTTCTCCAACTTACTGCACCGCCATTCAGACAAAAGACATAACCGGACTGTGACCGGAAATCATCAGTGTCTGTCTGGAAACTTGCGTCCGTGAATCCACTGACTTTAAGCACATCACTTCCACCGTACACTAAGAACTTATCCTTAGTATGTCTTAGATACTTCAAGATGTTCTTTACGGCAATCCAATGGTTTTCACCTGGATTTGACTGGTATCTACTCGTCATGCTCAATGCATAAGCAACATCAGGACGAGTACAGATCATGGCATACATGACAGATCCTATTGCAGATGCATAAGGAATATTCTTCATGCGCTCAAGCTCAGCAGCCGACGTAGGGCTCTGCTTCTTGCTTAGCGTTGTGCCATGTACCATTGGCGTGAAGCCCTTCTTGGAATCTTTCATGCTGAATCTTTGTAGGACTTTGTCAATGTATGAGTCTTGACACAAGCCTATCAGCCTCTTAGGTCTATCCCGATAGATCCTAATTCCAAGAACGTATGCGGCTTCACCCATGTCTTTCATGGAAAAACAACTTCCAAGCCAGTCTTTTACAGACTTCAGCATTGGAACGTCGTTTCCGAGAAGCAGTATGTCATCAACATACAGAATAAGAAAAACGATTTTGCTCCCACTAGTTTTCTTATACACGCATTGTTCTTCTTCGTTTCTGATGAAGTCAAATTGCTTGATCGCTTCATCAAAACGAAGATTCCAGCTCCTCGATGCTTGCTTCAATCCATAAATGGATTTATGAAGCTTGCATACCTTCCCAGCATTCTTTGGATCTATGTAACCGTCAGGTTGTGTCATATACACATCCTCTTCCAGAATACCATTCAGGAAGGCGGTTTTCACGTCCATCTGCCAAATTTCATAATCATGAAAAGCTGCAGTTGCTAGTAGAATCCGAATAGATTTCATCATAGCCACCGGCGAATAGGTTTCATCGTAGTCCACACCGTGAACTTGTCTGAAACCTTTTGCCACCAACCTGGCTTTATAAATCTGGACATTTCCATCCACGTCAATCTTCTTCTTGAAGATCCATTTGCACTCGATGGCTTTTACACCAGCGGGTAAATCAACCAACGAAAAGACTTGGTTGACCGACATGGAGTCCATTTCGGAATCGGTGGCCTTGCGCCACTTAGAGGAATCTGGGCCCATCATGGCTTGATTGAAATTCGATGGTTCATCACCATCAATGATCAAAAGATCATGACAGTCAGTCACGAGGAATCCTTGATATCTCTCGGGTTCGTGACGGATCCTCCCGGATCTTCGAACTTCAGGTACTACAGGTTCAGGCTCTACAATTTCTTGTAGGTCCTCCTGCTGCTCTTCCTCATTAGGTTGAGCAGTATCCTGTTCATCTTGAATTTCTTCAAGCAGTACCTTACTCCCACTGTCTTTCTTAGAGAGAAACTCTCTTTCAAGAAAGTTACAATCCCGGGCAACAAAGATCTTGTTCTCGGAACGTAGATAGAAGTAATAAGCCTTGGTTTCCCGTGGATAACCAATGAAGTAGCATTTATCAGATTTTGGTGTAAGCTTATCTGAGATTAATCTCTTAACATAGGCTTCACAACCCCAAATTCTTAGATAAGACAGCACTGGAGCTTCTCCAGTCCATAATTCATATGGTGTCTTTGCTACTGCTTTTGATGGCGCTCTATTTAGAGTGAACACTGCTGTTAGCAGAGCATATCCCCAAAGGGATATTGGAAGGTCTGTGTGACTCATCATAGATCGAACCATATCCAATAAGGTCCGATTTCTCCTCTCAGATACACCATTCCATTGAGGTGTTCCAGGAGGAGTGAGTTGGGATACGATCCCACACTCTCTCAGATGATCACTGAATTCTTGGCTTAAGTATTCTCCTCCTCGGTCGGACCGAAGAGCCTTAATGCTTTTGCCAAGTTGGTTCTGTACTTCATTTTGGAATTCTCTGAACTTCTCAAAAGATTCAGACTTATGTTTCATCAAATAAACATATCCATACCTACTGAAATCATCAGTAAAGGTAATGAAGTACTGATAGTTTCCTCTTGCATTAGTGGACATTGGGCCACACACATCAGTGTGTATCAGGCCCAATAAGTCACTGGCCCTCTCGTTAGGTTTATTAAAGGGGGCCCGTGTCATTTTTCCCATCATGCAGGATTCGCATTTCTCACATGACTCAAAGTCAAATGAGCCAAGAAGTCCATTCGAATGGAGCCTCTTGATGCGTTTCTCGCTGATGTGCCCTAAACGACAATGCCATAGAAACGTTCGGTTTTCCTCATTAGGTTTAAACCGTTTTGTATTAATGTTATAAATTGGCGCGGATTGATCGAGTATGTAAAGCCCATTCGTAAGAGGGGCAGAACCATAGAACAAATTGTTGCGATTGAAGGAACATAATTTATTCTTAACTGAAAAATCATAACCTTCCAAATCCAACAAAGAAATTGAAATAATATTTCTGCTTATAGCAGGTACAAAATAACAATTATTAAGTTCTAAAATCAATCCCGAAGGTAAAGACAACAAGTAAGTTCCTACAGCTAGTGCTGAAACTTTCGCTCCATTCCCAACTCGTAGCTCTACTTGTCCTTGCTTCAGCCTTCTACTGTTGCTGAGTGCCTGCATATTAGTACAAATATGAGCCCCACAACCAGTATCCATGACCCATGAGGTATTATCAGAAGTAGTTGTATTAACTTCTATAACAAAAATACCTGATGAAGAAGTCTCGAAAGTCTTCTTCTTTAATTCCTTTAGACCTTCCTGGAATTTCTTACAATCTCTTCTCCAATGCCCCAGTTCTTTGCAGAACCTGCACATGTCAGTAGGCCCAGCCTTGGACTTGGGCTTGGGCTTTGGCGTGTCCTTGTCCACGACTTGGACACCCTTGGCCTTTCCCTTATCCTTAGCAGAAGACTTCTTAAACCCCTTGCCCTTCTGTACCATAAGTACATTGGGGTCCTTGGCGGGTTTCTTCAAGTTGGGCTCTGCAGTCTTGAGCATTCCGTGAAGCTCAGGCAGTGTCTTACTCAAGCCATGCATGTTAAAGTTCAGAATGAACTGATCATAGCTTGCAGGTAAAGACTGCAGAATGATGTCGCAGGCAAGTTCCTGGCTGATTGGGCAGTCGAGTTTGTGAAGATGATCGAGATAACCCATCATCTTCAACACATGAGGACTCACTGCCGCATTCGCAGCCAACTTACAGTCCAAGAGGTTCTTAACTGTCTGGAACCTCTCGGTCCTAGCCTGCTCCTGAAAAAGCGATTTCAGGCTTGCCATGATCTCGATTGGAGACAATACACTTTCGAACTGCTTCTGCAGCTCTGGAGTCATTGTCACCAACATCAGGCAATAAACATCATTTTCATCTGACGAATGCTTTTCCCAAGCATTGTGCAGAGTCCTGGCAGCATTGGCAAGAGGCCTCTCGGGGAGGGGATCTCGAAGGACGTAATCCTTCTTCTCCTGCTTGAGGACCAGCCTCAAGTTCCTTGACCATGTCAGGAAGTTCGTTCCAGTCAGCTTCTCCTTCTCGAGAACAGACCGGATCGAGAATGTGTTTTGAGTGCTTGTAGTAGTCATATCTGAAATATATAAATAAAAAGGTTATTAGTTATATGTTCAAAATGATTAATCTCGTATTAAAGTATAATATGATTAATCATGCATTATATTCAATAACATAAGTTACCCTCAATAGAATATAATGATTCCAAGATCCACATATAACTAAGATTAAAGTGGGCCACTGGCCGTCACCCAACCTTAGCTTATATCGGTAAGCCCTATATCGGCTAATTATATCCGTGATATAACTCTTGGTTGTGAATCTGGGCCCGAGGCCCAATCCACTCTGATGTCTCAAGGCCCGGGACTCCCGATGGCCTAGTCAAGAAAACCGGACTATACAGTCATGTAATCATTAATGTCTGGGACTCCCAATGACATTTATGAATCACAAACCGTCTTACCCACGCAAAAGCAGACATCCTCACACTGTAAGGCCATGAATGCAATTGAATGGGCTTTGACAGCTGACATAGCCTGGACAAGACATCCAACGCTTGATATTATTTGAGGTTCGTAGGTTTATTAAAATCATTCCCAAAATAGAAGATTACTATTTCGGGAAACTTTCTATTTATGGAAACCTACTATTTTGGAAACTTTCTAAAATTGGAAACTTTCTAAAACCGGAAACTTTCTAACTTTAGAAACTTCTTTTAAAATCCAAAACCCGCAAATTCAGAAACTTCTATTTTTGGAAACTTTCTAATTTCGAAATTTCGGAACTTTATAAAATTTAAAATCGAATTTCATAATTTTATTTTATAAAATAGGTTTTAAATTTAAATCTGAAGAATGACTCAATTAATGGCCCAATTGTTTTAACTTCTTGGCCCGAGGCCCAAGAATTGGTCCATGTCCAAGACATGACCCAATTGTCCAATTAATTGACATAACCGGTCTGGTTCATTAAAACTGGTCTAACCAAGTTTTAATTACTACGATGACCACAATTGTCAACCGGTTATTTACTAAACCGGAATTTCTCAATTTATTTGGTCCAACCAAATCAAATTAGAAATCCCTGGTTTAGGCACTAAATCCAATATTTCTTTCGACATTGGATTTCTTATTCCGGTTTAACCAGATTCAATAAACTTATCAAATCTGTTTATTAAACCGAAACGTTGATTTTAATCAAGTTTTAAACCGAACCAGCTAACCGAAATCGAACCGGTCCATCAAACCCAAAACCCTAACCGGCCAGCCGTAAGCCTCACGCAAAGCATGACAGCCGCAAGCCAGCCGCGTTTCATCGGGTCGGTCCGGTGCGTTCGCTCGGCAGCTCGGGTCGGGATGGACGGGACGAGGCGGACGAGATCACGGACGATCGCCAAACGATCGTGGTCGATCTCTCTCGCTCGCCAAGCATCGATCGGGACGATCGGACGAGATGCGATCGGGACGTTCAATCGGCCCATCTCTCGCGATCGTTCGCGATCCGATCCCGCCATCGGCCGTGATCAACAACCGGCCTAGCCGATCATCTTTCAACCCGGCCTATCGCAAGCTTGAGTCATATAGCTCAGTTTGCGATCTGATTTAGTTTGTTCAGGATTCAATTCAGTTTCTTATGTGTTTTTCTTATCAGTAATGGATTCAAAACACATCTAAACAGAATAAACAACCTAAACAATGAATCTAAAACAAGAAACCTAAGAACCAATCGCTCTGATACCACTGTTGGAAGTTTTGGTTGATCCTGATTCAATTCTCATATTGATATCAACCTAAACATGCATTAGATCTAGGTGTTCTTATTTAGAAACATATGATCTCACCTTTTACCTGTTTGTTTGCAGCGGAATTGATGAACAGGTCAATGATCAGGGAGATACACCGAGAGATGGATCCTCCAAAGGCTCACACACGCAATCACAGGAAACTGGTTGCTAGACCGAGCTGAGATGGGGCGCAGAGAGAGGAGAGAAATCGCGGCTGGAGGCTTAGGGTTAGGGAGAAGAGACTTGGCTTTTAGACATTAAAAGCCTTCTCTTTCCCTTTTGGGCTTTTGGGCCCAATCTGATTAAATCACATTTAATCAGACCCATTATTCATTCTCTCTTAGTACGACAAATGCCTAGCACTTTTGTCGTACTTCTGCTATGCCTTTCAACATTATTTCCTGCTAGCTTAAGCGTGTGACCCATATGGGATCATACAATAAAGGCAATAAGTCCAAGACTTATAGATCATGAGCGGACTCTAGCAAGCCATCATGACCCCCAGCATTGTATGACTTATGTCTGATCACTGACATACTCTTACGTTATAGAGACAGTACAGAGATTGCTGGGCACAATTCCAACAATTGAATCTATCAGATCTGAAGATTACCTGGTGATTTAGCAGCGGAAGTTATTTGCAAGTAATCGAGATCTAGAGCGCCTCAAGTGCTGCGCCTCTACTGGTATCCACACGCACACAGAACTGAACAGCAGGGATGCTAGTGCCTATCAGAGATCTGATCTCCAGAGAGTTTTCTTTTCTGTTTCTGGTGGCTGTCAATTAGGTTAGAAACGAGTTTAGGTCGACCATATATCTTATATATGTCGACTTAAACCGCCACGGGATTAACTAATGATTAAACCGATTTAATCCGTCAATCCGCGAGTCGTGTCGACCGACACACTCTATGTGTCGATCGACACGGCCAATCTATGTCGACCGACACTCTTAGTGTGTCGATCGACATCGCCCAGAAAAGTCGATATTGAATGCATATCAAATATGCATTCATCCGATCATTACATTAATGATCATCCTCTCATGCAATGTCCAGTTTGCTTAGGTGTGTGACCCTGTAGGATCATATAACACTAGCAATGATTTCTCCACTCATTGATCATAAGTGGCTTCTAGCAAAGCGTTATGACTACCTAGTGTCATATGATTGTCTTATCTCGACAACACGACTTTCTCTCAGAGTAAGTACAAATAGATTTCAGGACATTCCCAACAATCTCCCACTTGTACTGGAATCGTCTATTCCTTTTAATCTCTTTGTATCCATATCTCAATCTAGCATAAGGCAAGAACTGTGTCATCCTTATTAAGCTAGATCACGTTTATCGAATCCCGATTTGTACTGATGAAAAACAAACGACTGACAATCAGCTCGTTTGAGCGCGGCCACGCATTTCCAGTATCAAATCTTCGATAGGCCCTGAGATATTTAACTCCTGTTATATAGGAGGTACAAATCCCATCTTGTTCCATCCATGTCTCTTTTATATCTCATGACACGCCTAATCAGTGTCTTTATGATCACCAGTTACGGCTGACGTTTGACAAAGTCAAGACGAATCAATCCATATACAAAAGGACATGATGAACTCAGGTCTAAGGACTATACTCTATAGTCGTAATGAGAAACTCCTATGACACTCATATAACATCTTGTAGAGTTCTCATTAACGGGTCAAGTCCGATCATGTGTTCACCAACACATATCTATGTGATTGACTTTAATACACTTATTAATGACTCCATGAAACATAGTCATCAGTCACCTCACATACTAGTCTCACGTGGTTGTTAATGTCCCATTTTTAACAACCTCGACCAGGGACCATCTATAATTTATGTCATTTATTGCTTATAGGGTTTCATGATCAAGTCACATACTTGATGACCTATAAAATGTCATAAATTACATTTGGGACAATTATTATTTAATAACACAATTAAATAATACTGAAACTATTTCATTAAAATAACATAACCAAATTATGTCTTACAAACATCATATTATAACTAAACACCAAATATAACTCCCACTGAAAACAAGATCATATCTTTAGAAATCTTATGCCTACAGCAGCAGTGTGAAACTCATGCTTAGGCCGTGGGAGTGGCTTGGTCAGTGGATCAGCAACATTCTCATCCGTCGGGACTCTGCTGATCTTCACATCTCCTCTATTCACAATATCACGGATAAGGTGATATCGCCTTTCTATGTGTTTGGATTTCTGGTGTGATCTAGGTTCCTTTGCTTGCGCAATGGCTCCATTGTTGTCACAATACAAAGCCACTGGCTCAGAAATACTAGGAATCACACCAAGTTCAGTGATGAACTTCTTGATCCAAACAGCCTCCTTTGCCGCTTCAGAAGCAGCGAGGTACTCAGCTTCAGTTGTGGAATCTGCTACAGTGTCCTGCTTGGAACTCTTCCAGCTGACTGCACCGCCATTCAGGCAGAAGATGTAACCAGATTGTGATCGGAAATCATCTTTGTCTGTCTGGAAACTTGCGTCTGTGTAACCACTTACTACCAGCTCATTACTTCCTCCGTACACCAAGAATTTATCCTTAGTATTTCTCAAATACTTCAGAATATTCTTGACTGCTATCCAGTGACTTTCACCTGGATCCAATTGGTATCTACTCGTCATGCTTAAAGCACAAGCAACATCTGGACGAGTACAGAGCATGGCATACATGATGGATCCCAACGCCGAGGCATAGGGAATCCGACTCATGCGTTCTCGCTCAGCAGGTGTCTCAGGACACTGCTTCTTGCTGAGACTTATGCCATAAGACATTGGTATGAAGCCCTTCTTGGAATCTTGCATTCTGAACCTGTGTAAGACTTTATCAATATAAGTGTCTTGACACAGTCCAATTAACTTGTTTAATCTATCTCTATAGATTCTTATTCCAAGAATATATGCGGCTTCTCCCATGTCTTTCATTGAAAAACAACTTCCGATCCAAGCCTTAACAGACTGTAACAACGGAATGTCATTTCCGAGAAGAAGTATGTCATCTACATACAACACGAGAAATGCAACTGCGCTCCCACTAGTCTTCTTGTACACACATGGTTCCTCTTCGCTTCTGACGAAATCAAACTTTTTGATTGCTTCATCAAAACGAAGATTCCAACTCCGAGATGCTTGCTTCAATCCATAAATGGATCGATGAAGCTTGCATACTTTCCTAGCAGCATTAGGATCGATGAAACCTTCGGGTTGTGTCATGTACACATCCTCTTCCAGAATTCCATTAAGAAAAGCTGTTTTCACGTCCATCTGCCAGATCTCATAATCATAATGAGCAGCTGTTGCTAGGAGAATCCGAATGGATTTAAGCATGGCCACAGGTGAATAGGTTTCTTCATAGTCAATACCATGAATTTGTTTGAAACCTCTTGCCACCAGCCTTGCTTTATATATCTGAATATTTCCATTCACATCAATTTTCTTCTTGAAAATCCATTTACACTCAATGGGTCTTGCACCATCGGGTAAATCAACCAAAGTCCATACTTGGTTCTGTGACATGGATCCCATTTCGGATTCAGCGGCTTTCAGCCACTTTTCGGAGTCAGGGCTCATCATCGCTTCTTCGTAATTCGCGGGTTCGTCACTGTCAATGATCAATAAATCATGACAATTGGTTACGAGAAATCCATATCTCTCGGGTTCGTGACGGATCCTTTCGGATCTGCGAATTTCAGGCTCCACAGGCGTTGGCTCTACAACTCTTTGTAGATCCAACTGTTGCTCCTCCACAATGGTCTGGGCGGTTTCCTGTGGCTCTCGAACTTCTTCGAGTTGTACTTTACTCCCACTGTTTCTCTTGGAAAGAAACTCTCTCTCAAGAAAAACACAGTTCCGAGCAACAAACACTTTGTTCTCGGATTGGTTGTAAAAGTAGTATGGCTTGGTTTCCTTAGGATAACCAACGAAGTAGCACTTATCAGATTTGGGTTCAAGCTTATCTGTGATTAATCGCTTAACATAAGCTTCACAACCCCAAATATTCAGGAAAGACAAGTTCGGAACATTTCCAGTCCACATCTCATTTGGTGTCTTTGCAACTGATTTTGACGGAACCCTATTAAGTGTAAACGCAGACGTTTCTAGAGCATATCCCCAAAAGGATAATGGAAGAGTAGAGAGACTCATCATTGATCGAACCATATCTAATAAAGTTCGATTCCTCCTCTCGGACACCCCATTCCATTGTGGTGTTCCAGGAGGAGTGAGTTGTGAAACAATTCCACAATCTCTCAAATGATAACTGAATTCTTGGCTTAAGTATTCTCCTCCACGATCTGATCGAAGAGCCTTAATACTTTTGCCAAGTTGATTCTGTACTTCATTTTGGAATTCTTTGAACCTTTCAAAAGATTCCGACTTGTGTCTCATTAGATAGACATAGCCATACCTGCTGAAATCATCAGTGAAGGTAATGAAGTATCGAAAATTTCCTCTGGCACTTGTGCTCATTGGGCCGCACACATCTGTATGTATAAGGCCCAATAGGTCACTGGCCCTTTCGTTTGATTTGTTGAAAGGGGCCTTAGTCATTTTGCCTAGTAAACAAGATTCACATTTCTCACATGATTCATAATCAAATGAGCCCAAAAGCCCATCACTATGGAGCTTTTGAATCCGTTTCTCCTTTATGTGGCCCAAACGACAATGCCATAGAAAAGTCTGATTCGTGTCATTTGATTTGAATCTCTTGGTGTTAATGTTATAGATTTGTGTGCTTTGGTTTAGAACATAAAGCCCATTCTCTAATGGGCTGCTACCATAATACATATCATTGTAATCAAAAGAAAAACATTTATTCTTAATTGAAAACTGATATCCTTCCAAATCCAAAACAGGAATAGAAATAATATTTCTGCTTATAGCAGGTACATAGTAGCAATTATGAAGTTCTAAAACCAAACCAGAAGGTAAAGACAAGTTAAATGTTCCTACGGCTAATGCAGCAACTCTTGCTCCATTCCCCACACGCAGGTCCACTTGTCCCTTTTCCAACGTCCTACTGTTGCTTAGGCCCTGCATATTTGTACAAATATGAGCACCACAGCCGGTATTCAATACCCAAGAAGTAGAACCAGAAGTAGTAACATTTGCTTCTATAACATAAATACCTGAAGATGAAGTCTCGAAAGTCTTCTTCTTCTTCTTCTTCTCTTCCAAGAATTTGTCACAATTTCTCCTCCAATGTCCAAGCTCTTTACAGTAATGGCACTTATCAGTCACAGATGGGCCAGGCTTGGGCTTGGGGGCTGGCGCAGGCGTGTCCTGGTTCTCAACCGGGACAGCTTTGCCCTTTCCCTTCCCTTTGCCAAGTTTCTTAAACTTCTTACCTCCTTGTACCATAAGTACATTTGGAGTGCCCTTCTTGATATTAGGCTCAGCTGTCTTGAGCATCCCATGCAGTTCAGTCAACGTCTTCGTCAAGTTATTCATGTTATAGTTCATAACAAACTGATCATAACTTGATGGCAGTGACTGCAGAATGATGTCAGTAGCCAACTCTTGGCTAATCGGACAATCCAGTTTCCCCAGGTTATCAATATAACCCATCATCTTTATGACATGAGGACTGACTGGACTGTCCTTTGGTAGCTTGCATTCAATGAGAGATTTAACCGTCTGGTATCTCTCAGTTCGTGCTTGCTCCTGAAACATACTTTTCAGGCTAGTGATCATCTCCACGGGCGACTCCACGTTCTCGTATTGCTTCTGCAAATCCGAGTTCATGGTAGCCAACATGAGATAATTCACATCGACCACATCATTAGAATGCTTATCCCAAGCATTCCTTTCTGCATGTGGAGCATTGGCTCTCGGTTTTTCAGGGAGAACATTTTCAAGGACATAGTCCCGCTTCTCCTGCTTGAGAACAATTCTCAAGTTCCGATACCATTCGAGAAAATTCGATCCATTTAACTTGTCCTTCTCAAGGACGGATCGCAGGGAGAAAGAATTATTATGAGTAGTAGTCATAGCTGAGAACATAGAAAAGAAAAGGTTTAGTTATGATGTTCAAGAAATGAGAAGTCTTAACTTTTAAGAAAACTCGCATTATATTCAAACAATGTTTCCTCAGATGAATATAATGATCCAAGACCCTTACATCACTAAACTTGAGTGAGCCACTGGCTATCACCCAAATCTAGCTATCTAGGTAAGCAACAATCTTGCTAGTTGTATCCAATACAACTCTTGGTTGTGGATTGACATCTTATGTCAAATCCACCTGATGTCTCTGAGCCCAAAACGATTTTGATGGCTCAGTCAAGTAAACCAATCTTTTCAGTCATGTAATTGTCAACGCCTTGCACTGCAAGCCCATCAACACGATTACTTCCTGTCTTACTCATGTAATTGTGGACACCTTGCACTGCAAGCCTATCACTCAATGAAACGAGTCTTGACAGTTGACAAGATTGGAAAGACATCAAGTATCACTTGATATTTAATTGAGGAACGGAATCATAAAACGTTCAGTTTTATTATGTTTTAATTCTAATAATTAATTTATTTATCATGCTTTGGTTCTGTGATTGCAGGTTCCAAAACCCAATCATCGAATCTGATGTCGACCGACACTACTATAGTGTCGATCGATGCAGAATAACCAAAAGCAATCCGCGATAACCGATCAATCCAATTGATCCGGTTTTGAATACCGGTCAGTGTCGATCGATGCTACATTAGCATCGGTCGACACCAACCTAATCAAACCAATCGCAATTCAAACCATTTAACCAAGCGCGATAACCGGTCCAATCCAATTGAACCGATTCATCAATCTCGTGAGGTCTGTGTCGACCGGCACAACTCTTGTGTCGATCGACACTAGGCGAAAAGTTTTGTTCGGGTTATCCTTCTGTGTCGACCGATACCCGTTTGGTGTCGATCGACACAGGGCGATAAACCCTAATCGATTTTTCAAATTAAAACCCTAAAACTAGTTTTAATCAAAAACGAATTTCACCATGCTTGTATCAACTATACAGATATCCAGATTCAACTAATCTAATCAACATGCCACAGATTCAATGGAACCCTAAAGCTTTGATACCACTGAAGGAATTTCTAGCAGTTCTAATCAGGATTAGCAACCCTAGTCTGAATTCCGAGCCTAGGATCTAAGGTTCATGTAATTGAATCTATCAGATCTGAAGATTACCTGGTGATTTAGCAGCGGAAGTTATTTGCAAGTAATCGAGATCTAGAGCGCCTCAAGTGCTGCGCCTCTACTGGTATCCACACGCACACAGAACTGAACAGCAGGGATGCTAGTGCCTATCAGAGATCTGATCTGCAGAGAGTTTTCTTTTCTGTTTCTGGTGGCTGTCAATTAGGTTAGAAACGAGTTTAGGTCGACCATATATCTTATATATGTCGACTTAAACCGCCACGGGATTAACTAATGATTAAACCGATTTAATCCGTCAATCCGCGAGTCGTGTCGACCGACACACTCTATGTGTCGATCGACACGGCCAATCTATGTCGACCGACACTCTTAGTGTGTCGATCGACATCGCCCAGAAAAGTCGATATTGAATGCATATCAAATATGCATTCATCCGATCATTACATTAATGATCATCCTCTCATGCAATGTCCAGTTTGCTTAGGTGTGTGACCCTGTAGGATCATATAACACTAGCAATGAGTTCTCCACTCATTGATCATAAGTGGCTTCTAGCAAAGCGTTATGACTACCTAGTGTCATATGATTGTCTTATCTCGACAACACGACTTTCTCTCAGAGTAAGTACAAATAGATTTCAGGACATTCCCAACACAAAGTGTTTGTTGCTCGGAACTGCGTTTTCTTGAGAGAGAGTTTCTTTCCAAGAGAAACAGTGGGAGTAAAGTACAACTCGAAGAAGTTCGAGAACCGCAGGAAAATGCTCAACCCGTAGAGGAAGAGCAAAAGTTGGATCTACAAAGAGTTGTAGACCCAACGCCTGTGGAGCCAGAAATTCGTAGATCCGAAAGGATCCGTCACAAACCCGAGAGATATGGATTTCTCGTAACCAATTGTCATGATTTATTGATCATTGACAGTGACGAGCCCGCGAATTACGAAGAAGCGATGATGAGCCCTGACTCCGAAAAGTGGCTGAAAGCCGCTGAATCCGAAATGGGATCCATGTCACAGAACCAAGTATGGACTTTGGTTGATTTACCTGATGGTGCAAGACCCATCGAGTGTAAATGGATTTTCAAGAAGAAAATTGATGTGGATGGAAATATTCAGATATATAAAGCAAGGCTGGTTGCAAAAGGTTTCAAACAAATTCATGGTATAGACTATGAAGAAACTTATTCACCTGTAGCCATGCTTAAATCCATTCGGATTCTCCTAGCAACAGCTGCTCATTATGATTATGAGATCTGGCAAATGGACGTGAAAACAGCTTTCCTTAATGGAATTCTGGAAGAGGATGTGTATATGACACAGCCCGAAGGTTTCATCGATCCCAATGCTGCTAGGAAAGTATGCAAGCTTCATCGATCCATTTATGGATTGAAGCAAGCATCTCGGAGTTGGAATCTTCGTTTTGATGAAGCAGTCAAAGAGTTTGACTTCATCAGAAACGAAGAAGAACCATGTGTTTACAAGAAGACTAGTGGGAGCGCAGTTGCATTTCTCGTGTTGTATGTAGATGACATACTTCTTCTCGGAAATGACGTTCCGTTGTTACAGTCTGTTAAGGCTTGGCTCGGAAGTTGTTTTTCAATGAAAGACATGGGAGAAGCCGCGTATATTCTTGGAATAAGAATCTATAGAGATAGATTAAACAAGTTAATTGGATTGTGTCAAGACACTTATATCGATAAAGTCTTACACAGGTTCAGAATGCAAGATTCCAAGAAGGGCTTCATACCAATGTCTTATGGCATAAGTCTCAGCAAGAAGCAGTGTCCTCAGACACCTGCTGAGCGAGAACGCATGAGTCGGATTCCCTATGCCTCGGCGCTGGGATCCATCATGTATGCCATGCTCTGTACTCGTCCAGATGTTGCTTGTGCTTTAAGCATGACCAGTAGATACCAATCGGATCCAGGTGAAAGTCACTGGACAGCAGTCAAGAATATTCTGAAGTATTTGAGAAATACTAAGGATAAATTCTTGGTGTATGGAGGAAGTGATGAGCTGGTAGTAAGTGGTTACACAGACGCAAGTTTCCAGACAGACAAAGATGATTTCCGATCACAATCTGGTTACATCTTCTGCCTGAATGGCGGTGCAGTCAGCTGGAAGAGTTCCAAGCAGGACACTGTAGCAGATTCCACAACTGAAGTTGAGTACCTCGCTGCTTCTGAAGCGGCAAAGGAGGTTGTTTGGATCAAGAAGTTCATCACTGAACTTGGTGTGATTCCTAGTATCTCTGAGCCAGTGGCTTTGTATTGTGACAACAATGGAGCCATTGCGCAAGCAAAGGAACCTAGATCACACCAGAAATCCAAACACATAGAAAGGCGATATCACCTTATCCGTGATATTGTGAATAAAAGAGATGTGAAGATCAGCAGAGTCCCGACGGATGAGAATGTTGCTGATCCACTGACCAAGCCCCTCCCAATGCCCAAGCATGAGTTTCACACTGCTGCTGTAGGCATTAGATTTCTTAAGATATGATCTTGGTTTCAGTGGGAGTTATATTTGGTTTTTAGTTATGACTTGATGTTCGTAAAACATAATTTGGTTATGTTATTTTAATGAAATTGTTTCAGTGTTATTTAATTGTGTTATTAAATAATTGTCCCAAAAGTAATTTATGACATTTTATAGGTCATCAAGTATGTGACTTGATCATGAAACCCTATAATCAATAAATGACATAAATTATAGATGGTCCCTGGTCGAGGTTGTTAAAATGGGACGTTAACAACCACGTGAGACTGGTATGTGAGGTGACTGATGACTATGTTTCATGGAGTCATTAATAAGTGTATTAAAGTCAATCGCATAGATATGTGTTAGAGAACACATGATCGGACTTGACCCGTTAATGAGAACTCTACAAGATGTTATATGAGTGTCATAAGAGTTTCTCATTACGACTATAGATTATAGTCTTTAGACCTGAGTTCATCATGTCCTCTTGTATATGGATTGATTCGTCTTGACTTTGTCAAACGTCAGCCGTAACTGGTGATCATAAAGACACTGATTAGGCGTATCATGAAATATAAAAGAGACATGGATTGAACAAGATGGGATTTGTACCTCCTATATAACAGGAGTTAAATATTTCCGGGCCTATCGAAGATTTGATACTGGAAATGCGTGGCCGCGCTCAAACGAGCTGATTGTCAGTAGTTTGTTTTTCATCAGTACAAATCAGGATTCGATAAACGTGATCTAGCTTAATAAGGATGACACAGTTCTTGCCTTATGCTAGATTGAGATATGGATACAAAGGGATTAAAAGGGAATAGACGATTCCAGTACAAGTGGGAGATTGTTGGGAATGTCCTGAAATCTATTTGTACTTACTCTGAGAGAAAGTCGTGTTGTCGAGATGAGACAATCATATGACACTAGGTAGTCATAACGCTTTGCTAGAAGCCACTTATGATCAATGAGTTGAGAACTCATTGCTAGTGTTATATGATCCTACAGGGTCACACACCTAAGCAAACTTGACATTGCATGAGAGGATGATCATTAATGTAATGATCGGGTGAATGGATATTTGATATGCATTCAATATCGACTTTTCTGGACAATGTCGATCGATGCACTAAGAGTGTCGGTCGACATAGATTGGTCGTGTCGATCGACACATAGAGTGTGTCGGTCGACACGACTCGCGGATTAGCAGATTAAATCGGTTTAATCATTAGTTAATCCCGTGGCGGTTTAAGTCGACATATATAAGATATATGGTCGACCTAAACTCGTTCCTAAACCTAATTCACAGCCACCAGAAAAGAAATAGAAACCTCTTGAGAGATCTGATCTCTAAGGCACTAGCATCCCTTCCTGTTCAGTTTGTGTGCGTGTGGATACCAGTAGAGGCGCAGCATTTGAGGCGCTCTAGATCTCGATTACTTGCAAATACCTTCCGCTGCATAATCATCAGGTAATCTCCAGATCTGTTAGATTCAATCACATGAACCTTAGATCCTAGGCTCGGAATTAAGACTAGGGTTGCTAATCCTGATTAGAACTGCTAGAAATTCCTTCACATAGATGCTTCTGCTTCATGCTTTTCCTCCGGTTTAGTGCTTGCTAGTTTGAAATGACAACCCATAGGAGTCTGTACTCCTTTTAGGTTATTAACATTGAAGTTTTTCAAGACCTTTTCAATGTATGGTTTCTGTGATAGAATCAGAGTTCCTTTTGCCTTGTCTCTGATTATATCCATCCCTAGGATTCTCCTTGCAGGTCTTAAGTCCTTCATTTCAAACTCTTTACTTAGCAAATCCTTAACCCCTTGAACCTCCTTCATGTCTTTCGCTGCAACTAACATATCGTCCCCATACAAGAGAAGGTAGACGTAATTGATTCCATCATAGCTTCTGTAGTATACACAAGTATCCAACTGACTCCTTAAGAACCTCTGTGACTTCATGAACTTGTTGAATCTCAAGTTCCATTGTCTAGGCGATTGTTTTAAGCCGTATAAAGACTTTTGTAGTAGACATACCTTGTTTCCCTTAGCATATCCTTCAGGCTGCTCCATGAGTATCCTTTCATCTAGACTCCCATGTAAAAACGTTGTTTTTACATCTAACTGTTCCAGCTCTAGGTCCATGTTCACAACCATAGATAAAACCAGCCTGATTGTTGTATGCTTAACCACAGGTGAGAAGACATCATGAAAATCAATTCCTTCTACCTGAGAGAATCCCTTAGCTACTAGCCTTGCTTTATACCTAGGTTCTTCAGTCTCTGTGATTCCAGGTTTCAACTTGAAGACCCATTTACAGCCAATTGTTATTTGCCCTTATGGCCTATCAATCAGTTTCCATGTGGAGTTTTTACTCAGAGAATCCATTTCTTCATATGTTGCTTCAATCCATTTTTCCTTTTGACTTCCCTTCATAGCTTCCTGATACGTTCTAGGTTCATCAGTTTCCATGAGTTCAGCCACAGTTAAAGCATAAGATGCAAAATCTTCATCATCAAATCTTTTAGGAGCCTTTTTAGTCCTGATTTCTCTATCTCTTACTAAGAGATAATCATCTTGATGAGAAGTATTTTCTTCAGTATTATATTCTTCTTCAGACCCTTCTACAGACTCTTCTTCAGACTCTTCTCCAGAATCTTCTTCAGGTTCTTCTTCAGGATCTTGAGAAGCTCCACCTTCACCTGAAGTTTCCCCCAGTTCAAGTTCTCTTTGAGAATTTCTCTTTAACTTCAGGAGAACCTTCTCCTTTCTTTTATTTCTATCTTCTGGATTTGTGAGCTTTGATCCTTTTATAATATCCTTATATAATGTGTCTTCCCAGAACGTAACATCTCTACTGGTAACACATATTTTCTCTTCAAAGCTCGAAATCCTGTATCCTTTCACACCTTGAGGATAACCCATGGATACCCCTTTCCTTTCTCTTGGTTTCAGTTTACCTTGATCAACATGATAAAATACCAAACAGCCAAATCTCCTCATATGTGTATAATCTGGTTTTATACATGTCCATATGTGCTCTGGAACTTCAAAGTTCAGAGGAGTAGATGGAGACCTGTTTATCATGTAGACCACTATAGAAGCAGCCTATGCCCAATAAGATTCACCCAGACAGTTTCACTTAAAAAGCTTCTGACCTTCTCCATTATGGTTCTGTTTAATCTCTCAGCAACTCCATTCTGCTGTGGAGTATAGGGACAAGTTTTATGTCTCAGTATTCCATGAGCTTTACAGTGATCATCAAACAACTTGTTACAGTACTCTAGCCCATTATCTGTTCTGAGAGCTTTAAGCTTGACTCCCTTTTGATTCTCAACAAAGGCCTTCCATTCAACAAACTTACTGAAGGTTTCATCCTTTGTCTTTAGGAAATAGAGCCATACCTTTCGAGAGAAGTCATCAACAAATGAAACATAGTATTGACACTTAGATAGATTAGGTGTCACATTTGGTGATCCCCACAGATCCGAATGAACATACTCAAGTGGTGACTTAGAAGTATGTTTTCCGGTCTTATATGACAGCCTGTGAGATTTCCCAAGTACACAGAACTCACATTTCTTGAGCTCATTGATTTCTTCTGGCTTAATCATTTCTTTCTTAACCAGAACTTGCAATCCTATTGAGCTCATGTGTCCCAGTCTACTATGCTATAGCATAGTAGAATCCATTGTCTGTATTGTTGCATTAAGTTGTTCTTTCACTGGATCTCCATCCAGTATGTATAGGGTATTCTTATAGTCACCAGCAATAACTTCTTTTCCTTTGTAAAAGACTTGCAATCTGAAGTTCTTTGACTGGAACCATCAGCCTTGTGCTTCCAACTGACCAAGAGATATTAGGTTCCTTTTAGCAGTAGAGGAGTACCTCACCTTGGTCAGTATTACCTTTGAGTTATTGTGGTTGACTATGTTCATACTTCCTATAGTTGTAACCAAGCAGTCTGTATCATTTCCCATTAGAATCTTCCCTACATCAATCTCTTCAATATCAAATAGAAGATCCTTTATGTATGTAAAATGATAGGAACACCCAGAGTCAAGTACCCATCCATCTCTAGAGCTTGTTTCAGATGCAGTTAGTACCACAGGTTCTTCATTTGAAGCTTGGCCAACATTGGCTCGACCATTGCTTTACTGCCCTTTCTTAGGACATTCTCGCTTAAAGTGACCTTCAGCTCCACATATCCAGCAAAGCCTTTTTCCTTTTACCTTGGTCTTGCCTTTATCTTGTTGTTTTCCTTTGCCACTGAACTTTTTATCTCCCTGAGGTTTCTGCTGTATGAACAAACCCTCACTGCTATTCTTTGATGAGCTACTTTCTTTCTGTTTCAACTCAAGTCTCCAGGGAGTATGCTGAGGTAACCACCTCCTTCAGTGTGATTGTCTCCTTTCCACCTCTATACTTTAGAGTGTGTACAAGCTGAGCATACTGTGAATGTGGACTGTTCATTAGAATGACAGCCTGATCTTCATCACTGATTTCACATCTAGACTCCCTAGATCTGAGATGAGTTTGTAAACACATCCAGATTTTTGTCTAGATTCTTTCCTTCCTCCATCTTGAAGCTATAGAATCTCTGCTTTAGATAGAATCTATTTGGTAGGGACTTATCCTGATATTGAGTTCCAAAGCATCCCACATACTTTGAGCTGTTTTGTGTTTCAGCTTAATCTTCCTAAGCACCATATCAGAGACACTCATACTCAGTAAGTTCCTTACCCTTCGATCCTTCTCAAGTCTCTTGGGATCTTCCTTTGACTCTCCTTTCTCATCCTTTAGATCTGATGATTCTTCTCCATCAATATTCAGAACCGAGTCAAGCCCAAGGATCTCAAGTTGAGCACATACTCTATGCTTCCAGATAGAGAAATCACCTTCCCCATCGAACTTATATACCTCCCATCTGCCCTTTGTAGGTTCCATCAGGATAGTTGACCAGATCTGCAACCAGAAATTCTTGAAGCTACACGAGAAAATCCAAGACCCTTACCACATTGACTAGATACCCTCACAGACAGAATAAACCTTCCAAAACAACCCAGATGATCAACACAGAAAATCCAGATAAGCAAACACAGAAGAAAATCCAGATAACCAACACAGAAAACCAGAAAATCCAGAAACCCAGAAACCCAGAAACCCAGATTCAGCTAAATATATGTTGATCGTCTCAAACTTTAGCTCTGATACCACTTGTAGGATTATTTAGCTCATACGTTCTCTGTTGTTAAGCTTCTAACGTGTGTTTGTTTTTGCAGGAAAATGAAAAAGACAAGCGATTTACAAGTTCCCAAGGCCAAATCAGCCAAGGTACATCTTGGAGAGCTAAACCTGCTCTCAAGGCTTTCACTAGAAGAATCGATCCGAGTACAAGATTACAGAGGTTGATCTAGAGATTACAAATCAGAGTAGTATCAACAAAGATCAAGGAAGAAGAAGGTGAATCCTCTCTTTGTACCACTCTCTCTCTAAGATCGTACTCTACCTCTATCTTGTTACTCTCTCTCCTAGCACACTCGATTCTTCTGCTTTGACCGTCTTTATACTTGTGCAGAATCCTGCTCACTCCACCTGAGCTCACCTAATATGGGCGTACTCGTAACAACCTTAACGATAAGATTCTCTGCAACTTGACGGCGTCTGCTAAACGACAAACCTCTGTCGTTACCGTGAAATGCCTTTGGTGGACTAGCTTCCTCACTGGGCTTCAACGCGCATTACCAGTCCAAGTGAAAGTCCACATCCTTTTGTTGACCTGAACCCAAATTGTAAGCCCACAATCCATAAAGAACAAAAACCAGAAATTTCCTCTCCCTCTTTTTTTAAGCTATCATCAGAAGCAGCATAACCATAGTGTGGTTGTTCTTCTTCTTCTATTCCATACAGTAACAGAATATTGATGTTATCGCAAAAGTAAGAAAGCCTCCAATCATTTCAGCTGCTGTTGCAGCATCGCTCATTGTTCCCATACATCCACTGATGTGCCGCTGCATATTACGATGGACCAAAAAAAAATCTGATGCACCTTTGGCTCTCATCTCTGGCATTTTCCGATCCTAAAAATGAACCAGAGACACACTCCCTTGAAGTTATAATGAGAACCCCGATATAGGCATTTTAAAATCTCCTTTTCATCATATGCTCTTTCTCAAGAAACTGACACGAACACATCCTTCTCAAATCAATGACAACCCAAATATCAATGTGATTTCGATCAGCTTCTGTACTCGGGCCAGCCACATTGCTTCAGATCATTTTGATTCACATACTAGAAGCTAAAATTCTCCAGTTGTTAATATAGATATATTGTATATAAGGATAATTTAGTCATTATCATTAACCTAGTATAGACGTGGTGTAACTCTATATATTGTATCCTCTACTCATCTAATACAATCAAGTTCCCTACTACTCTATATGGTATCAGAGCATTGATCCCAAAAACCTAAATTTTTTTTTTCTCTATTGGCCGCCGTTATTTTCTTCTTCATTTCAAAAGCTTAGTTTTCCCTCTCATTGCTTCAATGGCCAACGCTCCAAACTACGACACCATTTTAGTGTCCGATCAAGTCACCCTTCTCGTCGTCAACATGACGAACGTGACCAAACTTACTGCCACTAATTATCTTATGTGGTCTCGACAGGTTCATGCCCTTCTCGACGGGTATAACCTCGCAGGATACGTCGACGGCTCTATTACTGCGCCAAATCCGACGATTACAGCAGCTGCTGGCGTCTCTCCCAATCCGGCGTTTGTGTTCTGGAAGCGCAAAGATAAGCTCGTATACAGTGCACTGCTTGGGTCTATCTCGATGTCGATCCAGCCTCTCCTCTCCACAGCAACAACTTCTGCTCAGATCTGGACAAAGCTCTCCTCCACCTACGCCAAGCCGACTCGGGGACACATCAAACAACTCAAAGAACATGTCAAACACTGGTCCAAAGGTACAAAGTCGATAACTGAATATATTCAGGGGTTTACGACCAAGTTTGATGAGTTGGCTCTTCTGGGAAAACCATACGAGGTTGAGGATCAGGTTGAATTCATTCTTGGAGGTCTTCCTGAAGAATACAAGGCTGTTGTGGATCAACTTGAAGGCCGAGACACAACGCCTTCAATCACTGAGGTTCATGAGAAGCTTCTCAACAAGGAGGCTGCTCTACTCTCATCTTCATACACTGTCTCTGATCTGCCTGTCACAGCCAATGCCACAGCTGTCCGTGGCTCTGGAAACTACCGAGGCAACAACCGCTACAACAACAATCGCAATAACCAGCAATGGACCCAGAACCAGTCACGCCAAGGCAACCATGCTCCACGCGGTTATCAGGGTCGCTGCCAAATCTGTGGCATTCACGGTCACAGTGCTCGTACCTGCTCTCAGCTCCAGCAACAGACAGGCTCATCCGGTTCTGCACCACGCAATCAAAATACGGGTTCCAACTATTGGCAGCCTCGTGCTCACCTTGCAGCAGCGCAACCTAGCTCGTCTCAGAATTGGCTTCTAGACAGTGGCGCGACTCACCACCTGACGTCAGATTTGAACAATCTGGCCCTGCACCAGCCGTACCAGGGTGGTGAGGAAGTGACCATTGCTGATGGTAACACCATTCCGATCTCGCATACTGGTTCCTCTTCCCTTACAACTCTCTCTAAACCACTTAAGCTTTCTAACGTTCTTTATGTCCCTCATCTTCACAAAAACCTTTTATCAGTCTATCGCTTGTGTAATGCAAATAACGTAACTGTTCAATTTTACCCTGCCCATTTTCAGGTGATGGACTTGAGAACGGGGGCCCTGTTAATCCGCGGCAACAGCAGGAATGAGCTTTACGAGTGGCCGGCTACCCAACCATCTGCCCTTCTAGCCTCCCCAACTCCCAAAACCACCCTATCTTCATGGCATTCTCGTTTAGGCCACCCCTCTTTAGCTGTTTTAAACACTCTTGTTTCTCAGTTTTCTTTACCATGTCTTGCTTCTAAACAATCTCCAATACCATGTTCGCATTGTCTTATTAATAAAAGCCATCGGCTACCCTTTTATTCCAATACAATCTCATCAACAAAACCTCTGGAAATCATTTATTCGGATGTGTGGTCCTCTCCAATTCTCTCCATTGACAATTATAAATATTATCTTATCTTTGTGGACCATTACACAAGATATACATGGTTGTATCCGCTGAAGCTCAAATCACAAGTTAAGGAAACGTTCATTGTTTTCAAAGCGCTGGTGGAGAAGCGTTTTCAGAGTCGAATTCAAACGTTATACACTGATAATGGAGGAGAGTACATTGCCTTGAAGAGTTTTCTTGCAACAAACGGAGTATCTCACCTCACATCGCCTCCACATACACCACAACACAACGGTATCTCGGAGCGGAAGCATCGCCATATAGTCGAAACTGGGTTAACATTGCTGAATCAAGCATCGGTTCCAAAGACATATTGGCCATACGCCTTCTCCGCCGCAGTCTATCTCATCAATCGCCTCGTCACGCCGGTGCTTGACAACATGTCACCATATCAAAAACTTTTCCAGCAACAACCGAATTATTTGAAGTTGAGGATTTTCGGGTCGTTGTGTTTTCCCTGGCTTCGACCGTATGCTGAACACAAGCTCGCTGACCGCTCTCTTCCATGTGTGTTTCTCGGGTATTCACTCACTCAATCGGCGTATCTGTGTCTTCATCTCCCGTCTGGCCGCTTATATGTCTCGCGACATGTCCAGTTCGATGAGAAGACTTTTCCTTTTGCGTCGCTTACACCATCACCGGAGACAGACACACATCAACTATCATCAACACCATCACCACCTTTCACCACCATCAGCCATACACCAGTTGTTCAGCCTCAACCTCAACCGGTTGTTCAGTCTCAACCTCAACCGATGGCACCACCCACACAACCTCAACCAACGCCACCACTCGTAGAAGCTCCGCCAGCGCCCCCACTCTTGGTCTATCACCGCAGGAAGAATGTGTCTTCGGCACCACTGGTCTCAACACCAGTCATCGAGCCTAGCTCGACAACTTCCTCTTTGGGCACAGGTATGGATATTTGTACACAAGCAACCACTACCCATGTACCCAGCCACAACCCAAAACCACAAAGATCAAAACCAACTCTCAAACCAAAACTACCGTCAATCCACCCAATGCAAACCCGACAAAAAGACAACCCCACCAAACCTCAATCTCACCTCACTCAAATAGCCACCAAATCCACAACCAATACCATCACCAAACCTGATATCCCAAACACCTTTAACCAGGCCATGCGAGATCAGAATTGGCGACTAGCCATGAGCGATGAGCACAATGCTCAATTACGCAACCAGACATATGAACTTGTACCACCCCATCCGAGTCAAAATGTAATCCCAACAAAATGGATTTACACAATAAAGTATCTGCCTAATGGTTTGATTCATAGGTACAAGGCACGATGGGTTGCTCGGGGATTCAATCAACAACATGGCGTTGATTACTCGGAGACTTTTAGTCCGGTGGTTAAATCTGTAACGATTCGTTTGGTTTTGCAGATAGCAGTTACTCGCAGTTGGACAATTCTCCAACTAGACGTTAACAATGCCTTCCTACACGGCACATTAACTGACGAAGTATATGTGTCGCAGCCACCGGGTTTTGTTGATAAGGATCACCCTCATCATGTCTGTCGACTGAAAAAGGCATTGTACGGTTTGAAACAAGCGCCACGCGCATGGTATCAAGAGTTGAAAATGACATTGGTGAAGCTTGGATTTCTCAACTCGCTCGCAGATACATCCGTTTTTGTCTACACTCAAGGAGCCGACATTGTCTACCTCCTAGTTTACGTTGACGACATCATTATCACAGGAAGCAGCAAGAGCTTCATTGACAATTTCACTGTGATGCTTGCCTCGCGCTTCTCTCTCAAGGATCCGACACCGTTGACGTACTTCCTTGGCATCGAAGTTGTCTCTACACCAGCTGGTCTTCATCTTATGCAGCGCCGGTATATTATCGACTTACTCACCAAGACAAAGATGCTCGATTCAAAGCCGGTAACGACACCTATGGCTACTTCGCCTAAGCTGTCCCTAACCTCGGGTACGTCTCTTTCTGATGCATCTGAGTATCGAATGGTCGTAGGCAGTCTGCAATACCTGTCATTTACTCGACCAGACCTTGCCTTCGTTGTCAACCGTCTATCCCAGTTCATGCATCGTCCCACGGACGAACATTGGAGTGCAGTGAAAAGAGTCCTCCGCTACCTCGCTGGTACACTTTCTCATGGTATTTTCCTGCGCAAACATAGCCCACTACTGCTTCATGCTTTCTCTGACGCCGATTGGGCGGGTGACGTTGATGACTACATCTCGACGAATGCCTATATTGTTTATCTTGGAAGCACACCCATTGCTTGGTCATCCAGGAAGCAAAAAGGAGTCGCTCGGTCCTCCACTGAGGCAGAGTATCGCTCTGTTGCTAACACAGCCTCAGAATTACGGTGGATATGCTCCTTGCTGTCGACACTTCAGGTTCACTTGAAGTCATCACCGGTCGTTTACTGCGACAATGTGGGAGCGACATATCTCTGCGCCAACCCAGTTTTCCACTCCCGTATGAAGCATTTGGCACTTGATTATCACTTCATTCGGGACAACATTCAGTCAGGTTCCTTGCGAGTGTCACATGTCTCTACGAAAGATCAACTAGCTGATGCATTGACAAAGCCGTTACCAAGACCAAGATTCGCTGAGCTTTTCCGCAAGATTGGAGTCGCTCAAGCCCCTCCATCTTGAGAAAGCGTATAGATATATTGTATATAAGGATAATTTAGTCATTATCATTAACCTAATATAGACGTGGTGTAACTCTATATATTGTATCCTCTACTCATCTAATACAATCAAGTTCCCTACTACTCTATAGTTAAAGCTATTGAACCCTGAGATAACTTTCCTTCTTATGCTGAAATTCCCAACCGTATCTCTGTATTTAAGCTGCTATACCATTGTTGAAACTTATAACGGCTATGAGAAATTTAATTTTCATCCTTATAGTGACTTGAGAAGCTCATCTCGTTCTGGTTCTTTGAAGATAAAACACAAAATCTTAGATATGATTTCTATAGCTCACCACTTTTCTTTTGGAAACCACTAGTGACTTCAACGTGCATTTCATCTCTTTTCGTGGTGAGATTGAAATCGAAAGAATCCTCCCCCAAAAATCTTCTAAGAACCAATGAATAAGGAATAAAGTGATCAGGGTCCTGCTTTTCTATGTCTTATCTTCTGAAATCAAATCAAAAATCAGGAATAAGAAAACGAAATTTCTCTCTTTCTGATTTTATCTCCTTCTTGAGATTAAAGCCAATTTTCCTCTTCACTGTTTCAAGTCAATCCCAAATCCAGCATATGTCTTGATAGTCAAATCAATAACACACCTAAAAGAATTCCAAGCATATATTATTTACCATAAATACTGCTGCTTTTTCAATAGACACTTCTCTCACCGTCGAAACATGTGAACCAAGAGAAATATTTGTCGGCTTGTATTAGCTGCTTACCCATCAGACATGAGCTGATAAAAGACTAAGTCTTACTTAATACAAGTCCATTATCAGTTTCAACTACTTCGTCGATTGCAACTGAGGCAAATTCCATACAACAATCTTTTGTTTAAGCAGATTCTCCATCTTGCAAACATCTCGTCATGGATGTGAAACCAAATTCAACATCAACCTAGATGCATTTCCATCTCTTTATTCAATCCAACTTTTCACCATATCGAATACTCAGAGACAACATGAGAGATAACTCATCCAACTTAACTTTCCTTATGCACATTTCACACACCCTGTGTTCTTCTCAATCTTTCAAAGAATCTGCAAGACTCATGGTTTTGTCTTCACCTCAAGAATTATAGTTATATGTGAAAGATTGAGATTAAATCCTTCCTGATTTCAGAACTCATAGCAACTCTCTTGCTTTAAGCTGCTTACGAGATGTTTCCGCAAGCTCACCATCTATTCTCCTCTTGTGGAGTAGCATTCTTCTTGGCTCATAGACCTCTGTTGCATGAACCATAAATCTGCTTTTCCTTAATAAAGATTTCGTCGTTGTTCATCACAAGCTCTCTGTTTCACCTCTCCAAAAACAAAATTTCTGCAGAACCCACTCTGAGCAAGAGGCCAGGAATTTTCTCTCTATTCATAACGCTAGACCAACAACTTATCTGTACTGAAACCAGTTTTAGTAGATGCAACCTTCTCTGTACTTCACAATCAGTATCAATAATCAACTTCAGATCACTTCTTACCAGCAAACTTCGTGCTTTCTGGAACCACATGGTCGAACTCTTCAGCGCTTATCAAATTCTCTCTTTTTAACCGGACCTGACAGCTTGATTTGTTGATTTTTAGAATTTCAAAAGCAAACTCACAAGCAGAAAAACAACTTTCACTGTCTTCAAACGCTCATCTCAGAACCATTCAAATAATCTTGTCCATGCTCCAGTTATCTTCTTTGTTAAGTCGGTGACAGCTCGAGTAACAACAATACTGTGTCAAGCCGTCTCTGTCCTTATCAATTTCCTCTTCTGAGTTCTCCTTGCTCTCATCTTTAATTTACAATTATCTAAAACCGCACAGAGTGCCTTGACAGTATTAATACTGATGCAGTAGAGAAAGCGTATCTCAACATCTTAACCAAGCTCCAAAGAAATTCAAGTAGAAACCAGTTGCATACTCCATCACTTAGACGCCTTGTGCTTTGAGAACTGTCGAAGCAATGCTGATTTCCATGTCTCTAAGTTTGCATTTGAATTCATGTCTTCTTTAAATCATAGAAAATTTTCGCAGGTTGCTTAAGTTTTTGCGCTAGCAAAACCAAGTCACAAAACATTATAAACATAGTGTTTATTTCATCCTCTCCAGCACCAGGATTTAGTTCTTTGACTTGTTTCACTCCTGCCTCTAGGATAGAGTATGTTGTCGAGTGCTTGAGCATTAACAATTCTTCCTTTCTTCATTATGACCTCTGCAATAACTTTGATTCCCAAACATATATCTCTCAGCTTCCAACCTCCGTTTCATGGCCCACGACAACACTATCCTCCAAAGGATTAAATTCTTCATTTAACAAGAAAATCGCTAGGCTTCTTTTAAGCTTTTTAATATCCACCTCTTTTGATGTGTTTCTGCTTTCAAGATTGTTGCAGGCTTCATTTAGTTCATAAGACATCACTTTAACCAATGTATAATGACCAGCTGAGCTCTGCATATTGCAGAAAAATGTTGTAGCTTGAGATACCCACAGTTCAGTTTGACATCTCATGATTCAATTTTTCTTTCTCCAATATGATTTCTACAAACTCCTTTTTTTCACGTAACTGACCCTTCACATTAGTGATTTCATCTCCTAAATGGTCTTTGGCTGATCTGATAGACCTCAAGTTTCTCTTCAACTGAAAAATCTCCCTTTTGCATATTTTAATTTATCATCAGTCTTCCTTGCCTTAACCTCAAGGTACTTCTTCTACATTATTCCAGATTTTGATCAGCTTTGCTTGTTTCTCAGTGAGCTTCTAACGGATTCTCCGGTTTCACAACGAGACCATTTAGCTCTAATCAACTGCAGTAGCTCTCCACCTCAATCATGATGGTAACAACTAAGCGTCTTCCACCGTTGACCCTCGCCACTATATTCACGCAACTTAGACTTGAGTTGATCTTTGGCCAGAAGTAGATTCTGATCACAATTCTAAACTTCTGATCAAGATTTTCAATGAGATTCATATCGTCTATTCCACAACTGATTATCCAACCAATATCAGCTTTATTCCCCTACGTGACGTTCTCAAATAATTCTCTTGATTGATATTCAGAAATATAGAAAGTTTTCTGATATGATTCACCGGAGAATTTTCTATACCCACAGAGCTCATGACTGTACTTTTCAGAATCAAATTTTCAGTGGAATTTACAACTATGGTGACTTTGGTTAATCACCATCTTCTTCTTCCTCTGAATGTGAAAACCATCAATTAAATCCCACAATTTGTTCTTTTTCACACATTCCGTGTTGGTTATTCCTAGACAGAGTCATGATTTCAAGAGAATGCTTTTTCGACCAAAGAAATCTGACCAGTCAACACAACATCAATTCGAAACCGAAGCATATTCCACTTCATATTTCTGTTGACCAAAGAAAAACGGTTACTAAATATCAACCATGCATGCTTCACATCTTTACCAGCCAATTTTTCCATATATGAGTTCCTCTCGCCAATTATTTATAGCAGGAGACACTTATGCTTCTGACATCTTATCTTCTCAATTCCCTCTCTACTTCAGATTCGCCTCCAAGAACAAGTGTTTCTCTTGCTCCCATATAGTTGCAGACACCTGAAGAACCTTCGACCAGAATCTTTGCCTTTTCGCCTTCTAGCCATAGCTATCTGATTTCTTCTTCTTCCTTTTTTTGTTTTGTTGTAGATTGGGTTTGATTGAATATGTGGCCCATTGATAATAATATGGTCCATTGCAAACAGGCCCACAAAGTTGCAAACCCTACTTTGTGATACATCCTCTTCTTCCTCTGCGAGAAGAAGATAACAAACAATGCTCTCCTTTTTTTTAATAAACCAGAAGGCTTTAGGCTTTTGTATCTCATCAGATCCACTTCCAAGTTGACAAGAAATCAGAAACTCACTCCAACAACCAAAAACCTTGTTCCTCTGAGACACACACCAGATAGATTCACAAAACAAAGAGGGACCGAACTGATATGATCTTTTATCCACTTTAACCTATCTAGCCACAAATCCAGGATCTTTTACCCGAAAACAAGCATAACCTCTAACGGGTTAAGCTCTTATACCAATTGAAAACACATATTTTGTGGCTATGTCTATGTGTTTGTGTATGTATGAGCATAAAGTAAATAACACATAGAGTTTTTTTATCGAGGTTCGGTTGCCCTAAATCCTTGGGACCTAGTCTAGAACAAATCCACTAGAACAAGATGCAATTACAATTGCTATAATATCCAACACAACAGTGCCTATCATTCTTTTCTAGATGAATCACTATGGAAACGATATCTCTACAAAGAATATCACCCGGCAGCACCGGTGCAACACCATCTTTTCCTGGCTGCAGAATCCATAGTCAAAACCACCAATAAGATCTACTAATCTTCTTTGGTGGGGCGACGCCACACACACTTGTGTGCATCTCACAATAAACCCTAGACGCGCGCCCGTACAAGTCATTGTCTCTTGGTTTATATAGTAAAGGTCAAAACCCTAATCATCCATAAGTCCACGTGATTTTTCCATTCTCTGGGCTTCTAAACTCACGTGGCTATGTTTCCTAAAACAAAGGAAACTCCACCAATAAGGAAATAATCCTTTATTTCCGTTTTTCCGTTCTGAGCTACATCATGAGCTACGTTCTGAGCTACCATCTGTTGTAGCACAAACTACCTCAAGAATTGCATCAAGAGCCACCTCAACATCTGTGCCAGTTATACTTTTCTAAACTACCACAACAATAAGTCATCTATGTCTCAGCCTCTGTATTACATACAATTCTGAACCAACTCCATCTTTGTACTTTCTCTTATTCGACATAAGCGATGTATCACGTCATGTACCAGTATATGTGTCATGTTCTGTTCTGATACATTCTCAACTCAGGCAGCATATACACTTACATGGAACACATTCGCAAATCCCCCTAAAGTGATCGGGAACTCAGCAGAAGGAATCGAATCTTCACCAGAACAGTCTTTCTCGACGACTGCTTCATCCTCTGATTCGTTAGCATCGGAATCTCGGAGTTGGGGGATCACGACCTCATTCCGACCCGAACTCGTCGTCGTGTCCGCCAGCTGAGATATCTCGCGACGATACTTCGAATCCTTAAGAGCATTGTAGCAGGCGTGCCGTCTTAGGTCAGAAGACGTGCTCGCAGAAGACGATCCGGAGGAGACGACATGCCGCTTTGGAGAATCCTCACCAGATGACACGGAAACAACTTCCTTGTCTTTATTCGTGGAGCAGCGGATCAAAGACATAGCGATTGATGAACAGACGAAGAACACAACAACTAAAGGGGAACCTGGATCTAAAATCCTAAGGATCTACGGCTGAGCAACGGCGGAAGAAAATAGGAAAACAAAACTGGCAGAGAGCGAAATAATTACCTTTTTCACCTTCACTCGCGCAGAAATGAGGAAATGAGAAATGGATTGGAGGTATTTATAGAGGATAAAGGAATCGTATTCAAGAAGCTGAGACGCTTCGATTTCCGCAGCAATCACAATTGCCTAAGTGACGCCTCGATTCTCGCACCTACTACAACAGTCATAATACCCTAGATGACGCATCGATTCCTGTATTTGTAAATCGGTAAGATCAAAATTGATGTGGTCCTATCTGTCGGAGTCAAACCGGTATCGATCGGATCAAATCGATTCGGTCCACTAGATAAGGCCCAACCGATAATAATCTGAGTGGGGCAAAAAGGCCTATCAAGGAAAGTCTAGGCCCACCTAAATCACTTCTCAAACCAAGCACAATTTCTCGCATCGACGATTTAGACAAGTCATCATACTTTGGGGGGGGGGGGGCTTATTGTTGGAGTCAAGTTTAGCATTTTCCCTAAGAAGGCATGTTCAGGAATTTAGGTCGGCCCAGAATGGAAAGATGGTTTAGAGCCCAAGTCGGTAAAACTAAGTTAAACGCGACCCGGTTCAAATCGACTTACATTTAGGGTTACGAGGAGCATATCGCGAATAAGGCAAAGGTGGCACAAAGTATAGCGGCGCCGAGATACGGAAATATTCTGTATATCAGAGCCGAGATATTAGGAAATATTCATATTTATCTTGATTTTCCTTTATTATTTAACCGACTTTGTAATCCTATAAAAGAGAACCTCGCTATTGAATAGAAGACACACTTTTGATAATACAACAGCTTGAGAGACTTTAGAACCGATTTAACCTAATATCTCTCCGGCGACTTAAACCCTTTTCTTCACCGCTTTATTCCACCTCGGAAACCTAAAGCTAAAACCTTAATTCATTATTCTCACCGAGTTCACAAATTTTGTTTTAGAATCCCTTAAGAAAAACCTAAAACTTTTGCTATCTTTGAATAGACCGAGTTGAGATCTCACTATAAATAAAGATATAGTGGAAAATATTATAGAAAATATCATGACTCTTTTTCTGGTTAGTTTGTTAATTTTATTTGTTTTGTGGTTATTTCACCTAAAATCTCTAATTTTATACTACCCGAATATATTTAAGATATTTGGTTTCTCGTAAGTCACAACAACTGCAGTTGGAAAAGAAAAAGAATACAAGTTGAAATAAAACTTTCTGTCAATCAGTGAGATTAAAATCTTTATAACCTAAAAATATCTGCTAGTGAACGTGAGATTTGGCGGGAACCGGAATCATCAACGGCTATTTGTTAGTATTACATAAATCCCGTGTCCTTACGCGTTAATCGTTATAACTCGAAACGCGCGTAAAAATCTACAACTCTCACATGCCACATAAGATCACCCCGGCAGACCCAACGGATTATTGTCTCAAGGGACCCTCCGTACACGAAACAAATTGCATATATCCCTCTATTTATTAGACTTTTTATTAATATTTTCTTTTAATCAAAAACAAACGAAATTATCAAAAAAGCTTATGATTTTCGTTTAATTACATGGTAAACCAGATGGTCTACCAGAACAAACCGAAATCAGAATTCGGACCTTAAATGAACCAAATGAACCATAAAAAATGTGGTTTACCCGATTTATCCGTATTGGATAACCCAGAGAGTCGGGTTAGATCCGGATAATTCAAAAAAAACTCCAAAAACTCCCAATTCATCTCTCTTGAAATCGGGTACCTCTTTCCTTTCGATTCCCCCTCTTTCGACTTTCGATTCTCCACTCCCTCTCATCTCTCTCAATCTTAACTTCCCATATTCTTCCTTCTCCTTTGAATCGAATTCAATCACGCAAACCCTTCCGTAATACATGGCGCCCAAAACTCGTTTAGCCACCAAGAAAATCGAGGATAATCCCGACAATCCTCCTTCTCATCCGGCGACGGAGAGTGTTGTAGCAAGCCCTAAGAAGCCTACAAATGCTTGATAGGTCAAGAATTAATCCCTATTCTAAACTGCAAGTGCACAGTATAGTCAATGTAGTATATAGGGTATCGAATCCACAGGGACACTTGGTCTCAAGAGAATCAAACTGTAGGAATAAATACTAGAAATAAGCAAGTAGTGATTTAAATAAATTGCGGTGCAAGAAAGTAAACAGTAGCAGGAATTGGTTTGTAAGCAATAAACTAAAAGCGTCAAGCCTAGGGTATTCTCAGGAAATCAGACAAGCAGACAAGTTAATCAGTCAGGATCAAATTAAACTCAGTTCTAGAACTCAAATCACGAAAATAGAATTAACCAAATCTCTTTGCGAAAACTCTCTAAGTCTAAGTGCAGTAATCCAAATCTCTTTGCAATTACTAACAGATTAAACTAGCATTAAGTTCAAGTTCGATATGTTCACAATTAAACTAAACCAAATCTCTTTGCGAATATTTTAATTGCTCAACCTAAATAGTTCAGATTCCTAAACCCCACTCTCGTGACGTATTTAGCAACCTAAGATCTAGATTCTAATTGATCAGGTTAGAACTAGCTTTAAGCATAATTTAGTTTGAAGAACATTCTAATCATATGAATCCTAACTGAATTAAACAAGTCTAACAAATCATCAAACCCTAATGAGAAACCCTAAACTCAACTATGGATCTACTCAGACATGATTGATGAAAACATAATCATAGAATAAATAGATTGCATATAAGAAATTAAAATATCAAAGGGGTTCGAAATCTTCTCCAAAATAAATGAATACAAGGAAATAGATCAGCCCCAAAAACTCTAGAAATCTCTTAGCTCTAAGTATGAAAGCGTATCTAAATTAAACACCAAAAACTAGTATATATAGGCATAATCTCGGCTGGGGCTTCTGTGTAAATACTGAAAGTATCTTGGACTTCTTTGCAAATCTTCATAACTTGTTACGCCGACGCGTTCGGCCCATCTCGCGACTGCATCGACCGATGCACAATGTGTGTCGATCGATGCAACATCAAATAATCGAACAGTGAATTAAGCTCTCGGCCAAAACGTCCCAAAATGCCCAAAATGCTCCAAATATCTCCAATTAGCTCCAAACCTGATTAAACCTGTAAAAGACTCTAAACTAATACAAAAGACTCTAAAAACACAACTATATCATGGTATAAAGTGGGTAAAAACCATGATATATCAACTCCCCCACACTTAGCCTTTGCTTGCCCTCAAGCAAAACAGAGAACTAAAATGCAGTGAAGAGGTTTGAAAACTCTTCAGAAACTCATTTTGTCATAGAAGCAGCAGCATTCAGATTCCCCTTAGTAATCCACTTGAAAGAATCAATCTACAGACATCAAGACCAACATGTACTTCCCCCACACTTAGCAACTGTCCTAAGTAAACGCCACAATCACATTCAAGCATTCAAATTCTCCCTACTGACTTCTGCAAGTATTTAAGCGCGGTCTCACCTAAGGAGTATCGATCTAAAGGCACATGGATTCTTACCTTGCCAGATCTAGACCACCAAACTGTCTTTCTCTAGTCCCTTTCTTCTCTTTTCCCTTCCTTAACAACTGATTTTTCCCCTTTGGGTATCATTTTATTTTTTTTATCAGTGTTCTTCCCGTTTTGGGGTATACTTTGGATCTTTCCATGGATGCTCAGGAGATAATAGTTTTAGCTACTACTCCCAGAGACCACTTCGAAGCTATTTATTGGTCCTTTTTCCATAAGTACACAGGAGATGAAAGTTGTAGCTACCATTCCCGTGACCACTTCAAAGTTCCTAGCTTATCCTCAGTTTATCTTACTCTTTTTTTTTATGGAAGGGGAGAAGGGAACCAAATAGGACAGGTTAACAGGCTGTGTCAGAACTAACAGGGAATCCGACATAAAGTATACCAAGCCCTTAGGTGAGAAAATTAAAGTCAGTATTAAGGTGAAGTCAGTAAAGGATCCTCTGATACCTGAAGCGATGTGGGTGTCCTTAGTAGGCTGATCTGTGATGGGGTTTTCTAATAGTCATAGACAGATCTGCAGCTTCATCCCAATGGTCACTTAAGTTCCTGCAAATGCTGTTAATCTCCTCCAAAAATCATTGTTTCCTACTTAAACCAATTTTGACTCAAAAACAAATTTTTTAAAATTTAACTGACTCTTAAGAAAACAAAAGAAACTAATTAGTAGAACCTCCCCCACACTTAAGACACACTGTCCCCAGTAGTGTCAAGCAAGGGATTGGTTAAAAGAAAGAAAATAAAAAATAGTTGAATGGTTAGTTCTCTCGGGTTTTACCTCTGTCGCAGTCAGGCATCGATCGTTGCACTAGGTGCACCGACCGTTGCTGTGCGATTTCTGTTGTAACGATCGACACAATTGTGTGTCGATCGACGCAATGCGATTTTCACGAACAGTCAGCGAGTTAGCAGGTTAGTTCGGCGGTTTTGGTCAATTTTGATCCCTGCAAGCTGAAAACACTAGAAACAGAGTAAAACCGAAATAACAAATATGTCTGATCAAGCATAACCATCCAAACATAGCAAATCCTAAAAGAAAAAGAAAAACAAAGTGCAAGAAAAGATAAAAAGTCAGAAATACAGAACCGAAAATCTGATAATGGAGACTACGCTCACTCGCTCTCATCATCTATACCGGCATAAGGATCAGCACCGGGGTTTTCTGGAGATCGCTGTCTACGACGTGTATCAGGTACGGGCTGATGGATCTGTGGTGGCCTCCTGCAGCTGCAAGTACGCATGAAGTTCCAGAAAACTCGGAACATACCATCTGATCTCTCTCTCCACTCTGCATCAGAATAAGCACCGTAGGCCATAGTAGGCTCTGGAAAAGGTCCCACGTCGTCGATCGGGGCGGGTGCAGGCGCAGAAGTAGGGGCAGGAGTAGCAGAAGTCGAAGCTCGTGAGGAAGGCTCTCCCAGCGGATGAGCCATGGTAGGGATCCCTCGCTGTGCAGACTCAGGAGGCTGAAATCTGAGATCCTATAATGTGTCGATCCGTGTCCATCTGTCAGCAGGAAGCTCTATAGCAGTCTTCCCAGTGGTAGGATCCGTGTAAACCCAAACTCGCCCCTCCTTGAGCCAAGTAGCGCTCTGCAAATGGCTGAGATCTAGGAACTCTCGGGCTGTATCATGCTCTGTGCCATGAAGAGGAATCCCACAATACTCAAAAATGGGAGTAAGCAAACTCCCTATCGTCTCAGTACCAGCTCCATCAAACGGCTTCGTCTGTAGATCAACCAGATGTTGTGCAAAAATAGCTCCCAAGTTGAGACCCGTAGTAGGATCTCTCACTCCAGAGCCTCTAAACTAATCTCTCAGTCCCATAAATAGCATCTCCATCTCATATTTGCGCATCTTGTTTGCCTCAAACTTGCAAAGCAAGCTCCAGCACAAGATACGCGAGACATATCGCAGCACTGGATGTCTCATCTGTACTACTGGTGTGGTCCTAGAGTTGTATTGACCACTACCGATAATCTTCCAGAACCGTCTGGCCTCATCTGGATCCCACTCAAGCGACATGGCTATGCGCCTCGGCACAGTACTAAATCCGTAGATCCTGCAAAGATCAAGTAGAGGGATCCGATACCTGACTCCCCAACTCATGAATGTAAAAGATCCTACTGAAGCGCTCCGGTTGTCAGGATCCGAGTAAACCACTCTGCAAGTGGCCAACAGCTGCCTGACCAGCTCAGGGTAGAGATCATAAGGTCGCATCGGCATTGTCCCTAGACCAATGCCTCTGCATACAGCGAGTACCTGCTCATCAATCCCTAGAGTCTTGCAGGTGGAGTAGTCAGCGAACTTGGTTGGCTTGAAGATCATCCCACACCAACCATTGTAGAGAAACGAGTCATACGCGTCCCAAGTGTTGAGCAATGGACGCTCTGTGAACTCAGCAGACTTGAAGAACTTCTTTAGATCCTCTGGTTGTTCTATGGCGTTCTGAAAAGGTGTTTTGTCTGCTCTGGCCCAGGGTAAAGCAATTGGCGGTCCATATCTTTGGTATGGTGCGGGTGGCTCTTACTCTCTGCTAAACCACGCAGGTGGTGGAATGTATTGTCTTGATGCTGTAGAAGCTGTGGCTCGTTTCTTGCGGGGTTGCCGATTAGTTGCCATCTGCAAAACCAACAAAATTTAAACACATATAAGTCTCAGCAATTCTCTGTGAAATCGCGAAGCATCGACCGTTGCATCTAAGGCATCGATCGTTGCAAGGCGATTTCACCTCGTCAAACATTTCCCAAAATCGCAAAGCAACGACCGTTGCTCAAGAGCAACGACCGTTGCAAGGCGATTTTGCCGCAAACGAATCATCAAAATCAGTTCAAATCAAGCCACATTTCCTCAAATCAACAAGAATACCTTGCTAAACAACCTACATCACGTTCATTTAATCATAGCATCATCAATTTCGAGCCAAAAATCTCAAATTCCATAAACCCTAAAATCCATTCTAAAAATGGCGAAAATGAGAAGTCATACCTTCGATTCTTTGTAAATGGGTAATAGAATCAGCTAGAGGGGGTTAAAGCAATAAGATTCAAGCTTTAAATCGCAAAAATTGATGAAGAATTTAGAGATTTAGGAGTTTAGCTCTCGATTGTACGGACGGCGAGCAAAATGAGGAAGAAAAGAGAAGAGAAAGGGTTTAAGGCACTTACCTCGGTCGTGGGTGCAACGATCGTTGCTTTAGGGGCAACGATCGATGCTTGGTAAATCGAAATCGATTTCCGGTTAAGCGCATACCTTAATTTTTGCAATTGAACCAACTGCAACGACCGTTGCTTAGGAGCAACGATCGTCACAATGCGATATCCCCTCTTCGTCAAATCTCCTTGCAACGACCGGTGCACAAGTGCATCGATCGTCACACTTCTCCAGATTCGAGTTCTGCATTCTGTAACTTAGCAAAAACAAAAACAAAATCGTGAAATCCTAAGAAAAACACCAAAAATAAGAAAGAAAAACAACTAAACCTATCAGTGGGTTGCCTCCCACTCAGCGCTTGTTTAAGGTCATTAGCTTGACCGGACGCACAAGATCTTTCAGGCACTTAGAGATCCTGACAGAGACTTTTTCTGTCTCTGTTCAAGTCTCCTCATCCATGGTGGAGAATAGGCTGTTGCAGAATGCTTCAGTCCAAGAAAAGATGGAGTAAAATGTGCTCCAGGATCTAGAATCACAGGCCCATCTGGCTGGTCATCTTCTGCTTCCAGGATTGTGAAAGTCTGCCCATCTATCAGTGGTTTTCGCAGCTTCTCCATGTCATATCGCAGCGTCTCATCTCCCAGGTGGAGGTCTATTAGACTTTGTCTAACATCAATCACAGCTCCTGCTGTAGCCAAGAACGGTCTTCCAAGTAGCAATGCTTCATCAGGATCGCAGTCATATTTCAGCACAAGGAAGTCTGTCGGAACCAAGTAGTTTCCAACTCTCACTGGTACGTCCTTTAAAAGTCCTTCTGGGACTCGTAGAGACTGATCAGCTAGGACAAGACGGGTACTTGTAGGAGAAAAATCCAGCATCCCCAGCTTCTCTGCCACAGAATAAGGCATCATACTTCCAGCAGCTCCTAAGTCACAAAGAGAGCGTCTAAACCTGTCCTCAAAGATAGAACAATCAAGTATAAAGACTCCAGGATCAGGCAGCTTCTTCGGAATCTTGTTTAGTAGCACCTCACTAATGTGTTGGGGAACTATAATCACCCATTCTCTCAGATCCTCATCTAGAGGCAGCATCTTGTTCAAATACCTCTGCACACAGGGATGATAAGGTGGATCATCAGACGGTGGAATTTCTTCCAAGTCTTCACCACTCTCTTCCAGTTTCTTCAGCTCCTCAATCTCTTGTTTAATTACCTCAGACACCTTAGGATATTGCCTAATGGCTTGTGCATAAATCTCCTCCTGCGTGATTTCAGACACATCAGGGAATAGGCGGGCCAGTTCTGCATCAGTTTCATAATCATTCGACAATACTGTCTGTTCACGACCTGCATCGACCGACACAAGGTGTGTGTCGATCGTTGCAATGCGATCATCACAGTTTCCAACCGAGAGTTTTTCACTCAATTCCGAAAATTCTACTTCATCAGCCAACTCAGCTGTACTTAGCTCAAATTTCTCACCTAGATGAGATCCATCGTTAATGAGTACAGACCAGGCTTTAATATGAGTCTCTGCAACTCCTTTTCCTTTCATAGTACCTGAAATCTGATTCACCTGAGTGTCCAGTTGCTTCATGTGAGTGTTCATAGACTCAATCTTCCCATTGAGATCTCCATACATAGCATCAATCTTCTTGTTGCAGTCCACAGAAGTCTTGATTTGGCTCTCCAGCAACTGTTCCATCATTGTCTCCATCTTAGTCTCGAAAGCAGTGGGTGTAGGAGGTGTTTGATAAGATGAAGATTCGTAGGTCCTCTGAGCATTCTGTCCATAAGGCTTCTGAAAGTTACTGGTATGTCCATAGCCTGAAGAGTTCTGATTGCCCGTGTAGGCAGTTTTCTGTCCTCCACCGGAAAATCTGTTCCCAGATTGATATCCAAATCTGTTTCCTTGGAAACCAGATCCTCCGATGTAATTCACATCCTCTTCCTGAGTGTCCTCCTCAGTCTGAATCACTTCTACTTCTTGAGCAAAATGGACAGCTTTCTTCTCTCCTAGAAGAGTGCAGATTTTATCCATCCTAGTTCTCAATTCAGCCATCTCTGAGTTATCAATACTTCCACCAGATTTCTTTCTCCTCTCATCCATAGTCTTGCAACTATTGCTGCTAATTAAATTCTCAATTAACTGCTTAGCCTGTGTAGGAGTCCTGGTGTTGAAGTTGGCATCACTAGAATTATCCAGCGCCTGCTGATACGGAAGATCTATTCCTCTGAAGAAAATACCAATCAGCTGAACTTCAGTGAATCCATGGTGCGGACAGTCACGCTGATACTGCTTAAATCTCATCCAGGCAGTCTTTAAAGGTTCCACAACTCCTTGGGAGAAAGTGAGTATGTCCTGTCTGGATTGGTCTGAACGCGCATTATCATAGAAATGACGCAGGAACTCACTCTTTAAGGCTGCCCAAGTAGTGTACTGACCAGGTGCCAGTTGTCTCAGCCATGCACTAGCGTCTCCAGCAAGACTGTGCGGAAATAGCTTAAGGAACAAATAATCCTGGCAAACTCCATCGTACTTCATGCCAGTGACTATGTCCTCAAACTTGTCAATATGATCCATAGGCTGCTCTGATTGAAGACCATGAAAAGCAATCTGCCTCATCAGTTGGTAGTAGATGGTCTTTACCTCAAAGTCGTTCCTCTCAAAGGCAGGAAGCACTAAAGCTGCTCGGTTAGCATGAAACTCGTCAGGTCTGTTGTAATCAGCTAATGTCCTCTCACGGACAACCATCTGGCCCGGTAGCTCAGCATCATTAACATCAGGGATCACTCGTCCATTAGCATCAATCCTCTGCCCAGCAGCATTGTAAGGATTGTTCTCTGGATCCCTCAGAGTACCATCAGCATCTGGTATCAAGATCAAGCGTTCTCGTACCATTCTCTCTCTCTTTTCTCTCCTGATTGTTCTTTCTAGACGTCCAAGTTCCTCTAGTCCGAGATTAATCAAGCTCGAGTTCGGATTACTTCTAGTTTTCTGCGTTGGCATAAACTGTCTGTAATCGTCCAGCAAAGATCGATGCTATCAGTGCAACGATCGATTCAATCTCAGAATCGCCTAGTGTCGATCGACGCAAAATGTGCAACGGTCGACGCAAGGCGATTTCGGTACCTGCGACAGAAATCAACAGAGAAAAGAATCAGTAAAATAAAATTAAAAAAAAAAACGAAAAAGCAAAAATAAAAACGAAAAATTTCTAGTAAAACCCTAAGTTCGGTCCTATCGAAGACTCAAAGAGTCCCCGGCAACGGCGCCAAAAAACTTGATAGGTCAAGAATTAATCCCTATTCTAAACTGCAAGTGCACAGTATAGTCAATGTAGTATATAGGGTATCGAATCCACAGGGACACTTGGTCTCAAGAGAATCAAACTGTAGGAATAAATACTAGAAATAAGCAAGTAGTGATTTAAATAAATTGCGGTGCAAGAAAGTAAACAGTAGCAGGAATTGGTTTGTAAGCAATAAACTAAAAGCGTCAAGCCTAGGGTATTCTCAGGAAATCAGACAAGCAGACAAGTTAATCAGTCAGGATCAAATTAAACTCAGTTCTAGAACTCAAATCACGAAAATAGAATTAACCAAATCTCTTTGCGAAAACTCTCTAAGTCTAAGTGCAGTAATCCAAATCTCTTTGCAATTACTAACAGATTAAACTAGCATTAAGTTCAAGTTCGATATGTTCACAATTAAACTAAACCAAATCTCTTTGCGAATATTTAATTGCTCAACCTAAATAGTTCAGATTCCTAAACCCCACTCTCGTGACGTATTTAGCAACCTAAGATCTAGATTCTAATTGATCAGGTTAGAACTAGCTTTAAGCATAATTTAGTTTGAAGAACATTCTAATCATATGAATCCTAACTGAATTAAACAAGTCTAACAAATCATCAAACCCTAATGAGAAACCCTAAACTCAACTATGGATCTACTCAGACATGATTGATGAAAACATAATCATAGAATAAATAGATTGCATATAAGAAATTAAAATATCAAAGGGGTTCGAAATCTTCTCCAAAATAAATGAATACAAGGAAATAGATCAGCCCCAAAAACTCTAGAAATCTCTTAGCTCTAAGTATGAAAGCGTATCTAAATTAAACACCAAAAACTAGTATATATAGGCATAATCTCGGCTGGGGCTTCTGTGTAAATACTGAAAGTATCTTGGACTTCTTTGCAAATCTTCATAACTTGTTACGCCGACGCGTTCGGCCCATCTCGCGACTGCATCGACCGATGCACAATGTGTGTCGATCGATGCAACATCAAATAATCGAACAGTGAATTAAGCTCTCGGCCAAAACGTCCCAAAATGCCCAAAATGCTCCAAATATCTCCAATTAGCTCCAAACCTGATTAAACCTGTAAAAGACTCTAAACTAATACAAAAGACTCTAAAAACACAACTATATCATGGTATAAAGTGGGTAAAAACCATGATATATCAATGCTCCTCCTCCGGCGACGAAGAGCGGTGTAGCAAGGCTTACAACTACCACGAATGCTCCTCCTCCTGCGGTGAGCGATGTTGTTGGTACCACGACCACGAATCCGGTCGCTATTGTTCCGGGGAACCCTCCTCCTGTAGTTAATGATCTTTCTATGGTCCCTTACGAAGAACCAGAAGTTGATCTCGAGAAACAGAGCGAAGGAGATGAGAGTGAAGTAGAAGAGGATGAAGAAGATGATGACGAGGAGACAGAGAGTTCAGAAGACGAGGTCGATTCACAGCACCCGAAACAGCAACCAACCCAGCCGAGAGTCGAGGAGACAATAATCCCTTCAGAATCTACGGAAGAAGACGAGGAGGAATCCGAGAATAGCGGAGCTGCCCAATCGGTAAGTGTAAAAATACGTGTAAAACTAGTGAAACCAAGTATAACCAGGGAAACCGGTAAAACTAAGTATAACCAGGGAAACCGGTAAAACTAAGTATAACTTTTGTAGTAAAACTTGGAAAACTGAGTAAAACTAAGCACAACCGAGTATGACCGTGTAAAACTAACAATGTATTACTGGAATAACTTGGTAAAACTATTTATTTTTGCAGGAATCCGATGATGAAATGACAGCCATGCAACCTTTGAGAATGTACTTCCCCCCATCGGAGTACATGAAGAAAATAAAGCTATCAACGCGGTGCTTCTATATTGATTTTCTGGACACTCTAGATTCATTGAAGCCTAAGCTAACGACTACCGAGAAGAAGTGGTTTGTAGAGCATCCGCAGTTCCAACATATCTTTCACCTGCCAAAACAAGGAAACCACAAGGTGATGGGCATGTGGATGCTACTCCTGCGATCTGCTTGCATCGAGAAGAGGATGGAAGTCTGGTTCGTGGTCTACGGCGTTCCGATTCGTTATGGACTGAGGGAGCATGCACTTATCTCCGGGTTAGACTGCCGCAACTACCCTGTTGACTTCAAGCGTTTGGGAGGCCTTAAGTTTGTGAGGAAACATTTTGGGAACGCCGTAGTTAGAATTCAAGATGTGAAAGATAAGCTTGATAAAATGGGATCTTGTCCAGATAGACTGCAGATGATCGTTCTTTACTTCCTTTGCAGCGTCCTCATCGGCCAGATGAAGACTGGAAACGATGCTACTCCGGTGGTAGATTTTTTTCTCAGAGCTGTCGATGATCTTGACTTGTGTCGTAGTTTTCCTTGGGGCAGATTCTGTTACGATCATATGGTCGGTGAGATCTCTCACACAATGGCCCATTTTAAAGGGGTTGTCAAGGAGAACACATCGTGGCCGATTCCCGGTTTCTGTATCCCTTTGGAGGTATGTACTTTTAAGTTTTTGGTTTGATTAATTGTTCTTGTGCTGATCTCTAACTAATATAGCATATGTGTGTTGTTGTGAAGATGTTAGCCTTTGAGGCAATTCATGAGCTAGGGAGAAGTTTCCGCGAGCCGGTTGTAGGGGCAGACCATAACTGTCCAAGGATGTGCAAGTCGCAATTCAAGAGTAACTCAATGAGAGGGTTTCCTCTTTCAAGGATAAATGAAGAACTTGCTTTGGTGAAGTGTCCTCAGGGCATTGAGAACATCCTGCCAACACGAGATGGACATGAAGAAGCTCTTCTTGACCACTTCTATGAACAAAGCGATGTCCATGACCTTGACGATCCTGTTGTTGATAGTTGGATGAAGCTAATTTCGGCTGGGAAGAAGGTTTTTTTCAGGGGATGTACGATGAGGAGAAGGCTTTCCGACATGTAAAGGAGGCAGAAGAGCTAAAAAACGTGAGGAAAAGAGTCATGCTGCCATTGATGCACCTGGAACTTCGAATACTTCTAATAGCGAACTTATTGCCATCATGAAAGGGATACAGTCAACTATGGAAGATGGATTTAAGCTGCTGCATGGGAAGTTTGACGAGATGGATAAGAGAGTCAGACCCATTGAAGAATACATGGATCATATGAAAGATCTAGAGATCCAGAAGGCAAAGTTAGAGAAGAAGGCAGCAGAGAAGGCTCTTGGTAAACGAATGGTGGGGGATGCATCCAATGCTCTTCAGAAGCGCAACCCAAGGTCGAGGAAGGGTTAAAACTTGATGTTAAGTTCTATGTTCGCATTTAAGTTGTTTTGAAACTTGTTTTGGATTTAAGTTGTTTTGGAGTTGTTTTTTATTATACTATATTGGTAATGTTTGCGGGTAAAACAACGTAAAACTGGTAGAACTATGTAAAACTGGTAGAACTATGTAAAATTGGTAGAAGTAGGTTGTGCATTTAAGCAATAGGATAAACTCTTAAACAAGTCTTAAACATCATGACAACATTTGGAAACATTCTAATAACATTAAACACTTGTAGCCCATTTTCCTAGCAATTTCTTAAGCTTTTCAATCTCTTCACCTCTTTTCTTGAGCGCCAATCCCAACTGCTCAATTCGATAGTCATGGCTTTCAATCTTCACTGCCTGGGAGAAAACAATATCCCTTAAGATAGTGGCTTCTTCCACGACGCCCCTAACCCAAAGTTTCCGAATGTGTAGCCCATTATCCTGCACATAAAAAAACTCTCCGTAAACACCGAACAGAACCAACAAATCACCAAATCATCATAGCTTACTCTAAACGCATTACAAATAAAGTGTATCTTTCCCACGTGAGGTTCAGGATCCACAATGATTCGACCACCGCACGGGCATCTTGTCGGTATGCCATTTTCATCTGCGATGAAGCACATCCTGTCGTACTCCTTTTTCATCTGCTTCATGTCACTGTAGTAAGGATCGGCTTTGAATTTGTCCATGTCCAAGAGAATAGGGTAGAAGTTGAATTGAGAGAGTAGAAAATGAAATGGGAAAGGAAAAGCGAAAGAATTAGGAGGAAAAGTAAATGGGAGAGGTGGAGGGAGAGGACGATACCCGATAAGGAGAGAGAATGAAAGTGAGCAGAAAAAGGAGGAAAAGTATATTCTTGGGGGGCGCCAAAAATATTGGTCAATTCCGGATTTTGCCGCCGAAAAAATTGTTAACTTTGAATTTTCCCGCTAAACAAAATTACACATAGTTTTACAGGAGTTTGTAGTTGTACGAAGTTTCTTAATATTTTTACTTTGCCTGTTTTCAATATATTCAGTTTTACTGGAACTTTAAATTTGATTTTATAGTTTTACAGATTATTTTACACAGTTGATCTACAAATCTAGTATCTATACGTAATAATATGTAACATTCCTCAACATATGAAAATGCATCCTCCTACCATGTCCATTGGACGAAAAATGTTCTTGAGAGTATATGAACATTGTTGGTGATTTCCAATCTGTGTAAAACTATGTTGATTGATTTTCTTTCGACATATATATAACCCATTGTCTTACACATAAAATGTGATCCTACAAGTTAAAATCTCTTATAGCTATATGTTTATTATTTTCTCTAATGATATTCATTATACTTACGATAGTCACTTAGTTTTACACAGTTTTACACAGTATCACCAGAGTATTGATATAGAAAACTCAATGCAGGGGGTTCACCAAATAGAAAACACAAAGTTATACAGAGTGAAACAAAATTACATTACAGAACCAAATATTACACACAAAATCACTCACAATCAGTGTTTGAGTCATCCCCAAATAACAGCCTTGATAGTCTACCCCTTTTATTTTGTGTCCTTCGCCGTCTCCCTCCTTCTCCAGCTGATGGAAATCTATGTATTCTCTTCCGACCCCTCGTTTTCTTGTAATGCGGAGGTAGGATTTTCTTCTCTTTGATGTAATCCGGGACGTTCCATGCAGAAATATCAGGGACAGCATAGATGGACCTATAATAAGCCAATGCCCACATCTCCGTCAAATAGTATTTCGAAATCAAATCAACGAGTCTTAATCTGTTAGCACTTGCACGAGCTCTATCGCTCTTTTTGTTTATTCTGTATGCTGCTAGCGCATGTAGACAAGTGTACATCTGAATATTGAAGAAACCACAGGAGCAAGTTTTCGATTCCAAGTTCACAAAATAAACCATTCCATCAATATCATCGACTTCGTACTCGAACTCGAAAGTGTTTACCTCCCTCACAGTTAATGTCTTAGCAATTGCCCAATTTTGATGCACGAAGATCTGGACCAAAGGCACGAGATTGTCTTTAGCATCTCCAGCTACGGCCTCTTTCCTATGCTTGTTAAACCAATCCGAAAACTTGCGAATGATAGTATCAAGCAGTGGCATTAAGGAGTACCTCATCGCATCAAGAAAAGTCTTGTTCAGACATTCCGCAGAGTTACTCGTGTCCAAGTTGTATCGTTTACCTGGAAAAAAACATCTAACCCATTTTTCCTTGACGGTAGTTTCCTCCACATACTTCGCGGCTGAAGGATATCTCCTCTTAAATGTCTCGTAACGACTGTAGAACTCAGCCGCTGTGTGAGATCAACCTATCTCCTGAAACCTATCATCGACTACTGTTTTGTCTACATTACCAGCACGTGATTTCACGTTTTGGGATAAATGCCATAAACAGTACCCATAGTGAGCTTGTGGAAACATGTTTGCTATTGCATTGATGAGGCTTTGATTTCTATCACTCACAAATACCAATTCGGACGAGTCACCTATAACGCTTTTCAACTTCTCGAAAAACCATGTCCAACTAGGTGTATTCTCACCATCAAGAACACCAAAGCTATGGGATAAATGTGACGATTAGGATCCTGACAAATGGCGAAAACTAGTACACCACCATGTCCGATCTTGAGGAAAGTTGCATCAACAATTATCACTTTCCTCATGCATGCAAACCCTTCAATGCTAGCTCCCAAAGCTATGAATAGATACTTGAATTTGTTTTCCACATCCACTTCCACAGCAGTTACCGTTCCAGGATTAACATGTTCTAACACGTACAGATAACGATACAACATCTTGTAGCTATCTTCCGAGCTACCACGCAAATCACAAACTGCTTGAATTTTCCATCTTAACGCCGTAGAGTAAGATATGTCTACGCCATATTTTCGCCTGACTAGATCAATGATGGTTCTAGGCTTTGGAGTTTCGAAGTTCCCAGGATATTCCTCACTCAAATACGATGTAACTAGCTGTGATGAGCCTTTCATACAATCAGCGCTTCCAGTTTGATCAACACGGTTGCATGTGTGCATATTCGTGTACGTTCTAATAGAGAACATATCCGAGTTCGGGATCCTTGCTGCTCGTAGACCCCATTTACATCTCTCAATAGCACATTTAACTACCCACCGCATTGTATCAGAATGTTGCGTAACATACTCAAAAGAGTTTTTAAATGCCAAGCTTTCTACAAACTCTATAACCGCCTTCTTATCTCGGAATTCTTGACGCACAGTCAACCCTAAACCGTCTTCCCATGGCGCGACAAACTGACTACTTTCAACAACAGGTGGTACCTCACGATATTCATCACGCCTACCAGACGTATCATCCTCTTTCACCTGCTCTTCCTCTCTCACCTGCTCTTCCTCTCTCACTTGCTCTTCCTCTCTCACTTGTTCTTCCTCTCTCACTTGTTTTTCTTGACTTGCTTGACCGTTTTTAACAAACAACGGCACAACATTATCTCCTATTTCTCCGTTTTCAACAAAAAATGTCAAGGCATTAGGTCCTACTTCTCCGATTTCATCATGGTCATAGTTTAAACCAGCAGAGCTTTTCCCCGCTCTCGACTGTTGCGTGGGCAGCTCCAGTCCAGTCACGACCTCCACACACAAAAGACTTCTACGGTTCTCTTTATCAACGGTCATTAGATAACCACAAAGATCTTCGTCATCAGAAATACTCATATGTTCCTCACAGCCAACCACCAATGGAATGTAACACAGTTCCAATCTAACCTTATTCTCATCTAACGCATGCTTCTTGTAAAGCCTATGGATTACCATCTCCAAAGTTATCTCATCTTTAAACACTAGGCTACACATGCGCCCCTGATATTTATAATGGATGCACACACTCTCACTCATACTATCCTGCCAAAACAAAAGCAAAAAACTCAGTACTTATAGTTGTACAAAGTTTGTTATCAGTTTTACAGAAGTTGTCCTCAGTTATACCAGTTTTACTAGTTATACCAGTTTTACTAGTTATACCAGTTTTACGAGTTATCGGTTAAACATACATCGGTTATACTAGTTGTCCCCAGTTCTACAACAACATGAACACAAATTTGAATCGATTTCAAGATCATCCAATTACAACAACAATATACTCAATTCGTAGTCTAAATCAACCAAGAATCAATGGCTAAACAACAATGTAGCAACTCATCAGCTGAATCTACCAAAAAACAATCCAAATCATCTCAAACGGATCCCAAACCCATTCAAATTGAGCTGAATGCAAATCGAGGGGGAGTCACAAACCTCAGTGGGTTGACGGAGCACGACGGAGGCGGCGATTGGCAATCGGAGACGCGACGGCGCCGGCAAAACCAGTTCAGATAAACGGAGGGGATCCCAGAGGGGAAACGGGGGAAGCCTGGGATTCTATTTTTTTTCCAGCAAACCAAATCAAATCCCGATCCAATTCTCTTAAACCCAATTCCAACCCAATCCAATCATAACCAATTTCGGAACCAATTCCCCCATTCCAATTTCTGATTTCTAAACAACCAATTTTATAGTAAACCAAGGGCAAAAGCGTCAAACCACATTTCATTAAAGTGGAAAGGGTATGGGAGATTAGTTGGGGATAGTGTAGATTTTTTCTAGAGCCATAAGGCTATAAGAGAAGTTGTCCCCAGATCCAACTAGCTCAAAGTGTTTTCTTTCTTGGTTGTACGGCCGAGCCATTATTTTTTGTATGTATTCTCTTCTCGTTTTGGCATCTATGTATATATGCTTCACGTGTACTTTTTTGGTATATAAATCGGGAAAGATAAGACTAAAAAGTGGCTTGAATCGAGTTCCCAATATTTAATTATAGTATTTCGGTTTTTATCTAAGAGCATGTACATTGATAAACTCTATTTTAAAGTTCTTAAACAAAATTAATGTTTTTTTATTGGTTTGAAATAGTTAAGAATTCTATGTTTTTTTGTTTATTAATTGATGAATCCCGAAGTGGAGTAACTTAAAAAAATATTTATTTTTTAAACATTTTAATTGAACTTTTTATTTATTGTAATATTAAATTCCGAATGCCAATAGGGATATGAAATCCACAACAAGAAAATTTCCGGCTTAACTAACATCATATACATCAAGTCCAATGTCTATTAATAGTCATGACTTAGCACACATTCCATACAATCTCCACTTCTAAGAATGGTTTTGATAGACAAAAGAACCGAGAGGTAACAAGAAAACATATCCACAAATACACATATGTGTACGTGTGTATATGACTAGCTGCAAGCATCACAAGAGCATAATAACAAAGAGGTAGAAATAGTTATGGGACCTGAGGTTTCACTGGCTTAAGGCATCTGAGTTTGTATGATCATGCACTATCCACGGTCGGCTGTTAAGAGACATCTTGAAACTATCTGCATCATCTATACCGGATCCAGTTACCTCCTGTACCGGCACAGGCATGGAACTTTCTCTGCCTTGGTGTACATTCCTCAGCACAAACGTTGTTTGAGATACAAAACCTGGAGGAGTTGACAACTTGTCCATATTTCCAGATTTTGAATATGTTGGCACACCTTCAATGCCCATTAAACCCACAGCAACCCAAAATACCACTTCCCCAAAGAGGAAATAACGTTGATCGTCTCAGAAGATGTCAACAAAGCTGCAACATCCTGTAGAAGATGAAACAAACTAATTGTCAAGTATAAACCAAGTGACTAACCAGAGCTAAAGAAACGAATGCATGTCAGAAGATTCAATCATCTTTAAATCCAAACAGTCTTGGCCATTTTTAAAAGAGAAAAGTCATAAAATAGCACAAAAAACATATCTTATCATAAATATAGCACCAAGGAAAATAATTCACATTTTTAGCATTATTTTAATTACAAAGTCTTTTATAACATTATATAATTTAGGGTTTATGGTTAATTATTTAGGATTTAGGATTTATTATTTAGTGTTTAGGGTTTAATATTTAGGGTTTAGGGTTTATTATCCAAGGTTAGGGTTTAGTATTTAGGGTTTAAGGTTTAGTATTTAAGATTTAGGGTTAGGGCTAATTTAGTGACAAAACATATTTTGTGCTATTTTTATGATTTTTCTTCCTTAGTGCTATATTTTTGACAAGTTATGTTTTTTGTGCTATTAATGCGATTTGCCCTTTTTAAAAGCCAAATCTTTACCCTAAATCGTTCTTGATTCCTCAGAAATTAAACATCTTTCAAAGAGATTCACCTAAAGGAAACTCCTTTTCAGTCATAGGATGTGATCCAACGAATGCAAATCATTTGCAGACCTAGGCTAAGATTGATCATTAGCTTGAAATTAAGCGTTCTGAAAAAGTATCGGATCTTACAATACAGAATCTAACCCAGAATTTGGTAAACGAAAAAGATAAAATTGATACTGTTTGGCCATCGAAAGTCTAAATTTTTAAGACGAGAAACGAGTAGAACACATACCCAGGTGAACAGAGATCCGAAGACTTCCAGATCACCATGTACAAAGTAGAAACAGAAATCGAAGATTTTTCATCAACTAAATTCCAGATTTCACGCCCTAATCCGAAGATACTCATCTCAGTTGACGATTTCCAAGGGAAACCAACAAATACTTTAATCCACAAAGAGTTAAAATCCGAGTCTCTCTCTCGAACACACATCGCAATGTAAACGAGATAAAAGGATGTAAAATATCCTAAATCTGGAAATCAAAGATGATCATGTGGTCTCAAAGACGGAAACGATGTGATCGTAGCAGCAGCGAGAGAGACAGCTTGCTTAGCAGCAGCAAGCATCTCATCATAAGAAGAAGAAGACGAATGAGATAGTGCCAAATGGTTAAGATACAGCTTCTTAAAATCCTTATTTAAGGATGGATCCTTAACAATATAGCTATTTTTCATTTATTTTAAAACAAAAACTCCTAAGAAACTGAGCTTAAAACCGGTTAAGATCCACGATGTGCATGGTCTAATAAACCGTATTGAACGGTCTCTTACAATTTGACATCTACAAATGCTTATTTTCATCACTATCATCATATTAAGTCTTTTAGTTGCAAAATTCAATAAACTCATCAATCAAAAAATATTTTAATTTTTTGATGTTTTTACAAAAATAATTATAAATTTTAATTATTAATTATTAAATTCATTTCTAAAATAATTTTAATTATATTTTTAATTATGATTCCACAAGACAGAAACAATGTCACTTTGTGTGGGTGTTGCATGTTTATGATTCCATTGATATTCACGTCTTTTTTTTGTGTGCTTGCCTTCTACTTTGTTGTACCAACAAAGCACTGCTTTGCTTCGGTTTGTTTTGCGTTGATCAAGTTTCAAGTTAAGTTGGATTGTTTACCGATAATACGTGTGAGTGTGACCATCCATTACTGTTTTTGTATTTGCCTAATTTTTTTATTTAATAGTGATTTGTTGTGCATCTCGGTATTTTGAATTCTGAATGTATAGAATTATGTGATTATAGTTAACTAGTGGTGTACTGCCCCCGCGGGTTCGAATGTTAAATTGTTTGTGTTAAGGTTAATTCAATTTGGAGAAAGGTTGAGCTGCTGGTAAATTGACTTGTTGTCAGAGGCCGCAACATCTCTTTGTTTGTTGTGATACTGTTTGGAAATCTGTTGCGGAGGCTGCACCCTACTTTGGTGATGATGACGCCAATCATATCTTTAGGGGGTGATTCGAGACGGCTGACCTTTGTTTTGTTGGGATCCATGGTGTTTTTTTTTTGTAAATGTTATATAAGGGGTTTGGAATATCCTTTTGATGTGGGAGTGATTTGTGTGAATAGCATTTGTATAGGTTTGTGTTAACGGTCGTGTTCGTATCTTTGTTTAGTGGTTGTAACTACAGTGTAGTGGTTATAATTAAAGGGGATGTTAATGCCTTGTTTTGGCCGTATGTTTCTGTTAGAGGCTAGAAATCGGATGAGGTATCATGGCTGAATTTATTTGTGAGTTGCTTTTGAATTATATATTTAAAGTTTTGTCAATATGGTTCTGCATTGTTAATTGCATATTCATTTGGACATCCATATTTGGCTACTATTAATGGTGGCTAACAGTATTGGTTTGACTTTTTGTATTTTGGTATGTCTGATCAGTATTGGTTTTAGTTTAGCAACCAAAACCTCTTTACCTATCTATGGTTCCTTAGATGTTAAACCTTCCTGCTTACTTTGGCCTTTTGTATTTTGGTTATGCTTCTTCTTTATCATCATCATCATCATCATCATCATCATCATCATCATCATCATCATCATATACGAATATTTCCCTTTCAGGTTTCAGTGGTACTCTATTTGTGCAGTGTACCTGTAAAATCCAAAATCTCCGGCTCTTGTTGCATCTGCTACTGCCATTTTCTTGATAAATCTTTATGTGCAGATTGATGCAATGAAAGTTCCTATTTATGGCGTACAAATTCCAAAGGAACGTATTTTTCCGATTAACAGTGTTTTAGTTTCTATACATTTCAGCTGCTATTACCTAGCATCTCCGTTGAACTATGGAGCCTTCTTCGTGTCTCCACTGAACCATTGAACCTATTAGGGTTTGCAAATTTTCTGTCACATTGTTTAGTGAGAGTCGACACGCTAAGGAGGTTGAGATTGTGTTGTCCCTGTCTCATGAGAAAAATCTCAGACATACAAATAGCCATATCTAGAGCGCAATTCATGGAGTATGGATGAACAATGTAAAAGATTGTCTCAAGGTGGTCATTTCTTCTTTCTCCCTTTCAATTTCCAATTTCATGCAATTTTAGTTCCAGTCTAGTCCGGGCTATTTTCCGGAATTATCTTGAGAAAAATACAATGCATACTCCTTTTTAGTGGAATCAACGGATTGACTTTGTCAAATATCTTCCATGACATCTTGTGTGCAGTAGTCTATAAATCTTATTTATAAGATAAGACATAAAGAAAGGGGGCCTCCATGAGAAGATTTTCATATATCATGATTTTTTTATAGCTTCTTTGCACAGGAATTATCAAATATTGTAGAAACCAAGTAACAAAGCATTAAAAGTAGGAATCAAAGTACATATCATCTGCTAGCAACTGCTCAAGTCAATAGTTGGATATTTGACAAATCTATCCTGACTTACCGTGTTATTTAGCACTGGATTAACGTCAATAATATTGCGTTAACAATGATCTCGCCATACCTGTATCTCAGTTTCAGATCTGTTCTTCATATCGGAGGAAGCAGAGAGACTGATGAATCTAGCAACCTCATGTTCTTAACATAAAAGTACCTTCTGCAAATTAAGATTTCAGTTATAGAATTAGATTCGTAGTTCTTTTTTGGGACCAATTGGAAAAACAGATATTCATTGATCACCTAAACTAAGGACTTACAAAAGCAACACAATAACTTCAGCATAAAACATAATACCGAAGCAGATATTCACTGATCAAAGTGCCAAGCTCCTGCAAACAGAAAAAAAAAAAATTCAAAACTCAGTTTCAGAATCATTAAGAGCTCAAAACCCACATATCAAAATTGTGAATTTGTGATCCACTCCATCTTAGTTGTTAAAAATTAGACAAAACAAAAGAGAGGTTTGTGATGCACGTGGTATCTGTGCATCAGACTGAATTTCACACTACGAAAAAGAAATATAAATCTTAGAAACAGATGGAGAGAGACTTGAATAATGGGAAGAGAAGGTTGAGATCATGATGGAGGTTCTTAATCAGATGGTCCATATTGCTCACGTAGATCTCGGCGTCATGGATGTCCAGCACGTCACTCTCCCCTTGGTACCAAAGCACCGCCTTGATCTCTCCGCCGCATTTCCTGCTGTCCCCCGCCCTCTTAACCATCATCTCGTGCAAGTGGCTACCACGCACCCATTCTTTGATCGCCGTTCCACCGAGTTAGGGTTTGAAGAGTACTCATCAGGGTAAATGGGCATTTATACTGCGGAGAATCTGAAAACCTGAAAGAGATTAGAAATCGAGAGGTCTAACAAGGTGTTGGAACACAATTTTAGTGAGTTCATGGTAGCCAACATGAGACAGCACACATCGACCACATCATTTGAATGCTTATCCCAAGCATTCCTTTCTGCATGAGGGGCATTGGTCTTATACTTCTCGGGGAGAACTTTCTCAAGGACATAGTCCTTTTTCTCCTGCTTGAGAACAATTCTCAAGTTCCGATACCATTCGAGGAAGTTCGATCCATTCAGCTTGTCCTTCTCAAGGACGGATCGAAGGGAAAACGAGCTGTGAGTTGGGTTTGACATAGCTGATACAAAAGAGAGGAATATGGATTAGTTACGATGTTCAGGAATAGAGAAATCTTAACAATTAAGAAAACTCGCATTATATTCAAAATTATATTTCCTCAGATGAATATAATGATACAAGATCCATATTTCACTAAAATTGAGTGAGCCACTGGCTATCGCCCAAATTTAAGTTATTTAGGTAAGCAACTCTTTGCTAATTATATCCAATATAATTCTTGTTTGTAGATTAACATCTTATGTTTAATCCACCCGATGTCTCTAGGCCCAAAACGATTTTGATAGCCCATTCAAGTAAACCAATCTCTTAAGTCATGCAATCGTTGATGTCATGCACTGCAAGCCCATCAACACGATTACCTCCTGACTTACTCACGTAATAGTGGACATCTTGCACTGCAAGTCTGTGACACATTTAAACGAGTCTTGACAGTTGACAAGATCGGGAAGACATCAACACTTGATATTTAGTTTTGAGGAACAGAACTAATCGCATATCATATATGCATCTTTTGAGGGTTTTAGATTTTGTTAAAACAGCTAATCTTATTAGGTTTTTAATGATTTCTAAATTGAGTTTAATTCTGGTTTTGGTTCTGAAATTATAAGTTTAATAATTAAACAATTTAATTCTGTGTCGATTGATGCTACATTAGTATCGATCGATGCACCATGCCAGAACCAATGCGATAACCGATCAATCAAATTGAACCGGCTTTGATAACCATTCAGTATCGATCGATGCAACAATTGCAACGATCGTTAACGACCAAATCAAACCATTCGCATTTAACCAGCTTAACCAGTGGCGGTGATCAATTCAATCGAATTGAACCGATTCGCATTACATATGTGTCGATTGATGCAACACTTGCAACGATCGACACCGTGCGACTTTCGCCTAGTATCGATCGGTGCAACTCTTGCAACGATCGACACAGGGCGATTTACAAGGCGACAAATTCAGTGTACGAACGATTAGAAACCTTAGGCTCTGATACCACTGTTGGGAATTACCGGGTAGTTTCTAATCGTATTAGACAACTTCTAGGTTTTAATTCCGCGCCTAGGATCTAGGTTTCATATTTAAAATCGTTCTACGTCGCCAGATGTCGATATTACCTGACTCGGTTTTGCAGCGGAGGTTTGTCACGAGCTCGAGATCGGTAGCGCCTCAAATGTTGTGCCTCTACTGGTATCCACACGCACGCGCATTGGAACACCCGGGATGCTAGTACCGGAAGAGATCGTTATCTCTCGGGTTATCTGCGTTTCTTTTCTCGTTATTCGTGACAAAATGTGTTGTTTCATTCGTTTGTCTCGAATGATATTTATAGGCTCAGTCGACATTGGACGTGTGTCGATCGATGCAACAATTGCGTCGATCGACACAAGTTCGACACAAGTTAGTGCTTACCTAACTTCTGTCTTGTCAACTTTTGCATCATTTGCATCGATCGATGCCAAGGTGAATCGATCGACACACCTTGTGTCGATCGTTACTCAGTTTGCATTGATCGTCACAGTTCTAGAAACGCGTATAACAATTTATACATTGGAGATCAACCCTGTATGAATTTCCAGTTTGCTTAGGTGTGTGACCCTGTAGGATCATTTAATACTAGTAATGAATTCTAAACTCATAGATCATAAGTGGCTTCTAGCAAAGCATTATGATCGTCTAGTATCAAATGATTGTCTTATCTCGACAATACGACTCTCACTAGAGTGAGTACAAGAGTGATTTCAGGACATTCCCAACAGCAATTGCATCGGTCAAATGCGTTTTCCAGTCTTCAAAATATTCAGGTCAGGAAAATGTCGTTAACATCCACAACAGAACAAAAACATTGTTGTTTTCATCTATCTACGCTAACAATTACAATTCCTTATTCAAACTATTTCACAATAACAATTGGTTAGATTTGCGATATAACTCTTGCTTTTGTGACATCTTACATCTTATAATAATAACAAAATCTAATTATATTATCTCCACTTCTGTCGCCAGAGATTTTGGGACAAGAGTCCTTTATTACATTACTCTTCTGACACACGCGCTATCCCTCTTAGTATAGGGTTATTTTGGTCAAGAAAATGTTGAGTTTCTAATTATTCAATTTTCACCACCAGAATCTTAATTAAAACATTAGCGGTGTGTATTGATTTATATTACCCACAAAGTAATCCTTAATATACAATTAATCTTTTCTTCTTTTCTTTCTAATTTAATTAGTGATGGATTTCTTGATGCAATCTACAATACCTTCGCAATGAGCCCCAGGAGTGTGTAAAACGGAGACTTCCCAGAGTTTGACAAGCTCTCATCATCTTGCAATGTTCTGCTTCATCGTCTCTCATGTTCACAAACACATCGTATAAATTATCTGCCCCAACATAATAAAACACACAACCACAACGTTAGATATCCTGAAAATCAAAACACCAAACAAACTGAGATTGTTGTTTTAACAATACGTATATTAGACCAAAGCTCAGTCTTTTACACAAAATGCAGACTCACAACCATGGATTAAGAGATTGATGGAACTCAATGGATATGAAGTACCTATTTTTGGTCTTCGGGTATTGGGCAGTGTTCTAAAAATCGGTCTAGGCGGCCGTCTAGGCAGGGCCTAGGCGCTAGGCGGTCCTTGACCGTGGCGATTTCCTCCTAGACGTTCGAATTAGGCGTTTATGTTATTATGCGGATTTAAACGGTCCTAGGCGGATCTAGGCGGTCTTAGGCGGCTACACACAATCTTTAACCAATTATCATTTGATTTTTAATTTTCATGTTTGTTTCGGTATAATTATAAAATTTTATTACATATAACTAAATTTATAAGTTTTTACTTCATAAATTAATGATTATCAATAAAAAATATTGTAAATTTAACAGATTTGATAGTAAATGTCGTGTGCTGATAAATTTAGCTAATATTCTTTTTGTTATTTCGATGTACTTTGAGTTTTAATCTATTTTTAGACTAAAAATATTTGAATTATATGACATATATTATATAATATATCTAATATATATCATTTTTTTATAAATACATATACTGCCTAAGCGCCGACTAGGCCTCGACTAGGCGTTCTAGGCGCTAGACGATGGGTCACCGCCCGACTAGTGCCTAACGCTTTCTTGAACATTGGTATTGGGAGCTCTTGATGTTTGGAATTCAACTGCAGACAAACAGAGCCACTTTGAGAAACTCCTACTAGTCAATGGAAGAAAACTTAAGAACTCTGAGGACAAAGATAAACTTACCAAATAAGTACAAGTCGCTTCCGGTATAGTATTTTAATGCGATATCAGGTTTAGGCGAATTCCTCAACTCCCCTGTTCAGGGAAGCAAAACAATTCGGAATGATAAAATCATTGATGAATTTTGAGTCTTTTTTTTTTTAAATCTTACTGTCTTATGGAGATTCTCTAATCAAGAATACAAACCTAATGAAACTAGAAACGGATGAACTTACCAAAATAAGGCACTCTAGCAATGGTTTCAAGAACAAAGAACCTTGCATAGGTTCGGTCACGGTGCAATGTGTCAAGTATCTTAATCACCGAGTCCTTATTGAAAACAAAACAATCAGAACGCATGGGGATTACTTCCGGTAATTTGAACACACGCAACTAGCCCTGGGATATAAAACCAAACCAAAATTACCGAACCGAAGTTTTATGAACCGAAACCGAACCGAACCGAAGAAAAAAACCGATTGGTAGGTTTTTTAAAAACAAAAAACCGAAAACCGAAAAACCAAACCGAAGAACCGAAGTCCCTGGCCTATTATTCATTATTGTAGACTTGTAGTTGTCGATCGTTTTTGATTTTCATAAAAGTTTCAATCTTTCAATATATATATACATTTGTCAGTTTGTGTTTGTGTGTTTGTTGTATATATATACATATAGCCTTGAAATATAAAATCGAACTGAAATATTGAACCGAACCGAACCGAAATTTTATGAACCGAAACCGAACCGAAGAAAAAACCAATCGGTAAGTTTTCTAAAAACAAAAAAAACCAAAAAACCGAATAACCGAACCGTAGTCGAAACGAAAAACCGAAGTCACAGGCCTACAAGCAACTATTAGAATATTATAGAACGGGTCAAAACCCCATACTATAAGGAAGACGTTTACTCGTTGCTCAAACTTGATGATCCAAGTCTCCAGAGCACTAGTTGCTGAACTCATATTTGGCTCCTTAAGTGGTTCTTTGCCAGGAAAACCCTCGGCTTTAAACAATTCCTCCACCACCACTTTCTCTTCATCGTCTTGTAAAATCGTTGCCCGAACTCGATGAATGTTCCTGAACGTTCCAAAGACAGCATTAAGTCATAAATTAGAACGGATGCAAGAAAAACTACCCACTATAGACAAAATTTAAACCCCTTTTCAAGTCAAGCGTGAGCACGACAACCCAATCAATCGCATATACCTAAAGAGCAGGCGAGGAGAAGAGATAGGCAATCGGAGAGAAGAACTGTACGAAACGGAAGCTCTGGAGCGTCGAAGAGCAACCAAAGGCAGTGAGGAGATGTTTGAAATCGCCACCGTAGCTGCCATCTCCATCAAGTAACCCAAAATTCGATCAGAGTCTGGGAAAACCAGAGAGCAGAAAATTCACAGGAAAGAAAAGTGAAGATTGGATATATTTTTCGTAGAAATGGAGAAATTTTGGGGAATTTGCGGTTTGAAGACGAAGAATATTCTGGGTTCTCCACTACTTCTCATGCCCATCCTCGCGTCCAATAAATCAAGGCCGGAGAATTTTCCAACCAAATAGGATCCGACTATGTCAAATGATCGGACCCGGTTTATGTTCTGCCATAGAATAATTTATAGGCTGAGGCCCAAGTGATGGAAGTGAGAAATTGACATAATTGGCTTTGATTGGTAACATTCGTGGAATCGCGGAATGGTGGAAATAAAATAAAACTGCGGAAATAATTTAAAATTTGCTGGAAAAAAAATTGTAGAATAAGTTTTGTGCGATTGGATGAGTTTTGCGGAATGGCTGAATATTAAGATTCCACAAATAATCTACCTATAGTTCACTTTTCCACTTAATGAGTTTTTCTTTGTATTTTTTAAGCGAAAACGCAGACTTTACATTTTCACTTTTTTTTTTCTATTCCGCAAATTTTTTTGATTGGCAAAATTCTTACGAAATGGCGTTTTAAACGCGATTCCGCCATTCCGCAAGTTATCAATCAAGGCCAATATTAGTTTCCAGTTTCAGTTTTTTTAGTTGGAGATTATAATAAACGAAACAATAATCATTTACTAACTTTTTCAAAAATAAACATTTTACTATTTCAAATATAGAACCATCACTAATTTATTTTTAGGCCCTGAGTGTATGCTGCCGTATTGACAATATGCACTGCGTAACAAAACTTATGACACCATTCACGTTATTTTATAACTACTGTTTTCTGCCCAAAATAAATAATAAATAAATAATATAAAAAGGGTACGGGATTAAAATACACTTGAACCGCAGTCAAAGCCAAAAGACACATCTATGGTGTGTTTCAGAACACTGTTGCAGGTTAAGTAATTTAAAAAAAAAAATTATATGGAATGTATTTTTATCTATTAATTATACTTTCAAATTATTTAAAAATGATAAACAGTGACAAAAAGATAATATTTTGAACATGTTGTAGAAAAATATATTTTACATAAATATTAAATAATAATTAAAAAAATAGAATTGTTCCGCACCGCATGTTATTTTTGTTACCATTCAAACTTTATTATGCACCGTTTTTTTTTTCTTAACCGCTCTTGTTCCGCAATATGCGTTTTTCTTATAAAACCGTAATTAAACTAATCCGCACCGCTCAATCCGCTTAATCCGCCGTTACCATTCGAAACCTTAGTTTTTTTTAAGTTTTGGATAAATCATTCAATATTATGAAATTTATGATATTTTTTCTTTGGAAAAGCTTGAAATTATTTGAAAATGAGCAATATTACATCTGAATAAAAGTCACTGAACAGGTCACTTTTTTAGTTTCATGAAAAAGTCACTGAACAGAAAAGGGAAAAAACCTTAAAAATACCCGACGTTAATTACATTTGCCAAAAAAATACACAAACTATTAACGTTGCCTGAAAAATATCTAACGTTATTTTGGTTGCCTTTTAAATACCTCAACTTTCAAATTTTGTTATTTTTCATCCTTATTTTAACCATGGTTAGATTAGCTCGGTAATAATTTTTAAAATTCGGGGTCAAATAACGAAATTTGAAAGTTAGAGTATTTAAAAGACAATCAAAATAAAGTTGGGTATTTTTCAGACAACAATAAAAGTTTGAATATTTTTTCTGACAAATATAATTCATTTGAGATATTTTTAAAGTTTTTTTACCATTATATAGATTCTCAAATTCAATTATCAGATTAATCTTTGTGAATGTCCACTTTCAACAATTGGCGCAGTATTTGAAGACTTTAAGTATCTCCTTGAGAAGCACGATATCCAGCTCAACGCGCCAACAAAAAGGGATGGAGCCGCATAACTTGACGACTACATGATTAAAAATCACGAGCAACCCAACAACAACAAGAGCATAAAATATGTGAGGGACAATCACAATCTTAGAGATGCAGGGGCATCAAATTGCAAGAATGAGTCAAGATCCGACCTATCAATAAAGATAAATGTAACGGTGGAATCAACAAATGATCTTTCTCCAAAGCAATCCGATCGAGACAACACTCGGTTAGAATTGGTAATTCATGTTAAGATCGGTAACACCAACTCAAGGGGTATAGAACATACCTTGTTCTTACACTATCATAAATTTTAGTTTCCTTCAACAAGATAATTATAGATTCACTACTGGTGATCAATGTACGTGCTCAATGTTAAAAGTGAATTGAAAAAAATCTCATTCATATATGCAAATTGAAAAGAAAAAAACCTTAAAAATACATCACCTAAATTATAATTGCTAGAAAATTTTTCAAATTTTAATGTTGTCTAGAAAATACCTAAAGTTATTTTGATTGCCTTTTAAATACTCAAATTTTTAAATTTTTTGTTATTTTTACCCCCAGTTTTAACCATGGTTAGGTTAATTTTTTAACGATGGTTAAAACCGGGTATAAAAATAACAAATTTGAAAATTGATGTATTTAAAAGGCAATAAAAATAACATTAGGTATTTTATAGACAACGTTAATAATTTGTGTATTTTTTGGCAAATGTAATTAACGTCGTGTATTTATAAGGTTTTTTCCCAACAGAAAACAATCTTTATTCAATATTTTATTTTATTTTTATTTTATCACAGACCATTTCTGTATTTCTGGCCCGACAATTTTCGTTTTTTTCTTTTTTGAAGCATGACGCTTCCTTTTCTGCTTTTCCGATTTGAACACTAAAAAAATTGACAAACTAAAAAATTAATCCGACCTGCCGGAATCGAACCAGCGACCTAAAGATTAGCTGTCACAGACTACAGTCTTCCGCTCTACCAGCTGAGCTAAGGTCGGATGTTGTTTACATATATATTAACTTTAATTAGAGTTTTCTTGCTCTGTTTCTTTATGATACAACGATCAATGAAACGCCTAATGATCTTCGTCCTCCCATCATTAACACTCGAAGCCATCTACAAAATTTGGTATTACATCTCTAGCTCAAACCAGATTCCTTACATCATCAATCATGTTCTAAACAACGTCCTCACCTGCACTCTCCAGCTCTCTTCTTGGTTTTACCGTAACGCCATCTTCATCAATCATCACCATCTGCCTCTTCTACCAAATCACATGTCATTTCAGACTCTTCGTCTCAATGACTTTGCTCGCTGCTTCGCCTATGAGATCACTGATTTGGCGCAGCTCTCTGGGAGCATCAAAAGATCCGTCGTAATTTAAGGATCGTTAGTCATCAATTCATGAGATTCATTATTTTGTCTTTGATTCTTGTTACTGCTACTCAGTTAATATCTATGAAGTTGGCGAGCTTGCAGTAAGAGTTCTTTTTAACTACCATTTCACTTTCTTTTCAGGTTTGATTTGGTTTCAGAACATTACAAGATGTTTTATATTGTTAGATTACTAATCAAAGTCTTTTTGTGTTTGTCTAATACAGATATGTTCGTTGAGTTTGGTTACACTGAGTATTCATATGTTTGAGAAGTGCAACAAAGATACGCCACAAAGCTCAATCTGTAATCAGCCTTGCAGCTAAATGGAGCGTATGTGCCACTGTAGACTCGTTCGATAACCTTGATGGCGAAACTCCTGCAGTTTCAATGATTGAGTACCAAATTTCAACATGGTGGAGAGCCATGAATACTAGCTTTAAAAACCGGTCCGGATTCTCTTATTTTAAACATAATCTTCTCTTGGCATGCGAATACATGTAGCCTCTTATATATGTATTCGCTTTATGTTTTTTTTAATATATTGTGTATCAATTGTTTGGCCCTCGTGTAAATCCATTCCAACTATTTCAGTTCATACATACTATCAATCCCAACTAATAATATCATTTCTACTTGCCTTACCAACTCTTATGGGCCTACCAGAATATTTAGTGGTGGTGTTATACATTTCATGCACGCAATTGTTCCATTTCGTTTCCAAAACTTACAAACATGTAGCATTTGCTTCGTCTTGTGTCTTGATGCCTAATGACTTTCGCCATCAAAACGGATGGATATCGTTCTATTTCTTACCAAGTTGCATTTAGACGTAGACGATTAGACTGGAAGTGCATATCACTGCTTCGATTTGGAGAATTAATGTCTCATCTTTTTTAAGACATGTCTCATCTTTCTCAAGACATTTCATGTCTCTCATAAATTTAAGAAATTTGATCTCATGGTCGAACTCAGTTCCTTCGGGAAATTCATCAACAAAATAGTTCTTCTTCTCAATGTCCTTATCTTGTTTTAGTGTTGTCTCATGTACATTTTCGGCGTGGGGATGGCATGAAGAATGTCTCCAACATTATTTGAAGTAAAAAATTAGTTTTAGTAATTAACTTTTTAAATGAAATTAAATAAATTAAAAAGAAACTAAAGAAAATGCATGTTTAGTTTTCATTTTTAATGATACATTTGGTTATTGATAAAAATGATACATTTGGTTAAGAGTGGCTATTGTTTTTGTAACTTTAATCTTTTCATGTTTCTCTACATTCTATCATTTTATACTCTTAACAATTTCTATATTTTATATTATTCATTTGTATGAAGTATTTTTATCGCTTTATGCTTTTACACACCCATATATATACACATACATACACATATATATATATATATATATATCAAGTTTCAAATTGATTTTATAAGATATAACTTCTTATAATTCAAATCTATGGATATTTTAAAATACATGGGATGTTATTCAGATTTGATCTCTTAGATCTTATATAGTAAGACTAGTATAATGCCATCCCCAATCGGAATTACATACTAATATTCGGTAGGAATAGCAACAAACTCTCCCTACCCACAAACTCTCCTTTTATGAACATTAGCATAAAATAATTTGTACATGTCATGTTATAGAAGGGTGGGGCAAGTGCTCCATACTAATCCTATAAAATAATATGTAACTGCATAATAATAAGTATAATCAACTAGCTCAACTGGTTGTAAAAGCTTTAAACCTGATTTCAAATTCTCACTTTATTTATTGTTTCTATTTTCTTTATAAACAAATCTTATTTCTTTCTCTTTTATATTAATATTTGTCTTTTTCTAATATTCTAAAACTTATATTTTGTATTTTTTTTTCCTTTTCTTTTGCTCAAACATTTCTTCAAAATACTATATATAATTATTTAGTTTGTTTTATTTGTTTCTCCAAAATTTAGAAACTATTATTTTCTCAAGCTAGACTCTTGTTATTATGTGTAATTTTAAATTTTGTGTTAATACCTCTAAAATGAGTATTTACGATTTAAAAACAGCAAAATATTTGATTTTTTTTTTACTTAAGTTCAGTTTTTTTCTTCAAAATTAATATTTATACTCTATAGTTTTGTAATCTGTTTCTTAATTATAATATTTGTACTAATTATTTTTAATATTTATATATATTTTGTCTCATATATAATTATTTTCTGCATCCATTTGTATGTATATATATAGAGGTGTCAAAGTGGGTCAAACTAGTCATCTATGACCCATGAGATTTGACCTATTTTGACACCTCTATATATATGATTGAAATTTTTATGATAAATATGAAAAAATCTTTACCAAACAGATTCAAATATTTATAGATATATTTGTTGAATGTAAATATGATTTTAGGTTCTTAAAATTTTGATGATACGATGAATATATTTAAAAATTAATATTTATTTAAATTATTTCATTATATTATATGATAAATACAAATATTTACCTTGGTTTAGAATACAATTTTTGTTAATTATTATATTAATATAAATATAATTTTTATTCAAAATTCAAAATAAGATAGAATGCGGCAGTTATCACAATCTTAAATATTTAGCTAAAATATATTCACTATTTGATTTTCAGATTTCAATATAATTGTTTGGTAAAAATTAATTTTGAAGTCTCGCTAGTATTATGTTATACTAGCATCATTTGCTCGCAGCATGTGCGAGCACAACCATTAATAAATAAAAATTTCCTAAAAAATTATCAATTTGGTTTAGGAGTAATAACATTATTTAAAAGAATATTTATATCATATTAATTATAGTTATATTTAACATACTATTAAAATTTTATACTTAAATAATAAAACAAAAATACTATTTAAACAATATATATAAATACCTAAATCTACTTTGTAAATATATTTTCATATTAATTATAATAAATTACAATTATATATATAAACATCAAGATACATATTAATTATCATTTATATTTATATAAATTCAAAATTGATATAAATAATACAAATTTACTATATAAAATCTTTTTCATATTTCGAAATTTATTTCAAAAATATTTTCGTATTTATCATCTTGGTTTTTATTTTTTATTTATTTGAGTTTGTACTAATCTTTAAAATAAAACAATTTTTAAAACTAAAAAAACTAAGGTTAACAAAGTAAAAAACTTAAATTCATTAATGATAAATTAGTAATCAACCGCGTTTTAGAGTGAATATAAAGCCAAAGACACTTCCTAATTAATATAAAGATGTGAAATTGTTGTCTTTTGAGATTTTTCTAGGAAAAGTAGTGGAAGATGGTTAGGCAATCAGTAACCCAAATTATAATTCTGAGAAAAGAAGGAAATGTAAATACAATTTGCTTAGTTTCATTACTTAATTGGATAATTAATTTGTTTGTGAGATGCTTATGTTAAGGAATAGACCATAGTAGCTGGTAAGAGTTGTAATATTGTCGATTCTCAAAACAGAGCTACTTTTGACACTTTTAATTTGGGTCTGGCTTGCTCGCAAAAAGTGATCTGCATCTTGCACATGGACGGTATAGGAAGCATTAGCAGATCATTGGTGATCTGAGACTTTTCCGTGTCGGTTATTGCATAAGCACGAACTTTGACAAGCTCAAGACATGGCAGTTTCAGTAGGAACAGCATCATTTGCGCAAGCTCATTAATTTCTCCTCCATACTCAGTTATCTTCAATACTTGCACAGACGAAGATCCATACTCACGTTCAGCTTTATCAACGTGCATTGGACCCTGAAACAAAGAGGGAAGGTTAGAGATTTTGAGTTTGTCCCAATAAACTTTCTGGGGGGGTTATTACCTTGATGACGAGAGTATGTAGATTTGGAGACTTATTTAAAAGAATTGGCAGAAATTCCCAATCGTAATATGTGTCATCAATTGTAATAGTTAAGCGAAACAGGTCGATGAACACTGGGAGTACTTCATGCCAATGACAGAATGTCCTCCAAGTATTACAAATAGATAAAAACTCCAAGACCTCAACATTTCTTAACCACTTGACAAGATTTGTCAGATCATGTCCACATGCACGGAGATCAAGCTTAGCTTCCACAAGGGACTCGAGATTCACAATGGGATACTTTTCTGGAACGAAGTCACAGTATTCCAAGTAGACAAGATTGGGAGTGTCCAGAATCATGTCCCACCAATCAATACAGTAAGTAAACTTCATAGTAAGCTTCTTAAGTGTGGAAGAAGAAATGTTGCGATCACATTTTCTAACCTGCCAGTACTCACCAAGAATGGTTAGTTCCTCGAGGACAGGTGAAGCAGAAAGAATCTTTCCCAGAACACAGTAACGACTATTATAAAAATAAATCGAGTCGAGGTAGAGAGTCTTGAGCGATGGAAATGACACATTGTCTTGCAAGTGAACATCTCGAGAGGTACCATGATCACATCTTCTGTAGCGATTACGTCTATATCAAGATTCATGACACCATGTTTCGCCGCGTCAGTCATCCAGCGGGTGACAGGACCCGTGTCAACACCGATACTATTATGACATTTTATGGAGATGTTCTTGATTGGGAAATTGTGTGACACAGACAATAATACTTGTAAGATCTCAACTCGGTCTATCCAAAGATAGAAAGAGTTTTAGGGTTTAAAATTAGGGATTCTAAAAGAAGAATTTAGGAACACGGTGAGATTTAGGAAATTAGGGTTTAAGTGCCGGTTTTTCCGAAATGGAAGTCGGCTGAGAGAAGTCGAAAGTCGCCGGAGAGATATTAGGTCAAAACCGAATTGCTAAAGTCTCTCAGGCTCAAAATATTAAGAAAAGCGTGTTTTTTGAATGAATATCAAGTTCCCTTATATAGGGTTACAAGTCGGTTTACATATTTAGTCGAAAATAAGATAAATATAGAATATTTCCTAGAATCGAGGTAGGGCTTTGCCTTTCATTGACTCAAGTTCGTAGACTCCCGGCTTGACGACTTTTGTGACTTTGTAGGGTCCTTCCCATTTCGCTCCGAGTTTTCCCGCTCTCCACTCCTTAGTGTTTTCGTAAACTTTGCGGAGGACGTAGTCACCGACTTGAAAGTGTCGTTCCTTGACTTTCTGGTTGTAGTACCGAGCTGCGAGCTGTTGGTAGTTTTGAATCCTGAGTAGGGCTCGATCTCGTTCTTCCTCTATGGTGTCAAGAGCTTGAATCAACATCTTTTCATTGATCTCGGTGGGTGCGGCATGAGAGATCGGCGGAGGGTGTGAATGTTAGCTTCTGCTGGTACCATTGCTTCTACGCCAAAGGCTAAGGAGAATGGGGTGGCTCCTGTTGCGCTGCGGGGTGTCGTTCTATGCGACCAGAGGACGCCGTCCAACTCATTTGCCCAAACCCCCTTTTTGCTTTCGAGGCGTTTCTTGATGCCGGCAATAATGGTTTTATTTGTAGCTTCGGCTTGGCCATTCCCCTGAGGATACCTTGGTGTCGACTTGCTAAGACGTATATCCCACTTCTTGCAGAATCCTTTGAATACTTTCGAGGTGAATTGCGATCCGTTATCTGTGACGATCTCGTAAGGCAGCCCGAAACGACATATTATGTATTTCCAGACGAAATTTTGGACCTGGACATCGTGGATTGAGACGTAAGCCTTGGCCTCTACCCACTTTGTGAAGTAGTCGGTCATGATGAGCAAGAAACGTCTTTGATTGGACAATGGTAACGGTCCGACGATATCCATTGCCCATCTCATGAATGGATAGGCTGCGGTTGATGTCGTGAGTAACTCTGTAGGTCGATGTATGAATGGCGCATGTCGCTGACACTTTTCACACTTGTTAGAATAGGTCTCGCAATCGGTTATCATAGTCGGCCAATAGTGACCGTTCAATTTGATTTTGAGGGCGAGAGACCTGCCTCCGGAGTGGTTACCGCATGCTCCAGAATGCGTCTCTTCGAGGACTCGACTTATTTCGTCTCCGTTTATGCATCTGAGGAGGATCTTGTTAGCTGAGTACTTGTAAAGGATACCGTCATGTATAGTGTACCGTGCGCTCTTGACTTTAAGTCGTCGTGCTTCCCATTTGTCTTCGGGGAGCTTTCCTTCTGTCAGGTATGCTCTTATCGGAAGTCGCCAGTCCTCATTGTCGTTGGTTAGGACAGTGATGAGTTATGTGCTCTTTGCTTGAATGTTGCAGCACATGTCATCTTCGCCATTCGGGATCATCTCGTCAGGTTCTTCTTGATTGCTTTCGGGGGGCGGGATGCTTGGTTCATGAATCGTCTCTACCGGGATCCGCCGACATAGATTAGGATTCGATGCCAGCGACGCGAGTGCGTCTGCCGGTGCATTCTCTTTTCTTGGTATCTGGACAATGTCGAAGAATTCGAAGGAACTGGTGAGTTCCAATGCCATTTTTCGGTAAGCCTCCATTCGTTCGTTTTTAGCTTCGTAGTCTCCATTGATCTGGTTTGCTACAAGCATAAAATCACAATGGGCCAAGAGATGCCGTACTCCGATTTCTCTGGCTAGTCTGAGGCCGGCTAACAGAGCTTCATACTCGGCTGTGTTGTTAGACGCCGTGAAACCCAGCTTGAAGGACTGTTCTAGTATTTCGCCGGTCGGCGAAATGAGGCGAATCCCTATCCCGGCTCCTTTCTTCGATGACGCCCCGTCGACGAACAACTTCCAATTTTTATCCTCTATCTCGGTACCGACATCTAACTCGGGTGATAATTCAACAAGGAAATCAGCTATTACCTGCGACTTGGCGGTAGTACTGTTTCTGTATTCGATGTCGTACTCGCTTAATTCTATTGCCCATTTGGCTAGACGACCAGACTGTCCAGGGCTGTGAAGGATTGTTCGAAGAGGTTGACTGCTTAACACGGCGATCGGATGTGACTGAAAATATGGTCGTAGCTTTCGTGCAGAGATGACGACTGCGAAGGCCAATTTTTCCATTGCAGGATATCTGGTTTCGGCTCCGTTCATTGTTTTGCTTACATAGAAGATCGGCTTCTGTTCTCCTCGATCTTCGCGAACTAATACGCCACTGACCGCTGTTGTTGAGACGGCGATGTAGAGCAACAATGTCTCGCCATTCTCGGGTTTTGACAGTATCGGCGGGTTTGACAAGTAGTCCTTGAGTTGGATAAATGCCTCTTGACACTTGTCGTCCCACACAAATCTTTTATTCCCCCGCAGGAGTTCATAGAAAGGCAGACATTTATCCGTTGACCGGGATATAAATCTGTTCAAGGCGGCTATGCGGCCAGTGAGGCGTTTGTTGGAATTATGTCCAGTAATCTCTGTACTGTCTCTAGAAAGTAAGAGTATGTCAATGATCAGACATAAGTCATATAATACTGGGGGTCATGATGGCTTGCTAGAGTCCGCTCATGATCTATAAGTCTTGGACTTATTGCCTTTATTATATGATCCCATATGGGTCACACGCCTAAGCTAACGGGAAAATACGAAGGAACGGTTTAGCAAAAGTACGGTAAAAGTGCTAGGCATTTACTGTACTTAGAGAGACTAAAGGGCCTGATTAAATCCAAGGGATTTAATCAGAACTGAGAATTGGGCCCAAAAGCCCATAAGAACTGGACAAGGGTTTTATTAAATAAAACTTGCCCTAGCTCTTATTTTTCTCTAAGCTTCTGCGCCTCCCTCCTCTCTCTCTGCGCCTCCTCTCTGTTGGTCTAGCAGCCTCTCTTCCCGAAGTGTGCGTGTGTGAGCCTTTGGAGGAACAACCTCTTGGTGGTTCTGCTGATCTCTGACCCGTACCTCCTCTTTCCGCTGCATAAACAAGGTAACAGGTGAGATCTATTATGTTTCTAATCAAGAGAACCTAGATCTGCATGTTTAGTAGGATGAATCAATCTGAGAATTGAATCAGGAGATACTAAACTATCCAACAGCGTTGTACTTCTCGAGTGTTCTTGGGAGATGGCAAGTCGATTATGGCTGTGATTTACTTCGGATTAGCTTCTATTCCTCTCTGAGTTACCACGTACCCAAGGAACTCTCCCGATGTTACTCCAAACGTGCACTTAGTCGGATTGAGCTTCATCCCATACCGGTTAAGGATGTTGAAACATTCCTTTAAATGGCCGACATGCTGAGTGGCAATCAGAGATTTGACTAGCATGTCGTCGATGTACACTTCAATTGTCGTGCCGAGTTGTCCTGCAAACATCCGGTTTACCAGCCGCTGGTATGTGGCACCGGCGTTTTTGAGGCCGAAGGGCATGACTTTATAGCAATATGTTCTGCGTTCAGTGATGAAGGCCGTCTTTTCTCTGTCGTCCGGATTCATGAGGATTTGATTATATCCTGAGAACGCGTCCATGAATGACAGCAATTCGTTTCCGGCTGTTGCCTCAACGAGTCGGTCAATATGTGGCAGCGGGAATCTATCTTTGGGATAAGCTTTGTTGAGATCTGTGAAGTCGACACATACTCTCCACTTACCGTTTTTCTTCTTCACAACCACTGGATTAGCCAACCAGTCGGGGTATTTGACTTCTTGGATTGAACCGGCTTCGAGTAGCTTCTCTACTTCATCGTTGACAGCCTTAGCCCTTTCAGGGCCGAGTTTTTGCCTCTTTTGCTTAACTGGCTTGTAAGTCGGATCGACATTCAGCTCGTGAGTTGTAATGGTTGGGTTGATACATTTCATGTCTTTCATTGTCCACGCAAATGTTCTAACGTTTTGCTGTAGGAAGGCGATCAGTTCCCTTTTGATGTCGTCTGGCAGTTCCGCACCGATCCCTACACATTTGCTTGCATCTGAGTCGTCGATGATGACCTGTTGGATCGGTTCTTTCTCCGGTCCTTTTCTTCCGTGCTCCGTATTGATCATGCACGAAGGCAATCTGATCTTGTGTTCTCTCGCAAAACACGACCGGCTTGCGCCCTGGCATCCTTTGATTGTTTGAATTCCCTTGGGAGTCGGGAATTTCAGACATTAATGATATGTCGAAGGTACAGCCTTCATGCTGTAAAGCCATGGAGTTCCGAGGATGACGTTATAGATGGTTGGCTTGTCGATGACATGAAACCTCACCAATCTGTTAACTCCTCCTGCGAAAACGGGTAACTTGATTGTCCCAATCGTATACGTTGTCTCGCTTGTGAACCCGGTGAGCGGCTTGGCCTTCTGCTTGATATCCTCCTCCTTAATATCCATCTTTTTGAGTGTATCCAGGAAAATTAGATCTATCGAGCTCCCGGTGTCTACCAGTATTCGCGATACTTGGCAACTTCCGATCAAAAGCTCAACCACTAGTGGGTCATTATGAGGGTAATGAGTCCCATAGAGATCCTGGTCAGTGAAGATGACGGGTGGATCATCCGACAGGATTGGTTGTGGCGCCTTTTGCGCGGCTAACGCTAGGCGTTCGTAGACCTTGATTGATCTGACCGAATCATTCACGGAGATTAGGCCTCCCATGATCATGTTGATCCTTCGGACGGTCTTGGGGGTTTCTTCTTCGTCATCCTCCTCTTCTTCTTCACGGTTGCGTTTCAAAGCTATGCTTTTGATACGTCGGGCGGCTTATCCTGCTTTGGAGCCTGCTCGTCGGCTTTGTCTTCCTTCTTCTGTTCTGACTCTTCCTTTTTCAATCTTTCGATGGCCGCTTTGATTTCTTCACTCGAAAGTCGGGAGTAGAGTGCGTTTCTGAGGTTCCGACATTCAGCCGTGTCGTGGGACGTAGCTTGATGGTATTCGCAGTACTTATCCCCCGTAGCGGAAGCTGCTTGTTGCGCCTTCTTTGTCTCTTTACCCCTCTTACTCAACGGTTTTGATGACCGGGATTTATCGGAGCCGTCAACCACCATTGTTTTGGCACCTTTACCGTCGTAGTGCTGTCTAGGTTCCCTTTCTTCCTTCTTGTTAGTTTGTTTGCCGGAGCCAAACCTTTTTGCTAACGCGACCTTTTTCTCTTCCAGTTCCACGAATTTATTTGCTCGATGGAGTGCATCTTCGATGGTTAGTGGCGGGTTGACGACTAGATCCTGATAAAAGGGGGACTCATGCCAGACGGCATTTGTCAGGGCCGCGATAGTGAACTTATCCGGCGCCTCGGCTCGCGTCATCACTGCCCTGAACCTCTCCACGAAGTCTTTCAAGGTCTCCTTCTTCTCTTGTGTCATCGACATCAGCGCGCTCAGCGAAGTGTCCTTTCGTACGTAGGCAAAGTGATGTATTACGAATGCCCATGTGAGGTCGGAGAAACTATCGATTGATTCGGATGGGAGTCGGAAGAACCAGTTCAGTGCGTCTCCTTCTAGAGTCTCGGCGAATAGTTGGCAGAAACCGATGTCGCGCTCTCTGCTTGACGAAAACCGCGCCTTTGCAGCCATGATTTTAAATGTCGTAAGGTGGGTGGCTGGATCTTTTGTGCCATTGTACATTGGTAACTTGAGTTTCTCCTTTTGCCTGATGTAGGTATTGGTGATACGTGAGGTGAAGGGCGTCCTCTGTGTCTCCTCTATGATCCAGTCGATCTCGGGTGCAGATCCCTTAACACCATGGACTTCCCCCTTTAGTTCTTTCAGGGTGTCTCTGAGCTCAGTCAGCTGTTTCTCGACATGGTTGCGAATTGCTCCGCGAATAGACGCTCCACGAGTTCTCTCGTGTGACGTACTTCGCTCGCGGCGATAGTTGTCACGGTGCGAGTTGTTCTCATGTCGCGGCTTTCGTCTGTGGTGCATGTCTCGTGTCTGGTGACTGGTACGTTCTTCCTTGTCGGGTGAGTACCTCTCATCGATCCAGTCATCTTGTCTCCAACTTCCGCTTCTTTTGGGTTCTTCAGGCCCTTCTTTCCGATGTGAGCTCCGCTCGCGAGTGTCCTTCTTGCTGCTTTCCCTGCGCGGGTTGCTTCTGGACTCGCTGCTATGGCTCTGCTCATGGTGGCTTTCCTCAGATGTATCGTAGACCAGTCGTCTGGCGACTTTGTCTTTTACCTTTGGAGGCACCTGTCTTTTGGATTTCCTAGACTGTTGATCCGAACGGATCTTTGCCTGCTTTGTCTGCAGTAGGTCGATTCTTTCTGAGAACGTTTTGATCAGGTCGTTCTGCGACTCGATCTTGGCCATCAGGGTGGCTAAGACCTCGTCTTGCTCGATTTGAGTCTTTTTTCGCCGAGTGACGGGGCGTGTTTGCCGTCATCTCGAGCTTTGTTGGTCTTGGCGGCGTCTCGCGGCTGTTTGTCGCCTTTTGCCGCGTCGTCTTCGTGATCACTCTGGTCGTAATCACTTTCATCATGAACGCTTAGGTCAACCCTAGGGTTTTCCGGATCGATTTCTTTTCTGTTTCCCGACATCTCGTTCAGAAATTTCTTTTAGAAATCCCCACAGTCGGCGCCAATTGTAAGATATCAACTCGGTCTATCCAAAGATAGAAAGAGTTTTAGGGTTTGAAATTAGGGATTCTAAAAGAAGAATTTAGGAACACGGTGAGATTTAGGAAATTAGGGTTTAAGTGCCGGTTTTTCTGAGATGGAAGTCGGCTGAGAGAAGTCGAAAGTCACCGGAGAGATATTAGGTCAAAACTGAATTGCTAAAGTCTCCCAGGCTCAAAATATTAAGAAAAGTGTGTTTTTTGAATGAATATCAAGTTCCCTTATATAGGGTTACAAGTCGGTTTACATATTTAGTCGAAAATAAGATAAATATAGAATATTTCCTAGAATCTCGCCTTTAACTTTATATGGAATATTTCCCTTTTTCCGACTTCGGCGCGCGGCGCCTTGCATTCGACACCTTCCAAACCCTAATGTAAGCCGGCTGCCCTGAGTTCGGTTTAACCTAAGTTTTACCGCCTTGGGCTTTATTACCGACTTTCCATTCTGGGCCGACCTAAACTCATGAATAGACCTTCTTAGGAAAGTGCTAATCTTGACTCTAACAATACTCTATCCACAAAGTCTATGAAAGTTTCTCCTCCTCCTCCTCTGTGATCATCTAAATGAAGATTCGATGTCAAGGCAAACAGATTACGCCAACGCTTTGAGAGGACAAATGTTAAAGCAGCCTCTTGTGTCGGAAGGAAAGACAGAATGTGGCAAATAGTCTCATCTGCTAGACCGTTGATCCTATCCATCCCTTTCACATATGAAAGAGTTTCAAATCTCATCAATTTGGATAAACCCAGCAGCTCAAATCAGCAAAAGAATTCACACATCAGATTCATACTTCAACTCAAAACTTTTGATGGCATTGTACAACATTTTCGTAGCAGAGAAAATTATCGCGATCCATTCGTACCCCGACAGATTTGGGATCCGAAGAGATAAAGATTGGACAAGAAAACTAACCAGAGGGGGCGAGACTTGGACGGCAAGAACGAAGCGTACTTGTCTTTAGGGTTTTTGACAATTTTTTATTTATAAATTAATTAACTTTTCTTTTTTTTTAGTCGACAACCGTTAATATTCATGAAGCCCAATGGGCACAGTTTACATAATAATACAGAGTTCAAAGATGAAGAATTGAAATCGAAAAGCACAGCTATTGGGCCTAAGGCCTATGAACAGTGAACCGAAGAGACGCGATGTTTTTTTTTTTTAATATATGTTAAATTCATTCAAAAAAGAAAAACCATTTACAGAGATTGTCTTATGTTGAAAATTTTTGGCAGACCCAAAAACAGAGACTTTTTAGAAACAGAGTCCTAATTCCTCATCTAGTGCCAAACCACTTTGCCAATGCTCCCTTGTACTTAGAGTTCGATTCTCCTTGACTGATGGATGATAGTCTATTTCTCACATGCTTATCCACTTTTCTTATAAGAGCTGCAGAAGGTAGATGTTGCTCGTCGTGTCTTCTATTATTTCGTTCTCTCCATATAGCATAAGCTGTGGCTTGAAAAACATAGCGACAGAGATAGATGTGTAGCTTGTTCTGAGATACGTCATTAAGGGTATCCATGAGGTCAGACCAGTCCGTACTAAAGCGTTGAGCATACAAACGCTCCGCTACATTACGCCATACTTCCTCTGCATAACGACATCTAAAAAACAGATGATCTCGACTCTCCGGACTGTGATCACAGAAAGAGCACTTTGCGTCAACCTGAGTATTCCATTTGATCATCCTATCCCCAGTGGGCAGTCTGTTTAGATTTACTAACCAGACAAGCACCGAGAATTTTGGAGTTCCATGCTGAAACCAAGTTCCTTTATACCATGAAACACTAGGATGAGCAACCCTAGTGTTACGCCATGTATCTTTGGAGCTGAAGCTGGCTGTATATTTATCACCTTTGCCTTTCCACATATAGGTATCACTGCCTTCAGTAAGACCCCTGGTCTTTAAAGTCTGTATTTCATCTTCAATACGATTAAGGATATTCGTACGATGCCTTCTTCTTCTGTGTACATTGATGGCAAACTCCACCGTTGCATTCGTATGAATACCCAGATCAATGCACCCTCTCGTACCAGTAATATCAATGAGCCTACCCATTGTCGACCAGTCATCATACCAAAAAGACGAGTTAATACCACTATTGATTTCTACTTTTGACATGGTGAACGCTAGCTGCCTGACTTTGAGCAATTTGCTCCACATCCAAGACCCTCGCGTACTGTTATCCTTTAGCGCCCAGAAGGAACCTTTGCGTATAAGATATTTATGGATCCACTGAACCCACAGAGAAGAACGAGCAGTAAGAATCCTCCAAATAAGCTTAAGACAACTAACTTGGTTTGCTTCGGTAATAGAGCGTAAGCCAAGACCCCCTTCCTCCTTTGGTTTGCATACCTCTTTCCATGAGACCTTAGATTTATTTGGATTGAGAGCTGGTCCGGCCCATAGAAATGCAGCGCAAATCTGATCGATCTCTCTTGTACAAGCTTTGGGAAGTCTAAAAGCAGAAATCCAGAAGTTTGTAAGGCTATGAATCACTGATCCTATGAGCTGTAAACGACCAGCCAATGAGAGATGTCTAGCTGACCATGATCTGATTCTCCTTCTAATCTTTTCAATTAGAGGAGTGTAGTCATTGACATTCATTCTCTTGGTCAACAGGGGTAATCCCAAGTAGCGGACTGGTAGATTTCCTGAGTCGAAAGGGAATTCATTTAAGATTGCTTGCTGCTCATCTTCTTTCACTCCAGCCATATATATGGTGGATTTCTCCATACTAATGCATAAACCTGAGGCTCTTTCGAAATCTTTAAAAACTTCTAGAATGCCTTCAATTGATTTTCTTTTTCCATCTGCAAAAACTAACATATCATCGGCAAAAGCCAGATGAGTAAGTTCCAGTTCTTTGCAATAGGGGTGATATCCGATTCTCTGTTCTTTGGCAGATTTATCCAAAAGCTTTGACAGAACTTGCATACAGATGACAAACAAGTAAGGAGACAGAGAACATCCTTGATGCAAGCCTCTTTCACTTTTGAAATATCCTGCAAGCTCTCCATTGACTTGAACCGAGAATGTAGCCAAGGCTACACATTTTTTAATCCATTCCACAAATCTCGCAGGGAATCTTAGAGCTGATAATGTGTTAAATAAGAAAGACCATTGCACTGTATCGAAGGCCTTTGAGATGTCGATCTTAATTGCACATCTTGTGGCAATATTGTCCTTATGGTAATTCTTGACCAATTCAGATGCGAGTAAAACGTTTTCCATGAGTAACCGACCTCTAACGAACGCAGATTGATTCGAGGAGATAAACCGCGGCAGCGTTCCGTTCAGCCTATTTGCCAAAATCTTCGAAATAACCTTATATATGACATTACAACAGGAGATGGGGCCGTAGTCCTTAATGTGTTTAGCCTCCTCCTTTTTGGAGATTAATGCTAAGATGGTGGCATTTACACCAGTCGGAAGGAAGCTTGTATTGAAGAAGGCCTGAACTGCTGTGGTAAAATATTTTCCTACTACATCCCAAGCTGATTTATAAAACTCGCAAGTATATCCGTCTGGTCCTGGGGACTTATTGCTTGCCATTGCAAAAAGGACTTTCTTAATCTCCTCGTCCGTTACTGTTTTAGTCAGAATCTGTTGCATATCCTCATCACACTCAAACCCCAGCAGGTCATGTATCTCCTCCTCTGTCATGGTCGTGTGATTCGGGATTCTATGAGCAAGGAAGTTGTTAAAATACCCAGCATCTTCTTGTTTCAACTCGTCTTGAGTCACAGCCAATGATCCATCATTTCTTTGCAGCTCATGAATCGAGTTGTGCGCTTTCCTGATTGTTGCGGTTTGGTAGAAGCTCTTATTATTACCATCGCCTAGTTTCAACCATTGGAGTTTAGCTCGCTGGCTAAGGACCTTCTCTTCTATTGATGACAGAGTACACCATCTGTCATAAGCACGCAACTCTTTTTCAATGTTCCTTGAAGTCGGATTAGCAAGAGTGTTTGTTTGGCAAACACAAAGATGATCTAAAGCTTCCTTCGTTCTCTTAGATATGTCTCCTATCTTCTCCTTGCTGAGACGACGAAGAAGAATCGCGATGTTCGGATGAACATCAACTTGTCTATGGACTCTCCAATGCCACGCGTCAGTGGAGCGAGCACACCTGGCATGCAAAACGCAGGCGAGAATCGTGGTCACCCCTAATACTTGCAACGCTTCAACTTCAAGCTTCTGTCGATCGCCTCCACCTCAAACCATCAACAATCCGCTGTGTAAAGATAGAATCTTTCGCCATTGTTACGCTGCTACCGATATATGTGCTTCATGAAGATCATTCTTAAAATTAGATTAGATATGATATGAGAAAGTTCCGGTCGAGCCCGTTCAACTCGATCAGGCCATCGAACCAACGATCCCAAGCGCACGGTGATCCGGGAGAAAGGTGAAAGAGTGACAACAGTGGTGTGACAGAAAAGCGCCGGTGAATAGATCGGATAGTCCGGATCAAACCAGAAGAACATCCGATGTTAATCGGATTTATTAAAAAAACCCAAAACAAAACAAAAACAGAGTCGTCGAATCCATAGCTTATTAGATATAGGAACATCGAAGGATTCCAAACGAAAGCAAAAGGCGACCGGAGCCGCAGCATATGTTACAGAAATTAAATACTTAATTTTTCATTGTTCAATTCAAAATTCATTATTTTAATTTTTTAACTATATTCATCATTTTATATGGAATAAGATGTTGAAAAAATGGTAATAAGATATTCTAAATGCATTTAATCTCACTGATTTTAAAATTTATTCCCTATTCTATAAGTTTTACAATCTACAAAAATTATATTTGATATCATTTTTATGAATTTATTTGTGTTGATTATAAATCTCTATAATATATTTTGGATTATTTTAGTTATTTACTTGTGAAATTCATTGAAATTCATTTTAAATTACTTTATATACAAAGAATTTTAATAAATTTTGACTAATAACAAATTAAATACGTTTGCTAATAAGCCATTTAAAATGAAATTTACTTTTTATTTACTTACAAAATATTTATATTTACATATCAATCTTTAATCTAAACAAGTATAACAGTAAATTAAACTCATAAATACTCAACATTTTTCTGTTCCATTTCAGGTTTGGCAAAATTTCAATTTTGTATAAGGGTCATCATCATCTCCTAGAGTTAATGTCATATTCGTTGTGGATCGTCTTAGTAAATATGGTCATTTGTGGATATGAATTACCTTTTTAATATCGTGAATGTGGCTTCAAAGTTTGTGTCAGAGATTTTCCGATCCATTGTTTTCCTATATAGATTATTTTGCATCATGATTGAGTATTTTTTTCAGTGTTTTTACGAAGAAAGAATACTTTCAGTTTCCGGGAACTAAAATTTGATGCTACATTTAATCATATATATAATGGGAGACTTTTTTACTCTCCATCTAAAGCTTCCACATCAGCATCTCTTAGCTAATCTACGTGGCAGTTTCTCTCTCTCTCACCAAATACGTGTGAAAATATTGTCTCTTAGCTTCTTCCAAAATATTGTTAAAAACACACTAATTAAAACAAATAGGCCCAATAATCAGCTCAGCAACAACAAAACACCCCTCGCGATTCAGATCACCCCGTTACCATCTCTTTCCATCCTTATACGTCTGGTACCCTTATTTCTTTTTTGTTTTTTTCACTCTGGGATTTGGAAGGCCAAATTGCATCCGTTAATTCCACCTTTAATCGTCCTCTAGACGTGCTGCAGCCATGGAATTAAATTCCATTCTTAATTGAGCCTTCAATTTCGAAACGCTTTTACTCATATATATAATGGGAGACTTTTTTACTCTCCATCTAAAGCTTCCACATCAGCATCTCTTAGCTAATCTACGTGGCAGTTTCTCTCTCTCTCACCAAATACGTGTGAAAATATTGTCTCTTAGCTTCTTCCAAAATATTGTTAAAAACACACTAATTAAAACAAATAGGCCCAATAATCAGCTCAGCAACAACAAAACACCCCTCGCGATTCAGATCACCCCGTTACCATCTCTTTCCATCCTTATACGTCTGGTACCCTTATTTCTTTTTTTGTTTTTTTCACTCTGGGATTTGGAAGGCCAAATTGCATCCGTTAATTCCACCTTTAATCGTCCTCTAGACGTGCTGCAGCCATGGAATTAAATTCCATTCTTAATTGAGCCTTCAATTTCGAAACGCTTTTACTCATATATATAATGGGAGACTTTTTTACTCTCCATCTAAAGCTTCCACATCAGCATCTCTTAGCTAATCTACGTGGCAGTTTCTCTCTCTCTCACCAAATACGTGTGAAAATATTGTCTCTTAGCTTCTTCCAAAATATTGTTAAAAACACACTAATTAAAACAAATAGGCCCAATAATCAGCTCAGCAACAACAAAACACCCCTCGCGATTCAGATCACCCCGTTACCATCTCTTTCCATCCTTATACGTCTGGTACCCTTATTTCTTTTTTGTTTTTTTCACTCTGGAATTTGGAAGGCCAAATTGCATCCGTTAATTCCACCTTTAATCGTCCTCTAGACGTGCTGCAGCCATGGAATTAAATTCCATTCTTAATTGAGCCTTCAATTTCGAAACGCTTTTACTCACAGCAAATCGTCAAATCAACAAAGCGTCATCTATAAATATTCACCCCCCCCCCCCCACCACCAGCAGGTAATCCTCTCAACACACACTGTAATCAGAAGCCAATTCTCCTAATTGTGATCTCTCTCAAACAATCCAATAAAAGAAAATGTACGAAATTGATGTCGTCGCAATTCTCACCTTGCAATGCAACATTTTTTTAATCTCCGATAAGTGTAGACAGAGCTACAATTGCTGAGTTTGTTAGACTTTACAAAGAGTCTGATCTTGGGACGAGACTTTCTGCTTACGATGGCCGGAAAATTCTTCACACCGCCGAAGAGCTTCCATTCACTTGGAAAGAGTTCATTGTTAAGATCTTTGATGAAGACGACAGTATCATCAATGTCCCTATGTAAGTGTAATTTAACTTTCTGGAGTGATATTGTTTTTGTAGGTTTTATTTGGAATTTGGCTCATTGTTGTATGTTTTTGGTAGGAGGGAGAAATCGTATAAGGTGGCTATCAAGTTTGTTGCACGGGCCAATATGCATCACTTAGGCGAGCTTCTCTCTGGTAAACGCGCAGATGCCGCAAAAGGCGTTGCAGATTCTTCACATTGTATGCAGGGAATTGTCGGTTAAGAGGTTTTGTCCTGTTGGAAGATCTTTCTTTTCGCCTGATGTTAGAACACACAACGACTTGGTGAAGGGTTACAGTCATGGTGTGGGTTTTACTAGAGTATTAGACCTACCCAAATGGAATTATCTCTAAATATAGGTAAAAATTGACTTAAGAGATTTGTTACAATTATGTGCTTGTGTAATAATCAGCCAAACCTTAATGTTTTTTCCTTAATTTGTAGATATGGCTTCAGCTGATTTTATCGAGCCTCTTCCGATGTTTGAGTTTGTAGCTCAACTTCTTGGGAAAGGTGTCTTTTCGAAGCCATTGTCTGACTGATCGTGTTAAAGTACAATTCTTTATCATGTTTTATCGCTTTTCTCGACTGTTTACTCTAAAGAATGTTTTTCAATTTTTCAAAATTGTAACCAAGATTAAGAAAGGTCTGAGGGGAGTGAAAGTTGAGGTTACTCACAGAGCAAACATATGAAGGAAATATCGTGTTGTGGGACTAACAACTCAGCCAACAAGAGTGCTTATGTGAGCATTTTTTAAAAACCTCTATAATCACCAAGGCTGGTTTCGTAGAGCTTGATTATTTTTTGTGCTTTATATTTCTTTGTTTTCCAGTTGATGAGAACTCAACGACTGAGTCGGTTATTGAGTATTTTCAAGAGATGTACGGGTTCACGATCAAGCACACACATTTACCGTGTCTTCAAGTTGGAAACCAAAAGAAGGCAAGCTATTTGCCAATGGAGGTAAGCCGTTAGCCGTAATTTTCAATTCTGCAAGTTTCAATCCTTGGCTATGTTTGCTAATTCAGTTTTGAATGTAGGCATGCAAAATTGTCGAGGGACAACGGTACACGAAAAGTTTGGAAGAGAAGCAGATTACTGCTCTCTTGAAAGTTACATGCCAGAGACCAAGGGACAGAAAATGATATCTTGCGAGTGATTTACAATCTATGGTCTTCCATCTTGTTCTCAGAATGACAGACAAACCAAAGTCCTTAATAGCTATTTGGGGAGTTACCTTTGGTGCTTTGCGTGCCGTAGGGGCTACCCGAAAACGTACTTGAAGTTATGATAGGATGGGTATTGGTTGAAAGCTTAAAGAAAGAAAAGCTTAAGAAACTTGTTATGAAAGAAATTTATCTGTTATTCAACTTGAATAAATGTTACATCGACTGCACATAAAAAGGAACAATCTAAGATTCAATGACATACCAAAGGAGAGAAACGGTTGGTGAGCTGTAAAGTAGGAGCCTGCTTTGCCGTACACCATTTCAGATTAGGATGAGCTATTGCTCTGCTTTTGACTATTGAAAGAGTCGTTGTAGAGGCCTGACTTCTTGACTTTGGAATGGGCTTGCTAGACTGATTTTGTTGTTGAGCCGTGAATGTTGTTTGTTGGGATTTTGGGCTGATAGTGTTGAGACCGCCCTGCAAATTCATTGTGGGGTTCATGTCCACACCGTGTTTGAGTCTGAGAGCGAAGAATGGAGCTTGTTGCAGGGACTTGGTAAAGATCTCTTCTAATTGTTGGGATTATGTCCTGAAATCACATTGTACGAACTCTAGAGATAGTTGTATTGTCGAGATCGGACAATTCATATGATACTGGGTAGTCATAATGTTTTGCTAGAAACCAATTATGACAAATGAGTTGTAACTCATTTCCACTATCGTGTGAACCTATAGGGTCACACACCTAAGCAAGTTGGATATACTTTGTATGGGATTGATCATTGGCATATGATCTTATCGATATGTATTGGATACAGATCGAATATAAGTTTCAAAGGGGTGTATCGATCGACACCATTGGGTGCGTCGGTCGATACAGGACGTGTGTCGATCGACACCAATAAGTGTGTCGGTCGACACAATGGCGAGACCGAAACTGATGTTTCGGTTCACCTCGAGGTCAATATATAAACGTGTTTATGTATCTCGACCGGTGGAGAGGGTGAATAGTGCGCCGCCCAGAGTGTTTTCTCAGAGAGAAAACACAGAAACCTCTAGAAACTGAATCCCTAGGGAGATCCGAGCACCGGTACTAGCATCCCGGCGGATTCCAGCTTGCGTGCGTGTGGACTATCAGTAGAGGCGCAACGATTGGGGCGCTCCAGAGATCTCGTGTTGCTTGAATCTTCCGCTGCCAAACTCCAGGTAAACACGAGATCAGATCATGATTCAATTAACTAGACCCTAGATCCTAGGCTATCTGGAACTTGCGAGAATTCTGAATCGGTAGAATTGGCTCGGATTTCCAATAGTGGTATCAGAGCCTTAGGGTTTAATCATTGAATCTGAAGCATATAATTCAAAAACTGATGTGTTTGAATAGATCTATGCTTAGTGTTTCATGTTTTGATTAAGAGAAACTCGGTTTTGTCTGTGAATTGAAACGATGAACTGATGTTTTCGCATGGTGTCGATCGACACACTGGGTGTGTCGGTCGACACAGAATCGCGAATTCGACAGAGTCGGTGGCTAGGGTTTTTCGCGAAGAAAAACTGAAAGCCTTCTGTGTCGACTCGGTCGAGTGTCGATCGACACAGTTTGAGTGTCGATCGACACAGTTTGAGTGTCGGTCGACACAGAACAATATTCGGCGGCTAGGGTTTTCTCGGAGAAAACCTAAAAGGCCTACTGCGTTGATCGACACAGGTTGAGTGTCGGTCGACACAGACCGAGCGAATGGTTAATTGGTTCAATTGGATTGGACCGGTTATCATGCTTGGTTAAAGCCCGAATAGATCGGTTTAAATTGGATGAATTAGTTCAATTGGATTGAACTGATTATCTCAATTAGCATGAACCGATGGGTTAAAATCAGTTTGATTGGATAAATCGGTTCAATTGAATTGGACTGGTTATCGCAATCAGTTGAAACTGGTTTAAACGGTTTAAATTGGATGAATTGGTTCAATTGGATTGAACTGATTATCCCAATTAGTATAAACCGATTGGTCAAGATCAGTATGATCAGATAAGTCGGTTCAATTGGATTGGACCAAATATCAAAACTATCTTCGGTTTAGGTCCATGTCGACCGTCACACATGGGTTGTGTCGATCGACATGACTGGTTCGATGGACCGGGTTAATTGAATTAACCGGTTATTGAAATCCGGTTTTGTTTGGTGGTGTCGATCGACAGACAGAGTCTGCGTCGATCGACACAGTATTCGAAATTCTGGTTATTGAACCTTGAATTTGTAGAAACCAAACTAGACTTAAACATTGATCAAAGATTAGCTTCAATGTGGTCAACTGTCAAGACTCATTTCGTTGTGTGATGTCTAGCCAAGAGCTTGGTGTCCACAATTACGTGAGTAAGGCAGGTAATAATGTTGATGGACTTGCAGTGCATTAACATCAACAATTGCATGACCTAAAAGATTGATTGGCTAAACTTTTGGGTTTAGTTTCCACAACTAAATATCAAGTAACATTGATGTCTTGCCCAATCTTGTCTACTGTCAAAACTCGTGTCGTTTGTTGGATAGTCTCGGAGTCCTTGGTATCCACTGCAACATGGGTAAGGCAGGTGGTCATTGACAGACTTTCAGTGCAACTGTCAATGATCACAAGACTAAAGAGATTGGTTTACTTGACTGAGCTATCAGAAGTTCTGGGCCCAGAGACATCAGAGTGGATTAGACATAGTTTGTCTCATCCACAACCAAGAGTTGTACTGAGTACAATTAGCAATGATTTGCTTACCTAGATAACTAAATTTTGAGTAACGGCGAGTCGCCCACTCGGATTTTAGTGATCTGAGGATCTTGGATCATTATATTCATCGAGGAAACATTGTTTGAATATAATGCGAGTTTTCTTATTTGATAAGATTTCTCATCATATGCATAACTAAATCTTTGTTTTTCTTGGATTTCAGCTTATGTCTATGACTACTTTCTCGTTGCGATCCGTCCTTGAGAAGGAAAAGTTAAATGGATCCAATCCTGGATTGGTATCGGAATCTGAGATTCATACTCAAGCAGGAGAGCAAGGACTATGTCCTTGAAAAGGCTCTTCCAGAAAGGCTTGGGACCAATCGCTCGCATGCAGCATATAATGCTTGGAATAAGCATTATATTGATGTGGTAGACGTGCGTGGTCTGATGTTGGCTACCATGAACTCGGACTTGAAAAGTCAATGCGAGAACATGGAGTCGCCAATAGAGATGATCACCAGCCTGAAACTGAAGTTTCAGGATCTGGCACGAGTTGAGAGATTCCAGATGGTGAAGTCTCTCATTGAGTGCAAGCTACCAAAGGATGCTCCAGTAAGTCCTCATGTCATTAAACTGATGGGTTACATTGATAACCTGGGGAGACTGGAATGTCCTGTCAGCTTAGAGTTGGCTACTGACATCATTCTGCAGTCACTGCCGTCAAGTTATGAGAAGTTCATCAAGAACTATATCAAGAAAGGCTTGACGAAGACGTTGACTGAGCTGCATGGCATGCTCAAGACAGCAGAGCAAAACATCAAAAGGGGTAAAAGATTTGAGAAATCTTGTATAGACAAGGGTGAAGGCAAGGCCGTCCAGATTTGGAATCAGGATAAGCATGTGTCATCTTATAAGCCCAAGTCAAGCCCATATGGTGTTAGTAAGTGCTTCTACTGTAATGAGTCCGGGCATTGGAAGAGAGATTGCATTAAATTCTTGGAAGATTCACAAGAGATGGAGAAGATGTATGGTACTTCTTCTTCAGGTATTGTGTTATTAATTCAAGTTCTACGTTAGTATTGGATACTAGTTGTGGTACTGATATTTTTGAAATATGCAGGACCGAAGCGAGTAGAACGTTGAAGAAAGGACAAGTGGAACTGCGTGTCTGGTTGAAGCAATGGTTGCTACATGAGCCGTAGAGATTCTCCACTTGTAGGAGCCTTTCATACTTGGTTTTAGAAATTAAGTAATTGCTACTATGTATCTGCCTTGTGCAGAAATGTCTTTCATTTTCTTGTAAAGAATTTGGATGTTTTTCATTTTGATAAAAGACAAGTTTTGTCCTTTTGATCTTAATGAAATATTTAATGGTAGCACCCCGTTTATAATGGGTTTTATATCTTAAACCAACATGAGTTAAAATATAACATAAATACCAAACGGTTTAAGTCTGATGACTCGAACTCGACTTTTCTCTGGTATAGTCGTTTAACCACAGGAGTGAAGCGGATTCAGTTAATCCATAGTTTTGGACTCATTTGATTTTAATCATTTAATAAATGAATTCTGTTCACTGGACCAAATGACTAAAGGCCCATTTAGCAGAGCTAAAAGGAAACGGGCCAAAGGCTTATTGGGCCTTACACATACTGATGTATGCGGCCCAACAAGTATTATTGCCAAAGGAAATATTCTGTACTTCATTACCTTATTGATGGCATCAATAAGCATGGATGTGTTCATTTGATGAGACACGAGCTGGAATCCCTTGAGGGAGTTCCAAGATAAAGTGTAGAACCGATTTGACAGAAGTATTGAGATCCTCGATTGAATCGCGGAGGAAAATACTAGAGTCAAGAACTGGGTGATCATCTGACAAAATAAATCGGATCTTATTGGATATGCTCCGATTAATGATGAGTCACATGAATCTTCCATAACGATTTAAGAATACGTCCTAAGACGTCTGTCTTTACGCAGAAAAGAGTTTCTATCAGAATCAGTGAAAAACACCACATTGGATGTGGACTGGGTGATTTCCAAATCTGTTTTTCTGATGAATTGGGATTGCAAGGTTTGTGTAAGACAATAGTCAACAAACAAACTTGAATCCATATCTGATAAGTTCTACCTCGCTGGTTGTCCTGAGGAAACCAAGGCTTAGTACTTTTGTTGTCCAGAACTGTGTCTTTTAAGAAAGGTCATACTTTCAAAAGAAACAGTGAGAGTAAAAGTACATATCGAAGAAATTCGATAAACATAGGAGGCTGCTCAACCTGTTGAGGGAGAGCAGCGGTGAGATCTACAAAGTGTTGTAGGATCTACACCTGTGGAGCCAGAAATTCGCAGATCCGATAGGATCCGTCACTAACTCGAGAGTGATTTCTCGTAACCAATTGTCGTGATCTATTGATCATTGAAAAGTGACGAGCATGCGAAATTCAAAGAAGCGGTGGTGAGCCCCAACTCCGAAAATTGGCTGGGTATGCATGTTAGCTTCACTGATCCATTTCTGGATTGAAGCAAACATCTTGGAGTTGGAATCAACATTCTGATAATGTAGTCAAAAGTTTTGACTTGATCAGAAAGAAATGAAACCATGCGTTTACAAGAAGACTAGTGGGAGCGAAATGGCAATTCTCACACTGTATGTAGATAACATACTTGAATCTCATAAACGACGTTCTGACGCTAAAGTCTTGTCAAGATTTGGGTCGGAAGTCAGATTTAATGATAGACATGGGAGAAGCCACATGAATTCTTGAAATAAGAATCTATTGATATAGATTGAGTAAGCTAATTGGATCGTGTCAAAATCCTTATGTTGATAAGGTATTGGACAGTTCAAATGTGCTTAATTCCAAGAATGGCTTCATACCAAAGGTCTTATGGTAACAATATTAGCAAAAGAAGTGTTTTGAACACTGTCTGAGCTAGTGTTAATGAGTGTGATTGCTTATGCTGATGCAATAGAATCCATCATGAATGCCATATTTTGCACTCGTCTAGATGCAGATTAAGCATAAAGCTTGACGAGAAAATACCAATGTGTTCCGGTAATAGTCACTAAATAGTTACCAGAAATATCCCAAGTGTTTGAGAAACACTAAGGATAGGTTCGTGGTGAACTGATAAATTGACGAACCAGTTGAAAGTAGTTAGACGGACAAAGACGATTCCCGGTTCCCACCTGGTTATGTCTCTTTGTCTGAATAGCGGTGCTGACTGTTGGAAAGGCTCCAAGCAGTTGACCGTAAAATAGTGCTTTTATATGAATGGCAGTGTAATTTGTTGAAATTGTTGCAAGCAATAACACCGCACTCTCTCCCACAACCTAAGCACGGAATTTATTCTGAGTGCTGTAGGTATAAGATATCTGAAGAGATGATCTTGATTCTAGTGGGAGTAACTTTGGTTATGTTATAAGCTTTACATAGACATGCTATATGGTAGTGTTTATGTAAGTTAAACTGACATCAGTATTACTTAATTATTTGATAATTAAGTAATAGTCCCAAAATACTTTATGGTCATCATATAGGTCATCAAGTTGAAGACTTGATCATGAAACCCTATAAGTAAAAGATGACATAAATTATGATTGTCCCTAGTCAAGGTTGTTAAAATGAGACACTAACAACCGCGCAGACTAGTATGTGAGGTGACTGTTGGACTAAGTTTCATGGAGTCAATGATATGATTATCACAATCAGTCACATAGATATATGTTGGTGAACATATGATCGGACATGACCCGCTTAATGAGAACTCCACAGGATAGTAATATCAGTGTCATGGGAGGTTCTCATTACGACTATAGAGTATAGTCCTTAGGCATGAGTTCATCATGCTTTCTAGCATATGAATTGGTGCGTTTTGACCTTGTCAAATGTCGTTCCGTAACTGGTGGCTATAACGGCATTGCTTCGACGTATCATGAAGTATGTGTAGAAACAGGGATGGAACAAGATGGGATTTGTCCCTCCTGGATGACGGGAGATAAATATCTTAGGGCCCATCGAAGATTTGATACTGAAAAAAATGCATGGTCGTGCTCAAACGAGGTGATTGTCAGTCGTTTGTTGTATCAGTATAGATCAGGATTTCGATGAACATGATGTTGGCTATAATAAGGATGACACAATATCTTGCCTTATGCCATATCGAGGTATAGAGACGAAGGGATTATAGGAATAAGTAATTCCAGTACAAGTGGGAGATTGTTGGGATTATGTCCTGAAATCACATTGTACGAACTCTAGAGATAGTTGTATTGTCGAGATCGGACAATTCATATGATACTGGGTAGTCATAATATTTTGCTAGAAACCAATTATGACAAATGAGTTGTAACTCATTTTCAGTATCGTGTGAACCTACAAGGTCACACACCTAAGTAAGTTGGATATACTTTGTATGGGATTGATCATTGGCATATGATCTTATCGATATGTATTGGATACAGATCGAATATAAGTTTCAAAGGGGTGTATCGATCGACACCATTGGGTGTGTCGGTCGATACAGGACGTGTGTCGATCGACACCAATAAGTGTGTCGGTCGACACAATGGCGAGACCGAAACTGATGTTTCGGTTCACCTCGAGGTCAATATATAAACGTGTTTATGTATCTCGACCGGTGGAGAGGGTGAATAGTGTGCCGCCCAGAGTGTTTTCTCAGAGAGAAAACACATAAACCTCTAGAAGCTGAATCCCCAGGGAGATCCGAGCACCGGTACTAGCATCCCGGCGGATTCCAGCTTGCGTGCGTGTGGACTATCAGTAGAGGCGCAACGATTGGGGCGCTCCAGAGATCTCGTGTTGCTTGAATCTTCCGCTGCCAAACTCCAGGTAAACACGAGATCAGATCATGATTCAATTAACTAGACCCTAGATCCTAGGCTATCTGGAACTTGCGAGAATTCTGAATCGGTAGAATTGGCTCGGATTTCCAACACTAATTGCAGAGAGGCATGAACGTAATGAACCACCAGAGAACCATCTACAACTTTCTCCTTTGCATAATGATAGTGTGTAGCAAAATGTTTGGACTTGTTGTGTAGAACCAGATTTGCTGTCAAGTGAACAACTGATAAGTTGTTACAGTAAACTCAGTAGCCTTTGGTTGATCAATGCAATGTTCTTGAAGCAATGTCGTAATCTATGAAATCTCAACAGTAGTATCAGAGAGTGATTTGTACTATGCTTCCGTTGAAGATCAACAGATGGTTGAAGTTTAGCAGACCAGGAGATGATGTTTCTTTCTAGTAGTGTACAAAAGCCACCTGTTGAGCGTCACTACAACCCGCCCAATCACTGTCACAAAATGCCGTTAGTGTTGAGTCTGAGTTAGAGTGAAGATGCAGACCCATCTTTATAGTTCCTTTCACATAGCGGAGTAGTCTCTTAAGGAATAAAGTCTTACACCAATGGTTGATGCAATTTTGACATACCAGATTGACATGGAATTGAATATTCAGATCACTGGCCAGTGTGAAGTACTGAAGTTTGCCTACCAAACTTTGAAAGTATGTTGGATCACAGAAAAATTCTTCTCGGTGAGGAACACGATCAAGCTGCAGAGGCAATTTGGTAGGTATCAAATGGCATTGGTTAGGAAAAAGGTTTTTGAGCAATATATAAAGGATGTGGCAATCCTCAACTCTTGAGCTAGATTTTGGATTGAGTTAGGCAACATTCTTAATATGGTATCAGAGCCCATGGTTAAGCCCAGCAGATGATTTTCCACAAAAACACTACCTATGTAGTTTGTATAAATGGTCCATCTTGTTGTGGTATGTTCAAGATGTTGGGCTTTCTCACCCACATCTTGAGAGAGTCTATCAAATGTCCTGCATTGGTTAGATGTGGCAATCTTCAACTCTTGAGCTATTTTGGGTTAAGTTAGGCTACATTCCTAATAGTAGGCATTGGAGGACAACAATCAAGCATGATTAAAATCAAATGACTAAAGTTTTTTCACAACATGACGTAAGTTCAATTACCTAAACAAGAGAACCTGTTTAGCATCAATGTTAACTATTGTGGAACATGGAGTAGTTGCTAATTGCCATGAGACCTTTAGTACAATCGGAGATCGTTACTTGTTTAGCATCAATGTTACTTTGGGTTCTTTTTATTGTTGTCAGAAGAGTATTTCTTGTGCGATCGATTTTATTTCTTATTTGGAGTGACAAAGAGAGTTCGTGGTTACAAAACCTTAACAGAATACTTAAGTTTCACTTGATGCAGTGAGTAGTAATTGAACATAATATTTATTTAAGCATTTACAATTTGGAGCGTTATGTACACAAACAAACATAAACCCCATAGGGCAAAAAGAGCATAATTAACAAACAAAAAAAAGCTAATAGGATCATCGCAGAAAAACAGAGCCCATTTGATTTCCTTTTAAAACCAATATGGGCCTTGCTCTCTTCTTTCCTCAGACTCGTGAGCCTAACTCTTTAAGCATTTATAATATTGAATACGGGCCCAAAGAAGCATTAGATACATTTTGGTTTCAGACAGGGATGACATCAGCGTTTTGATTATCCTCGCAGGTGATGATTAGGCCATCTGCGTAGGTCGGGAGGAGGCAGCGCCACCACCGGCAACCACTGGAGACAGCTTCTGCCGGAGGAACTATCATGAGAACGTTGTCGTGCCGTCTCACCATTCCCATCACGCTCACCGTGCTTCCTTCTTTTATGTATCTGATCATCAACACAAGATAACTTATGATTTAAATCCTTCAGAATAATCAGCAACAAAGGGTTTTATCTTTCATTGCAAATGTGAATCCAGTTGAGCTTTCTTGTCTGCCTACGAGCAGTCAAAAAGAACCTTTGTACGAAAAACGGCGACTTTTGGGGTCTCACTGACTAACTTCAGTCTCAATTCAAACTTCTAATCCCTTTCACTTCAGACTTATCACGCACTGATGTGAGATGTTAAAGCTGTTCACTTTGACCAAAAAAAAAGTTAACAGACTTCTTCACACAGGACATGTTTCATCACATATTTTTCCAAGCTTGTGACTTTTAATGTGGAAGAAAATCCATCGGTACCAGTCAAAGTAAACGCCTACATCTAGAAGTAAAAACTACAATATACTGAGGTCAAATCAGGATCCAAGGTTTGGATAGTTCTATAGAAGGATACCGAAGATCTAAGATATTATTAGAGAATATTTTGTATATTAATAATTTAGATATTCATAGATTTGTATATATCATAGTTTAGGAAATATCTTCCCTTTATAAATATATGTACGTGTACAATATTGATCATGAGAGTAAATAATAATTCTTCCCATTCTAAACTCTCATCTCAATCTCTACAAGTTCCTCTAGTAAAACTTGTTCTTTTTAGTTTTTTTTTTGGCTGAGATGATACTTGATAAGAAAAGTCAAATGGGTTTGGAATATAGCATACCCTTCTTTGAGACGCATGACACGGTAAACAGCTGAGAGGTTGCGATCCGACAGCCACTTCAGGAAGCTGGGAGACAAATCTTTGTTCTGAGTTGTTACATTAGCCACTGTCGCCGGTTTGACAAAAGGAGAAACTTTTGATCCATATCCTGCTTTTACTAGCGCCCTTAATCCAGATTGGAAATCTGAGATGTAAAAATCAGAGACGTATTTCTGCAAAAGAACATCAAGAATCATCAAAACTTGATAAAATCTTGTACAATTCACTGAGACAACGATCATATAGGTCGCCTCAAGATGGTAAAAGAAACTGACCTCTGCATGTCTTGATCCCCAAGAAAAGCATCGATGTTTTGGATTTGCGGATTTTCCACCAAGACCTTTGTACTCATACAATTCCGTGGAAACGTAGACGCATCTTGGTGTTCTTTGGTATGAAGACTCCAGAGGAATGCTTCCACATGTTACAACCTACAAACAAAACAAAAGTTTTAACATTTTCAAGCAAAATAAAAACATAGACGCATAAAATTAGCTGTTGACAACTGTAACTACAATTGTCGATTTATAAATGGTCAAGTTTCAAAGAAGCAAATGAAGTTGCTTTAGTCATCGCACAAGCAGCAAACACAGACTAAAACAACAACATCATAAAGCACCCAGAAACATAATGGAGCAAAAACAAAAATTGAATGACACTAAACAGATCCAAATAAAAGACAAGGATACTGACATTCTAAATTACCTAAATTAAACAGCAGTTTGGTTTATAGAAACTATTAAATGACTTACTAAAACTGTTTATTTAACACTTACCCCTGTAACTTTGACGAACTGTCCATCAATGGCGCCTCTAAGCTCAGCATCTGGATACTTGTTGATGAAACTCAACAGCCCTTTTCTTCCCCAAACGCAATTCCACACCAAAACCACCACGGCGGGAATAACCGCCGCTAAAACCGCCGCAATCACTACTGGTTTCTTAACCGCCACAGTTAGAAACGCCCCCACAAGCAATCCCATCGCCGCCACAATCAGCACCGCCCATACAACCGTCTTAGGAACTTTAAACCCGACTCGAACCGGGTCGGTGTTCAGACTCGTCACTGACGAACCGTATTTAGGTTTGCTCGAACCTAAATTACTCATTTGGCGGTCCATTTGACCCGACATCCTAGACCCGGAACCAATCGGACCCGAGGAACCGAGCGAACCGGAGGTTATTAAACCGGTTGGCTGAAGCTGAGAGAGTGGACCTGAAAATTTCTTAACGGAGCCAGAGTTGGGTCCGGATCGAACGGATCCACTGTTAGGATTTGAAGATGAACCAGAGACACGTGGCGGCACCTGCTGTCTCGAATTCCCGCCGCTGCTATTACCACCGACGATAAGCGGCGGCGGTCCTTGGAAAGAGGCGGGATCGACGACAGAGATGTCAAACATCCTTCCGAGCTCGCCGGATTTCTTGATGTCGCCTCCGGTGTAAGGCATAGCACGAGCCGCCATTGTCGGTTGTCGTTCTTTAGGCTGCTCGAGCTTTCCCGAAACGTAGAGTCCATTAGGAAGCTGGTGGGATTGGATCAGACCCGCCATTTTTCTAGAGAGGGAGAGGGAGCAGGGAAATGCAGAGAACTTTACTTTTTTGAGTGCTTCATAAGAGAGAGAGAGAGAGAGAGAGAGAGAGAGTAGTCGTGCGTGGCAGTGAAGGTGGAGAGAAAGAAGAAGGACGAAGGAGAGTAAATGACGGAAAAAATATATGAAGATTCTTTTATTACGAGTGTGCCACTGATTCCTAAAACTGGGACGAAGTAACCAACTTTAGTTAAGAGAGTTTTGTTTTTGATTGGTTAGTTTGTAACAGTAATCCCTACAATTGTTGGCGCTTTTTTAATACCTTCCCCATTGATATTTGAATATTTCTAAAATTTGCTAAATTACCCCTTTATACTTGTTTCTTTACGTCAAATCTCCAGATTTAATGCAATTACAAAAACACACATCACATGGGAGATTTGGACTATGGTCTTTGTATAAATTACAACCTTGCCTCGAAGATTGTTAGCCTTTGACCATTGTTTACAATACAAGCTTGAACATCAAATTATGATTTTTAAAAATAAATTAAAGATCGACATTGTTGTTGGTATTATCATTATTTTATTAATTATGTTGTAAAAAAAGATTATCAGAGTGTTGTTGTTGGAGTCACAAGAATTGATAGATTCGATTGGTGTTAACAAAATAATAGACCGCTCTTAAGGTTGGACCATGTCCAACGGCCCAATGCCAGCGTTTCAGTAATCATAAATAAATTCTTTTTTTTTTGAATATATTTATATTTATTTATATTATTTAATCATAAATAAATTCATACACGTATATATTTTTGAATGAACATAATCTTCTTCTTTTTTTTGCTAACATTTTTGAATATATTATTCTTTGTAAAATTTGGAATTTTAAATACGAATGATTGCAATAATTGAAGCAGTATGTATGTAAATGATTACATAGTTAGTAGATTTAAATATTTAATCTAATTTTCAGTAGCTAGACCACTTGTCTTCCACTATAAATAATCCCATCAAGTAGTACTTGCAATCTTGGATAATACTTTTAAACATTTACCTAATAATCATTAGTTGTGCTTGATGATAATTTAGGTTTATGGGAGCTTGCTAAATACAGGTTTCCTCTCAATTTCTCAAACATTAATTCAACATTTTGTTTAACAATGACATGATGTTTAGATTTTAAGAATAGTGAGATTCAAATATTTAGAAAAACAGTCACACATGTTCGGAGATATTAAAGAAAATATATATTTTCTTGGACTTGGTGGATTCTTATTCTAGCTGCCACTCTAGTGTCAAGATTCTGTAATTTTTAACTGGTCGAGGGGTAAATGTGGGAAATCACATGTAGTCGGTGTAGAAATGGGAACTTATTGGTGTAGACGAAAATACCCATGCAATTTCAACAGACCCATGCAACTCATTATGGATTTTCTTTTTGTTTTGTCGGATGATCGGATCTAATAATAAACTTAGATATCGACATTATGCTAAAACTTCAATATTAAAATCGATTTTTTTGTTCATAGGAGCACTGTTAAAACTATGATATCGTTAAATACTTTCTACTTCCAAAAACATCATTTTCTCAAAATTAAGAAAATATGTTATGAGAGCCATTTGCCCGACAAATGGTACATCAATAATTAATTCGAACAACGTTAGCTAATATTAAAGAATTTTAATTTTTGTTTCACGACAAAAGAGACTTGTATTTTTTCTTCTAGGTTTTGGTTTACTTTAACAGCTAACAAATAGATTTCGAGTTCTAGTCACTTTATATGCCACGGTGTGCTGATAATACAAAAAGGAGGGTATATCGTCTTCAAGTATTGACATGACAATAACCAAAATCAAACTAAACCGACTAAAAAACAAAAAAGTGCTGATAATTCAGAATATTAGCTATTTTTACTAGATAATATTAGCTATTTTTACTATATTTGATGCATTAAAATTTAATGTAACAAGTTTAAGAAATTCTTACAAGCTGTGAAACTGTGAAAGTATTATATGATTGTTCAAAGATGAAAATATTCAACTCTTGTGTGTTTGATTATGTTGTTGGGTAAGCTTCAAGTTTTGAAGTAAAAAGGAAATCTTCTATTAAGTTATTTAAAAGATTTTTCTATTATAAATATGAGTTATCTATTTCATTTTCTCATTAGATTTAGGAAAGAGTCTAAAACCTATATAAATAAGAGGTTATAGAGAGATGTTCCATAAAACTCAATAAGAGAATTAAGGTTGTTGAGTTGTGACAATCTTAAGAGTGATTTAGTTTTGAGAGAGTTTCTAAATCTAATAAAGACAAGTTGTTCTTTATACATTGTGTTTTCAATATTTGGTATAAGAGTGTTTTGGTTCGATTTTGATCAGAAGAGATTTGATCAAGAAGACCTAAAACCTAAGAGCCGATCGCCATGGAGGTTGAACGAGCATGTAAAGGACTAGAGAAAAGAGTCTCGATCCAATGCCCAATGTTGACCACCACGAATTACACAGTATGGGCGATGAGGATGAAAGTTATGTTGCGGATTCACAAGGTGTGGGAAACCGTAGAAACAGACAAAGGAGATGATGATAAGAAGGATATAGCAATAGCGTTGCTATTCCAATCCATTTCGGAGTCGATGATCTTACAGGTGGGAGAGCAAGAATCACCTAAAGACATTTGGGAGACTATCAAAGCTCGTCATCTGGGAGTTGATCGAGTCAAGGAGGCGCGATTTCAAACCCTAATGGCCGAGTTCGATAGATTGAAGATGGAAGAATCAGATACAATCGATAACTTCGCGGGGAAGCTATCAGAAATATCGACAAAAACCACTGCCCTAGGTGAAGCTATTGAGGAACCAAAGCTGGTGAAGAAGTTCCTAAACAACTTACCAAGAAGCAAATATATTCAGACTGTAGCTTCTCTAGAACAAGTCCTAGACCTAAACACCACAGGTTTTGAGGACATAGTAGAGAGGTTAAAGGCTTATGAAGATCGACTGGGTGAAGAAGAGACACAATCTGAAACACAAGGGATGTTGTTGTTTAGCTTAGATCCGAGTTATGGAGAGAGCAGAGGAAGAGGACGAAACAGGGGAGGTAGACATAGCTCAAGAGGGAAAGGCAGAGGACATGTTACACAACAAGAAAGTATGTCTAACCCCCAAGGAAAGAAGGATAAGGATCTTTCTAAGATCATATATTTCAGGTGTGATAGGTATGGTCATTATGCATCTAGCTGCTCTGATAAGTCCCAAGAGACTGAAGAAGCAAATAAAGTTGAAACATAAGTAGCTGATCAAACACTTTATATGCATGAGATTGTGTTTCTGAATGAAGAAAGTATCATGATTAAGAAGTATGAATCCGAGAATGGAGAAGAAGGTTTATGGTACTTAGACAATGGAGCAAGTAATCGTATGACATGTAACAAGCATTACTTCTCTGAACTTAATGAAAACATCAAAGGAAATGTGAAGTTTGGAGATGGTTCTTGCATAGAAACAGGTGGGAAGGGATTCATCTTATTTCAAAGCAAAACAGAGGAAAAACAGCTTGTTACAGACATCTATTACATTCCTGAATAAAAGAGTAACATCTTGAGTTTAGGATAGGCCACAGAAGCTGGTTGTGATGTCAGAATGAGGTTAAATTACTTGACTCTACATGATCCAATGGGAAGACTAATAGCTAAAGTCATAAGGTCTCAAAACCGACTTTATAAGACTAGTCTTAAGATTGAGAAACATGTATGTTTGCAAGCCAATTTGGATGAAGAGAATTGGATATTGCAGGCGAGATTGGGTCACACGACAAGAAGGGTTGTGGGAAGTAGAGATGTGATCTTTGATGAGAAAGCATGTTGGAACTGGAATGAAACAAGGAGAGGTTCAAGTATGAGTCCAGGGATGTCTCATATGAGTATGAGTCACGCATGATCAAGGAACATAGCATGAAAGGAACGATGCTTTGGATGATCAAGGGTTCAACAATCACGAGCAAGGTGACGTTGAACAGGGGAATGATCATGACGAAGTAGAGGTAGAAGTTCAACAAGAACAACCTCTAAAAGGATCTACAAGAACGGTGAGTAGACCCACTTACCTCAATCAAGTTTCAGTGGAGAGCGAGATGTTGCTACTCTCAATTAACAATGCGTCAAGGGCTTGGAACACTAAGCTATATCGGATCTTAAAGGAGATGAGATTCAAGAGATGCACAAATGAATCTTCTGTGTATCGCAAAGAATATGGAATTAAGCTTAAGCAAGAAGGCTATGCTCAAATAATTCTAAAGGAAGCCGGATTAGAAGGATGTAATCCAACACAAATTCCTATGGAATTCGGATTGAAGGCCTCTAAAGCCTTAAAGGAAGAAGAGATAGATCCAACTACATATAAAAGAAACATTGGATGCCTAAGGTATCTTCTGCATACAAGACCATACTTATCATTTTTAGTGGGAGTTGCTAGCAGATATATGCCGAGTCCAAGGAAATCACATGAAGAAGTGAAAAAGCAGATCCTAAGGTATCTAAGAGGAACGGTCGGTTATGGTCTGAAGTTCAGGCCTAACATATCCAAAAACTTGTGGGATACAGTGATAGCAGCCACAACATTAATCCAGATGATATGGAGCATGTACGGGGAGTGGAACAAAAGGCAGATATCTTGACAAAGGCATTGACAAGAATCAAGTTCAAAGAGATGAGAAGTCTCATAGGAGTCCAGAATCTATCTAAGCTTGAGTTGAAGTTTAAGAGGGAGATTTTTGGGTAAGCTTCAAGTTTTGAAGTAAAAAGGAAATCTTCTATTAAGTTGTTTATGAGATTCTCCTATTAGGAATAGGAGTTATCTATTTCTTTTTCTCATTAGGTTTAGGAAAGAGTCTAAAATCTATATAAATAAGAGGTTATGGAGAGATGTTCCATAAAGCTCAATAAGAAAATTAAGATTGTTGAGTTGTGACAATCTTAAGAGTGATTTAGTTTTAAGAGAGTTTCTAAATCTAATAAAAAAAGTTGTTCTTTATACATTGAGTTTTCAATATATGTTGCACATATACGATGCTCAAAATAACACAGTTTCCTTGATAAAAATAACACATTTCAAGAATTAAAATGTAACATCCTATTTTATGGTATATGTAGAAAGGTTTTAAAAAATTGATTTGGATATTTATATAATTAAGGTGCATTTATTTTTTCGATCATTTATTCAGAGAAATTCTAGAATTAAACATATTTGAACTGAAGTAATTTAAGGATGGGTGACCTAACAAGAAGTGATTCGCGGTATCACGCGAGTGAGGATAAAAACATGAGGAATAGTCGTGCGATAATTGTAAGGACAATAAACAAGTTTTTAAAGCCTTCTAAAAATAACAATTTGGTCATCAAACAAATATGGATCCACATGCATAGAGCCCATATACGGTAGCGGTCGGGGAGTTATAAGTGATATCAGAGCCTAATATGAAAACGCATATCACTTTTATATGCTTGTGTGAAGTTATCAATCAACAATATAGTTCATGTTATTATGCCAATAAGACTTAACAAGCCATGCTGGAACTAGCAGTTTAGATAACGAGAGAAGTTATAACACTTTAAAAGGAAGCTCAGTGACATGAAACCAAGAAGGCATCACCCAACCCTAAATCCAATATGTAAATTTAAAAAAATAAAAACTAAACCCTAATCCCTAAACCCTAAACCCTAACCCAAAAAGCTTAAATCATAATCCCTAAATCTTAAACTCAAAGAGCTTAAACCCTATACCATAAACTCTAATCAATAAATCTTAATTTTAATTTTATAATTTTATTTAAAAATAATATTACGTGGCATATTTTTATTGGTTAATAAAGAAGGGGTTCACCTCTAGGGCTAAGTATTTTCCCACAGAGAACTCGAACATTAGAGCATGTGCAATGGGGTATGTTAAGGGGTTCTTAGCGCGGAACTCTATGCGAAATTAAGAACCCCTTCCCCCAAAGTCTCTTAGTTAAGAGATTTTTAGAACCCGGCTCTTCACTGTTCACATGACGTGTCGAACCGGGATTGGTCAAATTTTTTTTTTTTTTTTAAGTTTCGAAAAAAAAAAAAAAATTTAAGAACCTTTGTTGAGTATCACCATTGCACTTGCTCTTAGTAAACAGAAAACTAGGAAGAAGCTAAAATGACTAAAATACCCTCGAGTGCACACTCCGGTCTCTAAACGACATCGTGTTCACATGCTGCCCCTTTGGTAAGTAAAATTTATAGGCGGAGAAAAAGTGACGGAGGAAAGGAAAAGAGAATCTTGGGAGGCTACGATTGGTTTGAGTCATCTTTTAAGGGGAAATTGATTATCAATCAATGGCGACTTCGAAGCTTCAAGCTCTCTGGAATCACCCTGCCGGACCTAAAACCAGTGAGATGATACTTTTTTCCGTCTATTTTGATTATTCTCTTAATTGTTTCCTTTTTGATGATCGAATTTTGACAATTGAGCAATCTGAGATTTCCTTGGTTTTACTTGAATTGATTTTGAGATACCTTTGGTTGATTTTGACTTTTGGATTAGCTTTGGAACTGAGCCAACTTTTATCTCCAGGAACGATTATGAAAATAACAAGATTGGATTGATATGTTGATATGATCTTAGTACCAAAAAAAATGTAACAGCTTTGATGATACAAAAAAAAAAAAAATCACTCTTTCTGTTATATATGCGATATGCCAGGTTGATGTTAGTCTCTGTTACTGAATTTTAGTAACATAATTTGTTATTTTTTGGTCCCAACAAAATCAACCAATATGGTTTCTTAGTTGGTTGGAATGTGAAAAAACTCATAATGTTTTTGGATCCTGTTGTTGTCAGTTCATTTCTGGGCGCCAACGTTCAAGTGGGGTATCAGCATTGCTAACATTGCAGACTTTGCAAAACCTACTGAAAAAATTTCTTACCCCCAACAGATTGGTATTATATTTACTCCCACTTTCTTTGATTGCTTTCGTTTGTCTTTGTCATACCTCTCACTCAATGCTCTTTAACAGTTTTTGTTTCTTTCTATGATATATCTTAGCTGTTACATGCACTGGAGTTATCTGGTCTCGCTACAGCATGGTGATCACTCCGGTGAGTTTGTCTTACACTTCTCCTCCTCTTCTTCATAATGCCATCACGGTCTCTTTGCTTTCTTATCACAATCTTGTCCTTTGATTTACAGAAAAACTGGAACCTCTTTAGCGTTAATGTTGCTATGGCTGGCACAGGAATATACCAGCTTGCTCGTAAAATTAAGTAAGATCCGATTTCTTCTTACACTACATGAAAATGTGCAAAGGCTAAGAAGAACTAATCGCCTTTTTGTTGTTACTATTATGAGCAATCCTTTCTACTAATGAACTTTCATCTTATGTGATGATTTCTTTTAACTCTTGGAAAAATTGCTTGTTTTGGTGTACAGAAACGATTTTGCATCTGAAGCGGAACCTGTTGTTGCTAAAGAATGATTACGACGAAGAATAAGATGAGACATCAAAGGAAAAATGGGGTATCACCGTCTTGCTTGTGTTTGAAATTCTAGTCCCAAGATATTTGATTTTTTTGTTTTCTTGTAATTCCCACATCTTTGGAAAAAATGATACTAGAGTTTCTTTCTTCTGTTAAGCAAGAACATGAACATCTGAATAGCTTGTGCCCTCATTTCCACACCACAACATAGAACTATGTTGCGGGAAATTACCAATATTGTTGTCATTGGAGACATCAGCCTGAAGGTATCAATTTCCAAGGTTTGTTAATTTGTTCAAATGATCAAGAAGGTCAAAGAGAAATCAAATGAAAATTCAGACAAAACAAGAATTCTCTACAAATTGAATGTTTAGTTTCGAATCAATGAGCCTGGTCATCAAGGAGAAAAGGAATAAGTCATGGACGTGTCGATCTAATGGTCCATCTCTAACAAAAGCTTTCTTCTTTGTATTGTCTTTGTTCATGACGACAATGAAAGTTGAGGACGAAGAGCCAAACCCGAGTTGAGGGGGTACGCAAATGGCACCAGTTTATCACTTTTCTAATGGCTCGGCTCCTTTCGGATTGTTTTCTGAATCCGCATCCGCAGTGTTAGCATTTAAGTTGAGTCCTGAATCCATAGTGCTTTCGTTCAGATCTTGTCGCACTATTTTCTCTTCCTCCTCCTAAGAAACAAAACAGATGACAGGTTTAATAACAGAAGATCACTTCTTCAAATAGACTTTAGACAGCGTGTGGACAAAAAGGATTCATCACATTGACAAATAACTGCAGAGAGTGGACAAATTCTGGAGTCCAAGACTTCAATGAAGTTTCTTAGTAGCCATAATGGTTAGTAATTTTCTTTTAACAAGCCTACCAAGAGAAATGACATTTACTCTCGTTAACAAATGATTCCAGAATCCATCAATGGACAACAAATGGCTTATCAACAGAAAAACAAGCAAATTCACAAGAGGGCAAAGACTTAATTTAGGTAGGTTACTAAAGGAATGGACCAGAAGTGAGGTTGACAGTTTTACCTGATTATCTTCCATCTTAACGTCATTCATGTCTGGTTTCTCCTCAACTTCTGCTTTCTTCTCGCTTGGCTCTGCTGCACTTGCGTCCTCTACAACCTTTTCGTCTACCTGAACCTTGTCATCTTCCTCAATTTCTGTAACTTCTTTCTTCTGCTCCTCAAGTACTGCTATCTACACCATTTAATCACACTTAACGTCAAATGGATCACAAGGACTCTAACACCATCAAATACTAATATGTTGGATGAATGAAATATTGATGTTCCACATTTTTAATCCAAGACAATTCAACCACACAGCAAACGCAACTCCAATGTCTTAAGCCTTGATCATCAACTTTCTTGCTAAAGAACAAAACTTTTAAGAAAATTTATACATTTCAAGACATTCTCTACTAATCATTCCCAAATAGCTGCTACTGAAAACCCTAATCCTCAGTTTATCCAAAAATTCAGAATGGCAACACAGAGACGTAAGCTATTCCATTTAGTCCTTCAATTGAAAACAGTGCAGAGCTCAAGAATGTCCCTTTTGCAATGTTAATACGACGATTAAAACCCTAATCACTGTAGTAATCACCTTAAGCAATCGAGGTCCTAGCAAAAACCGCATAGCTCAATTCAATGCAACAAGACATAATCCAATACATTGAACAAAAACAAAATCAACAATACCAACACATCACTAACCGGTACGTATTTGAATCTGCGCCGCGGAGGATCTTCTGCCGCCTCCGCCGCCAAAGGATCTTCGCTCGGAGAATTACACTCGCTTTTACCATCTTCATTGCCGTTACCGCTCTGTGACAATGGAGCCCACTTAAAGAGCAACAAATGCGATCCATTACTGCCGTCGGAAGCCGAACCACCGTTAACGACGGAGGCTGCGGAGGAAGAGCTGTTGTCTTTCTTGGTGGAGGGAGAGATGTGAACCCACTTCTTCTTCCACTTCCTCACCGGACCGGTGAAAACCGTTGGAGGTCCGTAACGAGTCGAGGACCTACCTAACCGAGCTCCAACTCCTTCCATGACGAGTCGCAATTGCTGATTCACTGATCAAAATCCAAAATTGAAATCACAATTTTATAAACCAGGTCAAAATGATTTCTTAAGAGTAAATTTTGTTTTAAGGAAAAAATTAGAAAAAGCTATTTTTCGTCTCTACCTTTGTAAGAACAAAGAACGATCTCTTTCAGATCTCAGTTTTGCGAAGCCAATCTTATTGGTTTTTGGCAAAAGGAAGACTCTCGCTGGGCTAGAGGGTTTCACCAAACCGAACCAAAATTCATCAATTTAAATTCAAACCGAATTTAGTCATGACCCGAGCCGTATTAGAAAATTATATACTGAATCCCTCATACAATTTAGTATTTTAACTAAAATATACTAGGGAATTATATCATTACCTTATTTATTTGTAGTATAATTCAAACTAATCCAAAACTGAACCATCCAAATGGATCCCAATTTTGACAAACCAACCGAAGTAAACCGAAAACCAAATACCTGGTCAACGCTTACCGTAGAATTCCAGAGGATCTCGGCTAACCTAGTATTGGCCATGAGAGAGAGAGAGAGCTATATTGAAAAGACGTGTGTAGCCCTGATGTTATTCCCTCTGTATAAATATCGCTGAAACAATCTATCATCATCACATATTTGTTTGCACGGCGCCTAGTATAGAATTTACACCTCGTGTCTTTTGTTTCTCAAGCATAATTTGGGGGTTTAATGCTTGTCTGTTTCCAGTTAACTTTGTTTTGCGTGTTTTGTCGTGTTGGAGGCTACATTGTACCGAGAGAAGGGTTCGATCAATAAACACACCCTTGATCTTGAATTTGCCAGTTCGGCTGTAGCTAGATCAATCTAGAAGCTATCTGGCCGGTTGTCGCGAGAGAGATTTATATCTGTCAAAAGTGTTCTGAACTTTTTGTGTTATTGATTATCATCACCCTCAAGGTGTTTATATACAACAGGTTGCTCCTTCAATATAGGAGATAATCTTAACCGAGAATATGCACAAATCTAGCTAACGGTTTATACAAATCTTAGCTATCGTATCTGAACATAATTGTAGAGTATATTCTGTCCAATACTCCCCCTCAAGATGGAGCATGGAGGTTACGAATGCCCATCTTGCCAAGTAGATAATGCATTTGTTGTCGCCCTAATGCCTTTGTCAGAAGATCAGAAAGCTGTTCCGTCGTGCGTATATGTTGAGGAGCAATAACACCGTCTTGAAAACCTTCTCGGACAAAATGACAGTCCACCTCGATATGCTTTGTGCGTTCGTGAAAAACCGGGTTTCGAACAATATGAAGAGCCGCCTGATTATCACAGTAGAAAGGAATAGGACCAGCCTGTCGAACACCCAGTGAAGCAAGTAAACCGATGATCCATTTTAGTTCCTGATAGAGTAAAGCCATGGATCGGTATTCCGCCTCAGCTGAACTGCGAGAGACTGTCTTTTGTTTCTTTGTTTTCCAAGAAACAACTGATCCACCAAGCATGACTAGATAGCCTGAGAGAGAGCGTCGAGTTAACGGGCAAGCCGCATAGTCAGAGTCACAATATGCAGACAAAGAGAGATCATTGTTTGATCGCAACAGAATCCCTTGGCCTGGAGAACCTTTTAGATACCGGACTAATCGTAGAGCTGCATCCCAATGATGTTTTCTGGGACGTTGCATGAACTGAGCCAAAGTATGGACAGCATAACTCAAGTCCGGCCTTGTCACAGCCAGATAAACCAGACGACCAACAAGTCTTCTGTACCTCTCCGGTTCCTGAAGAAATGCGCTATCATCACGAGCCAGCCGGTGATTTTGTTCCATCGGAGTAATAGCTGGTTGAGCACCAAGAAGGCCACACTCGGAGATGATATCGAGAGCATATTTTCACTGTGAGAGATAAATACCATCCTTACTTCGTGATACCTCAATGCCCAAAAAATATTTCATGACACCCAAGTCTTTCATCTTGAAGCATTGATGAAGATATGTCTTAAATTTTGCAATCAAAATCGAATCATCACCTCCAATGATCAGATCGTCGACGTAAATGAGAACATAAACCGTAGACGTCCGAGTATTCAGAGTAAAAAGAGAGTAATACAAGTAGTTTTGAATGAAACCAAAACCTTTCAAAGCTGTGGATAACTTCGCGAACCAACAACGAAGAGCTTGCTTTAAACCATAAAGAGATTTTCGAAGCCTGCAGACCTGATTTGGTTTTGAGGATTTGTAACCGGGAGGAAGCTTCATGTATACCTCTTCCTTTAAATCACCGTGCAGAAAAGCATTGTGCACGTCCATTTGATGAAGATCCCAATTCTTAGCAGCCGAAAGTTGGAGCAGAATACGAACTGTATTCATCTTGATTACTGGTGCAAATGTTTCGTTGTAATCGTATCCTTCCTTTTGTCGATTGCCAAGAGCGGCCAATCTTGCTTTATGTCTTTCTATCGAGCCATCAGACTTGAATTTAGTACGAAACACCCATTTGGACCCGATGGCATGCTTTCGTGGTGGTAAAGTTACGATATCCCACGTTTTGTTGAGTTCAAGCGCATCAAACTCAGACCCCACAGCCTGTCGCCACTCTTCATGTTTGACAGCCTCGACATAATGAATTGGGTCATTCGTTTTAGTCACCGCAGCACAGAACATCTGCTGAGAAGGTGAGAAACGATGATATGACAAGAAGTCCTCAAGAGGATAGGAACACATACCTGGCGACTGAGAAGATGGTGTGGAGAGAGATGGGTCTATCATTAAAGCAGCTTGATAAGTATGAAACGGTTTCAACAAAACAGAAGGAGTACGTACACGATGTCCTCTGCCCAGTTCTTCCAGCTGAGTCGTTTCCGTGGTTGGGTGATCAGTGGAAACTGCTGGCGGTTCATTAAGTTGAGCTGGTGAAGACACAGAATCAACTCCCCCTGTCGCTAAGGGAACTTCCCCTGACTGTGTTGCAGACGTACCTGAGACATCAGACTCGTCAAAGAGAGCAGGATGAGGCGACAATGATGGCTCAGGTAAGATCGTCGTAGCCGGAGTAGAGGCAAAGGGAAACTGATCCTCCGAAAAAATAACATCTCTGGAGACAAATGTTTTTGCTTTATCCCAATCATATACAATCCATCCTTTTTGATGCAGAGGATAGCCTAGAAAAACGCCTTTAACTCCTCTTGTTTCAAACTTGTCATGATCACGAGAGACCTTCTTAGCATAACACAGTGAACCGAATACACGAATGTGTGCATACGATGGTGCTGTGCCATAAAGAAGCTCGAAAGGACTCTTGTAATCCAACATCTTGGATGGCGTCCTGTTAATCAAATATGTGGCTGTCAAAATGCTTTCGCCCCAGAATTGGACAGGAAGACTTGCTTGGAACATGAGTGAGCGAGCAATGTTAAGGATGTTTCTGTGTTTTCGTTCGACACGTCCATTTTGCTGTGGCGTGGCAACGCATGAAGTCTGATGAACAACCCCTTTGCTAGCGAAAAATTGCTTCAGACACATAAACTCTCCGCCGTTGTCACTACGAACAGTCCGTATACGAGTTGTGAACTGTGTTTCGACATAGTTAAAGAACGTGGTAAGAGCTGTTGATGCGTCTTTCTTTTCAAGAAGCAATATCGTCCATACGGCTCTGGAATAGTCGTCGACAATGGTGAGAAAGTATCGTGCACCAGTCGAGGAGCGTTCTTTGTACGGACCCCACAAGTCACAATGAATCATTTGAAAAATTGAATCTGATTTATTGGAACTTTCTGAAAAAACACTGCGAGTTTGTTTTGCTCGTACACAAACATCACAAACTTTGGAAACTGTAGAAACACTAGAAACACCTCCTAAAACTGATAAAACTGAAAGAACTTGTTGTGACGGATGTCCCAACCGACGATGCCACAATTCTCTGCTTGCCAATTTTCCAGCATGACTCGAAACAACCGCAGCCTCGCCAGTAGCCACACCCGCATAATGATAGACACCATCTCTTTCTCTACCCACACCAATCAAAGTCGTCAAGGTAGGGTCCTGAATGAGACAAAACTTCTTAGTAAACAAAACACAGCCAGCAATATCATCCAACAATCGAGCAACAGAGATCAGAGTAATTGTTAAATGAGAAGCATAATAAACTTGAGACAACACTAGTCTCCGTCCGAGACGCAAGCGCCCACATTTGTTTGCCCATGCCATTTGTCCATTCGGCAAGGTAATAGGACAGGGATCAATAGATACTACCTCGGTAAGGAGATCAATATCACCAGACATATGGTGCGATGCACCTGAGTCGATGATAATATCATATTTACTGTTCTTGTTGCAAAGTATGAGTTTTCTGTCTTACCCGAGAGTTTCTCAGAACCAGAAGCTTGGCTTTGATTTGCAACAAACTGAGCTATAGACGACCATTGCTCCTGTGTGAAATTAGGAATCCCAGCTGGTTCATCACTCACAGCAGCTGAATTGGATCTGAAACCAGACCCTCGACCACCTCGTCCGCGTCCTTGAGTATCAAGTCCACGACCCCTTCCTCGCTGCTCACCAGTTCTGTTGCGTTCACTGCTTTTGCTTTTGTCATTCCACCAGTCAGGAAACCCAATGATTTGGAAACAACTGCTGGATTCATGACCAGACTTCCCACAATGAGAGCAAGTTGCAGAAGATCGATTGATCTTTGCTCTAGCACCTCGAGAATTTCCAGGTTGCTGCGTGATTAGATTGGTCGAGAAAGCCACTGTTGGAGTACGTTCCTCTGCACTCCTCATCACAGAGAGATGTCTCTCCTCCTGAATAATCTGGGAATAGATAAGATCCAGGTTCAGGTCACCTCCACGACTCAGGAGATTGGATCGAGTTGTTCCAAACCGGGAGTTGTCAAGTCCCATGAGAAATTGATGAATTCAAATCCTCTCCTGTGTCTTTGCGAATCGAATCATCGATTCACACTCAGAATCCTTGCAACAGCAAGAAAATCCACTCTCAAAGTCAGCCAAGTCATCCCACAAGACCTTGAGTTTGCCGAAATAATCTTCGACGGATTCACCATCTTGTCTGCAACTTGAGATTTCAGCGTGCAGATGATGTATCCTTGTATCGTCGCTGACGGAAAATCTTCTCTTCAACGCCGCCCACATCGATTTGGCACTGTTATCCAATGAAATCGATGGACGCAACTTCGTCTCGACACTGCTGTAGATCCAGCCGATCACCATGGCGTTGACCATGTCCCACTTCTCTGCATCCGGAGAATCACCGGATGGTCTTTTGAGAGTTCCATCCAAGAACCCTAATTTGCGTTTGGTCCGAAGAGAATTCATCATCAGCTTCGACCAACGCTCGTAATTGCTACCATTGAGTAAGATCGGTGTCTGTACTTGCCCAGTGTTTTCAGAGGGATGCAAGTAGTAAGGCGACATCAACTTCTCGGCAGCAGACGAAGACTCAGTGTTCAAGCCATCATTATTACCATGATTACTCATATCGAGTGTTTAAGAAATCAGAGATTTAGTCATAACAACTTTGAGAAATCGGAAAAGAAAAGAAAAAAATTGGTTTCAGATTGTAGGCTCTGATACCATGTCAAAAGTGTTCTGAACGTTTTGTGTTATTGATTATCATCACCCTCAAGGTGTTTATATACAACAGGTTGCTCCTTCAATATAGGAGATAATCTTAACCGAGAATATGCACAAATCTAGCTAACGGTTTATAAAAATCTTAGCTATCGTATCTGAACATAATTGTAGAGTATATTCTGTCCAATAATATCTCTCCGGTCGATTCTGTAGAGGAAGATAATGGAACTCAACATGCCGAGAAATAAATACTATTTTGGAGGCTGGATCAAGACAAAGAAATACGCTTTGGGTCAGTGAGTATCCAAGAAAGACACAAGGTCGAGAGCGTGGATCAAGCTTATGCTTAGTGTATGGACGAAGCCATGGATAGCATAGGCACCCAAAGACGCGAAGTTTATTGTAATTAGGTACTGTTCCAAAGAGTTTATGAAATGGAGAAGCATGATTGAGTGTAGAGGTAGGTAGACGATTCACCAGGTAAGTGGCTGCAGCTATAGCATAGTTCCAATATGTCTGCGGAACATGAGCATGAGATAGAAGGGCTAGCGCCATTTCCACCAAGTGACGATGACGTCTCTCGGAAAATCCATTGAGTTGAGGAGTATGAGGTGGAGTTGTTAGGTGAGAGATGCCATTGGTTGAAAGGAAATCTGCCATAGCTGTATATTCGCCGCCATTATCACTATAAAGTGTGATTATTTTCGTCTGAAACTTGTTCTCCACGAGTGCTTTGAATCGAATGAAAGTATCTCGCACCTCCGATTTTTTTCTGAGAGGGTATAGCCATATATAGTGAGTATAATGGTCAACTAAAATCAAGTAATACTTATAGCCATCAATGGAGGTTATAGGCGATGACCATACATCAGAGAAGAGTATTTCAAGAGGTGCAGTGGAGCGAATAGTAGATGCAGAAAATGGTAACTTATGGCATTTGTTTATTGAACATGAGTTGCAAGGAAGTGGAGATTGTTTATTCGAAATAGGTAAAGAAAAAACAGAAACAACACGATGCAAGATAGGAAGAGAAGGGTGTCCAAGCCTATAATGCCATAAAGGCAGAGGAGCTTTTATTGAAGAGAATGCAAAGACTCTTGAATCATCTCGATTTGGCCACTCATACCCGCCGTTCCGCGTTTGTCCTGTTACCAGCGCCGCCCCCGAGTTGAGATCCTTCACCTGAAACAAGGAGGGGAAAAATTCCACAGAAACAGAGTTATCTTGACATAGTTTTTGAACTGACACAAGATTCTTGGTGATTTTTGGAACACATAAAACTTGGCGTAATGAGAGAGGACGAGTTGTTAAAGGAAGAGAGGTAGAACCAGTGTGAGTGATCGGAAGATTTGCACCATCTCCAACCATCACTTCTTCACCTCCGGTATATGGCGAGTGTAGAGACAGATTTGCGAGATCAGATGTAATGTGATGAGACGCGCCTGAGTCCATAAGCCAGGAAGGAGACTCGTAATATTGTGTCATCGCATTGTAAGCTTTCGCATTCCATTGTGGAGAGGCAGGACCAGACGATGAGGTCTGATTGATGAGACGAAACTGAGGACAATGTTGAGCGCTGTGTCCCTTTGTGCCACATGCTTGACACTTCCCGAGATAAGGCCTGGAGCCTTTGTAGCCACCGGAGTTAGAGCGGAAGTTGGTGTTGTTGTTGGTTCCGGATGTGTCTTGATGGTGTGGTGTTTGTTTCCAGTTGCGATTCTTGTTTTGGACAAAGTTCGCAGTGATAGGCTGAGGCAAGGCTGAGGAAGTTTGCGTTGATGATTGAATTGCGAGTTCCTTGTTTAGGAGTTTCTCGTGGAGCTCAGCGAAACTGATGGCAGTATCGCGATTCTGGACCGAGTCGATGACAGTTTGATAGTCATCCGTGAGTCCTTCCAGTATTGCATCGGTGAGATCCTCATGATCCATGGGTTTTCCAAGTAGAGCCAAAGCATCAGCTTTGTTCTTGAGTGCCTGCATATACTCATCAATGGATTGAGTACCTTTAACACACAGCTTGACTTGTTGCTTTAGTTGTTTGATGTGTGCTCGTGTAGGCTTTGCATAGGTTGCCTCCAGTGTTTGCCACGCATCGAAAGCAGAGGAAGCACTTGCGATGACGGGTTGGATGGCGACTTCAATGGCTCCAATAAGGGAGCTATAGATGAGAGCGTCTTGACGCATCCAGTGAGTATACGCCGGATTCAACACTTCGGTGTTATCTGTAACGACAGTTGCAGAAGGTGGCGATGTGTTGTTGATGTATTTGAGGAGATCATATCCTCGAAGAAGAGCTTTCACTTGGATACTCCATGTAATGTAGTTGATGGAAGACAATTTGGTAACATTTGACATGTTAACCGTGTACAGCGGATTCGGATCTTGAGGGTTGATGACGAGAGTTGTGTATGTGTTCGCCATGTTAGACATTCAAGATCGAAGATTTGAAAAACAGAGAAGAAAAGAAAAGTTTTAGATCAGTCCTTAAGGATTAAGGCTTTGATACCATGTAGAGGAAGATAATGTATTTCCTTAATCTTCATTGATACAATCGAGTACAATATATAGAGAAATTAGTTTCCTATGTGCAAGGGATTGAGCTAGATACAAGTAAGATATCAAGAATATAATCTGAACAAACTCAGAATATTCTCTAACTGCCTATAGATTCATCTGCTTACCGAGTTTTTTACATGTTTTGGTTTTGTTTCATATCAATCTATTGATGCTTTCGTCTTTCGTATATTAGTGGTTTTGGAAACTTTGTTTCAAGAGAAAGATCTTAAAGAAAAGAGAATTGCAGATTTTTAAAATTGTCATTTTCAAGAAAACTTTCTGGTAGATTAAAATTTGGCCTCATTTCAAGGCAATCTGCTCTTTGTTCATGATCATCATTTGAATCAAATTCACAATCTTTTAGTTTTTGAAGATTAGCTTCTTTCATTTTTTTTCTGAAGAAAACGCTTCAAAGCTGATGGTACCATTCAATAGAATGATCAATGAGAATTGTCAAGGTTCATTTGTTTTGAGAAATAACATTGCTTTGTACTTAACTGAAGAAGACAATAGATATGTTTGTTTTGTATTAACTCAATTTAAACTGATCTGAGACTGCAAATTAATCAAAAAAATTTACGGCAAGAGCGACGAACTACTTGCATCATTTTGACATTGTAGCTGGTTGTGGACTAGTTTTACTAACATTGAAATTTTAGTGGTAAAATCAAAATCAAAATTTTATTAAATAACCCAAATTTGGCATTGTCTAACCATGCCCTAATCGTTGCATATGAAACAGAGATTTCTTACGGTGGTCTGAATTAGCATGTACATAAAACTAAGCCATTCTCATCTTTCAAGAATGAGACTGAGTAAGCCTCTTAGTCCAAACAAGTTTTAAAGGTAATACCCGAGACATGGAAGAAGATTAAAAAAACTTATGTGCCGTTCTCTATGTAAGTGGCAATGATTCACGTAGCTGACCATCGACTCAACAGTGCACAAGATTATCCCGTTTCGTATTCCGCAATATTGAACTAAACCACCTCTGAGTATAACCGTACTTGTAATCATATTGGGCCGCATTAAGCCCATGTATAGACTAAAATATATCCAAACCTTAATAACATATCTATAGGCCCATTCCAAGATCAACGACGTATTCTTAAACCCTAGCTCTGTTCTATCCATACTGAGAAAGAGAGAACAATGGCGTATCTTCCAATGGATCTCATCAACGATATATTCCTCCGTCTCCCGGCTAGTACATTGGTCCGGTGTCGCGTCCTCTCGAAGCCTTGCATGTCTCTGATCGACAGTCCCGATTTCGTCTCATCGCATCTCAAGCGTACACTGGAAACCGGAGATCACCTCATGATCTTGCTGCGAGGCCGTGGCATTCTACGTACGGTGCACCTCAACGCACCAGATAAAGTCTACGATGTTGAGCATCCTATGAAATCCGATGGAATATTTATAACGGAGGTTTTCGGTTCGTGTAATGGTTTGATCGGGTTAAGGAACTCTCCCATTGATATGGCGCTTTTCAATCCATCAACCCGGAAAATGCACCGGTTACCAGTTGAGCATGTTGATTTGCCGGAATGTTTGATGATAGATGAAGAGTATGTGTTGTACGGATTGGGTTATGATTGGGTGAGCAAAGACTACAAAGTTGTGAGGATGATTCTGTATAAAATAGTACCTAGGGATGGTAAGCTATTCGGTTATGATATTAAAGTTTTCAGCTTTAAGAGGGACTCATGGAAGAAAGTCAGTATGCCTTTTGCGATTGAAATGCGTTCCTTATACTACGAGTACCTTGTGTTGTCTCGCCGTCAAAATGGTGTTCTAGCAAGCAATAGTCTTCACTGGATTTTGCCTGGAAGGGAAGGAAATCGCTCCATAAAAGCGATTATAAGGTTTGATCTTGCCTCTGAAGAGTTTGGAGTCCTTAGAATGCCACAGGATCTTGGCTGTGAATTAAATCATATGGATGTAGGGGTGTTAGATGGCTGTCTTTGTTTCATGGGTTACACATCCTACACTTACAACACGTTTGCCCATGTTGATGTTTGGATTTTAAAGGAATATAATGTGGAAGGAGATTGGATTAAGATGTTTAGGGTGACGAAACCGGAGAGTGTAGTAGAATCCTTTGATTTCATGGGACCTCTGCTCTATTCCAAAGACAGGAGCAAGATTTTGTTGGAGATAAACTTTGGGAATCTCATGTGGTTTGATTTGGTGAGTAAGAGTTTTGAAACGCTTGGAATCAAGGACTGTAGTGATGGTATGGTTAACGCCGAACTACTCGTGAGTAGCCTTGTTTTGGGATGTTAAGGAGATCAACGCAGAGCTCGAGAGAAGAAAATGATGCACAAGTGATGTAGTAGAGTCATCGGAAATATCTTGCTTGTGTCTCAAGTATTAGGATTTTATTTCATTTGTTATTTATTATTATTATTGGTTTTAAATAAATTTTTGATATGCTATAAGCTTATCATAAGTTAATTATTGCTTAGAGTGAGGAGATTTATTCCAGCTATAAGCTTATCATAAGTTATAATCTTATCAAGTTAATTAGGTGCTTAGTTAGATTTAATCTTATTTTTAAGAGTAAATATATAGGAACATATGTACATATCTTCTTTTTCATCTTAAGTGATACTTTTATAAACTAGGGTAGAATGTGAATGGTAAAATCTAAAATGTATTAAACATGTTATATTACAATCTCAATGGGGATGTTTTTTTTCCCCAAGGGAATCAAGCTGAAGTGTTGAGCGAAGCAGATGAACTCCGAAGCCCAAACCTACATCAAGGAAAGTGTAATGAATCATGATAATCATATACGTGTATTCCCTCAAGTTGGAATTCTGTTATATTACACCTCATCTTATTTTTCTTTACAATGTGGATTCCCACTGCTGGAAGTTTTAGCAAGTGGAACTCGAGTCAACATCATAGGATAACGTTTAAAAATTAAAATATAGGAGAAATCTGAGTATTTTCAAGTGTTTTGGAGCTTGAAACATGTAGGTGTCACAGTGTCGATCTTGACTTTGATACATCGAAATCAAACCACCCATGTAACTAGATCCATTGTCATGTTAGAATCAGAAAACATCATTGCTTGAGGGTTTTTTGAGCTTTGTCCTTGGTAACATGTAGCAATCCATTTTCCTGGATAACAGTTAATTTGTGTAACTTAGAGCATATACATCGTTAGTTCTTAGCCCAAAATCCTCACCAAAACCTATGCAATTTGTTTTAAAAATAATTCAATTAGACTAATTAATCTAAGAACCGATCCTTAAATTAGGACTTTAGTATCCGGTATCTTATCTACGTGGCGGCAGGCCATTGGTTAATTTTTTTTTTCGGTTACTTTCTTTCATTTTTTTGGCTTTTGTTTCATCCTGTTTCATAGAAAGAGAGAGAGGCGATTGCGAAGAAGATGAAGAAGGAAGACGACGAGAACCTTGGTGGTTCGAGAGGCAGTTCTTCGATTAATCCATTCGATCTCTTGAACGAAGGTGATGAAGATCCTGATTCCGATAAGGTCAGGAATTTGAAACTCTCTCTCACTCCGCCAGTTATTCTTCTTCGTCTGCCCTGATCTCTTTATTTCTCAATTGATTGCGAGTAATTAATGTTCATCTTTATCTGTTTGCTTTTGATTTCGATTTAAATTCCTCTTTTGTTTTCTCCGATTGTTTAGAGGTTTGGGTTTATCCCTCCAATTCTTATGATTGAACTGTAAGATACTTTTAGGATGTTCTTCAGGGTATTTGAGGTTTTCTTTCAAAACTGGGAAATTAATGTCTGAATTGTTTGGTTAGATTAGGTTGCGTGCATATGCAGGATCGGTAAAACGTAAATGTAACGACATCTCTCATTGTTTTGTTGTTATGTTTTATCTCCATTTTTTGTTTGTGATTTTGCAATGTTGAAATAGCTTGTGATTGTCAAATTGAATCTAAAACTGTGAACTTGGTTTGTTTGTGTGTCGAAGGTGATACGGTGGGATCAGAGTTTGACCTGGTGGTACAACCTGTGTTCTTATGATTGTTTTTACGGTGTTCATAAGAGCTGTTGTTTCTATGATTGTTGCAAACTGGAAAATTGATAGCTGGTAGTAGTGAAGGTGGTTCTGTTGTACTTAGGTTGGACTACAAAGGGCAGCCTGCTTGTCTAGCTCAGTCTCCTCAGCTTCATAAGCAGATGGAAATCTGCACATATCCTGAGAGTCTTTTCTCTTGTGTAGGGTAATGATCATAATAAGGCTATCAAAAGAATGGAAATTCCAGTTGTTGAGAACGTGTCTGGTGCATTGACAAAGAGTGAGCTATGGGAGGCCAAACAGAGAGAGAATTCTTTGGTGGAGCACGACCTGAAGATGGAATCGACAAAGGATAAGAAAAATGCTCTTGAATCCTTTGTTTATGAGATGTGTGATAAGGTATTAATCTGTTTTAGCAGATTCAAAGCTTCCATTGAGCCAAAAAGAAATAGGTGTGTGGAGTTTCTTCGATCTGTCAAATATGTGGTAAGTTTTCTTGTTTAGAGTTTGTGTTGAATTGTGTTCTGAGCACTTTTGGGATTGCAGATCTCATGTTGATGTTTGGATCACTTGCAGGTGTTTGATGAAGATGAGATGCTTCTGTGTGGAATCAGATTATCCGTCTGATAAACATGTTGCGGTTCAATGAGAAACAAGTCCTAGGTGAAAGCTTCTTTCTTTTATACTCTGTCATAGTATTAGTTTGTAAGCCACTCCAACTCAGAGTTGTGATTAGGGTTGTTAAATTGGGCCTAAAGCCCGCAGGCTTACTCAAGCCCTTTTAATTCTGTTAAGCCCGTGGCCCGTTTAACATCATTTATTTACACGGGCTTTTAACGGGCGGGCCCGTTTATGTCCGCGGGCTTCACGGGTTTGGTTCTAGTTAAACGGGCCTAGCCCGTTTATTTTTTTTATTTTGTTTTTGGTCCTAAACCACATAACAAAATACATTACAACTTCTGATGTGGTATGCCTAATATCAGCTTTCTCCTAACGAAACCATTGTTTTATGTTATGTGCTCTACAAATATGTTTTATAGATCAGAAAAGCTCAAGATTCAACAAGGTATAATAATGTTTCCTATATGACTGAAGCCCAGCTGCACAACATCAACGACTGATTAAACTTACCGTAACAGTTGCCTTCTTAGACCACAATACAAATCTCTTTTTAATCTATAAAGAAAGACTCAAAATAATAACGAGACCTATATGATTTTGTGTTGTTTTCTATAGCGGAAGAATATACTTTTTTCTACACTATGATAACTAAAAATAAAAGAGTTATTACCGATTCAATATTTTTTCTATACTAAGATAATATAAAAATAACAGTGCTTACATGGTTCAATACTTCAATCATAGTCGCAGTCTCGCAAGTTAAATTCTCTAAACGAAATAATCTTCTTACACATGAATACATGATTGAATGGTAAATAAAAGAGTATTCTTAGATTGCAAACAAAACTAAGCCTTGCTTTTGTTATTATTATTACCGATTTCACCATCAGAAGTATCTGCAAACAAAACGAAACCTTAAAGTTATTTCCAAATTAGTTGTATATTATAAACGGGCTTCTTAAACGGGCTGCTCTTTAAACGGGCTTCGTGTTAAATGGGTTCAGACTAAATGGGCTCTAAACAGGTTCCGATTAAATGGGCTCTAAACAGGCGGGCTCTAAACGGACATGGCTTACACGGACCCGGGTAGCCCTTATTAACATCCCTAGTTGTGATTGTCTTTGCTATGTTGGCAGACTAAAACTAAAATGGGTTGAAGTCATAGTAGACACACAAGTTGATACTCTTCTAGAGGCTGTAAGCAACAACAATATTTTTTTTTTTTTTTAAGTTAAGAACCCCACTAAGGGGTTCATCAATGGATGAACAAAATAAGATAAAGTTCTTAACTATTACAACACTCAAAAAACAATAAATTATTCCTAAGAACCCCTAATAGAGTTTCATCAATGTTGATGCTCTTAGGCTATGTACAATGAGAAATTGATTCAACACCCCATTTTACACTACACATCATCTTCTCTTTTTTCCCACATCATTTTCTCTTTCTTACACATCACAATTCAACACACATTCAACTTTTACCTTCTACAATGGTTTTGTTTAAAAAAAAAATTCAACACCCTACCTTTTTAATAAATAAAACATAATAAAATTATTATAAACAAAATTAATAAATATAAAATAAATAAAATTATTGAACAATGTGATATTGATTTCTATGAACGTATATATAATTTCTATGAACATATGTATGATATATATGAATGTACGAAGTTCTCTTATCAATGGAAATTCATCACACCATATCCAAATATGAACGTACGAAGATTCTATTGATAGAAACTGAAAATACAATACAATAAACTTATATGAACGTATGAATGCTATATATGAACGTACATATGGTATCAAAGAATGTATAAATTAAGTTACTAAATTAAAACCAAACATAGATTTATTTGAACGTATAAACCAATGTTATATATATATGTTATATTTGAACGTATTGAAACCAAACTTATATATGAATGTATAAATCAGTGTTTAAAACTACAAAATAAAACATTGTTAGAAAAATTGAAAGAATCTAGTAAATTTTTTTTTTCCTTGTGTCCAAAATAAATGAAACAAATCTCTATTTATAGAGTTTAAAAAGTTATGAATTTTGATATAAAATTATATATATATATATATATAATTATAATAACTATAAAATAAATGATGTTAAAGAATCGAGATGGAAAAATAAAGTAAAGAATATAAATGGAAGATCGGAGTCGTCGAAAGGCGGCAAGAGGGGATTAGACTCCGATATTCGGAACGATGGCGAGAGTCGCTATCCTTGCCTCTCGAGAAAGAGATCCGGCTGAAGGCGCAAATCTCGTCGTTTTGCAACCGTCAGCGACAAACAAAATAAGCTGGAAGAAGTATCTAAAGTTGCTAGACCTAACTGGGTCTTGATTTCCAGTTTTGGAACCTTTGCCGGTCCAATTTAGTTTAGTTTTTTACTTATGCTTGATTTAGCTTGTACCATCGGTTTAATCACGATATATCGGTTTATAATTAATATATAATATTTTATTGAAAAGAAAAAGTTACGTCTAAATCTGGTGATAATTTATAATTTATGTCTAGTGGTCAAGTAGTTAAAGCTCTACACTGGCAGATACTGAGTTCGAATCCCCGAAGGCGCAAGTTTTACAACATTAATAGAGATAAGCTTATAATGAAGTTTTCAGGAGCATATGAAGCCGTTGATGGTGATTTTGGATGGATTCTCGTAGAACGGATGTAGTATTATCTGTAAAACTATTCTTATAATAGTTTTTATAATTTGTATTAGCGTTAAAAAAATCTATAACTTATGTCCTTAATTGGTACTCCCTCTGTTTCACAATATATGATGTTTTGGTGGTTTTTTTTTGTTTCAAATTATAAAATGTTTTCAACTTTCAATGCAAAATTAATTAGCCTTTTATGTTATTGAAAATTTATATTTTAAATAGTATTTTATCATTGGTCAAATTAAGTTAGGTAAATAATAAATGATGATTTAGTTATAGAAATAATCAAAATTAAATGAGTTCTTAATCTATGTGTAAAAACTTTAAACTTTTTATAATATGAAACAGAGGGAGTAATTAGTAACCCAAATAGTTTTTTTTTGTTTGTCAACTAATAACCCAATAGAAATTACTAATTTACACATCATCACATATGTCGACGGTCACATATGTCGACGGTGTAAGTTTTTTAGTTTCTTTACTTAATCCAAAATCGCGGCACATAAAAAGACAATAATGCCCCTCAATTGCCGAAACCCGAAAAAGGAAAGAGAGAGAGAGAGAGGAGAAACGATCGGCAGAGAGAAAGGTCATCCGAAAATTTGTTCACATTCGATCTGCCATGGCTAAGAGGTTTTGCTAAGAAACGCTAAGAGATTTTCGCTGGGTAAAGGAGGGAGATAGATCTTCTTTTACCCCCTTCTTTCTGCGTCGCGAGTAAACGGTTTGTTTCCTTACTGTATCATGTGGATCGGTTTTGTTTCGTGTTGGATTCTCCTATTTTTATTTCGGGATCGAAATTTTTTCATATCTCTTACGTGTGGATCTGATTTTTCTTCTGGATTTGACCTGAGCAGGCGTTACTGTTGTTTTCTGTGACCTAGATTCCTTGTTTTAGATTTGGATTTCAGTAATTGATTTACTCGAATTCTCAGAGATTGCTTGCTGAAAATTTTAGTGTCTTTGATTATCCACTCTACGTACTATCTTCTTTCCCACGGGAATATAGATTAACATCTTTTTAACTGTCACCATTAGCGTGTTGAACGATTAGTTATGTTGCAGTTTTCTGCAAGTAAAGTGTTACCTTGAATCTATTTATGGTTGGTTACTTAGGCTGTCCTTTTCATTATTTGTTGGAACCTTGAGAGAATCTGCTTAAAGCTAATGGTTAATAAAGTCATTATGAATGAATCACAAACTTATTCATTTTAGTTGTAAGCTCTCTCTGTTTGGTGTTTTGAGATGTTTTTGCCTCCCATGACTTATTTCTAGTGAGCATATTCATTCTGAGAGGATAGAAATGGCAGATGGGATATCAAGCTTTTGGGGTCCCGTGACTTCTACTATAGAGTGTTGTGAGAAGAACTACGCCTACTCATCTTACATTGCAGAGTTCTATAACACCATATCCAATGTTCCTGGAATTCTATTGGCTCTCATTGGTCTTGTCAATGCGTTAAGGCAACGGTTTGAGAAGAGGTTTAGCATTCTTCACATTTCCAATATGATTCTTGCTATCGGCAGCATGCTCTACCATGCCACTTTGCAGCACGTGTAAGTACCCCTTCCATTCTCGACCTCCAAAAGCTTCATGACGAATTTTATGTGATTGATCCACTAGATTGTTAGCTTCCTGATACAAATTTTGGTTAGTAAATTCTTGTCTGTTGATCCAAGCAGGCAACAGCAGAGTGATGAGACCCCAATGGTGTGGGAAATACTTCTCTACATGTACATCCTTTACTCACCAGACTGGCATTACAGAAGCACAATGCCCACTTTTCTCTTCCTCTATGGTGCTGCCTTTGCTGTAGTCCACGCTTTCCTCAGGTTTGGGATCGGTTTCAAGGTCCACTACGTGATCCTTTGCCTTCTATGCATCCCTCGGATGTACAAGTACTACATTCACACAGAGGACACTGCAGCTAAAAGGATTGCGAAATGGTATGTTGCTACGATCCTAGTGGGAAGTGTTTGCTGGTTCTGTGACCGTGTTTTCTGCAAGACCATATCTCAGTGGCCTGTGAACCCTCAGGGACATGCTCTGTGGCATGTCTTCATGAGTTTCAACTCTTACTGTGCAAACACATTCTTGATGTTCTGTCGAGCTCAGCAACGTGGATGGAATCCGAAGGTAAAATATTTTCTGGGAGTTCTTCCTTACGTCAAGATCGAGAAGCCAAAAACACAGTGAGAAGAAATTGGGGAGAAGAGATCCCAGAAGATCATAAATATAGTTTTTTGTTCATCGTTTGTCAAAAATTTCAACGTCGGTTTTTATTTTATTTTATTTTTTGGAAGTAAAACTCTGTAGATACAGAGTCTAGATTTTATTTTTCTTGTATTAGTTTGATTGGATCTTAAGAAGAATTGATTTTTAACTTGCTAAAACGCTCTTGTACCATAAATCTTTCTCTTCCTGAGCAAGTTGGGCTGTGTTTGGTCTACATTTGTAGTCAGGTCAGATCCAAAAGCTTTGATTTTTTTAGTCTTATGACTCTATTGTTTCGTATCATTCGAACTCTACAGAGGTTAAACCAAGCTGGAAGTTCAAAACGGGAAACACAACAAACTTATGACTAACACTTTCTTTTCTTTTGTATACAGATGATTTTTTCGTAACACACGCATAGTATATGATATGGTAGGGTACAATGAAGGCCTGTGATGATCTAAAATCCAATAACCTTTTCCTGCAACATTTGGCCGCCAAGCTACATAAATAAAGCTTGTTGTTTGTTCCTAAGAGACCTTAATTATGTTGTTTTGGACCTTTTGGTTAAGATTCTGATTATTGTGGCAGGTTTCTTCTTCCTGCATCAATGACATCTTTGCATATATCTGTGGTTAAGATATTTATGTTAGTAGCATATTATAATAGAATTATAAAATCAGTGATTACTAAACTTTTTGAATAACATTAGATTTTCAGTTTTCAAAACAATACTATGGATTCTACAAATATTTTAAGAATACACAAACAAATAACAATAAAATCTCAAAATTTCAAAAGTTCTTCAAGAGTTTATCTACCAATAACCCCTAACTCTTAAAGGGATGAGCAAGTTTGTTTCTTGGTGGTCTATTCCTCCTGCAGCTCATATATCTGCATGTATGCTTCCGATAGTTCTACCATTTGGGAAAGTGTTTCTGCAACATGCAAATCCTGCATCTCGTACCTGAAATGCATTGCCATTAGTTAATATCCTCAAATTATGTCACTTTTATGCTGCTAATATATGTGTTTCAACTGTGATTCTGATATGCTAGAAAGCTTACCATAGTTCTTGCGACTTGCGGTGCACAAAGACTCTGAAGTACCCATCCTCAGGTTTACCATCATGTACAATGTTAGCGATTAGATTATACTTCGAAGAAACCTTCTCTCCTTCTGGGGCACTAGGCAGTGATGGTATGTAATCCCTCAGCTCCATGTCCTTCACTGGGAAGTTAACTGCAGCGTCGACAAAAATTGTGTCAAATTAACCAGGCAAAAGAGATCCTTGTAAAACATTAATGTCACAAAAAATATCCAAATAGACTCACCCAAGGTAGGGTTCTTCTCCTTGAAGAAGTTATTCTTCTTGAACCGAACCATATGGAACATCAAGTAAGGAGGAGATTTGGTTACTCGATATCTCATTCTGGCTAGTCTAGGACGAACCACCTCTGTCACAGTTTCTCCATCAAACTTCTTCAATAAATCGAATAGAGCAACCTGACCCAAACATCAAAGAAATTAGCTTCTGCTTACCTAACTTTGCTAACTAAAAAATCAAAGACGCAACGCAAGCCTTAGGCTACCCAAAAATGTGACATTACTATATAGTAATAACCTTGCGAGTTTTCTAGCTTAACACCACACATATGTTATTCATCATGATGTTCCCCTTTCTGGAATGCATTTTGTAAAAGAGACAGCAGCAGCAGCAAAATTTGCAAGGCTTAAATAGCCATAACTTAAAAGTCTAAAGCAAGAGGTGTATACCTGCGGAATAATGTTTTTCTCCATGACATCTTTGAAAAGAGGAGGCGGTGGCAAATCTAGCCCAAGCATCAGAAAAGGCATCCTGGAGATTTCTGTGTTTCCATTGCCTTGATACTCTCTCACAACCTCCAACTCACCCTGTGATGATTAGCAGGTTACATGAAAATGCATATTTTTGCAATCAATTATATCAAACCACATTATGTTGATGTGTCAAAGGACGGTCACATACCTGGAAGCACTGATGGATGATACTGCTGGCGTCCTTTGAAGTTCTAAGATCCATGTGCAAAGTGTTGAGTAGCCACGACATAAACTCTACTGGATCTGACTGTTGGCCTATCCTGAATCGTTTCTTGCTGGATTTCATGACAGCTTGCAAGAATTCATGTGGACTCACCTGTTGACACAAGGTAAATTAAATTAGCAAGATCCTTTCATTATGTGAGGGTATAGAAAAACTAAAAAAGTGAGGCATGAATTGAGTCAGACCTGTCCTTTAAAGTTTCGAGCATGCCAAATCTTTCGTGTCAGTTCCCCAAAGCGGTGAACAAGAGGAGACTTGCAATGCTGATAGTTTTCAGGAATAAGGAAAAAGTTCCTTAAAGGAATAACTCTCATCAACGATTGGATTGTAACATTCACAAACTCCGTCTTTTGTATGTTGTTCAACCCCACCTATTGTATAAACTAACTTTTAGGAGACAAATTTACTCAATGATAAACTGTACTCAAGGAGAGAGGATTACCATTCCCGGAAGATAGTTAGAGCCATCAAGAGCCCTAGACCACTGCTTATTCCGCTCAAGCTCTTCTACTTGTGCCCTACTAAACCTGTAAATGGATAGCACCAACGCCTTGATAAGAAGGAACTGAAAATAAAATTGGTAAAGAGAAACAAAACTAGAGAAACCATGAAAGTCAGAGATATGTTCAAGCTATCATAAAAATATATAAAAGGTGGCTGGTGATACAGATAACTAGCAAGAAGAAACCAATTGAGACAATAGTCAAAGAAATTTCTTATGTTAATGAGTTAATCACGTCCAAAGACGTTCACAAATCAAGGCAGGGACAAATAGTATGAGCATGGAGAAGGCTTGCACACAACTCAGTAAGTAGTAGTCACAAGATCCAACATACCTTGGATTTAAGACATGTCGAATGTCATCCAAAGAAGGGTCATTGATCTCGTAACTATCAGGAAGACAATACACCTTTTCCGTCAGAAGATTGATATAAACGTGGTGTCCTGCTTCCAAGCTATGTGTATAAGCATGGGACTTCTGGCTTCTTCCTTGGAAATACTTCCCGCAGACAAGACACGCATACACATTCAAATTCGACAAGGAGACAGAGCAAAACCTCTCGAAATCAAAATCCAAGACCTGATACTCGTCATTAAGAAAAGTGTTTAGATTTTTATCACAAAACAATAGCATATGATGAACTCAGCAGAAGCATAACCAATCGACCACTGATTAGATAAATTACAAGTACCAAGCACAAGAGATTGGTCACTCAGATGTACCTGACGGTTAACGGTATCAAGATAAGGGCAATCACGACGAACTTCAACATGGCGTGAATGCCTACCCCGACCCTTGGAGGCATCATCTTCGTCGTCATCGAGCTCATCTAGAGCTTCTCCTCCGACTTGGTTCCCGTTCCCGTCCCCTTTCGCAACTCCATTACCCTGCTCTCCACTAGCAAGGCCTTGCGATTTCCTCTTGTCGGTTTCCTCTTCCTCATCATCGTCATCGTAAGCATTAGCCAACGGCAAAAGAGGGTTATTGAAACCCAGTGGTGGAGGTGGCGAAGCAGACCGTTCCATCACTCTCTTCCGCTTCACCTCTCTATCTTCCTCAACACCACCATTCTTAACTTCTCTCTTACTTTTCATCCTCAAAATTACTCAACTTGCTTCAAAATCCTAGAACACAGAAAACCAGAGATACACGAAGATCCTTAACCAAAAACAGCAATGATTCTTCAATACAAACGCCCTAGACTTCAGATCAGAAGACTCAGATGGTCGGGAATCTATTCGAGCATATCCTCACTGACAAAATTTTCCCGAGAAAATTCGAAAACTCCCTGGAACGCAGATTTACAACCTAACTTGATTCACTCCCTTCAAAGGCCGAATAGTGTGAGATCTGGAAAAACACAATCATAAATCAGGCTCTATGTTTCTTATTGGGCCTTATTGTTCTAGCCCAATAGCAATATTCATTTAAAGGTATTTTTTTTTGTCAAACATTTATGGGTATTTATATATAGATTTACTTTATATACTCAATCAAATAGAGAAGGGGATCTGTAACTTTTTTTGTCACGATCCGATGCTGATCAACATTCCATTTATATCCTCAGGCTTCTCGAAACCAACAAATCGTAAACGCGTCAAAATCTCAGGGGACATATACGACATTTAACAGCGAGTACAGAAATGGGTTAAAGTTAAAGCCAGCTGGCCAGGAAGTAAAAGCAACGAGGTTACCAAAACGACGAGAATACCCTCTACCAATAAGCCTTAGATACAATGACTCAAAAGGGTAATATAGACATTCACACATTAGTTGATAATGAAAACCTACCGTGAAGGGCATATTCGTCATTCATTGAGTTATAAAGAGAGAGATAAGAGAGAAAAAACAGAGACGACGAGTAGAGAGAGAAAGAGACGAGAGGATAAGAGAGAGAAAGAGAAATTTGTTTTTGTTTGTTCGGGTGGGGTATTTGTTTTTTTTTTTTAATTTTCTTTTTCTTCCTCTGGTATATGATAAAGCTTTGAATTGTCTCGTCAATGGTGTCGGACCAGGATCTAGCGAAAGGAGTCGAGACTTTGCTTCGGCAATCCGACCCTAGCTCTCTCACATCGTTAAACAGTGTTGTTCAGCAGCTTGAGGCTAAGCTAGGGTTAGACCTCACGGAGAAGACGAATTTCATCAGAGACCAAATCAATCTCCTCCTCCGAGCTCACCCTACCGCATCCTCATCCTCCTCTGCTTCCGCATCAGCCGTACAACCTCCGCCGCTGCTATCTTCTCAGCCGCAGCAGCAGCTGAATTTCGGCGTCAATGTTCCGGAGAGAGGGCATTTCGCACTTCACCACCCGTCTCAATTCTCTGCTTCCCATTCTCAACAATATCCTCCCCATTTCGCTCTCCAGCCTCCTTACCACTCTTATGACCTCAATTTCCGGCAGCCGTATCCTGCTTACATGCCGCCGCCGCAGCAGCTGCAACAGTCTCCGCGACAAGGACACTCTATGCTGTTTTCACAAGGCGCCAATGCTTCTCTCTCTGTTAATCAAGCCCCAAAAGAAAGGTCCGTTTTAGGGTTTGTAACTTATTCCAGGGTTCGATTTCGTTTTCCAATTGCAGTAATTGGGGGTTTCCGTTTTAGGAATGCCTAAATCTTAGGTCAATTTTTTTCATTTGCTGGTTTTTAGGGTTTACTATCAACCAGTGATATATTTAGCACATTGACACACACACACACACACACCGCTCTATTGTAGTGGTTATCTCTTTCTGCTGTACCTAAAATTGGAACTTTCTTACAAAGTTTTTGCCCAAATATTAAGCAATTTATCTAAAACGTGTAATGTTATTGTATGTGAATGCAAGTTTAATGACTTAGGTTTGTCGAATGTTTTTTCATTGCAGTGCACCAGCTGGAACTAAAAGAAAGGGTGGTCCTGGAGGATTAAACAAAGTCTGTAGGGTTTCTCCAGAACTTCAAGTCGTTGTTGGTGAACCTGCCCTTCCTAGAACTGAGGTTAATATCGATTTTGACAAATGTGTACCAGCAATTGGTTTGTTATGAAAGTGTTGATCTTGGCTTTTGGTTTTCAGATTGTGAGGCAATTGTGGGCTTATATAAGAAAGCACAACCTCCAAGACCCGAGTAACAAGCGGAAGATTATCTGTGATGAAGCTTTGCGTGTGGTTTTTGAGACTGATTGCACTGACATGTTCAAGATGAATAAGTTGCTTGCTAAGCATATTCTCCCGCTTGATCCATCGAGTAATGGTTTCATTACAAGCGTTTTTGCTTAACTCCACATGTCCTTGGTTAGTTCAATGTTACTGATTGTTTGAAATCTTCTTTTTGGCAGAGGACTCTGGTCAAGCGAAACGGGCAAAAGCTGAGATGGAGACTAATACTGCGACTGAGACCACAGAGCCTGTTAGTTCAACTTCAACTGTTGCATTATCTGAGCCACTTGCTAAGTTCTTTGGCACTGGTGAGACGGAGATGACAGACGAAGAGATTATTCGCCGTGTTTGGGAATACATAAAACTCAACAATTTAGAGGTGGGTGTTGGAATACTCTGGTTGCTCCTTTATTTATTCCCCAAAGTTTCCCTTTTGTTGCTAACAGAGCTTTCTGAAATGGCTATAAACAAGAAAACTAAGCACCCTTTGTTCTGCTTTTCAATATGTTTACAGGACCCGGGAAATCCAATGGTTATTCAGTGTGATGAAAAGCTCCGTGATCTTCTTGGATGTGAGAGCATTTCAGCTGTGGGGATAAATGAGATGCTAAAGCCCCATATGTACAAGCGGTCGTGATATCTTCTGATCTGACTTAATTAACTAGGAACTACTAGTGTAAGTGAAGCTTGATTTCACAGATTATGATGATGTTTATATATCAGCATTGTCTTGACTGCTGTGTCACAATTCTCTTGCAGGTGTGTCTAGGGAACCTACTTATGACTGGTGGGGGGGGGGGGGGGGGGGGTGTAGAACTCTGATAAGGACATTTTCAATTTCATCTTCCTTTGTTTTTTTTAGTTGGTGTATCGACATGGTTAGGTTGATATCGTACTTTAGTATTTTACAGTAATCAGGGAATCTGTGATTTTCGAAAACTCTAGTGTACTGGTCAAATGGCGCAGATGTTTTGTATTTTAACGCCATTTTACCATGAAATGTTTTAGGATAAAAAGGTAAAAAAAAAACATGTGTTTAACTTTTTTACCGTTTGGAATGATTTGCAACAAAATCTTATCTGCAATTAAGTGTAGAAAAAGACAAGTGTTTTAACTATCCGATTGGTAAACTTCTATCCGGTGGATAATAGTAAAAGCTAAGTAATGAAATTTGGCTGGAAAATGTTATTACCTAAATCGAAGAGCAGAACAGTGGTCTTGTTTCCAGTTTGTCTCGTTTTAACAAAACTAAAGGAGATGATGAGGACCGAGGGAAGGATGATGTCCATGGGCGAGTCAGGTGGAACATGAGGTTCATGCGTGCGATGAACATTATGAGAACTTGAAATTATGATCTTGTTTCTCTTTATTTCAAGCGTTTTCTGAGTACAGTTTATATTTTCCAGTCAAAGTTAAAATACAATCTTGAATATTGTTATTATCTAACATTGATCTCATCTGGAATGTGAAAACAAAGCACAAACCAAAATACTCATTATAGTTTTTGTTACATACCAATTATAAGAAAAATGTTGACTCATTAGTGAACCAGAAATTAAAATTATGATCTTGATTATGTTTGTTTCAAGCTTTTTATGAGTACAGTTTCAATCTCTAGTCCAAGTTGAAATACTATTCCGAGTCTAATCAACTTTTGAAACAGAGCATTGTTATTACCTAACACTGATCTAATCTTGAATGTAAAACAAAGCACAAATACCAAGCAATATCGATGCCAGCCTAGGAATTCATCACAAATGGATCACACTGAACCACAGACTCACCAATCGGTTCCCCTGCAATCAACTGAAACCGATGACTTGATCCACACGCTAGCTGAATCCGAGATGCCTTCATCGCCTTTTATAATGTAGGCTGTTCATATTTCTGGAACGGTCTGGCTCGAGGTCTAGGGTAAAGTCAAGATACATTAATAGCACGCCCATCTAAATAACACACTAAAACAATAAGATTCTTTGGAAATGTTTTAAAAATATTATTCTTAGGAAGGTCCTTCTAAATAATATATAGGGGGTAGTTGAAATTGTACGTCTATTTTCGTTTTTCCAGCTAATATATATATATTTTTTTTTTTAACTTTTAGAAAGGAAGGACAGTGTGAACAAATCAATTAAGTATAATAGGATAATTTGACGTTACCGATCCAAGACAAATGATTTCCCTGGCTCGTATCCGCCATCATTGCAGTTATACCACACTCTCTAGAGATTAAGGTCTCATACTCCATTAATTCATACAATATCTCAATAATTTTTTCATTCTGATCTTGATCTCGACATTATTCAACATGATTGGTCTTTACCGCGATTCGAGCACCGGGCAGAATCCGTTTTGAGAAAACTCGTGAAGTAGAGAACGAGTGGACATGATTCCAATCGCGTAATAACTTGATTACTTTGTTTCAGCTTATCTGGTTATGTCTGGTGCTTCTGATCTGATGCATATGAACCAATAAAACATGGAGAGAGTTTGATGGTTCGTGGTACGAGTATACAATTTCACATGATTGACTATCTCGTTCCCCAGAGGAGACGACACGTTTATCTGATTAGACCATTTATGATTTCCAGAGTTTATATTCTTGTAACAACGAACATGATGTAAAATCGTATATACCAACATACAAGACGCAAAGAGTTTGCATATTACGCGATTATTACATTCACTCAGTCAGACCTTATGTTGTTATTGTGTTTGGTCGTGGAACAACTCTAAATAAAAACAGTACATATCTTTTACATACACACTAACATACATTGGTTAAGAGAGTTAATACTAAGACCTCCTATGGAATTTTGATGAAGTTTATTTACTTAGAGCCATATCTTTTCCACCTGAAATAATACCAACGATATATGTTTTTACTTTTTATCAACGAGAAAGAAACATTCATTAATAGATTCATGACAGTTACCTTTAATGGGTTTGGTTTTTATCCTAAAGTGCATGTGCTTTGCTTTGCTCATAACACCAACTTGAATCCCTTGGATAGAAAATCATCTCTGAAGATGTAACACAACATTATGAGACACATTTTGCAAGCTAATACACCATATCCACGGCGATACAAGAGATGATAATAGAAGTAGAAGAGTAATTGAATCGCAGGAAGAACTCGTTTGATTCTCTTCCATGAGTTCCTCTTTAAGCTAAACACTTTGATTTCGTAAGGGAATCCGAAAACAAGCTCATCAGCTCTACCTCCTTTACATTGAATCATCCTCACAACTTTGTAATCTTCGTTCACAGAATCGTAACCTAATCCATAAAACACGTACCCGCGAGTAGTCGAACCTTCCGGGAAATCGACATTTTCAGCTGGTAATCGATGGATTTGCCGTGTGGAAGGATTAAATAGCGCCATATCAATCGGTGAGTTTGATAAACCGATCAAACCGTTGCAGGAACCGAAAACCTCCGTTAGACCACCGGATTTCAAAGGATGCTCAACGTCTGAGACTTTATCCGGTGCCTCGAGGTCCACCGTACAGAGAAGGCGAGGTCCTCGGAGCAAGATCATGAGGTGATCTCCGGTTTCGAGTGTGTGATTGAGATGCGATGAGATGAAATCGGGACTGTCGATTAGAGAGAAGCAAGGCTTCGAGAGGACTCGGAATCGGACTAGCGTCGACGCCGGGAGACGGAGGAATAAATCGTTGATGATATCCATCGGAATATTAGCCATTTTCCCCCCCTTCAGAACTACTCTCAAATCTGGAGAATCAGTTTTTTTTTTTTTTTTTGCTCGAGAAAATGGGGGAAACTGGAAAGAAAAAGTGTAATCGAGTGGTTGCTTATAGTTGACTGATTGAGAAAAGACGCTTCGCCTGTCCAAGAATCTTTCTTTTTTATTCAGGATAATGCGATAAAAATGTAAGACAATACGATATTTTATTACACAAATGTTTTTTTAACAAATGATCCAATGGTACTGAAAGCAGTACTGACTGAAAGTACTATGAATATACGATCGTTTTAAGACGACAAAAAAAAACAAAATACGATCGTTTTAATATTTAAGAATTTTAAATGTTTCACATATATTAATTTTTAATTTTGTTAATTTTTGTCTCTTCTTTCATAATATATATTATTTGGTATACGTTTTTTTTCCGAACAAAATTGCAATTTCTCATGTTCAAGAAAAAAATATTGCAATTTCTTTCATCCTTAAATAATCTTGAATTAAGATTCTTGATAATGCTGTTGCGATTTTCATATCGAAAATATCCATATTTCCGATAAGATAATCTTGGGCTGAGCCAATAGATAGATATGTTGGTTAAAGTTTAGAAACTTTTTGGTCCATAAATAGGCCTTTTGGGGCCTAATATGTGAAGATTATAACCAATCTCGGAAAAGTTTTGAGGCAATTGAGATGAATGACAAGTTGACAATAGCCCATCGAAAATGAAAAGAAGAAAGTAAAAGATTAGGATACATTACAAGACTTGATCACCGACACCTTGTAGTAGTTTGACATTTTGGATGCGAAAAACTTCAGTGTTTATAGGAAATAATAAGAAAATAATTGACTTGCCTGCCACGCAGCTGTTCCGTCTAAGTTTATGGATAATCAGTGGGGTAATAACTCAAATTCCAAATTTTTTTTTTTTTTTTAACGCCGAAACAGATCATGAGAACTATTACAAGGACAATTCTACGAGAATTCATCACCGGTCACGATCAACGGCTCCACCTGCCGACGTAAAGCTTTATTTAGAGGCAATATTTTTTTTAAACACTGATTATAATCATTCAACTAGGGTCTGGACCAGACCAAAAGTTTACAGTACCTCTACGAAAAGGAAGAAACACAACCACGAGACTGAAAAAAAAAAAAAAAACAGAGGAAGGAGTAAGTACGAAGAAACTAAAGGCTAGCCAGAGAGGCTTTCAAACGAAAACGCAGTGCAGCTGACACCATCAAATGTCGGAGGCACTACAAGAGGAAAAGGAGAAAGAGCCCAGGGGCCGGTGAATGAGCGTTGGTGAAAGTAAAACTTGATCGCTCAATGGTGGATATCATAGGAGATGACATTCCGAAGCCAAAACGGACTTCCATGTGCAACGTACGATTGGTGGAGGTAGTATGTCGTCACACTTTCAGTAATTAGGGAAGCTGGTATGTTGCCTTGCGGAGAGGTATGAATTAGAGTCCATGATTCCAGCTGTTGTAGATAGCCATAAATTTTCCGGAGTTTTTCGCCAAGCTGAGGGAATCGATTATGATTCAGAAACGCCTCTCTAGCTTGCACTGATGAAGCTTCGAAATTCACATGATGGTGTTTTAGATGGACCATACTCTCTACGGCCCACAAGAAACTAGATAGAGTCGCTTCCTCCATGGTTGATATCCCTGTGAATGATCTGCGGCTATGTAGCAAAACATTACCAGTGTGGTCTCGTAAGATCCATGATGCACCACTGATGGAGTTGTGGTCCGGGCCATCCACACCAATGTTGCACTTGAGGGTGTTCGGTTGGGGCCGTGTCCAAGTCGAGGTATGAGGTTGCTGGGCAGAGATCCTCGCATTCTGATTTACCTCAGTCATGTTGACGTGAAACCAACTCTCGGCTTCATCTTTGACACGATCGTACAGAGCCTGAGTAGAGACTCTTGATTGTTCAAAAAGCAATTCATTCCGGGATTTCCATAGCTGCCATAGGATCCACGGAAAGATTCGACGAGTTCTCGCATTCAGTGTAGAGCGTTTACTACACGCTATGAGGTGGTGCAAGTTGAGGAAAACAAAGGTTCTTGAAAAACCAGCTGGAGGGAGAGGGATTTGAGAGAGTTCCCACACTTCTTTCGCTAGAGGGCATGTAAAGAGCATATGGCAAATCGTTTCTGGTCCTTGTCCGCAATGAGCACATTGCAAATACGAATGCAAACCCCTTGTTCTCAGTCTATCCTTTACCGCTAGAGCACCAATTAATGCTCTCCACATAAAGTGTTTTATCTTTGAAGAGGTTTTGGATTGCCATAGGTTGATCCACAACTTCTTTTCCAGAGGAGGGGTGGTAATCGTTTGCTGAGCCATGCTTTCTCGGATCAAGTCCGTGATCCTATAACCACTTTGTGAAGTGTATACACCATCCTTTGTGAAGCCCCATTGAAGTGAATCTGTCTTCGAGGGATAACATTTCATGGATGATATCAGTCGAGCATCTTCTGCTGTAAAGGTCCTGAAAAGAAGAGGGACGTTCCATACACCAGTATTTGCAATCATAAGGTCAGACACTTTGAGAGTCAAATCAATGGTGTTTGTTGGGTGATACATGGGAGGGCGGGGCAGCGGATCCACCAGCCAATTTTCCGACCAGACATTGGTTGATGACCCATCTCCGATGACCATAGTTAGGCCCTGCTTCAGGAGTTCTCTGCCGTGCATGATGCTTCTCCATGCGTAAGATGGCCGGGAACCTATGGCACAGTCAAGAAAGGACCCATTCCTGAAATATCGGCTTTTTAAAAGTCTGGTTACCAACGAGTCCGGTCTAGACCAAATTCTCCATGCTTGTTTAGCGAGAAGCGATTGATTTGTCCGAGCAATGTCATGGAATCCAAGACCTCCATCCTCCTTTTTCATGCACAGTTTGTGCCAAGCAACCCAAGGGATTTTCCGGCGATTGTTTCCACTGCTCCACCAAAATTCCGTCATCACACTCGTAAGCTTATCACAAAGGCCTTTAGGAAGTCTGAAGCAGGACATCGCATATACCGGTAGGGCTAGAGCAATAGATTTAAGTAAGATTTCCTTGCCACCCTGAGAGAGAGATTTTGCAAACCATCCATTGAGGCGTCCCTGAAGCTTTTCTTGAATAAAGTTGAGTAGCTTCCGTTTAGATCCACTAAAGCTTTCCGGTAATCCCAAATATTTCCCTTCTCCTCCTTCCACGCTTATCCCCAAAGTTGCTTTGACCTCCTGTTTAACACTTTCAGGGACTTTAGCACCAAAAATAATTGATGACTTCTGTTGGTTAATTACTTGACCCGATGCTGCACCATAGAGGTTCAGTATTCTGATCAATTCATTACTCTCTTCAACCGAAGCTCGACACATCAGTAGACTATCATCCGCAAAAAGTAAATGGTGAACGCTTGGGCCCTGCGTTGCAATCTTAATACCATGTAGACGTCCTAGCGCTTCAGCGTTGTTAAGAGAGCTAACAAGCGCCTCAGCACAAAGAATAAATAGGAAAGGCGAGAGGGGATCCCCTTTTCGTATACCTCTCTCGGGTTTTATGAAGCCATGAGAGCGTCCATTAAGAAGTACCGAATACGAGACCGTAGAGACACATGATATGATCCATCGGACCCATACTCTTTCAAAGCCCATTCTTTCCAACAAGTTTTCCAAAAAATTCCATTCAACCCGATCGTAGGCTTTAGACATGTCGGTTTTAACCGCCATATATTCGTCCATTGCCATACCATTTGTTCTGAGGGCGTGGACAAGCTCATGGGCTACCAAGATGTTATTTGTTATCGAGCGTCCTTCCACAAAGGCTCCTTGGGTATCAGATACGATCTCTGGGAGGATCAGTTTGAGACGGTCGCATAGTATTTTTGAGATGATCTTGTACTGAACCGAACATAAGCTTATTGGTCTCATGTCTTTCATGTTTGAAGGGTTGGTAATATTTGGAATGAGACATAGCTGAGTATGGTTCCAGCCTGGGGGGATAATAGCCGTATGAAAGAAACTCATGACTTCCTTAACAACTGCCGGTCCGACGATGTTCCAGAATTTTTGGTAGAAGACTCCAGAGAAGCCATCTTGACCTGGAGCACTGCTCCCTTTAACCGCAAACGCAGCCATCTTGATTTCCTCCGGTGTAATGTCCTTCGTGAGTATTCTGTTCATCTCTGCCGTTACCCGTGGCTGTAGTCCATCGAACAGGCTATCCATATCTCCTGGTTTTGTACTCATGAACAAATCTCGAAAATATTCGACAGCCACATGACCTTTCGCCCCTTCAGAAAATTGTTCAGACCCGTGTTCATCTAGCAACATAAGCACCCGATTGAGAGATTTCCTTCCTTTAACACTGTTTTGGAAGTATCTAGTGTTCTTGTCACCCAACTTGAGCCATAGCTCTCTGCTTCTTTGCCTCCAGAACCTCTCTTCTTCTTTCACCGCTTCTGCGAGCTCTAGGCGTAGCCGCTTCATTCGACCATTGCTTGGACAGACTTTACTAATTTCATTCTCCAGACTTTGCTTCAAGGCCACCATCCTGTTTTTGGAATTCAAGTTTGTCGTCCTCTTCCATTTAGATAAGGCTTTACGGCAGTTACTGATTCGATCCAGCAAGCATACATCATCCCTTACAGCCCCTGGATCCCATCCCATCTTGATCACTTCCTCAATACCCGGCTTATCCAACATACGTTGGTCAAAAAAGAATCGTCCTCTACCCGGTCCATCTTCTTCTCTCGCAAAGCTGGTGTGTAGAGGTCTGTGATCAGAGACGTACATCTCCAAATATTCAGTTTGGGCTCGAGGAAAGAGGTTGAACCATTCATCATTACCGAAACTGCGATCAAGTCTGCATTGGATCCAGATTCGATCTCTCCATCCAGCCCAAGAGAAAATGTTGCCCACGCTTCTTATCTCTTTCAGTTTGCAAGTCACAGACATATTTCGAAAATCCCAAAAGGTATTTTCATTGCGGGCTGTACCTCCCAACTTTTCATCGTTATTCATAAGCTCATTAAAGTCCCCAACAAGAAGCCAAGCTTCGTCTCTGTTGAGGCCAATCTCAGTGAGTTTATCCCATACTACTTTCCTTCGCGCGCGTACAGGATCACCATAGACACAAGACAAGTAAAAATGTAAAGTTCCCATTTCAACTTTAAGATCAATGATTCTATTACAAGCTGACAGAACCTCAACCTTATAATTATTCTTCCACATAACCGCCAAGCCACCACTTAATCCAATTGGCTCGACAGTAACAACATCATCATAACCCAAACTCTCCTTCAAATCACTAACATAGCTGTTTTTTTGTTTCGTTTCCATGAGGAATAAGAAATCCGGAAAATACTTCCTACGAAGTTCCCGAAGATGACGAACTGTCTCGGTGTTCCCCACACCGCGGCAGTTCCAGCTCATAACGCTCATTGGGATGGCAGCGGCTTCAAATCGGAAGCCACCGTATTTTGCTTGGTTGTGTTGGATTTCTTTTTGGTCTCATTCTCATTCGCTTCAGCCTTTCTCTTGTTGTTACTTGCATCCGAAGGTAGAGACTGGTTACCTTGGTGCAACTTTGATACTGTTGATCCTCCATCTCTGTTCTTCCTCTTCCACGCATGAGGCCTTTGACGAGGTTTCTTTTGTCCACCAGGGGTACCAGAAGCCGCAGGGCTGTCAGCAGTACCCATGCTAAAGGCCGTGGTTCCTTGAATCTTGAAAGGCGATGTGAAGCTGTGTTCAGAGCTTGCGGTGTCCGCATTATCATTCTGGTTCTTCACCGGAGCTGATTGGGTTATTAGACGATTGCCAGTGTCAATACGCTTCAGTCTCTCACTACCATTCACATACTCAAAGACCATGCCTCTGTTTTTATTGACATCAAAAGATATCTTTGGCATTGCATTCACTTCTTTCTCCTTTTCCTCTTCGATTCCCATCTGCACCCTCCTTATTCGTGCTTGTCTCTCTGTTGCATCAGAGTGTGAGATGTAGGTTATAGCCATTCTGCGAGCTTCAGAGGATAGCTCTGGGAACAACAGGGGAAAACCAGGAGGCCCATTATGAACCACTGGGATGTTGACAGCCGAGGGATTTGACGTCTCTGCTACAGTTTTAGCGGTGTTCGTGTTGACAGGAGCAGGGTCTTGTTCCATGGTTTTCTTCTTCAACCAGGGGCATTGACTCTTTTCATGTGTGAGCCGGAAACATCGGTGGCACTTCCTGTGGATTTGCTCGTATTCGTAAGTGATTACAACAGAATCACCAGTAGGGAGGTTGAGAATCTTCTCATTCCTGGCTAGCTTCTCAGTATCAAAAAGGATCTTCGCCCTGATGAAGTCGGTTTTTTGAGAAGCTGAAGGATCGTATGCCACCTCAATCACTTTCCCAGCAGCCTTAGCTAGTTCATTCATCGTTTCCACGGTGTAGAAGTTGCAGGGTATGTTGCGTATCCTGATCCAAACTTCAAACTTGGTTAGGAAATCCACCGGAGGAGATTCAGTCCATCTCTCGATCACCATGGTCCAGTAGTTGAAAGAATGCGGACGGTCGTTGAGCACCGTTTGCAGATCTTCTTCACGCTCAAAGATAAACTGGAACTTCTCCCTGGATAGCGCAATCCCTCTGACCCTGTTGTACACTTTCCAATGGCGTGGCATGTCTGTGATCATCTTAGACATCGACTGGCACTCCGGGTTCAGGAGACGACCGAGCAGGCTCCTCGAGTTTTGGTCGAACACCTTGAAACGAGGGTCATTGGTGAGAGTTATCGGCTCGTTATCTTCAATGGTCATCGAGCTCAAGGCGTCGTTAAGTGAGTCTGACATCTTGCAAAGAGGGGGAGCACCGCCGGAAAGCCAAGAACGGTGGTCGGAATTCAGTTTCGGAAGCAAGTCGATGATAGTACTTACGGAGGTGCTCTGAGAAGCGTTATATTCTGATACAATTTTGAGCGATATCATAGCAAATAATTGCGTGATTGGCAATCAAGGGTAGCAAAAAGGCAACCTTCCCGAATTACAGAGATATTCTTTCAAACAAAGGAAGGGAAATTAATGGGAATGGAATGAAAAAAGAGGGGATTTAGGAATTTTGAAAATCTGTTTTCCAAAAACAGAACCGTAGCATTAAAGCCGGATCGGATCTCTACTCACAGGCGAGAGAGGAAGGAGTAATAATAGAAAGTTGAGACCCTCTGGTTGAGGTAGAGGGGCTTAAGCGAAAAAAGGTATTTCTAATAACACAATAAACCACTTACATGTGACAGCAGAGAAAAGTTAGTGAGAGAATATTTTATTCCTTTTCTCTGTTAGAGGCAATATTAATACACTATTAACTGGCACAACATAAACTTGGAATATATGTGTAGTGTTTGACAATATATATCTCCAAAAGCTGCCTCAAGTTCACTTAGAGCATGTTTAGTAGTGAACCCCCCTTTGGAGTTCTTAACTACATATTTTAATGTTTTTTTTTTTTAAGGTGCAGGAAAAAAAAAAATTGACCAACCGGATTGCGCCACGTGGCGAACCCGGTTCTTAAAAACTCTTAGCTAAGAACCCCTCTCTCCCTCTCTCTTCTACTTTCTAATATTATATTAATAAAATCCTAAGAACCTAAACCCCCGCTACACATGCTCTTAGTTCACTATGTAGCGTGGAAGCAAATGTAAGTTGTAGCCTGGTTAGTAGTTTATAAATTGTCAGAAAACGCTGTTTTCCCCTTAAACTAATGCAATCAACCTTTAACAACAAAAAAGGTTCTGAATTAATCAAGTAGGCTGAAAATGCCAATTTGAGTTCACGGAAAAGACGACCATGCATATATGTATATATAATTTAACTGATAAAGAACATGTCTAATCCATATTATGATGTGATATACTTATTAAAGTCATAACTCCTAAATCTCTTAATTTTGGCGATAAAATAAGGTTGAAAATGCCAAAGATGCTTCACATGTATCGTCTGGTCTCTGGTGGTTACAGTAGAGATCTGAAATCGAATTATTTGTTCCACATGATCATTATTAGTTTATTAGTTTGCAAACAGTATCATTATTTATGGTTTATATAAAGAGCTTTCGTACTAGACTTATTTTTGGAATTAGCTTTGTTCGTTCATTAGATTAACAATTTGAAAATGGTTTAACAGATAAAAAACCGGATAAATATTCCGTTCACGATTTTGGTGTTTAGCCATTTAAAATTGTCATGTTTGACTTTCAAACTTTTATTTCATTTGATACTTTTAATATTGTGTATTGAAATATGTTTTGATGTTAAATTTATAAAGAAATTATCGTTTTCCTTAATTACTAGAAACCTTTTTCATATGTTATGCTACTCTTCCATATACTTAATGGAAAAAATCCAGACTTCACCTATATGAAACAGTGGCAAAACCAGGATCTGGGATCTATTTTTACTGGGGACATATTAGGTTTGAACATAAAAACCGGAATCGAAAAATCATAATGGGAACCGAATTTTTTTATATATGGTTCCATCTATATTATTTATTAGATTTTGAGTTGAAGAATCGTGGATATTGGATAAGAACCGAAACCGAACCAAAAACCGAAATCAAAAACCAAAGAACCAAACTTATATAAAGTTTAGTAAAAAAGTTAACATATTTTAGACATCAACATAAAGCATCATATGAATAAATTGTTAGTTTCAATGAATTATGTTTACGTTATGTAATTGATATTGAATCATGAACATTTTTTTTTTGCTAATGACTTATTGAATTAACATAAATTTTGGGTATTTTTCTGTTGATTTGCGGTAAAAAAGGTTATTTCGATTCCAAAATATTTGGAACCATTTAAGAACCAAAATTTTCGAGTAAAATTATAGAACCGAACTGGAACCGACATGAACTAAACCAAAACCGAACAAAAAATTGTAAAGTGCATTTGTACTTGAACACTGGAGACATATGAAAAAATGTAACCAGCATAACCACTTAAACCATAAATTTTCATATATAATAAATTAATTTTATAAATTTTATGGGGGCAGGTGACCCCACTATGTTACATGTGGCTCCGCCCTTGGTTGTTAATAACAATCTTGATCTTGTGTTATGCACTTGTTTGATCAATGTACACATCCAATTTAAATTCCAAAAAGTTAGTACAAAAGGTTGTTCCAAGTCGAATTAAATATTTTCGTAGAATATGGAATGATTGATTGTTCTTTGATTCTTCTTACATCTCATTAAATCCCGATCATATTCACGTGTCCAACAACAATACCACACTCACGGGCCAAACACAGATTAATTAATTATCTTATCTTGTATTTACTAAACCGAGGAAAATTATAAAATTATTTCCAAAACACTGAAATTGGAAAGAAAAGATAAACCATGTTGACTAAAAGAAAAAATCATTGATATTTTATTCAATATGACAAATGAAACAAATTACAATAAAGGGAGTAACACATGCAAGGCGCTCTCGCGATGCAATAAAAAGTAAACAACACAAACCCATTGATGTTCCTCATGAACTTCACAACTTCAAATAAACGAATACAAAATAAAACATAACGATAAAAGATTCAAGATTAATCCGATCGACGTACATATTGAGTTTAAGGGCATTGGAAGCCACGTGGGGCCTTTCTGCTGCAAACATTAAGAAGCAAACTAAGGTTGATGGGAAGGTTAAGGTTGATGCCAAGAACACTAGCCTTAAGGGCAGTGCAAAGACAAACCGCAGCTTCAAGATCGACCAAACCCTTGATGAGGCTACAACATGGAGTCACAGGAGGAGTTCCGAGAGTCACATCGTTCAACAAGTTGAGGGCGTTAACACAAACACCAAGCTTTAAGGTATCTCTAGGGCAAGTCCCCGTGGTGGTTGGTGCGGTTGGTGGGCTAGGTTTGTGTTTGTTGTGTTTGCGTGGTGGAGGTGGACAATCAGTACTTCGGGTAGCTGTAGTGAGAGTGAAGAAAAGGATGTTCAAGAGAAGGAAGAGAGCAAGAGAGTTTTTAAGAGCCATATTCGTTCTCGAGGGAAGAGCAGAAAGAAAGCTTAAAACTTTTAAGGTTAGAAGTGGTGAAGAAAATGAAGAGTGTTTAGTGTGTATTTATAGGGGGAAGAGAATGACTTGAGTAGAGAATTAAATGATATATATTATAAGATAAATAATTTGATTAACAATAGTGATAAAAATTTAATATATATTTGGACCGACCACGTTATAGCCCTAGGGTATTTAGCTGGCGATAGGTATAAGAGTTTGGAACTAAGTGTATGGTGCTATTAGCCATGTTCGTTTGGGGGTATATATTGAGTAATGAATTGGATAAGAATATTTTGGATATCAAAAATTATTATATGTTCGGGTAATAATCGGGTAACGATCGGATAAAGACCGGATCATATAATTCAAATCATTATCCGTTTATTACCCAAACTCTAAATAGTATGGATAATGTTCAGATAGTTCGGTTACCCAAATTCTTTTAAAATATTTTATAAAAATTCATAATCAAACAAACTAATGAAATAACAATAATAATAAAAATACTTGTCTATCTAACAATATAATTATTACATATTTTTGCTAAATAAACTTTTATTTATTATATAATTTTATTTATATTATATAATTTTACAAAAAGTTAAAATTTTAACTACTCAAACAGATATTTTGAATATTTTAAATATTTTGGATAATATCCGATCCGTATTTTTACCTGCTAAAAAATAATTTATTATCTAAATGAGTAATTTTAATATCGGGTAAAGTAAAAATCAGACAATTTAGATCATGTAAAGATCGGGTCGGATATCCCGACCCAAACTGCTTAGGCCTAATGCTATATTAAAATGGTTTTCTATGTCTTGCTTTGTTTATATTACATTTGTGCTTTTGATCTGAAAAATTATTTATTTATTTATTTATTTTTCTGATCTGAACTAAGTTTTAAGATATACTCAGATTTTTAATATGTATATATTATGACTTGTTACAGACATTTTTACACAATTTTCCGTATAATATTCTTTTAACAATTTTTTTGTCAACATCTATCTTTATTTATATAAAATTTTAGATTACATACAATAAATAATATAAATACAACAAAAAAAAACTAAAAATTCAAAGAACAAAGAAACAAAGTAAAATATGATTCCTTTCTTATCTTTACATTTAGTCTTCCTTCCAAACATTTATTTCCTTTGTTATATTACAGTGCCCAAATTCTAATTTAGATATATAGATATTTTTCAGTTAAGAATCTAGTTTATAGATATTTTGAATATAAATAATATTTGACTCGCTTAATTTTTAACGATTATATGAATATCATAATAATACAAAAATATATTTTTGGTTATAAACCAATGTTTTCTCCATGGTTTTCATGGTGATTATTTTAGTAGTAATAGTGTACCATAAAGACAATATCAGAAAATGTATGTAGCAGACTTTTGGTCGATTTTGTGGCCAGTCATACAAATAGTCAAAAGTTTATGTTGTTATCAATCAAAGGGCTAAAAATTTAACATAGAAAAACAAACTAAAATCACTGGAAGCTGATAATTAAGAAGGAAAACCATCTTTCACCAGTGGAAGAGAACCTCTACCAAAGATGAGGGAATCAGAATTTTGTTGCCAAATAAGTATTGTGGTGAGCTTTTCCACCCCAAAATTGGTAGATGCTTGAGCGGAGAAGTACTGAATTTAATTGTTCCCAAGAAGAGAAAGTAAAAAAAGAAAAAGAAAAGGGATACATCGATTAATAACATGAATTATAGTTGCATTAGTTTAAGTTATGGTGATAAAATAAAAAATGTGTTCAATCATGCATTAGTTTTAGTTTTTTTTTGTGGTTAGAATTTGAGTTATAATATTTTATGGCTGAGTTACAATTTTGAGTTATGTCTTTTTTTATAGAATTGTTAACTCAAAGGCTAATATAAATTATGGCTCCGACTAGTGACATGTAGTATTAAAGTTGAGTTGAAGTATGCGTTTGATGTAACTTGCAATAAAAAATATGTGGTAAAAACTGTGGATTTATATCGTACGTTTGCTTATACCAAACGATTGGTAATATTTTTGTTGTATAGTTTGTAGTATGTATTATTTATTTTTTACAATTATTATTATTAATAATATTATTTATTCTATTATCAATAATAAAAATAAATTTAAAGAATAATAATAACATAAAATTTAAATAAAAAATATTTTCAACAGTAATAAAAAAGCTTTTCGACGATCATTCTAAAGTGTATTTGCAATTTCATCTCGTACGTTGTTCATATATTGACCATTAGTTGTTGTTTGTTCTTCTTCGAGTCTACTAAGTTCTTCTTCTTCCATTCGCCGCCTCTGATTATTTCGAGCAGTGGAATCATTTCTTCAAAATCAGCATCTGGAATTTTGTGAAGCCTAATAAAATTGTGAAGAACCATAGTAGCATGCACAATTCTATTTTGAGTCTTGACGTTGTAGCGAGGCAAATTGTCAAGGACTCTCCATTTTTTCTTCTAAAATTCGAACATTCGTTCAATTACAGAAAGAAGTGATGCACACCACCTATTGAACAACTCCTTTTTGTTCCTAGGAGGACCATCGTCAAATTCTGAAAGATGATATATGATATTTTCCCTTTTGCTTCTTCTATATGAGGCAAGAAATCCTCGCTTATTTGTATATCTAGAGTCAACATAGTATTTACCTATTGGAGGTATAGGGAATACAAGGTCTTTGTCTATTGCATATTAAAATACCAATGAATCATGTGTAGAACCAGATGCGCCTAGCCATGCATACGTGAAGATCATGTTTATATCACAGATACCCATTATGTTTAAGCTTGTTTGTCCATGTCTATCCCAATACCCGGCTACATCACTACCTCCAACTTTTACTATGACCTGTCTCATCAAGTGCTCCAATAAATCCACTGAAAAATGGCCAATAGTTTGAATCTTCTCGTAACTTTCTTGGGTAATGCTGGAGTGACGCCATTGTTGAAGTTTTTAAGTACTCACATGCAAGAATTTTCATTGCGTCCAATACTGCATGAAACTTTCGATAGATAGTCTCTTGGGAACGACCAAATGACAACCCAACATACCGTTGCGTATCATTTTGGCTGGCGCATTTAATGAGAAACATCGCCACCTTTTCATCAACACTGACATTATCAGTACTCTTTAAGTTATAACATTGCTCCAGTATTGTGCATAGGTTCTGAAATGTTTCTGGATGCATCCTTAACATGTGCATGCAATGATCTGGATTATTACGAATCTGTTTCTCAAGATTCCGCCAACCAAATCCCCGTTAAAACGCCATTGGTTGCTTGGAAAAGTGATGCTTGTAATACTTCATAAAAAGATTGTAGAATCATATCCATATACTCTTCATCTTGCATATAGTATAATTTTAGCAACTCTTCGTCTGTAAGATTTTCTAAATTTCGAGAATACAACTCATTTAATCGAATGACCTGTAAATATAAAATAATTATAAAATGATTAGAATATTTAAGTATCATAAAATGTGTAATCACTGAATTTATTAGCTCTAGACACAAAACACTTAAAATCTTAAATTATTGTACTTATAAAGAAATACTAAAATATGTTTTTTTAATCATCAAGATCAATCCTCGTCTGGCTCGATTCTCCACTATCACCTAGTTTTGCAGCTTCAAATTGATATCCTATTTCTTGAAACAATGACATTAATTCTAAAATGGTCGGGACACCGAACTCTATGACTCTCCACATCTGTTTTTTTGATGTTTTGCTCTAGGGTGAAATTTGGAGAATCACCATGGCAACGTTCCAAATCCTTGAAACGATTTCCAATGAATTTCCGTGATGATCATATCCGGTATAAGCCTCCAAAATTTGATCATATCATGATCACTTTCATTGTAGAACATCATTTCTCGGGCAAACGGATCCTCCTTTAGTACTTTGATACAAGACTACCAAAAATATGCCGACTTTGTTAGGCCTTGAATTGATTTTAGGATTCCATATGCCTCTTTATATGGTTGGGCTTTATTTTTTTTCTCTGCGCTCTTTTGCTTATGCAACTTGAACACGGCGAAGTTCCATCATTTCTTTGAACGGATCATTTATCTCTGTTTCAAATGACTTTCTTATTCGTGGTCTGTTTTTCTCTCGGCTCCGTGATACATCTTTTCCTCGATTAATTTTGTATGGAGTAACACGTGATTGCTTTCTGTTTAACCGCTTTGATGGACCAATAGGTGACAGTGGAGGAGATTTTGGTGAAATAGTTTGTAAACGGAGATGCACATCACTTGTAGGGATAATGTTTGAATCATCTCCATCATAATCCTGTGTTTCTGGAACAATATCAATCGGCTCTCTCATTGTGTTCAACATTCTTTGCATGTTGCATATGAGTTGAGTACATAGCTTCTGGTTTACTGCCTTGACGTCCAAATATGCGCCTCATAAGTTCCATGTGTGGTATCTCATTTTCATGAATCTTTTTTTGCATATTGGACTTCCTGCACAAATCAATGCCAAAATATATAACATACATGTATTGCCAAAATATAAAATTTTAACTCAATTTTAACACATGATAACTCAAACTTAAAATAAAAAACAAAATTAATGCATAATTAGTAACATTTTTGAGTTACCAAAAAGTTAAACCCTTAACTAAAACTAAATCAAGGTAATTCATGTTACCAATCAAAACATGTCAAAAACATGTCAAAATTGTTGTATTAGAAATTTAAGTTAGATTTTTTTTTGAGTGTGTATGTGTGTGTGTTTTTTTTTTTTGCTTTTTCATTTGTTATTTTTTTAAAATAATTATGTATTTATACTTCTTTTCTTTTCGATAATAAACATTATTTGGTAAACTAATTTCGTTTTAAACCATCTCATTTAATTTTCTTAAGAACTCATTGTTTATTCTTAGTCAAATTTTTTTTAACTTTGAATGATTTTTAAATTTTCTGAATAATTATGTATTTTTTCATCAAATAATAGTAATTATGTATTTCAACTTCTTTTTCAATATAAATTATTTCTCAGATAATTTTATTATAATATTTTCATTTTTAAGAATTTAATGTTTGTTTTAGTTAATTATATTTATAAACTTGGAATGATTTTTACTTGTTATGATTGAATTTTTTTAAATTAATATTAAATTATTTAATATATTTTATTATTATATATATAATAAAATGACTACTAATAGTAACTTTAACTTTAAACTACTTTTAATAACACATACTACAACTTACACACAAAACAATTACCAAATAAATTTTTGAAAAATTGATAACTCATAATTTACATCAAACTCACCGTATTAATCTACAGTTTTTACCACATAATTTTTACTTCTCCAAAAATTTTGATTTCAAAATTATGAGAATTTTACCAAATTGAAAGTTCAAACAAACAATTTATACAGTACAATTTTATTTTTATGATAAAATTTATGTATTTATAAGTATGTCTTTCTTTGTTTTTTTTTTGTTTTTAATATAGACAAAAATATGGAAAAAATGATGTGCGTAGCCAAACTATACCAACCGGTTACTCTAACTTTATTGTTAGAAGGGTATGTTTTTATAAAACTACGGCAACCATATAATTGAAATTTAAATTAATATGAAACTATTTAATATATATATATATATATTATTAAATATATAATAAAATGATTACTAATAATAACATTAAATTTAAATTACTTTTAATAACAAATACTGCTATTTACACATCAAAACATTTACCAATCATTTTTGACGAAAATAATAACTCAACAATTTTTACATCAAAATCACCGTATAAATCTACAGTTTTTACCACATATTTTTATTGCAATTTACATCAAATAATAACATCTCCTCCAACTCAATTCTAATACTATATGTTACCAATCACCGCTGGAAAATGATAGCATAAATAATTGAATATCAACATAATCACATCAGATTTGGAGAGATATCAATTATAGATGAAGAAGTACAATCACACTATTAATCAAATACTAGATTTTTACCCCCGTTTTATAAGTGCGAGTATATTTTTCTTTACAAAATTTAATTTTTAACTATTTTTTAATAATTTAAGTTTTTAATTATGCAATCTATTTTTTTTTATAATTATTTAAGCTGCATTATAAAAGATGAGTTAATAATTTAGATTTTATTAAAAAAATATATTGTATATTATTTGGGAAGAACTATGGGTAGAGATAAAAAGACTAAAATCATGATTACACATTATAAGTTCTAATCCGTGTTCTAACGCAAGATCATGGTTTTAAAAATAATTTATAATATTGTTTTAACAAAAAACTGTTGGAAAAGTTATTTGATATAAGTTTAATCTTTATTAAATTTATATAAAATACTTTTATAGAACAACATTTGTTTATATATGAAATTTATTATGTGTTTTAATATTTTAATAATTAAATATTTAGAAAAATAAAAACAGAACAATCCATTTATATTTTTGTATTTGTTTAAGTTTATTTATAATGTTTATATAACTGAAATTTGTTAATTGGTCTTTTTTTGTCAACATTTGTTAATTGGTCTTTGTAACCCGTTTTTCAGTGAACACCGTTTGTTTTTAATATTTTATAATTGAAACTGACTAATCTATTTTTCAACACATCTTGTAGTGGTATAAATAATTTACAAATTTGATGAAACAACCCGTTAAAAAACTGCAATCATAAAGCATTAACCATAATTTGACCTATTATATATTTGATAGTATAAAACATGATTAATTTTATTATTTTATCAAATTATAAATATATCTCCATTTTGTAAATTCTTGCAGTTCATTTAAAAATTGAAATTGGCTAATTTATTGTTCAGACCGTTCTTATAGTGGTTTAAATATTTACTATAAGATAATAAAAAACAATCTTAATATGACCTATCATACACTCAAACAATATAAAATATTTATTATTTTATTATTTATAAAATTAAAAATATATCAATGTAGTTTTAATATTATATTTTTCTAAAATAAATATTTTATAAATTAAAATTTAGTTTATAGTAATTTATTTGTTTTATAATATTCACTTTTTAAAAGTTATTTTATTTTAAAATATTTAATTTTTGTTATTGTATGTATATATTTATTTAAATTGATTTTATAATTTATAAAAATAATTGGTGAATTGAATCATTTAATTATATTTATAATTTTTTAATTATTCAATTATGTTTATGGAATATATATATATATATATATATTAAAAATTTCATTTTATTTATATATCAAAATGTAATTAATTTAGTTTATAATATTTTTAATAATAAATTCGATACAAAACATTTATTAGATTTTTATACACTAGAAAAGGAAATATACAATGTACATTTAAAATATAGAAAGATATTGTAAGATATTATTAGTAAATTATTTAGAATTTAGTTTGGCACTATTATCTTCAATGAAAAATAAAAATCTCAAATAAAGTAAGTGACACAATCCGTAATATAACACATTAAACCAAGGTTAATTTGATTAAAATTTTATGTTCTAATATATAGATTTCCGTGTAACAATGAAACAATTTGCTGTAATGACAAAAAATAAATGTAATTAATTATTTATTAACCTCCTTAAATAAGCCAGTATTAGAGTTTTATTTACCATTAGATTAGAATCCACATATACAAGAATTTATAATTTTATGTTTCACTAGGAGAGAACCCGCGTAAATGCACGGATTTTGCTTAAATTTGTAGATATTTAATATATTTTAATATTTATTTTGAGTATCAATATTTTATATGTTTTTAATTTACAAATTTATATTTTCTTCTTTCTTTTTTATAATTATAATTATTTTTAGGAGAGAATATGCGTTAATATATGATTATTAATTTAATTTATTTTATAAATAAATGTTTTAAACTATAAATTTTTAATGAGCTCTTTTGTTAAATTTTATTTTCTTCAACCTTTTTATCAAATTTTTTATTTTTTTATTATAAAATATTTAAAATATTTATACTTGTTATTTATACATTTTCATTCATCAATATCTTAAATTTTAGTTTACATTTGTAATATTTTAATATTTTTAGTTATCATTTTAAATTTTGTTAATTTATATACATTTCATTAATTTTATTTTCTTTCTTATGTTCTTATATTTTATATAATTTCTTTTTTTTGTTATCATTCTATCTCTTTTTGTAACATTATCTTTCTATTCTTAATAATTATTATTTAAATATTTTAATATTTTTAGTTATCTTTTTAGATTTCTTTAATTATATATATATATATCATTAATTTTATTTTATTTCTTATGTTCTTATATTTTGTATATTTTTGAATTTTTATTATCATTGTATCTCATTTTTATAATATATTTTTTTCTATTCTTAATAATAATTATTTCTATTATTTATATATTTTTGTTCTATGGTTCTTTACTTCTAGTTTTCAATTATTGAAAACTTTTAAATAATTTTATTTTTACTTTTAGTTTTATTGTATTGAGATTTATTTATTATTGTTTATTTATTGGATAAAAATATGAAAAATGTATTTAAAATTTATAATATATAAAATTTATATATTTATAATTGAATTAAATTTATTTGTTTGACAATTAATTTTGTTTTAGTGTTTATTTTCTTTTTAAAGTTATAATTTAGCAATAGTTTTATTTTCGTTTTAGATTTATTTTAATTTCTTCTATTTTTTTGATAGGCTAAAGTTAGTAGATGTAATATTGTTTATTAATCATATTTATTTTTATTTTATTTCCTTTTTTTGGGAAAACAATTTATTTCCTTTTAAAAGTATAATTTTGCATTTTGTTTTAATTTATTTTTTTTTTTTTAAAATAATATTTTTTTTTGTTTTAATGTTATTTTCTGCTATTTTATTTTTATACGTGTTAAAATCTGATTGAATGGCCCATTATAGCATTTTGCTTCTTAAAATTCGTTTCCCAAAATTTCAAAAGTCAAAATAATAAACGTTCGCTTCTCATGTATCAGTTTCCGTCCTCCCCGAATCAACATTTTGAGGGGGCTATATTTCCCGATTTATTGTTTTCAGTTAGTGTTTGTGTCTTAACGCACATAAGAATAATGTTGTGACCGTGCCAACATTGATATCATCCCATTTTTTGCTTTACTTACTACAAAAAGACTGTTTATAATTACAAATTAGCTAACATATCTATGATTATAGTTTTATAAATACAAATCCGCCATATCTTATAAACTATACTTTTTTCCATCAAATACGTGCCTATTGTGTGGCTAGATAGCCACAAACTAGACTTTGGAACTATTCGTAGAACTATAACCATAGTTAGACACAAATCATTTGGTGGAAATATCTCGTGAACTAGCCACAAACTTATCAGTGGAAAATATAGATGCAACATAATTGTAACATCCCGGTTTGTGGTATATATGGAAAGACTTAAAATAATTAATTTGGTTACTTATGTCACCAAGTGCACTTACCTTTTCCGGTCACTTGCCTGAAAGAACTCCAGAGTTAAGCGTGCTTGGGCTGGAGTAGTCCCAGGATGGGTGACCTTCCGGGAAGTGACTCGTGGTAGCATGTGTGTGAGGACAAAACACATGGAAAAAGGTCAAGGGGTGATTGTAGGGTCAGTAAATTAATCGGTTGGGCCTACAAAAAATAACGCACCGACCGTCGGACAGGGGTGGAGCCCACGAGCCCGGAAGAGGGATGGGTGACTCACCGGTAGGGGCGGGCGGGGCGTTACAATAAACTTGTGAAACCATGTCCAACGATGGTTTTTAAAGGGATTTTGGCACAGTATCATAGGTGCATTCGATTTAAAATAAATGAAAATGAGTAATATAGCTTAGGATCAGTTCTTATTTAAGGAACTTAAGACCCCGTCTCTTAAACACGTGGCTTCATCCCATTCGTCATTTTTTTTTTTAATTTTCGGTTTTCTCGATCCCTCTTCATTCTTGTGTGCTTGCGATTTCAGAGAACTTCAACGATGGTTACAAATCCTTCCAAAGCTTCTTCAGATGCTTCAACGATGGACGAATTAAGATCAAACTGCAAGGAATCGAGATACCCAGATGCAGTTATTGAGATCGCATACCCAATCTAATAAAGGACATGATATCGTAATTATGTCGTAAGATCTGAGCTTTTATGCTCCTCTTGCATCGATCAAGTGTACGATCCTGAGCTTTATTGGGTTGGGTGGTAAGTCCGGTGCCGATGTTGTTGCTGTTAGATCGAATAAGAAGAGGAGATTGGATTCACAATTGATTATAGGGTCGCAGTTTTTGGTTGCACCTAGAGATCGAAGGGAGAAATGGTTGTTTCCTTTAGGGTTAAGAGGTTTGAACAATCTGGGAAGCACTTGTTTTATGAATGCTGTGTTGCAAGCACTTGTTCATGCTCCTCCTTTGAGGAATTTTTGGTTGAGTGGTCAGGATAATCGTGATCTTTGTCTGAGGAGATCAATGGGTCTGTTGTGTTTGCCTTGTGATCTTGATGTTATCTTCTCTGCAATGTTTTCTGGTGATCGGACTCCTTATAGCCCAGCTCATTTGCTTTACAGGTTCGATTCTTTTGCTTCTTTCAGAGTTTCAATGTCACATTGTTATATATGTTTGTTTGAGTTAGTTGAATCTGATTTGATCTTTGTTTTTTTGCTGCTGAAGTTGGTGGCAACACTCAACCAATCTAGCTACATATGAGCAGCAGGATTCTCACGAGTTCTTTATTTCTCTATTGGATTGTATTCATGAGAACGAGGGGAAGTCGAAGTGTCTGTATAAAGGTAATCTATTTTGGAACAAGTTTGTTTGTTTGCTTGGTGTTGCAGATCATGAAGAGTGTCAGTGTATTACTCACAGAGCATTCTCTGGTCTTTTAAGATTGGATGTCACCTGCACAACGTGTGGATCCATCTCAACCAAGCGTGAAGGCACCCATGCCAACTCTATCTGGTTGCTTAGAGACAAGAGAGAATCTGCAAAACAAATGTCCATAAGAAGACTTCCTCCACTTCTCCGCCTAAACATGTCTCCTTACCTCTCTTCCTCCATCATCGGAAAGCGGTTTGAGAACAGAATATTTGCCTTTGATGGAGAAGGCGAGTATGACGGTTCATCATCATCAGCGGAGTTTGAGATATTTGCAGTTGTAACTCACTCAATGTCACATTGTTATATATGTTTTTTTAGAACCCAACTTGGGGTTCATCAATGAAAGAATATAATGAACACAAGTTCTTAACTATTAATAAATAACAAAAATAATGATAAAATAATGCTAAGAATCCCAATATGGGTTCACCAATGTTTTTGCTCTGACTATTTGTATGCCTGGCCACCAAATCTTTTGTGTCTAATTGTAACTAATTTGCTTTGCGACTAATGATATCAAGTAATTCAAAGATAGATTTTTGATATAATAAGCTACATTTAGCCACAAAACAATTTTAATTATGCGTATCAAAATTACAATCTCTACATATATTTTTTAAGAAAAACCTCGTGGCTAAAAATAATTATAAATCACCATTGTTAGAAAAAGGAAAAAAAAACTCAATAAAGATGTCCAATTTTTAGAATCAAGAGAATAGATATATAAATAATTTTTCGTACTCTGTTCAAAAATTTGTTTCTGGTGAGTTTATTGAGTGAATAAACACTGTTCTTTTTTTTTTTCCGTTCGTACTCAAACTTCTTATCTTGAGCATAGATATTTATTCTGTATAAGAAATACAAAAATAAAAGCGCCATAATGCTGATATTGTGGCGAACCACCTATTTATGAAAGTATGTACATAAAAGTATTATGTTTGGAGGTATCATTGAGAAAGTTGCTACTATGACAACTAAGCACTGAAAATTCGTCACATAGTCAAATACGAATCATAGAATTATATTCTAATATTTAAGTTCCGATATATCATCAATTTCATAATCCCATACTCCCAGTACAATATTGATATCCTTCTATAATGTTGCTATCCCATTTTTTGATTTACTAGGTGATTTTTTTTTTTTGGGGGGGGGGGGGGTGTTCTTATATCAAATTCGGGTTTTATGGATTGTGAATCAAGGCAGTTTTGATGATGACTTACTCTCTACACTAGTGAAGGGTTTACTAAGTGGTTTAGTGTAATAAAGAAGACAAATATAAATGGCACAATATAAATTTCACTGGTGTTTTATTACAATATCAGAAGAGAAAAAAAAACTCACAAGGCTATAGTGGTATAATGAGACAGAAAAGAAACGAAAAGAGTGTTTAATTTTTGGTGCAAAAGTGGTTATTATGGGCAGCTAAAGCCTTGTGGAATCCTACGGCCACATGTTTTAAAGAAGATATTTATATTAGGAGAGAGAGAGAAACGCTTTGCTCCAACAGATTTGCATAGACAAGTAACTGCATCAATGTCAGAGAGATTACGGATGATGGAACAACATGGTTCTGCCCTTCCAGTGCTTAGATTACTGTCAGCTGTTCTTAGGATATTGGCACATATCTGCAACTCAGTATCATTTCTAGAGCATATGCCACCAGAAGGAGGTGATAGTGGTGGTGTGGCATTTGGAGGAGGAGGAGGAAGTGTGGTTGCTGGTGGAGGAGGTGGGGGTTGGGAATTGGGTGGTAGTGGTGGGGTAGTTGGTGATGGTCCTGGACAGCTAAAGCCTTGTGGAATCCTACGGCCACATGTTCTAAATAAGATGTTTATATTAGGAGAGAGAGAGGAAGGCTTTGCTCCAACAGATTTGCATAGACAAGTAACTGCATCAATGTCAGAGAGATTACGGATGATGGAACAACATGGCTCTGCCTTTCCAGTGTTTAGATTACTGTCAGCAGTTCTTAGGATATTGGCACATATCTGTAACTCGGTATCATTTCTAGAGCATATGCCACCAGAAGGAGGTGATAGTGGTGGTGTGATTTCTGGAGGAGGCGGTGGTATAGTTGTTGGTGGAGGAGATGGTGCGGTTTGAGGAGGAGGTGGGGGTTGGGAATTGGGTGGTAGTGGTGGGGTAGTTGGTGATGGTCCTGGACAGCTAAAGCCTTGTGGAATCCTACGGCCACATGTTCTAAATAAGATGTTTATATTAGGAGAGAGAGAGGAAGGCTTTGCTCCAACAGATTTGCATAGACAAGTAACTGCATCAATGTCAGAGAGATTACGGATGATGGAACAACATGGCTCTGCCTTTCCAGTGTTTAGATTACTGTCAGCAGTTCTTAGGATATTGGCACATATCTGTAACTCGGTATCATTTCTAGAGCATATGCCACCAGAAGGAGGTGATAGTGGTGGTGTGATTTCTGGAGGAGGCGGTGGTGTAGTTGTTGGTGGAGGAGATGGTGCGGTTTGAGGAGGAGGTGGGGGTTGGGAATTGGGTGGTAGTGGTGGGGTAGTTGGTGATGGTCCTGGACAGCTAAAGCCTTGTGGAATCCTACGGCCACATGTTCTAAATAAGATGTTTATATTAGGAGAGAGAGAGGAAGGCTTTGCTCCAACAGATTTGCATAGACAAGTAACTGCATCAATGTCAGAGAGATTACGGATGATGGAACAACATGGCTCTGCCTTTCCAGTGTTTAGATTACTGTCAGCAGTTCTTAGGATATTGGCACATATTTGTAACTCAGTATCATTTCTAAAGCATATGCCACCAGAAGGAGGTGATAATGGTGGTGTGATTTCTGGAGGAGGCGGTGGTGTAGTTTTTGGTGGAGGAGATGGTGCGGTTTGTGGAGGAGGTGGGGGTTGGGAATTGGGTGGTAGTGGTGGGGTAGTTGGTGATGGTCCTGGACAGCTAAAGCCTTGTGGAATCCTACGGCCACATGTTCTAAATAAGATGTTTATATTAGGAGAGAGAGAGGAAGGCTTTGCTCCAACAGATTTGCATAGACAAGTAAGTGCATCAATGTCAGAGAGATTACGGATGATGGAACAACATGGCTCTGCCTTTCCAGTGTTTAGATTACTGTCAGCAGTTCTTAGGATATTGGCACATATCTGTAACTCGGTATCATTTCTAGAGCATATGCCACCAGAAGGAGGTGATAGTGGTGGTGTGATTTCTGAAGGAGGCGGTGGTGTAGTTGTTGGTGGAGGAGATGGTGCGGTTTGTGGAGGAGGTGGGGGTTGGGAATTGGGTGGTAGTGGTGGTGTAGTTGGTGATGGTCCTGGACAGCTAAAGCCTTGTGGAATCCTACGGCCACATGTTCTAAATAAGATGTTTATATTAGGAGAGAGAGAGGAAGGCTTTGCTCCAACAGATTTGCATAGACAAGTAACTGCATCATTGTCAGAGAGATTACGGATGATGGAACAACATGGCTCTGCCTTTCCAGTGTTTAGACTACTGTCAGCAGTTCTTAGGATATTGGCACATATCTGTAACTCAGTATCATTTCTAGAGCATATGCCACCAGAAGGAGGTGATAGTGGTGGTGTGATTTCTGAAGGAGGCGGTGGTGTAGTTGTTGGTGGAGGAGATGGTGCGGTTTGTGGAGGAGGTGGGGGTTGGGAATTGGGTGGTAGTGGTGGTGTAGTTGGTGATGGTCCTGGACAGCTAAAGCCTTGTGGAATCCTACGGCCACATGTTCTAAATAAGATGTTTATATTAGGAGAGAGAGAGGAAGGCTTTGCTCCAACAGATTTGCATAGACAAGTAACTGCATCATTGTCAGAGAGATTACGGATGATGGAACAACATGGTTCTGCTCTTCCAGTGCTTAGATTACTGTCAGCAGTTCTTAAGATATTAGCACATATCTGTAACTCGGTATCATTTCTAGAGCATATGCCACCAGGAGGTGATAGTGGTGATGTGGTTTCTGGAGGAGGCGGTGGTGTGGTCTGTGGTAGAGGCGGAAATGTGGTTGCTGGTGTCGTCTGTGGAGGAGGAGGCAGGAGTTCGGTTGTTGGTGGAGGCTGTAGTGTAGTCGGTGGTGGAGTCAGTGGTTGGGCATTGGGTGACGGCGATGGTGATGGTTGAGTATTGGGTGGTGGCGGCAACGCTGGTGTTGGATTACAAATACAAGGTGGTGGTGGAGGGCATTGAAAGGAAGATGGTTCAAAGTTAGAACCGTTTATGGCTCCAACGAAACTGAGTAATGGAAAGATACTGAATATGAGGAAAATGTTTATGGTAGTTGAAGGCATTCTTGATTTCATTTTTGGTTGGTTTTGGAGGTGTGAAATCTTGGACTACTTATAGGCGATGACTGTGGGTATGGATGAAGTTGGGGTTATCTTGTTTGTTAAACTTTAGTATGATAACGTGTTGACTAAATTGTGTTTGCCTAACCTTGCGTTTAAATTGAAGCTTGGAAGTTAGGTTTCAATTTGGTTTTGTTTTTCCGTTTGACTTTAAGATATTTATGAAATGAAATGTCAAATCTAATTTTGCATATGACTAATAACTCCAGGCATCAAGAAGATCATTATTCATACGAGGTTTCACCTGTTATTACAAGATTCCAATATTTTTTTACATTTTTTTGGCTATAAAGTAGACAAATCTGAAACCTATAGATCTAGGACTTTAGTTTTAACCATTTGTTTGAGTATTATACCGTGTCACCGAAGCAAATATAAACGGCCAATTTTGGCTCGTTTGGATATTTATTTTATCAAAGGGCCACAGAAGCGGTGGATTTATAAACCTTTTCTCTCTCCTGCTGCTCTACCTTCTTTCTAAAAACAAAAGACCTTTAACGTGAGCTAGTTCCGGCCGCCGGTAGTTACGCCGGCGGTCTGGTTACTTTTGAGATGTTTTTTCTTTTTCTGCGGTGATTTCCTCTTTTGTTGTACTTTATTATGCGGATTCACTGCCTTTTGCTTCCGATTACGGACTCTTCTGTCGGTTATACTCCCGGCCTTTCCTTCTCCGGAATCTCTCCGGATGTAATCGATCTTCTCCGTCGTTTTCTTACATCGCCACACCGTTGATTCCTTTAACCCTCTTCTTGTGTCGTCGGGCGTTGAGAGTCGTTGGTTCTATGGCCCACTCGAGTTGACTGGGCTCGACTGGATCTTACCTTTCTCCGTTAATCTCTTCGTAGATATACGGATATGCAGCGCATGGTCATCGGTGGCCGTGAAGTAGAGATTGAAGGCTTAGCTTTCTATTCGGTGATTGGAGGTGGTTGGATGGAGTTAAGGTTGGACGGTTTGTTACGGTGGAGTGAAACGCCTTCTTCGATACCGGAAAATTGTCGACGGCAGATTGCATGCTCGGAGTTCTCACTGGTAGACGCGTGGCATCCTCTATTGACACGTCGCAGTGACTTGTTTCACGATCAATTTTTCGGTTTATGTAACTGGGCTGAGCCCATCTGGTCCGTTTTTTAGTTTCGTTTAGTCTTTGTTTTTGGTTTGGTTTTAGGAGGTCTCTTTTTAGTTGGGTATAATTGGGAGTCTAGCAGACGGATTCCGAAACCCGTGTCAGGGTCATAGCGGTTTTCGGGAAGTCTGTGCTATTATGTGTTCTCGTGGCTTCGATAGAGGAAGCATTATAATGAGACATTGTAGATAGCCACGCCAAGTAGTTATTCGTGCTAGTTTTTCGCTCCCAATGATATTTGACTGTATCGATTGGCCTTAGTTTTTAGTCTATGTGGTGGTCTTGTTTTCAGTTTTGTTTGTGTCTTTAGCCTTGAGTCTTTTTCGTATTTCATTTGTGTCAGCTTTGTCTTTGGAAGGATTGTGTTCTTTCCCTGTTTTGTATTCCAACCACGTATCCGACCCCTGTATCCAAAAAATGTATCTCATCTTTGTATAATAAAAAGAAAATCCTTTAGATGAAAAAAAAGAAAGGATATTTATTTTATGTTCAGATACACTTGCTCAAGATCCGTTATTTCCACCAATAACCAAAGAGCCCCATTTCTTTTCCAACTCTTGCATCTTGGATTTTTGTTCCATGTGCAGTTCATCTTTGTCTTCTCGTCATCTTTGACTCTTTGAGTTTTTGTCGGCATAAAAGAGATATATACACCTTTTTTGACCCAAAAAAATACACCTCTTTAGTTTTTTTTTTTTAACTAAAATTTATTCAGTTAAAATGCAGAAGAGTCAGTTTGTAGAGTCAGCCAAAGGGCATTGCATTTTTTTTTTATCAAATTTTTTATTTTTTTAATAAAGTTTTTTGTGTGGATAAAGATCAAATTTAAATTCATATGATGATACATCAATGGGCTTTGGTTCGGTCGTTCCAAATCTTTGGAAATTTGGATTCTTTATAGGCTTTTATGTAGGTGGTTTATGAGCACATAGAAGTGTGTCGCAACCGTATTCGAAAGTGTCTTAGAATTCTTTCTTAGGAGTTCTTCTTGTCGGGTTTTGGAGTCTTGTTTCTTTGAGTCTGAGAGAGGTTCTTTCAGTTACTATTCGGGAAGTTGATGTTATCGTTGGTGGGTCGTGGACAACATCGGTAAGTCTCGCTCAAGCATCTCTGCACGGATGAAGATTGACAGTTTCGGTTTGCTTTTGTTTGGTCTTGGATTGTATCGATTGTTTCTCTGTTTTAGTTGTAGGTTTTGATTCCAGGGATATTCTTGTTTTCCGCCGGCTTAGTTTCCCTTTATGGGCTTTGGTTCCGGAGAAAGTTCTGTTTTCTGCCGGCTTTTGTATCCGAAAAACGTATTCCACCTTAGTTTAATCTAATATATAACTTCAGATGAAAAAAAAAGAGATGATACATCAATGCTTCTAGTAGAAACGTAACATAACTATATGTAAGGGTGTTATCTAATCTAATATATATAAAAGACAAGTAATGAGAGAGAAACTATCACCACTCCTCCAATCAAATCGTCAGATTAAGCTGACGTGTCACAATTTTTGGTGACTACTCTGAAATTTTTTTTAGTGACTATTGGTCAATTTTTTTTCCATCTCTCTCCATCTCTCTCGAAAAACTGTTCTCCATCCATTTACGAGAGTAAAAAAAAACTGCTCTTCATCTCTGAATCTCTCTTCAAGATAAGTTTTTGCTTTCTTGTTAGATTATTGAACTTCTATGATTCAATCGATTTTATCGATCTCACCTTTTTCCTCATTCGTTTCAGTTTTTTCCTCAAAATACTGGAGTCGGTTAGTCTTAGCGTAACAAGTATGGCCGTTGTTGTCTTTTAGATTCAAGGGTATTTACCATTTTGTTGTTGCAACAGTGAGTGAAATCAACAATTTCTATGTCTTTCGGGAGTTCTGATGAGAAAAAATCGTTTTAATCTCCAAAAATTGTTTCAAGGTTCTTAGAAATCAGGATTTCAAAGAGAAGCTTCCATTGATTTTGCAGATTTTCTGACAGATCAGAGCCAGTAACTGTCTCCTTACGAGTGCCTCCCTTCTGATCCAGGCAGTGAGATATCGTACTTCAAAAATGGTGTTTTTCAAGGAGTGGCCTTCAAGGATCTTTTTGGTGGTCGTTTCAACCCTGCTGCTTCAATGTACAATCTCCCTGACCGGTCAAATTGTGTTGTGAATTTTTCAATTTTGGCCCTGATCTCGAATTTACCCTGAGGGTTTTGGTGAGCGTGCAACCCAGAGGCCCATGTGGGAGGTTCCGTATCATGGATTCAATGGTTAACTTGAAATTAACGGATCTGATGATATGAAGAGTTAGGCAGAACAAGCGAGAAATCACCTCCTATGCCCCTCCGTACACAGAGATTAATCTCCCATGACCCCGTTATAAGATCAATTTCGTTTTCATTTAAATTAAATCTGCAAAAATGGTAAATTACTTATAAACCGAGAGAAGGGCATGGAATTACAACTTATACCTGGGTGAGGTCCGGTCTCCTTCAACCCAGCCCCATGTAATCGGATTCTACCCGGGTAAAAAAAATTCAAAATCGGATTCGTTAAAATCGTGAAATCGAAGAACAAAGTGGAAGAACGGGGCTCGGGAAGAACAAACCCTAGCGAAATTCCGAGTCTCAGCAGAGGGGATGGGAAATCAATCCGACAATCGATTGAAGAATAGCAAGAACAAAAAAACCCATATCTCAGAGTCATCTCAATCCGTAAGTTCTATTTTGTTCATCCCGGGATTGTTGTTTGTTTGGATGAATTTTATAAACAACAATGATTAATTGTGTAATTGAATGTCTCCTTTGAGTAATGTAGGAGGAAATCACTTCTAACTCATTTTACTATGGGTTCAATAGTAGAAGGAATCCCCATGGTAGAAGAGGTTTTCCCGAAAATTGTGTGTGTGGAAGCGAACTTGCGATTTACACATCAAAATCGAAAGAAAATCCCGGACGTCCTTATTTCCGTTGTACTTTTAGCCGAGAGGTAACATTGTTTTGACATAGGCCTAGTATTGATTTTTGATTTTGTTAGCTTCATAGTGATTATTGTAAGTGAAATGTAGGATGGTCACTTGTTCAAATGGGTAGAAGATGGGATGTATGAAGAGGTTTAAGACATGATGATTGACAGAAGAGAACTTATGGTGGAAGTTAATGATCTTAAAGACATTGTCGAAAACTTGAAAGAGGAGGTGGTGGTGTGCAAATCCGAGATACGTAAGACCAAATTGAAGTTCATGGTGACTGTTGTTTTGTGTATTTGTTTGACTTTCTTTATCATCTATCATCTTCTGTTTGGTAAAAGTAAGGAATTTGTAATCACTATGTGAGTTTGGTTGTAGTTTGAAGACTTTGTTATGGTATTGTAAGACTTTGATGAACTATTATAAGACTATTTTGTGTTTTTGTTCTAGCATAAATAAGTGTACCAAAAATTAACAAACAAGAACACAAGTCTTAAGAGGATAACTAACTAAGTAATACTAGAATAACTAGGTAAGTAATACTAGGATAACTAGGTAGGTATTACTAGGATAACTAGGATAACTAGGATAACTAGGACAACTAGGATAACTAGTACAACTAGGATAACTAGCTAAGTAATACTAGGATAACTAGGATAACTGGTACAACTAGGATAACTAGTACAACTAGGATAACTAGCTAAGTAATACTAGGATAACTAGGATAACTGGGTAAGTAGTACTAGGAACTAAAAACTAAAAACTAATGGGCATGTGTGAGTAGGCATGTAAACTTTGCATTTTAATTTGAAAACCTTATTCAAAAAAAAATCTGCATTTAGGATCAAGGCTGAGATTCTCCATTATGGCGTGAAAGAGAAAGGGGGAAAGAGAGAGAAAGAGAAAGAGAAAGAGAGGGAGAGGTTTAAAAATATCAGTTTTTTAAATAGTTGTAATTAGTTTTTTAAAAGTCGACGATTTCGGCGCCAAAATATCACAGATAGTTATACCTAGTTACTAGTTATACCATATATTCAAATGCATAGTTCACAATTGAAGTAGTATTACACCAACTGGGAAATATTTTTTCTAGTGTTACATTATATTTTATTGATCTACTATATGTATCTCAGTTCCCAGTGCATTTTTTAGTTTGAAAATTATGTTTCAATATCATTCACTTCCCAAGTGTGTTCTCTATTAGAAAGTATGTCTTAAAATGCAAGGAAACGTTTGACGAATATGATTAATAGTCCCATTTTGAATAAAATTATATAAATTATATAGTTTAAGTGAATATGTGTAAACGTGGTGAACCCATTTTCCACTAATTTGTAAACGTGGTGAACCCATTTTCTTAAAATTTAAAGCGTGGTAATATCAATAGTCGCGTTCTGTCTTCTCCAAATATAAACTTCTTTCCTCCATAAATCCAAATCCTCTCAGTCGTGTCCGAACTTTTCATCTCTCTCTTTTCATCCCTAAAACAGTTTCAAACTTTTCATCTCCTTTTCATTTCCATCACCATCTTTGGAATAATGACTCACCGTAATCCCCCATGGGTATGGCCTCCTTACAAACGACCGCGATACGAAACAAGGTCGGTGACAAGGAGTCGGAGGGAGCAGAAACCGTTCGACCTGCTCGGGTTGCCGGAGGAAATCATCCGGAAGATTATGGTCCGTGCGTGCGAACAAAACATGCAGGATCTTCGTCACTCCAGAATTACTTGCACTCGCCTCAACGCTTTGACTTCCTCCCCCGAGTTCTTCATCTATATTAATCTAATGGAGATGAACTATTTTGTTGACTGTCCACGATTTGACTGGACAAAGTTCAACAAAAGTTGCTACGACGCAGGGAACATCTCCGCCGTCACCCTCAAAGGCATCTCGAATCTGTTTTTCGAGAACAACCGGGTTGAAGGTCTCGGGCAAATCAAGGCGGCTGCAGATAGAGGAAGCATCGTCAGCGAGTACATCTTTGGGATGATGAGCAAGATCTTCAGGGAAGATTGGGAGGAAGGTATGTTCGGTAATCATGACCTTACTCGCCAACATGCAAATCATCTTAGAATTAACCTACCAGAGTTGCCTGGACCGGGGTGGGGAGAATCGAAAAGGCCGACTCCTGATTGGATAATTGTCAAACGGGACCAAACGGATACACATTTGATCTTGAAATGCAACTGTTCAACTCGGTGGGGGTTGGGGAAGCCAAGAGGGGACGACAGAGCGGATGACCTGTGCGATAAGTGTTACTGGATCCTGGAGGTAACGTTTTTCTGCAACATGGTTGATGAGCACTTCAAGGTTTTTAAGTGCAACCGTTGATTGTCCCCTGTTTTTAAATTTTTAAGACCCTCTGTTTTTTATGTTTTTTTTTTGAACTTAATCTCTCCTTCGGATTGGAGGAGAACCTTCGGATTGTTTATGATTAATGGTATTATGTTACTACTCATCTCGTATTATTGGTATTCTGTTTGGAGACCATTCTGTTTGACAATAGAACCTGATAGAACCTAAAGAACGAGAACCAACAGAGAAACAGAGTTTTAAAATTGTTCTGGATTAAAATCGTATTAAGAGTATTTAAAATTGTAGTGGATTCTGGATAATCTTTTACGAGATAAACGATGCTGCTAAGTTGGGAAACTAAATGTCATGATTACACATTTCAGAGTATATTACCAATGCAACACGCAGAAGACAAGATTAGACATACGCCGCTTAAACAGTTCATAATCTTGGGTTAATGTGCACGTTGATTTGGGTCAATGATTTGAATCGGTTTGATACAACCCAGAAATCCAATCCGGTTAAAACGATTTGATTCGGTTTGATTCAACCAAGAAATCCAACCCGATTTCGATTTGAATCGATTTTTTCTTTTTAATATTCAATTTTTTTTTATACAATCATTAAGGGTAGAAGAGTAAAAACACACCCTCTTTTTAATGAGAGGGGTATTGTAGATTAATGAGGGGCACTGTGGATTTTCTTTGGCAACATAGGGGCAAGAGAGCCAAAACCCCAGAACAAGCAGGCGTATTCTTGACATTTAACATAGTTTTCCAAACCTAGACATTGTTACGATCATAAGAGTAACAAATGGGCAAAGGTGTTTTATACATGTCTGCTCTGACATGCTAGAAAATTAGCCTTTTTCTTTCTTTCTTTCAGAAGTGGATGTTGTTCTTTCTGGAACCATATTCGTCAAGTTGTTCATTTTATGATTTCCTTCCTCCATTTGTAACTTTTTCAGACAGTTTATATTGCTTTTTTTTCTTCAAAGGAAATTTTGCTTGGTAAACTTTTAAAGTTCGATTGTTCTCTTTCTATCCAGTCTTTATTCAACATACTTTTTGGGGGAGAATACTTTTGTTAGTTTTGATTATGTTCCTAGGCAGCTATATGCTACAAGAGGAGATTTCATGGAAGTGAGTGATCAAGACTCTAGAATAGAAGATCAAATATGAATCTTGAAGTCAAATGTGCCTGGTGGAAAGTTCTCCTCCCATTCATGAACTGCACAAATTTTTAGATTTGCAGTCTGCTAACCACTACTATCAGACAAGGGCTACCTTTCTACTGTCAGGTAACAAGTTTTTCCATCAGCTCATGTTTATCTGTAGCTTTCGTTAGGGAAGGAAATGTCTTATAGTCTAGCCATGCTCTTATTTTTTTTGTAGTAATTCAGCTGTTTTGGGTAATATATGAATGCTTGCGAGTTCTATCCACCTGCTTAACATATCTCATTAGTGAGAACGATAATATCTCTCTTCTTTTTCTTACACAACAGGCTACATATAGTTTAACAAGTTTGAAGAGAGTAGTACTGGGATATTGCAAGGTATGAACCTCTAGCATAAGGTTAGCAAGTAATATCTTCCGCGCATGGAAATTGCATCCTGCTGTATATGCTTCTATTGCAGTGGAGAGTTAAGTCCTTGAGAATGGTATCTCTTGGAAGGGAAAGGTGCAATTCTCCTGAATGAAGGCTTTTCTGGATATGGCTCCGAGTTCTCTCTGTGTATAACATGTGAATCAATGGAAAAACCTTTTCCTGAAACTTGAGCATGGCGAAGAAGAAAAGCCTATACGCAATGAGAATCATTATCACAAAACCTAGATCCAACCACTTGGACTGTGCTGGATTTATTCCTAGAACGGTTTCAAGAATGAGCTCCCCTTTCATTTTTGGTACCAAAGGTAATGGAGAATCATACTCAATTCCAATCATCTCATTCTTGAATGCTCCCTGCAATTTTTCATCACATATTTGTGTTTTAATATTCATATCTGCATATGCTCTTATGTTGATTGGTGACAGAAATGTGATAACACAAATGAGAGCTTATAAAATTATATGAAGACAACCGAATTTGGATTTGGCTCCCGATTGCTCTTCATTCTGAATGTGAACAAGGAGACTGGATCATGGTCGGATAGATATGAGTGGGAACATCGCATATACAGGCTGTGTGGTAAAAAGATAAGGCCCATAGTACCCATTCGTAATTTAGAGAGTACCCATTCATAATTCAGAGAGAAAAGGATGATAAACACTCGGCCATTGATGACATATTCGTACACCCATTTTTTACGTTTAATTTATAAATGTAAGAAAAACTTCGCATAATATATATATATATAATTTATAAATATAAGAAGAAGCATGCCCTTATGCATGCAAGACAGTGGATTTAAAAAAAAAACATAAAACATTCTTCCTTTCTAAATAAACATAAAAAGTTTTATGTAAGATAAGTAATAAAAATTTTAAAATAGATTATACAAAATACATTAATCTCAATATTTAATATCTATTTAAAATCACTACTTAAAAAAAACTATTATATCAAAAAATTAAAATCAAAATATTTACCTAAATAGGTCGACATTCATTTCACTACTAAAATAATTTATAACAATAGCAATATATTACAATTTTGAAAAAATAAAAATAGCGAGATTCATTATGAAAAATAACTATTGATATTTTACACTAGATTAACAAAAAAATATAATCGTAGAATAAAAGAAATAGAAAATGTAAATAAAATAGAACTGTAAAATCTATAAAAAAGAGACAGATTTTAAAAGTGGAACCGACAAAAATATAAAATATTTTGCGGCACAAATATAAACGAATAAACATATTAATTGGTCCAGCGTATTTTGTATAAAATTGGCTCAAAATTTTTGTTTTCGTAAAATAAAACAAAAACTCATACTATAAAATAATAGTTATTTAAACTATATTTAAGAGTAATACTAAAGTACGAATGAACTATTTAGAATATAAGTTTTATATATAGAAAAAATAAAATTTGATACAAATAAAATATTAAGAGTTTCTCGAGAAAGAGGTGGGAACAAAAAAAAATGATCAATATTATATTATTGATTAAAAATACAAAAATATAGTCTAAAATAAAATAACTCTAGAACTAAAATATAAATTCAGAAATACAATAAAATAACAAAAACTGATATTCATTTAAGCTATGTTAAAAAGGAATATCAAGTACTAATGAACCACACCAAAGAACCAAAATATGTAACTTTTAGATAAAAAAATCAAAAATAAATTCAAATAAAATAGTTAGAGTTACAACCAAAAATAGATGGAGTATTATATTACAGGAAAATACAAAATATAATTTACAAATGAAATAATTAAAAAACTCAAAATGAGCTATACAAGTTATTTTAGAGAATAGTTTTTATATAACTGAAACTTAATTTAAATTGCAAACACGTATTATTGATTGAAGATTCATTAACGTGGTTGCTTTGTCTTTATGGTTTACTTAAATAGATTCAACTTATGTGTAAGATGGTGCAAGATAGTCATAACGAGGTCTATTGACACAAGTTAATTCCTCTAATACAGCAACAACTTAACTAAAACTTTATATTGATGTCACATTCGGAAGAATTTTGGTTTCATAGAAATTTTTGTGGTAAAAGTAAAAATGTTAATGATGTCATATATCAAAAGTAATCATAATAAATAAATGATTTGGACCGCTCAACGTGACGATATTTTTAATCTAATAAATAAATATTTTTTTCTTTCTAATATTAGTTTAGCTTATTTTATATATTCACAGTTAGCTATAGATAAATGTAGATTTAAAGATGATAGTAGTGTTAATACATTTTGTATATAAAATATATAATATATTATTATTGTTAACTTTAAAAGATTAAGATGTTGTGTTATGACAATTAGCATCTAAACTACATATGTTATGTGAATGTTTAATTTAATAAATGGAACCATAATAAACTATATCCCAGTCATTTTACGAATGATTAGAAGATTCGAGTGTGTAGGTCATATGTCTCTTTAAAACGGATCTAACCCACAATCATATTGTAAAAAGGAGATTTCTCCTAAATAACTTTGTATTTAAACACAAAGAATATTAACTAAAATAGTAACTATATTTTTCTACCATCTATATAAACCAACTGTAACATGTATTTCGTTATCAAGTAATAACAGCTATCAAATACATAAACATTAGTCCGTGCAACGCACGGACCAGAATACTAGTTTAGTGATAAAACACAACTCTCAGATTTACGCTATTTTCATTATTTCATTTCTTATCCAAGTTTTACTGAAACACAACAATTCTTAATACAACAAAAATAGTTACCATATTCTATGAGAACTGTCAATGATTAAATTGAACTACTATGCACATTTATTAAAAGAGTTCTACTTGAATTTAACCATTTTTTCCGATTCATACTTGGATATCTAACTGTTTTCTTCATCATAGTCGTCGTAGTTCCAGTTCAGTTAATATTGTTGGAAAATGATATCATATTGACTATAAATACACGCTCACATATTTAAAAGGGAAAAGGTTAGTTATACCCTAATTTATCATTTAATTACTAGATTAATTCTAATTTTATTTTAATTATTAATTAGTTTTTGATACATATTTTATCTTTTAATCTTTTGTAATCAAAACAGTATTTACGGAAATACCAATACTATATTTTCTAACTCAGCAAAAAATCAAAAAATTACGATTTCGCCATTGTACAAATTTATTTAATCGTTGATACATGAAACAACAAACTTATTATGAACAAATTTATTTTATATTAGCGTCATATTTACTTAATCCTGACTTACTTGATTAGTATTTCACATATTTTAGATATTTTTTTTACTTAGCGACATATTTACATAAATTTGACGGATTTATTAAGGATTCAATATATTTATTTGTTTTGGCTACAAACTTACTTAAATTTGACAGACTTTATTAGGTTTCCACATATTTATTTTTTCTTTGACCACAGATTTACATAATTTTGACAAACTTATTAAGGATTCAATAGATTTGTTTGTTTTGACCACAAATTTAAATTTGACAGACTTAATTAGACTTCCACATTTTTGTTTTCTTCTTTGACCACAGATTTACAAATTTGACGGATTTAATTAGATTTCCACATTTTTATTCATTCTTTAGACACAAAATTACTTAGTTTTCACATAATTTTTTTTTACCACAAATTTGTTTCTTGTAAAGATAGACTTACTTAATTTTAACTAAACCAAACCAAACCAGGCTTATTTAAACCGAACAAAAAATATTTTGAACCCAAACAAGAAAAATTTGTAAATCAAACCGAAATTTAAGTTAAACCAGAATAGAATTGAAAACAAAAAACTAACTACACTTCACATGAAAGTTGTCGTCTCCTTCCTTTAACAAATCATGTTTCCATTTTGTGTTTCCTGATAAGTGGATTTTACTATGGAGTTATCAATTCCCCCTTACTTATGAAGTTGTAGTATAAGGGATTATCAATCCATAATTGGGATGAGATTTAATTCAATTGGAATGCACTACAAGTCTACACCAAGCAAGTTAAGCAACCAATTCAAATTTAAAGTTCTAATAACCTAAATTCAATTCAAACAAGTAAACAAGTAAAACAACAAAGATTAATACTAGAAATCAAAGATTAAAGACAAGGTCAATGGATCAAGGTCAATGACTTGGGCAATTTGGAGCTATCAAAGACACTAATGCAATCATCAAAGATGCTAATCTCAAGCAAGGAACACTAAACAGTCAATTAATCCAATATTTTGGTATTAATCACTTTTCCTAATCATAAATCAAGATCAAATTCTCATTTGTGAAATAAGACAAGGCAAGCATTAATCTCAAGTTCCATTAAGCTAATAAACACTCTAGACATTCATTCTCATGAGCTAGAATATGTAAATTTCCATAAAGATCCTATCTAGCATTTCATCAAACACTTGGTGTGCAATAAAAACCAAAGCATCTAGATTAACTTGATCATGGTCAACCTAGGATTAAGAACATCTAAATGGGTGAGATCAATCATAAATAAGTCATAAGCATCTTTGATTCACTCTAAATAGCCCTAATCTACCTAACTCATAAGCCTTGAGATGACTACTCACAAATCATGTTAAGCCCAACAAAATCAATAAGAAAGATGTTAAGCATGATGATTTGTGAAAGATTAAGAGAAGGAGTAGAAGAAATCCCAAAAGAAACACTTAGATTGATAAAAGATTCAAACTTTCTTACTAAAATATTCAAGAGGTTTTTGGAAACAAAAGAAAGCTTAAGAGACAACAAAAATCAGGTTTTTTGGTTTATATAGTGAATAGGGGCGAACCGAGTCAACCCGGGACAAACCGGGTGTTGAACCGGTTCAAATGGATCAAAACTGGTTCGCTGGAGAATCTATTGGGTGAAACATCCCGATACCCTAAGGTCGATAGAGCGCAGAGGAATCTATCGGGCGCGTTAAACTGATACGCCAACCCGATATATTCCATGTCGGATTGAGCGTGTTGGATGTGGCGTTTCCATCGGGCTGAACATCCCGATGCGTGATGCCGATAGATTTCTTCGTAGCTTCAGGTCAGGATCTATCAGTTGAGTTAAGCCGATGGACTCAACCGATAGATTCCCTGGTCGTTTCTTCGGTTTCGAGCAAGCATCTCCATCGGTCGAGACATCCCGATACGACAAACCGATACATCGTTCCTCCTTTCATCGGGTGAATCATGCCGATAACCCAACCCGATGAATTCCCTGTCGGAGCTTCCATCGGCTGCAATATCCCAATACGACAAGCCGATGGATTCGTCCTGTCTCTCCTTTTGCACTCCTTAGCTCCATTTCTTTCCTCCAAGCTCACACCTAAACTCATTTGCACCTACAAAACTCCAAGAACACTCCAAAAACAACCTAAAATGCTAAAATCCTAACTCTAAATGCTCCTAGACTCTAAATGCAACAAAGAACAAGAAGAGAACATGAATGAATGCAAAAAGGATAAAAACATGAACTAAAGACTATCCTAAATGAATCAAAATGCAACAATATCATTTCCATTGATTTATTCTTTCATTTTTCCACATGATTCAAAGAAATATTGTATGCGGTAAATGGATGTTTAAGAAAACAAGATATATATTTAGTGTTGATAAAGAAAAAAAACCCAAAGTTATAGAAGTTTTTTTTTTTTTTAATATAATTATATTATTAATATAAACCGACCGAATCGGCTAATAACCGGATACACGCGAAAAACCGAAAAGTAAACCAAAAATTACAATGGACTGAGAAGAACCGAAAATAACATAAATAGTCACCCGGTTAGGGTTAGCACCTAATTAGGTGTCACGCTCAGAGATTGAATCCTCGCCGGCGGCTCCGGGATAGCCGATTTGCGGTGCACCTCCGGTCCCGTTTCCGACGAAGCTGGCGAGCCACACCAACCGCCGTTCCCGAGCTCGGCAGCCCTAACCCTCGCGCTTCCCACCGGCGATTCCGCTCCTTCCGAGAGTCTCCCACGGCTGAACCCGACGAGATCCACATGTTCAAGATCTCATGGCTGCCTTCCTTCACCGGAGCAACCACTCAGCTCTCAGCCTCTCTTCCGCAGTCCGCCTCCTAACCTCCCTCGAAACTGTTCGACGAGGACACCGGAGCAAGAGACAAGCGGTGACAGGGCCACCACACTTATCCTCGCCAACCCTCATCTCCGTCGCGGCGATTTCACCTAGCACCACCGCGAATCCCGTCGACACACCACGGCTCCCTCCAGACAACCCCGACGGCTTCTGCTGCTTGCAACAAGAGATCCAAGCCCCAACTCAGATCTCCGCACCCGCTTTGACTCGCCGCCGTCCTCCAGCGGCCACAAACTCGGCGACTTACAAAATCCCGAGCCCCTTTCCGATCGCCGCACCCGCTTTGATTCGCCGCTGTCCTCCTCGGCCACAAACTCGGTGACAAGCAATCAGTCAGGAAAGAGCCTAGATCCCGCCGCATGCTCCGCCGAGATGTCGACCACACCTCTCGCGGTCAGTCCAAGAAAGGCGAGGCATCTTCTCGGCTTCCTCGTTGCATCCGACTTCGTTGAAGCGCAAAAAGCTACGGGGAGACCCTTCCACCACCGGCAGAGACCACCACACAATCGGAGAGCCTCCCAAAACCCACAAAATTTTAGATCGGCGGCTCTATTTTCTAGAGAGAATTTTAGGTCACGCCGCTCAAAGGCCTGTATTTATTTCCTTTATTCTCATGTAAGTCACCCAAAGTTATAGAAGTTAACCATAGCAGAAGATTTCGTTCATGACCAAAACTTAGATTTGTTTATAATTTTCTTTAAATTTGGAGATAAATTTTTGCAGTACTTTTGGTGAACTCTAAACCTTGATGAATGTGTAAATAGCTATTTGAGTTTGTACTGGCCACTAAATCAAACAGATGAAAGAAGAAACAATAAAGGTAATAGAGGGTCATTCTCTGGAATATTTACGGTTCGTACAAAACAAGTAGCAAAGCTGCTTTACACCGGAAAACAAACAAAAACAGAGAGAGAGAGAGAGAGTCAAACTTAAGCCCGATAAAATGTTGAGACATTTTGTAAACACACTCCAAAGTTAACGTGTGATGCTCATTGAAGGCTGCGCATGATGCCGTGTATGTATCCTCGGGTCATAATGAAGACATGAATGACACAACTCCAGCCGGGAATATCTTCTTTGAACCCATGTACCACGTCCCCATCACCCACGTTAATGCACCCGCCATCACTTTTAACAACACATCAATATTAAACAACACAAAAGAGTTCAAGCGTTAAGGTTGTTGTACTCTATTATCAGTTCAACAATCAAACTAGCAAATAGTTCAGCTATGATTGGAAGAATATAATTTCATTCAATGGAGAAAAACTACTATACAACTGTATATATGTTCTTTCTTACCTGCGCCAATGGTTGATGCAAAAACATGTTTTGTTGGGAGCTCGCTCGCGATATTAGGACATAATGTCCCAGGAATCTCAAATAATATATAAAAGATATGAGTTATCCACTTATCACCAATTGGTTTTAAGTTGGAAGCCCATAAAACTTAATATGGTATCAGAGCCCGATCCACACAGTCCAACCTGATCCATTATTAATATGATCCAAAAATTGATCCATCAATCCTTGACCAAACATTTCAAGATTAATGCTCAAAAAGCCACTATCTCGAGAAGGCGTATTCGGATATAATATCTCATATCGAAATTCGAAAGTTGGAAGAGATCTCAAGTAATATATAAAATATATGAGTCAATCTATTTATTACCAATTGGTTTCAAGTTGAAAATTCATAGAACTTAATAAGCGGAACACATACAACATAATAGCAGCTAGCAGTCCACCCACAAGCAGCGATTTCTGGCTACCGCTCTTCAGATAACCCATCAGCCTACCAACGGCATCAAAACCGAGTTTTAGCCCATATGAAACATAAGATACAATTTAATTGGAGTTTGTTTGTCACAAGACTATTGACAAAACTCCAGTATCACAATATAAGCAAAAGCAAAACAGATTTTTATTTGAATACGTTTCAAATATAGTTGTGAGTCCATACGAAAATGATAAATTCACTTCACATCTGGATTCATCTGATTAGCATACGCAGATACAGACTGAACTAGTATGGATTGCAGCGATTACGAACATGTGAATCACATTAGTTACATCAACTCATAAAACATCAACAAGGAGAGGATACTATTCACATTCGAACATAAAGCTATGACAGTCATATATATACAGGAAAGGACCTCTATGGCATCAACTTGTGCTCCAAGTCAAAATACTAACATTGGTGAGCGAGCGTGTTATAAATTACTTTGAGCATGTGGTGCGGTTTTTATCAACCTTTGTCTTGTCACAAATACTAATACGTGTAAAGATACTTGTAATCCTTAATGCACAGTTAAAATCTTTTTTTTTTTTTAAAACATTCCAAAATGGATTTCGCTACGAAGATGTTCAAGAAATGATCAATGATCAGATTCTAAGCTCCGATAAGTATTGTGATGATCCCAATTCTATAATCAAGCTCTACATGAAAAATCATGAATAAACCTCCTAAAACCCTAAAAGTTCAAGAACTGTAAAAAAATTTGAATCTGACCTCGGACAAGGAAAGCGTAACCAAGAGTCAACTTCTGCGACATAGACAAAGGAGTATTCATCTTCCCATCACTCTCTTCCTCGCCATCATCTCCTTCGCCGACTCCTCCACCGCCGCTAAAATTATCACCTCCAATTCCACCACCTTCACCGCCGATCGCAGGTTCAACTTCAACAGCTTTGACTCCCGAGTCAACGCAGTTAGCGATCGTTTCGGTTGAATCCGGCGGAAAAACAACTTCACCGAGAGGAAGTCTTCGTTGACCAGATGCGAATGCCATGTTGGGATTTGAAGACCATGGCTCTGATACCATGTTGGAATTTCAGAGACATCCATGAGGAAGCTCTGATATTGTGTTGGGATTTCTCAATCATGGCTATGAAACCAAGTTGAGAACTTCACATTCAGGAATGAACTTCTGATGTGTGTGTTGGAATCAGGTTGAAGAAGACTGAAACCAAGAAAGAATTTAGGAGCCAATACTTGATATTTGGAGAGACTAAGCATGTATTTAAGAAGCTTATCTCTGATATCAAGTAGGGGTTTCATGAGTCAACCATAAGATTGCTCAGAAACCTTAATGGTTTAGAGAGAAGGAGCTTAAGAGAACCGCACCAAGCTTGTCTTGGTGAGAACCGGTTTCTCTTAGCTTTAACGTCTAGTTTGAGACTGATTCAACTCTATTTGAAGTTTAAACTCAAGAGAAGATCAGAATCAGTAAGCTAGATGATTTTAAGAAACACTTAGCTATTTGAAAACATGGCCAGGAGCTTGACTACTCATCGAGAGTGTTTTCTCATAACCAGGCTACACTAAGGCACCTTGAACCGTCACTCAACATGAATCTTCATTGTGTTCAGAATGAAAGATAAACACAATGAACAAGGGAAAAGAAGAGAGAATAAGAGAGTTAATCAAATTGTTGTTCAATTGATTGAGTATTACAAGTGTGTTTACATCTCTTTATATAGAGAAAGCTAACAAGAAGAAGCCCTAGTTCTGATTCTAATTTCGAAATGCCTCATGGAGGGAAGGTGAATTCATTTGAATTTGAATTCACTTAAAGACAAAAGGCAGATCTATCCAAGAAGTGAAAGTAATAGCTCCTTGTGGTCCTCGCTTAAAAGTGACAGCCTGTCCTTGTGGTCCATGTTTTCCAGACCTTCTCCAACAACTCTTTCCCTTAGCATTTCGAACTCTTACAAACATGGCCCTTATTTTGCACTTTGATAATCTCATTCTTGATAATTCAGACATCCAGACGGCTTCACAAGTCTGCTTCATAAATCTGCTTCACAAGTCTGCTTCACAAGTCTTCTTCACAAGCCTGCTTCACAAGTCTGCTTTACAAGTCTGCCATGGTCCGGAGTCTCATAGATTAATAATGCCTTCATCTTAACTTTAAGTGATTGATGCATCTTGGACTCTTGTTGAGCAACACCACAACTTCATCAAGGAGAGAGTCTCGGCTTTGTCTTCATGACTTCAGCCTCTTCTCCTCCTTTCCATCTTACTCTCTAATACTCCTCCGCAAGCTTGGGCGTCGGGACACCAAAGGACCAAAGGCCAAGCTTGTAGATGCGGGAGCTACCTCATTAAAAACCTCCCTAAGGAAAACCTCATGGGATAAAACCTTAAGGAGGGGAAAAGAGTATAGCTACAACATCCCCTTGATGTAACATTGACCTTGGTTTGAGACAATGTTGAACCGGCTCTAAGTCCCATTCATTTAGCCCTCTTTGACTTGATCACTTCTTGTAATTCGCCCTTCATGCCATCTAACACTTCTTTGATAGTCTCCATAATCTAACTCCTCCTCTTTAAACCTTCATCCAAAGATTTAAGAATTGTTTTAAAGTATTTGCCATAGAGTTTTAAGAAAGTATTAACATGACAATAGAGTTTTCAAGTAAGATAATCATGGGACAGTAATGTAATGAATGTGCAATGAGATTGAGTTTAGAGAGTAGCCTTTTAGGAGTTGCGGTTTGAACATGAGTTTGAAGACTCCCCCGCATTCTTAACATGGTTTGAAACCACTTTTTGGGACTTTGAAACCTTGTGCACACCCAACAAGAGTTTGAACATGAGTTTCAAGACTCCCCCGCACTCTTAACATGGTTTGAAACCACTTTTTGGGACTTTGAAATCATGTGCACACCCAACAAGATTATGCACATCCAATCTTATCCCTTCTTCTTCTTCACATCAACACCATTGCTTTGAACTGATTCAACGCCTATCACCAGCTTGCATCTCCTTCTTGGTCTGCTCCACTTGGTGATTCCCGGTTCTAACTCTAAGCAATGTGTTGTTGTGACTTTGTCCATCTCCTTTCAAGCCTTCTTGAAGCGTTTAGAAGCATGGAACACACTAGCATCTCTTTGATAGAAGCACCTTGAGACCTCATTGTCGATGAACACATCTTTGACCGCTTCTTGCTAGCTTCAAAGTAACCATATCTTACCAGAGCTAATCCTACATCATTGCTTCTTCTTAAAGCAACTTCAAGAACAGTCTTCACAGCCTTGATACCTATTGAATCTGAACCCAATCTTCCATCACCATCTCTTCATGAGCCGGCTTCAAGACAGGAACTTCAAGACATCAATGTTGTTAACTTCTTTGGCTAGCTTAAAGTTTATTAAGGCGCCATCTTCTTTAGGAGAGCTTCTGCCTTCTTCTTGAGTGCTTAGAACCAGAGAGTACAGCCTCTTAGATCCTGAAATCCAGACCTTTAGGACTGATTCTCTCCACCAGATTCACCATTCCTCCTGAAAGACATAAGGACAACCACACAACAATCCTCAAAATACACAGTTTTGATCAGGAACAATGCATTCTGATTTTTAAGTTATTGTGAGAGAGAGCTTAAAGGAGAGAACTTTGAGAGAATGATTGAAGAATAAGTGACAGGAGAATAAAGTATGTGGAGAATGAGAGAATAAACACATATGCTCATATTAAGAAAGTATGTGAAAGAGAATGAAGAATGGAGAATGAGAGAATGAAAGGGAAGTTTAGGGACTGAGTTTTGTTCAGTTTGAGCTTTTGTTTTGCGGAAGCAATTATAGAGAAAGGGACAGAGTTTGGCTCTGTTTTTCTTTCAATTTGCTGAAGCTTTGAGCTTGGTTCATTCCTAGAACCTTATGCTCTGATACCATGTTGGGATTTGAAGACCATGGCTCTGATACCATGTTGGAATTTCAGAGACATCCATGAGGAAGCTCTGATATTGTGTTGGGATTTCTCAATCATGGATATGAAACCAAGTTGAGAACTTCACACTCAGGAATGAACTTCTGATGTGTGTGTTGGAATCAAGTTGAAGAAGACTGAAACCAAGAAGGAATTTAGGAACCAATACTTGATATTTGGAGAGACTAAGCATGTATTTAAGAAGCTTATCTCTGATATCAAGTAGGGGTTTCATGAGTCAACCATAAGATTGCTCAGAAACCTTAATGGTTTAGAGAGAAGGAGCTTAAGAGAACCGCACCAAGCTTGTCTTGGTGAGAACCGGTTTCTCTTAGCTTTAACGTCTAGTTTGAGACTGATTCAACTCTATTTGAGGTTTAAACTCAAGAGAAGATCAGAATCAGTAAGCTAGATGATTTTAAGAAGCACTTAGATATTTGAAAACATGGCCAGGAGCTTGACTACTCATCAAGAATGTTTTCTCATAAATCTGGACATGAATCAGTAATTAGCTAGTGTTGGTTCTTAAGATGATTCATGAAGTGTCACGGTTTGTGTTAGCTCTTGATTTAGCTATGGAAGAGCTAATCAAGAGCATAACCAGGCTGCACTAAGGCACCTTATACCGTCACTCAACATGAATCTTCATTGTGTTCAGAATGAAAGATAAACACAATGAACAAGAGAAAAGAAGAGAGAATAAGAGAGTGAATCAAATTGTTGTTCAATTGATTCAGTATTACAAGTGTGTTTACATCTCTTTATATAGAGAAAGCTAACAAGAAGAAGCCCTAGTTCTGATTCTAATTTCGAAATGCCTCATGGAGGGAAGGTGAACTCATTTGAATTTGAATTCACTTGAAGACAAAAGGCAGATCTGTCCAAGAAGTGAAAGTGACAGCTCCTTGTGGTCCTCACTTGAAAGTGACAGCCTGTCCTTGTGGTCCATGCTGTCCAGGCCTTCTCCAATAGCTCTTTCCCTTAGCATTTCGAATTCTTACAGACATGACCCTTCCTTTGCACTTTGATAATCTCATTCTTGACAATTCAGACATCCAGACGGCTTCACAAGTCTGCTTCATAAGTCTGTTTCACAAGTCTTCTTCACAAGCCTGCTTCACAAGTCTGCTTTAGAAGTCTGCCATGGTCCGGAGTCTCATAGATTAATATTGCCTTCATTTTAGCTTTAGCTAAGTGATTGATGCATCTTGGACTCTTGTTGAGCAACACCACAGCTTCATCAAGGAGAGAGTCTCGGCTTTGTCTTCATGACTTCAGCCTCTCCTCCTCCTTTCCATCTTACTCTCTAATACGCCAGAGGCTGAAACTCGTTGGAATTAGTGAATGCAATACTTCAGATCCACCGGTGAATTGAACAAACCCTAAAATTTGGGTTTTTGAAAAAAAATTGGGATGGGGATGTATGTTACATGTTTTTTTTTTTTATGTTTTAATATTTTATTTTAATTAAAATTAATTGTAATGGTAGTGTTGTAATAACTATCAATTATGATAGTTATTTTGTCTTTAACTACATACGGTAACACATATTTATGAAAAAGAGAGTTAATCTAGTAATATTATAAGAAATTAGTTAATTTGAGTAATTTTCTCTATTTAAAATGTTTTTGAATAATAAATCATTCTGTTTTTTTTTTGAATGAATAAAAAATTTATTCAATCAAAAGACTTTTTACATCAGGTGCATCCTTATTGTTCTTTCCAGGAACTATGAAAGAATTTTAAGCTCAAAACAAATAAATGAAATTTGCTAATCTTCTAAAACGTCCTATAAGTGTGAGAAGCTTTGTGATCTTGTGCCAAACCACATTTGCAAGCCATTGCCATAGTCCGGTCGACCTTCTAGTCTCAGAGCCGAGATCCTGTTCCTCACTGCTTTGTCAATAAATCTGAGGATGGTTTGGTAAGATTGATGATCCTGACCATGTCTCCTGTTGTTTCTCTCTCTCCAAATGGAGTGAAATGCAGTTTGGAAGGTATATCTATATAGCCAGAAAGATTTTAGTTTTGATGTACTGCGAAGATGAGAGAAGAGTAACTAGTCTGTCCCAATCCTCCGTGTAGTCTTGTTGAAGAAGACCTATCATAAGATGTTCCCAAATCTGTCATGTGTAGTGGCAGGAAAAGAACAAATGCTTCCTGGTCTCAAGATGGTTTGAACACAAGATACACTGCGGATCTACATTGGCATTCCACTTCTGCATTCTGTCCCCGGTAGATAAACGATTAAGCATTGTTACCCAAAACAAGAAAGAGTACTTTGGTGTACAGTTGGTGAACCATACACACTTACTCTAGTCACAAGGTGCATTTCTTATTCTGAGTTGTTGCCATGTCTCTCTGATTGAGAAAGAGCTTTTGAACTTATTGTCTTTACATCTCCAAAGAGATATATCATCTTCCTTAATGTCCCCTCGCAGCTTAAGTTGCTCAATCTTGGTCTCTATATCATTTAATAATTGCACCTTGTGCCTTCTCCTCCTATGATGCCGTAAAGCATCACTCAATAACGCCGAGTCTGAGATGCCCATATCAATTAAGCCTCGGTCTCCCAATAAATCTTTGAGCCTGCCTTGATTCATCCATCTATCGTACCAAAAGGAAGTTTCCCTGCCATTGTTTACCTTTTTTTTAATGAAAATCCTTTGCTAGCTCTCTCAATTTCAGTATTTTCCTCCATATCCATGAGCCACTTAAAGACTTTGCACCCACGGACCAGAAGGAACCTTTCCGGATTAGATAGGCTTTGATCCACTTAACCCACATAGACTGGGCAAATGTAATGCGTCATATCAGCTTCAACCCCATAGCCACATTCACTTCCTTCAGAGATCTCAACCCAATGCCTCCTTCATGCCTTGGTTTACATAAATATTTCCAGCTAACTTTTGCCTTTCGGGTGGAGAGCTCAGGACCAAACCATAAAAAAACTGAGCATAGCTTTTCAATGTCCTTCAAGCAGCTCCCTGGAAGCCTAAATGCCGCCATCCAAAAATTGGTGAGGCTCATTATAACTGAACTTAGGAGTTGTAATCTTCCGGCATAGGATAACGATCGACCTGTCCAGGAGCTCAGTCTTTTTCTGATTTTTTCGAGTAGAGGAAGGTAGTCAGCCGCAGTCATACGTTTAGTGAGCAGAGGGAGACCCAAATAACGAACCAAAAGCTGACCAGAATCAAAAGGAAATGATGAGAGGATCGCATTCTGATTTGATTCAGAGACTTCTGCCATAAATATCTTTGACTTTTCCAAGCTTATGTTCAGACCAGAAATCATAGCAAACCGATCAAACACACCAAGAACTCCCTCAATTGTTCTTCTTTTCCCATCAGTAAACACCATTATATCATCAGCAAAGCACAAGTGTGTAAGGGAGATATTTTTGGCACCTAGGGTGGAAACCAATCTTCCTATCAGATGCAGCTCTATCAATCATTTTTTACAGCACATTGATACATAGCACAAACAAGTAAGGTGATAGAGCACATCCCTGTCTGAGCCCTCTTTCACTCCTGAAGAAACCCACTAATTCCCCATTCACTTGAACAGAGAATGAAGCAGTAGAAATACATAATTGAATCCATTTAATGAACTGTTCAGGGAGATGTAGTGCTGTCAAGACATTCAACATAAATTCCCATTGAACAGAATCAAACGCTTTAGAAATATCAATCTGCATAGCGCACCTAGATAATACGGAATCCTTATGGTAATCCTTAACAAGCTCTGTGGCTAACAAGACGTTCTCTACCAACAGTCTATCCTTGACAAAGGCTGATTGGTTCCAAGAGATCAGATTTGGAAGGATACCTTTAATTCGGTTCGCCAAGATTTTTTATATGACTTTGTATAGGACGTTTCAGCACGAGATTGGTCTATAATCCTTCATCTCCAAAGCGTTTTCCTTCTTTGGGATCAATGCTAAAATTGTGGTGTTGATATCCTTAGGCAGAAATCCTTTAATGAAGAACGACTGAATAGCAGTTGTGAAGTCTTTCTCAATGATGGACCAATAAGCTTTAAAGAACTATGCGGTGTATCCGTCTGGTCCTGGAGACTTGTTTGATGGCATCCGAAATAAAACCTCTCTTATCTCCTCTGCAGTTACTGGTTTCTCAAGAGCTGCCTTTTCCTCATTACTGATACCTCCATATTTTAGATCTTTTTAGCTTGTTCTTAATTCATGTTTTTCTCCTTTTTGCATTGTATCATATATGTTTTTTAATATTTTGATGCATTTAGAAACCATGAAGTTTATACATAGGATTTGCATTGTTTTTGTTTGTTTTGGAGTGTTCTTGTCTTGATAATATAGGTATTGGGGAGCTTGGAGAATGGAGCATTGAAGGTTGGAGTTTGAAGGAAACAAGAGGGGGAGATACCGACCTCACTTGGTCGTATAGAATGGTTCACCAAAAACCACATTTTCACAGGGGGATGTATGGAGCAAGAATATGGACCGAACCAATCCGACACCCCTCAAACACACCATACCGATCAGCCCATACCGGACGCTTCAACCTGGTATTTCACTTCACAAATTGGACATGGACGCATACCGACTCCGTGTACCGACTAAACACGTTCGGTATTGGTCACACTCGACGTACCGATCGCTCCATACCGGACAGAAGCAGCCGGTATCCCGCATCTCCACTTCGACGCATTTTAGGCAGGGAGAAGTACCGACCCGAAGTACCGACCATACCGGTCCGGTACAAGCCTGTCGAAGCTCCTTACTATAAATTTGTAATTTTGGGTTTCTAAAACCCTAAGCTACCTAAGCCTTAGATTTATTTTGTCTTATGCTTTTGTTTATGATTTTAGAACTTGTAAACCTTTTATTTTAAGTTTAATTAAGTGTTTCTCTTGTTTCTCTTAATCTCTCTCTCTATTTATGATTTCTCATATCTCTCTTATGGGTTTTATGGGAACAATGGTGATTAGGGAGTAGAACTTTGGGGTCTTGTGGATGAGGTTGATTTAGGTGGTTTATGGAATGATTAATGATGCTTAGGACTTATTTATGCATGATCCTTCTCTAATTTGGTGTGCTTTATGCTAGATTCTCAAGAGATTGTTGAATCTAGATGTTAGGCTTTTTCATGCCCGAAAGGTGTTCAATGAAATGCTTGGATGAACTTTTTAGAGGATTTTCACATCTTAGCCTAAGAGATTAGTTGTCTAAGGTGATTATTGGTAATGAGAACTTGAAATGATTGCTTGTTTGTCTCTTAATCACAAATGAGAGTTTGTTCTTGGGGATTAGACAAAGAGATTAGTGCCAAGAGATTGGATTAATCTAATGATTGGTGTTCTTAGCCTAAGGATTAGCTTTGCTAAAAGGTATTTGATGGATATTCATGCATGCTTGTCTTGTAATTTGCAAATGAGAATTGAATGATTACATGATTAGCATATGAGTTATGAACATGAGAGTCGGATTAGCTTAATTAATGATCATTAGCCTTGTTTAGCATTGTTTGATTGATTAAAGCATCATTGATTGTCTCTAGATCACCTAGTCTCCATAGCCTCATCTTAGGATCCTCCTTTTATCTTATTTGTCATCTTGTTTAGTGTCTTGTTTGTTTCTTTCTTACTTTATTTTTTTTCTAGATTGTTTAGGTTGTTAGATAAACCCTTTTTATTTGTTTTGCTTAGTTTGAGTAGTTTCTTGCATTCTTGGTGTGTTATTCTTCTTGCCTCCCTGGATTGATACCTTTAGTATTACAATGATAGGAGTAGACTTGAGGAATTGAGCTAGATCATACATAAAAGTCTATCATCAATTTGGCGCCGTTGCCAGGGAGGTGTAGCAATAGCCATTAGGATTTAGATTCTACTTTAGACTAAGCTTTTATTTTGTTTTTGTTTGTGTGGTTACCTAACTCTCTTTCAAGTGTTTGTTCTTTTTTCAAGGTAAAATTACAAAGAAGAGAGCATGACTTCAGAGATAGCTTCAATGTTGAGGGCTATGCTAGAATCTCAAGAAAGAGAGATGGCTTGGAACCCTACAAGTCATCATGGTTTTGAAAGCACATCCACTTATTAAAGTGATCTTCCAAATGAGTACTCTTCTTATGAGTACCAATATGGATATGGTGATGGATACCAATCTTGGAGCATGAGCATGAAGCAACTTACTCCTCCCAATCATGTGATGAAGAGCTTCTCAACTTGGCAAGGGTGGCATTGGAAGGACAAGAGAGGTATAATGAGAGATTAAGGATGATCAACACTGATTTTGCTCATTTGCCTCAAGATGCAATCATTGTTGAGCCAACACATGAGGAGAATGCTCAAATCCAAGATGAGTTCTTGAAAGAAGCTGAAGAGACTATCAAGGAATTTGAAATGCTTCTTGGTTGCACTGTTGGTGAAGACCTTGTGATAAGGTATGAAGATGAGGAAGAGACAATCATGGGTAATTCAACCAATGGAAACAATGAAGGAGTAGAAGAAGTTGTGAGAGTTGAGGAAAAGCCTTATGAAGATGGGTTGGTTGTTGAGTGCAAGGTTATCAAGGAAGAGAACACACAAGATGAGCTCTCAATCATGGAAGAAGTGCCAAAGCAACCAAATCCCATGCAAAAGCCAATTGGAAGAAATCCTATGGAGAAACAAGATGGTCCCAATGAAGAATCCTTCAAGGAGGATGAAGAAGATGGATCTCCAATGGCTCAACCCTTTCACAACTACCTTGATATAGTCTCCACCATATCATCAAGCTTTCATGATCCAAGGAAGATCCCTTTTGAGGAGATAAGGATGAAAGAGTTTAAGGGGTGGTTCTATGATGAGTATGATACTGGTGATACAAACTCATGCCACATCCCTAACCAAAAATGAGTGAAGGGATAGTCAAGCTTAGTGACTTAAACAAGCTCACTTGAGAGGAAATCTCATGTCTATCCTTTTGGGGAGCTTTGGGGTCAATGCAAAGAAGAAGGAAAAGAGTTTTGGGATTGAGAAAAGGACTTCAATGTTAAATCAAGGATGATGAAGCTCATTTCATGGTCTAAGTTTGGGGGAAATCTTGTGCCAAATCAAAGATGCCTCCACCTCCCATTCCTCCTCTCCATTCCACTCTCCAAGTAACACTCCAACTTTTTTCTTTTTGGTTTTGCATTTTTTATTTAGTCGTTGGTTCTTTCTCTTGCTTCTCTCACACAAGGGACTGTGTGATTTAAGTTTGGGGGAGGAGACTAGTTGCTGATGATGTGTTTTGTGACCTTATTTTCTCTTTTGTATCCCTTGAGTCTCATTCATGCATCTAAGGCATAGAAAACCACTAAAAATTGAAAAATTTAAAAAATATTCACAAAAAGAAGTATGCATTAGCATCTCTAGGATTGAGTCTAGTATATTGATAACAAGATTTTTACAATCTTTTGGAGGTATCAATTCCCCATGCTTATCGTGTAGAAACGAATACACCAAACCTCTGAAGTCAAGCAATACCAAATTCAAATGATGATCCTAATGATTCTAGGTGCGATTAAAATTAAACAAGTAAACAAATTGAAGCAAGAGAGAACCAAGCAAGCAAATAACAAACTAAAAGATCAAAGATTAAAGGATAAGGCTCATAGGTATAGGTCAATGGATTTAGTGACTCGGGATGATCAAGGATGCTTAATCAAACTTCAATGAAGCTAATCAAACTTCAATGAAGCTAATCTCCTAGCAAGGAACACAATCAATAGATTAATTCAATGTCTTGATACTAATCACTTTCCCTAATCACAATCCAAGAACAAACTCTCATTTGTGGATTAAGACTAAGCAAGCATTCATAACAAGTTCCAAATAGCTAATAGTCACTCTAAACATCCATTTTCATGTGCTAGAATGTGAAAATCCTATCAAAGCTAAAACAGGCATTTCATCGAACACATGGTGTGCAAGAAATCCTAAGAGATCCTAATCAACATGATCAAGGCTAATTAGGCATTAAGAACACTAAGATAGAAGAGATCTAAGATAGACAAGCATTAAACATCCATTAATCATCCCTAATCAACCAAATCCTACCTAACCCATAAACCTTATGAGAGACTACTCACTAATCATCATATGATCAACAAAACCCATAGAGATAGTGTTAATCATGAAGATTAGAGAAAGATAGAAAACATTTAGAGAAGAAATCACAAAGAAGTACTTAGATTAACAAAAGATTCAAACTTGTTCTTACAAAAGGGGTTAGAAACAAAAACAAGCTTAAGATCCATAAAAAATAGGTTTTTGGCCTTATATAGAGTGAATGGGACGAACCGGGTCAACCCGGAACAAACCGGGTATTGACCCGGTTCAATTGGACAAAATCTGGTTCGCAGGTGAAACCATCGACCAGATGAGGTCGATGGGACGCGTCGATGGAAAGTCCCATGAATCCATCATCCCATTCTGCCCGATGGTGGAAGTCGATGGATTCTCGGATTAATTGGCGAGTTTATTCACACGTTCCCATCGGCTTCTTTTGGTCGATTCTCTATGCCAATGGTGAGCACCTCTTTCCATCGACGTGATTTGCCTGATGGCTCACGTCGATGGTTTCTCGGATTAATCAAATGGCCTTTCTCCTTAACTCCTCTTGCTCCCACTTGGTTCCAAAGCTTCCTAAAAGCTCCAAGCAATCCAAATACCTACAACAACACAAGTAATACTCCAAATGCGAGCCTAGAATGCCTAATTCTAGTTCTAGATGATCCTATACTCTAAATGAAATAAAGAACAAGGAAAAGTCAAGAATGAAAGCTAAATCAAACTAAATCATGAACTAAACAACTCCCTAAATGCATGAAAACACAAGTATATCATATATCTTAGGATTTTATTTCATATTGCATAAAGTATTTTGATGAAACTTCCATTTGAGTGTAAACTAATGAGCTTGAATTAATGCCCTTTTTAGGAGTTGTATAATGCACTTGAATGGATTTGAAGTTAAGGATGCACCATGTTTGGATCTCACTAGCTTGAAAGTTAGACCTCTTTGTTGATGCTTTTCACCCCTTGTAATACAACTCTAATGAACTTGGACTTAATTTGAACTTTTAATTACTCTCTCTTGAAACTTAGATTGCTCACCAATTGTAACTCTAAAAACAATCATGCTTGCTTATTCCTTTTGACATTCTTACAAGCATTGATTGGCCATTTGCATCACTTAATGGTACCCTCACCTTGAACCTTAGCCCATTGTTCTTTTCCCCGTGTTGATTCTTGAGTGAGGCCTCTTGTTGATAATGCAAACTTGTGCAAAATTTTGAATTGATAGGAGAACGACAAGAACTCACTTCCATGCGCCTATTGCATTGATTGGCTAGATCTAGGATGAGATTTTGCTTTTCATTTTATGGGTTTGATTGTGAGATATCATTTATTGAGTGAGTTGAAAAGAAAAGAGTGATTTGGGAGCATGAAAAGTAAAGAAAAATCCATGAGGCACGAGTGTTCAAAGAAAAAGATTAGGAAGTAAAATGAAGAAGTAATAGCTCTAAGTTCATAAGAAAATGAGTCCTCTAAGAAGATAAAAGCAAAGAGAAAAGAAAATGAAAAGAAAAAAGGATAGTAAAGGGAAAAGAAAAGAGCTAAGTTTTGAAAGAGAAACTTCCTAAGTTGTAAAAAGAGTGAAAAAGAATGGGGTGTGAGTTTAAAGATCCAAGAGTGGGTTTGGAATTGGGTTTATGCTTTGGATTGTGGGATTAAAGCTAAAGAAAGGGTAGAACATGGAAGTGGATGCTTGTATGTATGAATTGTTATCTTTCTTCCTACTTTTGCATAAAGTCTTGTTTTCCTTTTTATTGAGACAAGCCACTAAACACTTGCAACCCTCACCAAAATTCCATACTAAAACTCTTTGACACCTAGCCGTTTGGATTGTGGTTCATGTTTCCAAGTAGAGAGTCCACCAAGTACCTAATTGAATGTTAAAGAGTTGTGTTGCTTTGGTTGCTTGTTATTGCTTTGATGGTTTGATTATTAGAGCAAAATGCTTGATGAGCATGGCTAACTCTTTTGGAGTAGAGATTGTTTGTGCATTTGCAACTACTTTGAAGGGCATTGAATTGAATTCTTTTGTTGACATTCTCGGATTTCATCTCCTATTTTCAAACCTTTCTTCATTCTTATCTTTGATTGTTTGCTTGCGGACAAGCAAAAGATAAGTTTGGGGGAATTGATACCTCCATATTTTAGACCTTTTTAGCTTGTTCTTAATTCATGTTTTTCTCCTTTTTGCATTGTATCATATATGTTTTCTTATATTTTGATGCATTTAGAAACCATGAAGTTTATACATAGGATTTGCATTGTTTTTGTTTGTTTTGGAGTGTTCTTGTCTTGATAATATAGGTATTTGGGAGCTTGGAGAATGGAGCATTGAAGGTTGGAGTTTGAAGGAAACAAGAGGGGGAGATACCGACCTCACTTGGTCGGTATAGAAGGGTTCACCAAAAACCACATTTTCACAGGGGGATGTATGGAGCAAGAATATGGACCGAACCGATCCGGCACCCCTCAAACTCACCATACCGATCAGCCCATACCGGACGCTTCAACCTGGTAATGAACTTTGCAAATTGGACAAGGACGCATACCGACTCCGTGTACCGACCAAAAGCGTTCGGTATTGGTCACACTCGACGTACCGATCGCTCCATACCGGACATAAGCAGTCGGTATCCAGCATCTCCACTTCGACGCATTTTAGGCAGGGAGAAGTACCGACCCGAAGTACCGACCATACCGGTCCAGTACAAGCCTTTCGAAGCTCCTTACTATAAATTTGTAATTTTGGGTTTCTAAAACCCTAAGCTACCTAAACCTTAGATTTCTTTTGTCTTATGCTTTTGTTTATGATTTTAGAACTTATAAACCTTTGATTCTAAGTTTAATTAAGTGTTTCTCTTGTTTCTCTTAATCTCTCTCTCTATTTATGATTTCTCATATCTCTCATATGGGTTTTGTGGGAACAATGGTGATTAGGGAGTAGAGCTTTTGGGTCTTGTGGATGAGGTTGATTTAGGTAGTTTATGGAATGATTAATGATGATTAGGACTTATTTATGCATGATCATTCTCTAATTTGGTATGCTTTATGCTAGATTTTCAAGAGATTGTTGAATCTAGATGTTAGGCTTTTTTATGCCCGAAAGGTGTTCAATGAAATGCTTGGATGAACTTTTTAGAGGATTTTCATATCTTAGCCTAAGAGATTAGTTGTCTAAGGTGATTATTGGTAATGATAACTTGAAATTAATGCTTGTTTGATTCTTAATCACAAATGAGAATTTGATCTTGATTAGGGATTAGACAAAGGGATTAGTGCCAAGATATTGGATTAGTCTAATGATTAGTGTTCTTAGCCTAAGGATTAGCTTTGCTAAAAGGTATTTGATTGATATTAATGCATGCTTGTCTTGTAATTTGCAAATGAGAATTGAATGATTGCATGATTAGCATAGAAGTTATGAACATGAGAATGTGATTAGCTTAATTATGATCAATAGCCTTGTTTAGCATTGTTTGATTGATTGAATCATCATTGATTGTCTCTAGATCACCTAGTCTCCATAGCCTCATCCTAGGATCCTCCTTTTACCTTATTTGTCATCTTGTTTAGTGTCTTGTTTGTTTTTTTCTTGGTTTATTTCCTTTCTAGATTGTTTAGGTTGTTAGATAAACCCTTTTTATTTGATTTGCTTAGTTTGAGTAGTTTCTTGCATTCTTGGTGTGTTATTCTTCTTGCCTCCCTGGATTGATACCTTAAGTTTACAATGATAGGAGTAGACTTGAGGAATTGAGCTAGATCATTACATAAAAGTCTATCATCAATTACTGCAGCGAAAATCCAATAACTCATGCAGCTCATCCACTTCAATGCATTGATAATTCAGAGGCTGATAAGTAAGGAATTCACGAAAGAGTCTCTCGGCCTCCTTCTTAATCTCGTCTTCATCATTCACAACCACTCCTGATGCACACTTAACTTCTCGAATGGCATTGTTCGATTCCCTTAGCTTGATGGCATTGTGAAAAGCTTTGTGATTCTTATCCCCGACTTGTAACCAGTGAAGCTTAGCACGTTGTTGGAGAAAACTCTCTTTCAGATCACTAACTCGCTGCCATCTCCTTTGCGCCTCCGTCTCTGCACGAATGTTTTCAACCGTTGGATTGTTCATAGTAGCCTCCTGTTTGGAACAAAGGGTCTCAAAAGCTTCCTTTGCTTTCTGTTGAATCCCTCCCAAACTGTCTTTGCTCAACTTACGGAGACGGGGTTTAAGGCCTTTTAGCTTTTTTGAAAATCTGAAGAGCGCAGAAGTGGAGTGGAATAACACTTCAGTCTCTTGCCAATAGGTCTCAACCATAGGAGCTAATTCCGGAACAGAGGCAATCGCGTTGGAAAACTCGAAGGGTCTTCTTTTCTTTGTCTCTTCCACTTTCAGGTAGAATCTACATCGAAGGTGATCAGAACATCCTCCAGACTCAAAAACCCCATACGCTTGTGTATACTTGTAAAGCCACGCATCATTCACCATTATCCTGTCCAATTTTTTGCAGATAAGACCATCATCACTTTTATTACACCATGTGTATTGGGCACCATGATGTTTCATATCAGACATATTACAATACCGAATCACGTCCTCAAATTCCTTCATTCCCGGAGTAATGAAAAAGTTGTTTCCGTGATCAGAATGTTCTTCTCTGGATAGTGTTTCATTGAAGTCGCCCATTATCATCCAAGCTTTTCCTCTGAACATAGGAGAATCGTGGTGGACCTTTAAATCATTCCACAACTCCCTTCTGTTTTCCATTAGATTTGCTGCGTACACAAATGTGCATAGAAACTCATCATTATAACCTTCTAATTTTATTGAAACTATGATCAGTCGATTACTCTTATAAATAGGAGTTAGCCGAACTGATGCACCCCAGACAACCCAAATCCTTCCAACAGCACTTTCCTCATAATTTGACAAACAAGACCAGTCTTTGAAAACAGAAGCCATGATCCGATCTGCCTTACGTTCTTTGATACGAGTTTCTAGCAAACACCCGAACCGTAGACCTTGAGCTTTGATCCATTTACGTACCACCGAATGTTTATTTTTTTGTTGAAATCTCGTATATTCCAAAAGAACCCTGTCATTGAGAAGATTTCTTGGGACCTTTCCGAATGTTGTTTGAAATCACTTATATGCCATGTTTTACAGAACTGTCTGTGATGACTTTATGGTTTGTTTTGGAGGCTCGGGGAAGAGTTGGTCTCTGAAAACATGACTCCCTCCCTTCGCTGCATCTTTGGTACCCTCCTCAGAACGTCCTTCATGAGTACTGCCTTGTTCCTCAGTTTGAGAGACTAGGACATCGTCATGAATTTCCTCCGAGCATACCGAGAATTGTCATGTTCTGTGCCAGCCTTCTCGGTTTCAACATTCAGAACCTCCTGTGTATTTGCATCTGCATCAAGTTTTCCTTCATCATCTAAGAGTTGACCATCGTCATCCAAGTTCAAAAGAGCCGAATAGCGTGATGGGGAAGCAATAAGCTTCACATGTCCGAATTCCAAACGAGCCTTAATTTTTAAAATCTGATCTATTTTAAATGTAATGGAGTTTTTTAATATTAAATGTAATGAAGTTGACTTTAAGTTATAAGTTATAATAGCACCTCCTAAAAGGAATTTTTGATTCCACCTAAACTTTGATCAAAAAAAAAAAAGATTCCACCGAAACTTTAATCGACCTCCTGATGATTCCATCCTTTGACGGATCAAATCTACCATCAAGAACAGGATTTTTCCAGAAAATTGTGCAGTTATAATTCTCTCTCAGCTAAACTGATTGATTGAATTGATCATCTCTTGGATGAATAAGCTCTCGAAATTGAAGAAGAACGATACCCCTTTATTCTTCTTTATATAGTTAAGTATTAAGTTATCTAGGGATTAACCTAATACCTTGACATGATAACTTTATTATAGAATTTGAGGATTGACCAAATATTTGTACATATTACTTGCCGCAACCTTTTGCGATAGCTGTAGCGTACAGTTGCAGTCTCCTGCGGTTCGAATTTCTAACCGCTGATTAAAAAAGTATCAGATGCATGAAGTTGCGGGTGGACATTGCGATTGGCATAGGAGGCTACGGCAGGTAAACGAACAACAACCTGCCGCAGCCGCAGGCGGCTGGCAAACCCTAAATGATGTTTAGATATCGTTAATTAATAGTTTAGCTGCAACTCGTGCTGCATGTTGAGAGACCAAAAAGTTGGTTAGGTGATTTATTATTAACTACATATGTTTACCTACTTATTTCACATAACATATACTCCTGTTTAACGTTAGAGAATTCGTAATTTAGTTGGATATGCATATAGGTTAAACGTTAGCTAGAAAATGCTTAATCACATTCTATAGCATGCTGCAAACCTGCAACTCTATAAACATTATGTCTTCTATCATAGTTTATGACTGGTTTCACCTGTTTCTACGATTTTCTTCATATTAGATGTAGATATATCAAGTCCAGAGATGAAATAGTAATTGGTCCAAATTTGGTATGAAGCTATTTAAGGTTGGTCGAAACACAGTGGGTTATGATCGGGGCCCAAAATTACATTCATGGCCAAAAAGAAACGAAATGAAAGAAATCATGAACATAAAAAAGCTAATTTATATAAAATCTGAAGTGATTGGTCCGTAAAAACTTTTATTCTAGCTCTAGTTATTGCTCTGTTTCTCGAACGTGAGTTCTTCCCATCAAGTTACTTCTTTAGTTACCATGGAAACTTAAACGAAGTGAGATCAAGGTTTAAGTTTGCATCTTTAGAACCTAATATCTTTGAACTAATCTAAAAATCGGTTCGGAAATTTTAAATTACTTGGAAAAAATTGAAGCAGGGATAAAAAGAAGAACATAAGAGTATGCACTATGCACCCACTTTGTCTGAGATTTAATTTTACGTATTGTTGGGGTAAATTTCTGCGTTACAGACATCGAGCATTTTTATGATTATCGTGCTAAGTTGCTAACTGTCTCTATGTATGAACTCACAATGTTTTGTGAAATTAAGAAAAAAAAAATGCAAAGGTCAATAGAGACTTTATTGATGTTTTATTACATTATTATTAGTAGAAAGTAAAAAAAAAAAGTCACAACCATTTAGTTCTCGTTAAAGTGGTAATTTTTAGTGTATTAAGGTAGTTTGAAAGGTACGTGGAAAAGGTTATGGGCAGATGAAGCCTCTGGGGACCCTGCGGCCACAAGCCCTACAAAGAACAAATATATTTCGAGAAGGAGGGGAACGTCGTTGAGCTCGTGGTTGAACCAAACCACATAGGCAAGCAGCTGCGTCGGCATCAGACAAATTACGAATAAGGGAGCAACATGGTTGTGCCCTTCCATATTCTAGGAAATTGCCATAACGTCGTACGACATTGGAACATGCCCTTTGTTGGGCGGTATTCCTAGGACATGTAGGGTTTCGAGGCGGTGGTGGTTGGGAGTTTGGAGGAGGAGGTGGTGGAGTTTGCGGTTGGGATGGTGGTGGGGTCAATTTTGGTGGAGTGGCTGGTGGTGAAATCTCCGGTGGTGGATTTTTAGGTGGTGGAATCTCTGGTTCAATTTCTGTTGGTGAAATCTTGGGTGGTGGTGTAATTTCGGACGGTGGAATCTCTGGTTCAATTTCTGTTGGTGAAATTGCGGGTGGTGGTGTAATCTCAGACGGTGGAATCTCTGGTGGTGGAATCTCTGGTTCAATTTCTGTTGGTGAAATCTCGGACGCTGGTGCAATCTCGGGCGGTGGAATCTCTGGTTCAATTTCTGTTGGTGAAATCTCAGGTGGTAGTGTAATCTCGGGTGGTGGTGTAATCTCTAGTGGTGGAATCTCTGGTTCAATTTCTGTTGGTGAAATCTCGGACGCTGGTGCAATCTCGGGCGGTGGAATCTCTGGTTCAGTTTCTGTTGGTGAAATCTCAGGTGGTAGTGTAATCTCGGGTGGTGGTGTAATCTCAGACGGTGGAATCTCTGGTGGTGGAATCTCTGGTTCAATTTCTGTTGGTGAAATCTCGGGTGGTGGTGCAATCTCAGGCGGTGGAATCTCTGGTTCAATTTCTGTTGGTGAAATCTCAGGTGGTAGTGTAATCTCGGGTGGTGGAGTCTCTGGTTCAATTTCTGTTGGTGAAATCTCAGGTGGTGGTGTAATCTCAGGTGGTAGAATTTCTGGTGAAATCTCTGGATCAATTTCTGGTGGTGAAATTGAGGGTGGTGGAATCTCTGGTTCAATTTCTGTTGGTGAAATTTCGGGTGGTGGTGTAATCTCGGATGGTGGAATCTCTGGTTCAATTTCTGTTGGTGAGATCTCAGATGGTGAAATGTCCGGTGGCGAATTGTCTGTAGGAGGAAATTCTGGTGGTGGATTGTTTGACGGAGGTAATTCTGGAGGCGGAATCTCCGATGGTGAAATCTCAGGTGGTGGGTTATTTGGTGGAGATACTAGTGGAGGTGGTGGTGGTGGTGGTAGACAAACACATGGTGGACACACAAATGGTGGTGGAGGTGGAGGACGACGTGGAGTTGGAGGACGGCGTGGAGGTGGTGGCCGGCGTGTAGGTGGAGGTGGAGGCCGCCGGGGACTAGGCCGGCTCTGGGCTTCGGTTTGGCTGAGGAAGTAGATGCTGATCAGTGCAAGGACAAAAACCACAGTTTTAGTTGAAAAATGTGGGGCCATGTTGTCCTCAAAAAGAAAACTTGTACGGAAATTGGTGGATTGAAGTGTAGTGAGGCTGTGGGTATTTATAGCAGCTTTTGGAGGGTCAAATAAGTTTGCATTCAGCTACTTATTCTATTGCCAAACCCTCTTCTTCTGCTTAATTAAGGCTCATAGGTGGCTTCACTTCAAGTCATCTTTTTGAGAAGGAAAAAAATATCGTTGACTTGGCTTACGGTAATCTGTTTTAACATATGTCGCGATTTACCGGTTATAGGCGGCAGTAACCAGTTTTTCCAAAATGCTGTCTAATCTGTCGGGCATTCGAACTGATCTTAGTCGTTAGATGAAAACTATTTGTATGAAGAACTTAAGATGCATTTCTTCTCGTTCCTTTTACATTACTGTATGTAATATTGTTGATATATATTGATACGATTTTTATTTCGATGTTCAGTTTTAAACAACTCATGTTTTGTAACTTTTAGTCATTTATTTACGTCATAATTAGACTTGATGTATACATATTTCTGTGATATAAGATGATTTCTTGTTGTTTTTCATTTAAGAAAATAAGTATGTAGCAATGCTAAATCCCTTAACAAGAGTGGTCGTTATCTGGATTGTGTCATGCTATTAGCAAACGTCTTTCAGTACTTGCACGCTAACTATTAATTTTGGTGTATGTAATGGCTTGTGTTTTTGTCCAATGATCTATCCAAAAGTGGATTGTAAAAAAATTTTGGCGAAATGACGTAAGAAATCCCAGCTTTTTATACAAGCAAACAATACAAAGGCGAATAAACTGATAAAAAATACTTGCATTTAATTGTCATACATTATTTACGTTAGTTAAACTACCGATTCGGGTAGCTTAGATCAAATACAATGGAAGCTCTTGACACGGGTTCTTAAGCCCAAAATATTAAAATATGTTGTGGGCCCCATCGCTACAGTTACGATTCGGTCCTAAAAATCCTTATCTAAGGACCCGGCTCGTCACTGTTCACCTGACGTGGCGAGCCGGGATTGGTCAAAAATTTTTTTTTTTTTTTTTAAATTGCGGAAAAAAAAAAAATTTTAAGAGCTTTTGGTGGATTTCACCGTTGGCCCTGCTCTTAGTGTTTAAATTCATATATTAAAAAAATGAAACATAATACTATTTAAGAAATGGACAAGAGCTCCCCACCCCAAATATTGTAACGTTCAATTCTATCCCAAAATTTGTTATAAGTTAAGTAATTTGTTGATCTTATTGCTTGAGTAAATGGGCATGTTCCATGAATTCCCTAAATATTTCTTCATGCAGAATGGGTTTAGGGTTAGGAATAGGCTAATTTACCTTGGCCACCAAGTCTCTATAGTTAGGCAAGAAATATTTTGGCCATTTAGTTTGTCCAAACACGTAAAACATTTGAATACCCGGAGAGAAGATCTATCCAAATACTGCACCTTCCTTTTGTGATTAGTCTGAACCCTTCTATAAATTCGGGATACCCCAGATATTGGAATACGCTGAGTTTTGAAATTTTTTTTAGACATTCATCAATCAGTATCTTTTTTTTTGACGTAAAAAAAAAGTAAAAGGTCGAGCACATCCTAAACCTTGTTAAAAGTCTAAACTCGTTCAAATAAAAGATATAACATTCCAAATCCAGATAGTGTAAATATACGAGAACCAAAGCTACATTAACGTATTTAACATCATTATCTCAATCAAAATTATTATATAAAAGATCGAAATGCAAACTAATCAAGTTTTGACATGCATATAAATGTAAACAATTTTTGACCCGAGTTAATTTTGATAAATATAAAGAAAAACAAGAAATTCAGTCATGTAAATGAAAAGGCTAAGTTGTTATTAGTAAATAATTAAGAAAATATTAAGAAGTTATTTTTCTGCTATCTAGGCTAATAAAAGCCATGCATATCCTAACGCAAGTGATAAAGTTTTGCGCATTAGTGTGATATCTTTCTATCATGATGTCAACTTTGATAGTGAATTTCGGGCATTGACGAAATGTTCGTTCATAATTCGTATCATTAAACTTACTTGCCAAACCTTTTGCTCTAGTTAGAGTGGTGGAAGAGGGACCAAAAGCTACAAGTATGTCTACGTATTTTACTAATTACATGTATAGGAACTGAGAGTAATTTAACGATTACGCATGTATTTTCATGCATTGTTTCCGTGATTATATAAATTTAATGAAAAAATTATATAATCTTAGCCAGGTGAATCTATAATATCTTTAAGTTAGTTCCATAAATAGCAAAACAGGCAATGTATATAATCTTAGCTAGGTGGATCTTTACCCAATAATAATAAACTCAAAAAGAGTGAAACCAATATGTATATAATTAGAGATTTTAATTATTTTTTAGTTTTATTCGATGGATCTAAATCGAATTCGGATATTCATGAATACTGGTGGATCCATCCATAGTCAAAGAATAATTAAAAAAAAAAACTGACCGGATTTGAATCTAAATATCTTAAAATTTCAGAATATCTTATATGCATTCACCCCTATTTGTCTCTGCAAATTAATGCAACTCTTTTGCTTCAGAAATGATTGACGTAAATAAACTCTCTTTATTAAGTGCTTTTATATGAGAAGTAACCCACCTACGTAAGGTTTAAATCTTATTAATGTTTGCATTTTTTTATTAATTTCATGTCTGTAATTTTATATATGTGTATTATCCAGTCAGTTAAACATTACGTTTAGCTGTTTACAAAATTTATGTTAATCAATTCACCAGAAAATCAAAATCTACATTAATTTGAATTTAACTCTACAAATTTATATGAAACAGAAAAGGTAAAAATTCAAAAATATAGGAGATGCCGAGTCTACGTTCAATTTGTTCTCTAAGGTTGCAGGTTCATCGGTTCCATATATAAAACTTGTGAAAGTTTTTTAAATCGGAGATCAAAAGAGAACAACATTAGATTATGCATGCATTTTGTTTGAGATTTGAGTTTACGTATGTATCAAGTTGTTCTATATAAAAGTTTGTAACGATATCTATGAACTTCGAAGGTTTTGTGTGCTTAAAGACAAAGAAAATTACATAATGGCCAATCAATATAACCTTTATAGATGTTTTATTGCATTATTGGAAGAAAGTAAAAAAGTCACAAAGCTCAAGTTATTTCAGAATATAATATATATAGGAGAGTTACAGTTTGAGTGTATGTATAGTGAGTATAATTTTAGTATCTTGTATCGAAAGTAGTGGTCATGGGCAAGTGAAGCCTGGAGGAATTCTGCGGCCACAAGTCCTGTAGAGGGTATTGATATTAGGAGAGAGACTGAACGGTGGTGCTCTAATTGACTCGCACAGACAAGCAAGTGCATCAACATCAGACAGGTCACGGAGGATAGAACAACATGGCTGTACCCCAACACCTATAATACGATCGATCAAACCTAGGATATTTCCACATATTCGTAATTGGGGGGCAATCCTACGAGGGCATGTGCCAAGCGGAGGGGGTGGTGGCGGAGACCTTGGTGGATTCATAGGCGGAGACATGGGTGGTCTTCTAGGAGGAGAGATTGGTGGCGTTCTTGGCGGAGACACCGGTGGTGCACGCGGAGGAGAGGTTGGTGGCGTTCTTGGTGGAGACACAGGTGGTGTAAGTGGTGTTCGTGGAGGAGAAGTTGGGGGTGTTCTAGGAGGGGACACTGGTGGTATCTGTGGAGGAGCCGTTGGTGGATTCATAGGTGGAGACATGGGTGGTCCTCTAGGAGGAGAGGTTGGTGGCGTTCTTGGCGGAGACACTGGGGGTGTTTGTGGAGGGGCCGTTGGTGGAGTTTTTGGTGGAGACACAGGTGGTGCACGTGGAGGCAAGGTTGGTGGTATTCTTGGTGGAGCGACTGGTGGTGTTCGTGGAGGAACCGTTGGTGGACTTCTTGGCGGAGACACCGGTGGTGCACGCGGAGGAGAGGTTGGTGGCGTTCTTGGTGGAGACACAGGTGGTGTTCGTGGAGGAGAAGTTGGTGGTGTTCTAGGAGGGGACACTGGTGGTATTTGTGGAGGAGCCGTTGGTGGATTCATAGGTGGAGACATGGGTGGTCCTCTAGGAGGAGAGGTTGGTGGCGTTCTTGGCGGAGATACTAGTGGTGTTTGTGGAGGAGCTGTTGGTGGTGCACGAGGAGGAGAAGTTGGTGGTGTTCTAGGAGGGGACACTGGTGGTATTTGTGGAGGAGCCGTTGGTGGATTCATAGGTGGAGACATGGGTGGTCCTCTAGGAGGAGAGGTTGGTGGCGTTCTTGGCGGAGACACTGGGGGTGTTTGTGGAGGGGCCGTTGGTGGAGTTTTTGGTGGAGACACAGGTGGTGCACGTGGAGGCAAGGTTGGTGGTGTTCTTGGTGGAGTGACTGGTGGTGTTCGTGGAGGAACCGTTGGTGGACTTCTTGGCGGAGACACCGGTGGTGCACGCGGAGGAGAGGTTGGTGGCGTTCTTGGTGGAGACACAGGTGGTGTTCGTGGAGGAGAAGTTGGTGGTATTCTAGGAGGGGACACTGGTGGTATTTGTGGAGGAGCCGTTGGTGGATTCATAGGTGGAGACATGGGTGGTCCTCTAGGAGGAGAGGTTGGTGGCGTTCTTGGCGGAGACACTGGTGGTGTTTGTGGAGGGGCCGTTGGTGGAGACACAGGTGGTGCACGTGGAGGCAAGGTTGGTGGCGTTCTTGGTGGAGCGACTGGTGGTGTTCGTGGAGGAGCCGTTGGTGGACTTCTTGGCGGAGACACCGGTGGTGTACGCGGAGGAGAGGTTGGTGGCGTTCTTGGTGGAGACACAGGTGGTGTAAGTGGTGTTCGTGGAGGAGAAGTTGGTGGTGTTCTAGGAGGGGACACTGGTGGTATTTGTGGAGGAGCCGTTGGTGGATTCATAGGTGGAGACACTTGTGGTGCACGCGGCGGAGAAGTTGGTGGTGTTCTTGGAGGAGACACCGGAAGTACACGAGGAGGAGAAGTTGGTACTGTTATTGGCTTCGGTGGTGGAGGTGGTGGAGGTGGAGGTGGAGGTGCCCGGGGACGGGTTGGTCTATTGGCTTCAGTGTGGCCTAAGAGGACGATGGTGAGTGCAATGAAGAGAGCTAGGGTTGTTTGTGAATATTTTGGATCCATTTTCTTCATGGTGATATGCCCTCAATGAAGGAATATTGTACGGATATTGGTGATCTGAATTGAAGTTACATTGTTCGTATTTATAGGGTTTTAAGATGTTCACTACGATGGCTATGTGCCACTTTTTCTATTGCCATTTGCCAACCCTCTTCATGTTAGGCTTAGAGATGGATGGGCTTCACTCTACATTACCTTGAGCCTCATCTCTTTAAGTTAAGGGCCTTTGACTAGTTTTTCTTCTTCATTTTATTCCAGTTAATTACGTGACTATATCACATTTCAAGATCTAGTATAAGTGTCAATAAGGTAAGACATGCGGATCACCTTGGTTTAATATGACAATTGTACCTGTCTAAAAACCATTCGGATCACTTTGTAATTTTTTTTTTAATTGTACACTTGGGAGTCATATCAACTGACCAATACTAAATCAAACCGTATAATTAACCCATTGCTAAAACTGAAGTGTTCACTATGTTGGTCGATCGGCTTTACAAATTACAAATACTCTCAAACCAAAACAAAACTGAGTGTTTCAAATCTAACAAAATCAAACCGGAAAATATATTTACTTTCCAATACTTTTTGTGGTGAGTCAGATTAATTCAAGCAAATTTTGTAAAAAAAAAAAAACTTCAACCAATATATCATAAATGTATAACCCTAATCCAAGTAATATATAGTACTCAACAGATAGAAGTTATTATGGGACTTTAAAAAGTAGCACATGTTATATCAAAATTAAGAACATAATCCGCATCTTTTATGTTAATAAAAATAGTAACTTTAAACTAAAACCCTAAGAACTAAATCATAAATTTTGAATTGAATCTAAACTCAAAATTTTAGTGGAAACTCATTAGTCCTATGGTCAAATATTTAAAGATTTTACACCAAATCTCGATTATTTCCTAGAAAAGGCAGATTTTTTTTTTTAAAGGCAGATTTTACAGACATATACGCAAAATTTATCATAAAATTATAGAGTGGTGTTGGTAGAACTGTCTGTCGCAGTCGAATAATCCAAAAAAACTGTCTATGATGTGGTGCAAGTAGAACTCATTGTTGTTGATTTGTGTGTTGCAAAGAAAGTTTAGTCATGGAATTATGTTGGTGTAGCTTTTCATCACAATCGCATGTGTATATAGTTGAATTCATTCGAAGTTAAAAAACTATAGTGGGTGTAATTATTTCCTCATATCAAAAACTTGAATTTTTTATGTTTCATAACATTTTAGTATTTTTTCCAATTTATTTCAAGTCATTTGGACGAAAATGTTTCTCTATTTTCCTTCTATTTTTATTTTCTTTCTTTCATACTCCCTTCTATTTCTTACTTTATCTATTTATTTTTACCCTTTATTTTTTTGACGGTAGATAAGACGACGAATATGAGATTTCCGGCCATATAAACCGTCAGATTAGAGATATAATTGATCGATGTATCGGAATCCAAAAAAAAAAATCGGATTTAATATGGAAGTTTTGATTGGACATTTACTCTTCATCCGTGGATAAAAAAATAAAATAAAAGGATAGGGGCATTTTGGACAAAAATACACAAGAATAGTAAAAAAGATACAAAATTGTTAGTAAACATAAAAAGACACTAAAATGCACTTAAAAAGAGTAAAATATACATTGGATGCAATTCACCCTTGATATGAGTGAATATGAGTAAATCACTAAAATAATCGAGAAATTATATTGCATCAGTGTATCTTTTTTGAAAACTAATAGCAAAGTTGTATCTTTTGAAAACTAATTGCATTTTTGTATCTTTTTGTCTTTTAGTGTGTTAAAAAGACGGATGTATTGCATCAGATGTATCTTTTTTTTTTCTTGTACTTTTGTACCTTTTGAAAACATGTTGCATTTTTGTATTTTTTTTTTGCTTCAACGTTAAAAAGACCAATTTACCCCTCACAGACATGAAAAAGGTCAAATAACTTTATCGATGGATAGGTGTTATACGCTATCTCTTCTATCAATTCCTTTTTTATTATTTTTTATTATTTTTGTTTCTTTTATTTTCCCTTTTACTCTCTTTCTTACTTTACATTTATTTTCACCCCTTATTTTTTGACGGTGGATAGGATGTCGGAGATAAGGTTTCCGGCCATATAGACCGCCGGATTGGAGATATAATCGGTCGATGTACCGGAATTCAAAAAAAAAATAGACTTAATACGGAAGTTTCGAGTGGACAGTGTAGACTAAGTGTCCACCATATCGGCTATTCGTGGACACTACCAATATCATATCACATGCAAGTCGCTTACCATGGATAGGAAGTGGTCAATTGAAATGCTGCTTTTGGATGGATAGTGGGCCAAACATACTTTGTGTCCACTGATTCACGATCATGTGAACTGTGGATACATATTATAACGAGCCTCACTATCCACCTAAAAGCAACATTTCACGTGGCACTTGTTATCCATTGGAAACGTCTAGCGTGTGATATGAACGTGAAAGTGTCCACGAATAGCCGATATTGTGGACACCTAGTCTATACTGCCCACTCGAAATTTCTGTATTAAGCCCGATTTGTTTTTTGAATTCTGGTACATCCAACGATTATATCTTCATTCTGGTGGTCTATATGGCCGGAAACCTCAACTTCGCCATCCTATTCACCGTCAAAAAAATGAGGGGTGAAGAAAAAGGCAAAGTAAAAAAGAGAGTGAAGGGGAAAAAAAATAAAAAAATAATAATAAAAGAATGGATAGGAGGGATAGCATGTGATTCCTATCCATCCATGAGCTATTCTTGTCTGTGAGGGTAAAGTGGATATTTTAACGCTGGGCCCACAAAAAAGATACAAAAATGCAATAGGTTTTCATAAGATACAACTTTGCTATTAAAAAAGATAAAAAGATACAGTGGGTGCAATAAATTCTTAAAAAAACCATCTTACCCTCACACACAAAAATAGCTCTATGGATGCTAGGCGGGTCCCACACTATGCCTCCTATTATATATTTTTTTTAAATCCATGAACGAACAGTACCCACTTATGAACAGTAAAAACAAATTTTTCTCCCCAATTCTCTTTCTTTACTTTTCTTTTTACCTCTCATTTTTTGACGGTGGATAGAATGGCGGAGATGGTGTTTCCGGCCATATAGACTACCGGAATGGAGATATAATCAGTTGATGTACCAGAATTCAAAAAAAAATCGGATTTAATACAGTAGTTTCGAGTGGACAGTCTATACTAGGTGTCCACAATATCGGCTATTTGTGGACACCACCACGAACATATCACATGCTAAACGCTTCCCATGGATAGGAGGTAGCGAAGCGAAATGTTGCTTTTGGATGGATAGTGGGCCCCACGTATTTTGTGTCCACGGATTCACAATCATGTGAACTCTTGACCACCTTATGTTCATCAGAAGCGTCTATCATGTGATATAATCATGGTAGTGTCCCCGAATATTTGATACCGTCCACCTGAGCTTTTAAAACTGTGTTTACTAGGTACGTTTTCATGATCATGTGAACTCTTGGCCACCTTTTGTCCATCGGAAGCGTCTAGCATTTGATAAGATCGTGGTAATGTCCACGAATAGTCCATATTGTCCAACTATTGGCGGATAACGTACTATAAACACAGTTTTAAGAGATATGGTGGACAGTATCGACTATTTGTGGATACTACCACGATCTTATCACATGCTAGACGTTTTTGATGGACAGAAGGTGGCCAAGAGTTCACATGATCGTGAAAACGTACCTAGTAAACACAATTTTAAAAGCTCAGGTGGACAGTATCGACTATTCGTGGACTCTACCACAATTATATCACATGCTAGACGCTTTTGATGGACAAAAGGTGGTCAAGAGTTCATATGATCATGAATCAGTGGACACAAAGTACGTTGGGCCTAGTATCCATCCAAAAACTACATGTCGTTTGGCTACTTCCTAACCATTGGAAGTGTCGTGCATGTTATATGATCGTGGTAGTGTCCATGAATAGTCGATATTGTGGACACCTAGTCTACACTGTCTACTCGAAACTTTCGTATTAAGTCCGGGTTTTTTTTTTTGAATTTCGGTACAACGACTGATTATATCTCCATTCCGACAGTTTATATGGTCGGAAACCTCACTTTCGCCATCGTATCTACCGTCAAAAATGAGGGATAAAAAAAAAAAGAGAATGAGGAGAAAAAAAATAGAAAAAAAAGAATAGATAAGGACATTCGTATGTACATATCATTTGTTCTGAAAAAAAAATACAATATTGAAATGAGTTTTCAAAACATACAAAAATGGAATCAAAAGATAAAAAAAAAAAAAAAAGATACATGTGCAATACACCCAATAATCGACAATAGATATGATATTCGATTCTATTTCAAGTTTGTGACGTTATGGGTTGGGAAGTAGACTTTTATCGGCGGCCCTCTTTCATTAATTTCATCGCCAAACCTTTGAGTTATAGCAAGAACTGCTGAGGAACAAAGGGGACAATGGTGTCTGGTGGATTGATCCTAGAAGGAGGGAGATATATTTACTGGACAAGGTTGGTATATTAGTTATGAAGGAGGAGCCAATGTAATGATGGGCGTAAGGAACATCCGATAGTGTCTCTCACCGCTACACGCGGAGTTTGAAGCACTACTCTGGACCATGGAAAGCATGGAATTCTTCGACCAAAGACATATCACTTTTACAATAGATTATTCGGAAGTGGTGAGGATAGTGTCGGAGCCAGATCACTGGCCAGCCTTTGAAGTCTACATTGAAGAGTATGACAAGAGGAAGAGGTCCTTCGCAACTTTTGAGCTCAAGCATATACCCATTGCATATACCACGTACACAAAACAAGACGGCAGATAGATTAGCACGAAGTGTTCGTCTCAGGCAGTCATCAAGCACGCATATCGGGTCGGAACCACTGATATGGATGATAGATATGTAGTGTTCTAGTTCTTTTACATTTGTTGTCCAAAAAAAAAAAAAAAAAAAAAAAAATCTTTGAGTTTTGAGTTACCCTGGCCGGCAGGTCTCTATAGGGAGGCAATTTTTTTTTTTTTTGTCATCATAGGGAGGCTAGTTGAAAATAGAGAAAAATATTGGTTTATATTGCTACATATGTGCCATTATATCTCCTTTCTATATATGGAATATAAGTACTATGCTATTAGAATATACTCACTGAACTCTCTCCAAATATGAGAACTAGTTGTTCTAAAAAAAGATGATAAATACTAACTGCTATTTATTAGTTTTCGGGACCGCATGCATTTAATTTACGGAACGGTAGTGTTAAATGATTTTTTTTTTTTTTTACAAAAAATGAATTTTTTTCTTTTGGCCGAGAGACTAAACCCCAATACCCCATGCATCGTCATTCATGAATTTAGAGTATGTAATCACATTTTTCGATGATGAATTACGAGTGGACGTATATATTTGAATTATTTATATTTTGAATCTATATTATTAAAATAGAAACACAAAATAAGCTTTATCATTAGTTATTTTTTTAATTACAAAACATGCCACTAAATTTTTTTGTTCAATTTTTAATTTATTAAGAATAAAAGTGTATTTAAGGTGTGTGAATAAAATCACTAATTAAAATTATAAAATATCACAATATCTTATAATTATAGGAACCAATTTAACTAATAGATTCTAGCAAATCGAACCATATCTATTCTATATTTTATTAATTTTAAAAATGTGTAATTCTGAGATATATTAGGAACTAACTTAACAACATACCTAATTCATCAAATTGATTAATTTAAGAATACAGTATATTCTCAAATAAAACTAAAAATCTAATTAATACAAGTTTTACAAATCGGCATTTTCATATAATCAAATTTAAATTCCCCAACAAGATAGTCCAAAATAATATTTTCTACTAATCAAAAGATTTTTGGAGAATAAATACATAGAAAAACACTATAAATAACCTTCACTTGAAGATACGCATTTTTCTTGAGGAGCCGCTTGAATGCTATAGAGTTTTGTAGTATGACATAGTGGCAAAACTTTTACCAATAGGTTCAGGTGCATCTTCATGTAAAGAGTTTAAAGCTACACTTAGTATCAATCTTCATTAAGCTTGAGTACTGTTAAAAGGTTTTTCACTGCACATGCTGAAAACGTTCTTTTTGAATAGGATTTGGATGTTGCGATTACGTCGAACCCAAAGAACGCCATATTCGCAGTATAGTTTCTCTCCTCTTATGAGTTTCTTCTTTTATAAGAGTATTCAGTTTTTTTTTCCTACAAAAATATTCTTTGCAACATATGTAATACAACCACGAGAAGATGTTGCTTACTGCATTCACGCACTAGCCAAAAGATTGTCTAGAGCTCACAATTGGGTTGTGAGTTCACTTTAAAATCCATTTTCTTCAATAATATGAGTTATCTCTCTTTGGATTGTTCTAAATTGCTTTCCCAACACGCAATTGGCTATTAAGGTTTTAATAGTCATTCATAGAACACTAAGTGAAGGTAATCAAACATTCAGAGAAAAGCTTCTCAGTTACTTACACAGAGGACATATATTTCGTATAGCTAACTTCAAAGATGACACAAGTCCTCGTGGTAGAATGACAATAACCCTTTCTACATCTTTTTCCCACAGCTTCGGTATGAAAAAATTGCTAAACGAAATATTCAACTTGCATGGTGTTCAAGCTTTGGAACTTCTCTGCATGGATTAGAACATAAGCACTTTACCTAGAGGAGCGGCTTGAATGCTATCGAGTTTTAAAGTATGACAGAGGAAAAACGTTTACCTGAAGGTTCAGATGCATCTTCAAAGGTTTGTTCTGAATTTCTCATCATTTAAACAAACAAAATGTTGTTACGGAAATCCGACCTAGTCAATATTACGGGCTACGATCTGAGATATCCGAACTACGAGGTGAAATACAAATATTGAGTGAGGACGAAATTGTTCTTTATTGATCTTAAAGCCGAAACCGAGTTATGAATAGGAAATTACGAGGTGTGAGTCCGTCGAATGACGTGCTCACTAAACAGTGCTTGAGGTCGGAGCATTATAGAAGTAGCTCGGCCTCTCGCCAATTACAATCTACTTAAAATGAAGAGTGAAGGGTCCTAATAGCGCTTGTATGCTGACTTCTCCTTGGGCTGTTGACTCCTTAACGGGCTTGTCTTCTTGGGCCGAAATGATATTGTTGATTTAATGAGATTTCCAATGGGCTTATTAATGAGTGTTAAACTCATATCCAACACAAAAGAATAATTTAATTCTATATTATTCACTATATATATGTTTTATATCGCAATTCTGAAATTTTTCAGAATGTGGAATTCAATGCTTCTCAAACGTATCGAACAAGGAAGCTATCCGATGAAGAACTGCTAGAGCATTTACATGGTTTACAACAGCTGCTCTACAGGCTTACCGGTTGTAAGGTAAAGCTATCTATCAAAACTAAAGTATTCTAAGTTTTATTTTTATTTTTACAACAGAATGGTTCTTAATATGTTTTCAGTTATGCAGCCTGAAGGAGCAGCTAATAGCAACTACCTAATGCAATACACTCTTCAGCTCTTGCATTGGTGTTTAAAGAAAGCTTCAAAATATATTGTGCCATTAATGATGGAATCATAAATCTTGTATACTTGGTTCGTAGAAATCTCCTTATATGTGGTTTAGTATCAACTTGCTTCTATTAGAATGTTACTAAAGCATATATATATATCTGCTCTCGATTCAGTTTTTTGAGATGTCAAGACATGATGCACTTAAAGCTCTAAACATAAACAAACGAGCTGGCCAACAGATAAGAGTTCAAAGATAGACTTAGTATCAATCTTCATTAAGCTTGAGCACTGTTATAAAAATTTCCACTGCACATGCTGAAAACATGGCTGATTTTTATGAATACTGCAAAGGTCTAGAGCTCACGAGGAACTTTCAATTCCCAACCTTGAGACATGTTCACTCTAAACCAGTTTTATGGTATATGATATGAGATTGAATAGCTCAAGAGAACATATAAGAATTGCAAACTGTTGTTGTAAGCTTGAGATAACTTGAAGACTAAGTTTTAATATTTAGGAGTAATCTAAATATGCATAATTTCTTTTATTTGGTTTTGTGAGTTTTCCTTTTAGTTAGAGGTCTTCTAATCAAAGTAGGAATGGGTTTTGTGGCTTATAAAAGGAGAGATACCGAGTTATGGTTGTGGCGTGAGAGATTGAGGGTTTGTAAGGTTTTTGAGTTATTTTTCCTTGAGATTAATAAGAGAGGAATTATTATTATTGTGTGATTGCTTTGATATTGATTTCTATATTTGGTATCAGAGCTTGAGTTTGTTTGAGAAGGAGACGATCTCACCATGGGAGACGCAAATGCTGAATCAAAACCGAAGGCTATTGGACCATCTTCCATCAAGTGTCCAATGCTAACTTCCTCAAATTACATTGTCTGGGCCATGAGAATGAAAGTTGCTCTCAAGGTAAACAAAGTGTGGGAGACTATAGAACCTGGAGATAAAAGCGAAGATAAAAACAATATGGCAATTGCACTTTTGTTCCAATCTATACCGGAGGCAATGATCTTGCAAGTCGGAGACCTTGACACATCCAAGGCCGTTTGGGAGGCAATAAAAGCGAGACATGTAGGTGCTGAAAGAGTAAAGGAAGCAAGGCTTCAAACCCTAATGGCGGAATTTGAGAGACTTAAGATGAAAGAAACCGACACAATTGATGAATTTGTGGGAAAATTATCTGAAATCTCTTCAAAGTCAGCTTCGCTTGGAGAAACTGTTGAGGAAACGCGACTCGTAAAGAAATTTTTGAAGAGTCTTCCCCGGAAGATATACATTCATATCGTGGCCTCATTATAGCAAGTATTGGACTTGAAAACTACGAGATTTGAAGATATTGTTGGAAGATTGAAAGCATATGAATAACGGATTGGTGAAGAAGAAGAACATGAAGAATATGACAAACTGATGTATGCTAACAATGATGATGGTAATAGCGGAATCAGAGGAAGAGGAAGAGGTGTTCGTTTCGGAAACAAAGGAAGAGGACGAGGAAGGTTTGGTAATAGTCATTGCAGAGAAAGAGATGCTTCGATGGTGACATGCTATAGATGTGATAAACAGGGACATTATGTGTCAAACTGTCCCGATAGATTGTTGAAGTTACAAGAGACTACTGTCACGTGTTTTAGGTGTGATAAACAGGGGCACTATGCATCAAGCTGTCCTGATCGCTTGTTAAAGCTTCAAGAAGCAACTGAGAAGAAAGATACACAAGAAGCTGATGTTTTGATGATGCACGAGACGGTGTTTCTGAACGAGAAAAAGGTGAATCCAAGCTTGTTTGGGGCAAATCAAGATACAAAGAACGTTTGGTATCTCGATAATGGTGCGAGTAACCACATGTGTGGTAATCATGAGTTTTTCGTTTCGATGGATAAGAATATAACCGGAAAGGTTAGGTTTGGAGATGATTCTCGAATTGACATTGAAGGAAAGGGGTCTATTTGTTTTGTGCTCAAGAACAAAGAAAGGAAGTTATTGCATAATGTTTATTATATACCAGAGTTGAGGAGCAACATTATTAGCCTTGGTCAAGCTACAGAATCTGGATGCGAAGTGTGAATGAAGAAGGACTTGCTGGTGGTATACGATCGATTAGGTCAAGTTCTAGTGACCACAACTAGATCAAAGAATCGGCTCTACAAAGTCACATTAGAGGTTGAGATTATCGAACGCTTACAATTGACAATGTCAAGTGAATCAGCAAGGTGGCATGCGCGCTTGGGTCATGTAAATCCGGAAACAATGAGATTGATGATCAATAAAAGTTGGTGGATGGCATACCAATATTTGATGTTGAGAAAGAAACATGTGAGTCATGTCTTCGTGGAAAACAAACAAGAAAACCGTTTCCACAAGCAACTAGTTTTCGAGCTACATAACCTCTTGAGCTCATTCATGGAGACCTTTGCGGACCCGTTACACCCGAAACACCGCGTTATATGTGAACCATTCTATTAAAGGAGAAGAGTGAAGCATTCGAGAAATTTCAAAAGTTTAAAATGTTGGCTGAACAAGAATCAAAAGAAACGATTAAAACCCTCAGGACAAATAGAGGTGGAGAGTTCTTGTCTCTTGAATTTCAAAATTTCTGCAACTAGCATGGAATCAAAAGACATTTAACTGCTCCATACTCTCCTCAGCAGAATGGGGTGGTTGAAAGGCGCAATAGAACACTATTGGAGATGACAAGGAGTATATTGAAGCATATGAATGTACCAAATCGCTTATGGGGAGAAGCTGTTAGGCATGCTACGTATCTAATTAATAGAGTAGCAACAAGATCTTTGACTGAAAAAACACCGTATGAGATGTTTAAAGGTAGGAAACCAAACCTTGGTCATCTAAGGGTATTTGGTTGTGTTGGTTATGCGCGAACAGAAGCAGCAGGACGAAAGAAACTCGACGATCGATCACAAACTTTGGTGCACTTGGGAACTGAACCGGGTTCTAAGGCGTATAGATTGTTCAATCCTACTACCAAAAGGATAGTAGTAAGTCGGGACGTTGTGTTCAATGAAGAAAAACCGTGGGATTGGAACAAATCTGAACCAAGATCGAATGATGGCTTTGGGATGTTTGAAGTGGAACTAGGAGACGGTGGTGATAAAGCCACGGGAGATAGCGAGAATTCACCTGAAACAAGAGAAAGTAATTCGGCCTCTCGAGCAATGAGAGATGTTGTTGTGGTTGAAGAACCCGAAGAAGGAGATAACAAAGTGGATACTGATGAGAGCAGTGACGACAATCAGCCACAACTGAGAAGGTCAACGAGAAACAAAGTAATACCTCAACATTTGAATGATTATGTTCTTTACTTGGCAGAATTAGAAGGAGAACGTCTCTTGTTGACGTTAAATGACGAGCCTTGGGATTTCGGTGAAGCAAAAGAGTTGAAAGTATGGGTAGAAGCTTGTAAAGATGAGATTTCTTCTATAGAAAGAAATCATACATGGGAGCTAGTGGATCTTCCAACTGGGAGTAAACCTATTGGTTTGAAGTGGATATTCAAAATCAAAAGAAATTCTGATGGGAACATCAATAAGTACAAAGCAAGGTTGGTGGAGAAAGGATATGTTCAAAAATATGGTATTGATTATGATGAAGTTTTTGCACCAGTAGCACGAATTGAGACAATTCGACTCATTATTGCTTTGGCGGCTTCCAAAGGCTGGGAGATTCATCATCTTGACGTAAAAACAGCATTTCTCCATGGTGACTTGAAAGAAGAGGTTTATGTGACACAACCAGAGGGTTTTAATATTGCAGGAAGTGAGAACAAGGTTTATAAGCTAAGAAAAGCTCTTTATGGTCTAAAGCAAGCTCCAAGAGCATGGAATGACAAGATTCTCAGAGAGCTTAAATTCCATAGATGCTCAAAGGAGCAATCACTTTATCAGAAGAAAGAGGGAGAACATTTTATTATAGTAGCAGTATACGTTGATGATCTACTAGTCACAGGTTCGTCTTTAAAACTGGTACTCGATTTTATGAAGGAGATGGCTAAAAGGTTTGATATGAGTGATCTTGGAAAATTGACTTATTATCTGGGGATAGAGGTACATCAATTTGAAGAAGGAATTGTATTAAAACAAGAGAGATATGCTCAGAAAATATTAAGTGAGACACGAATGGATGGCTGCAACTCGTGTCATGTTCCCATGGAGATGAATTTAAGGTTGTCCAAATCCAAAGAGGAGAAGAGCATTGATACAACGGAATACAGAAGAAGCATCGGGTGTTTAAGATACTTGTTACACACACGTCCTGATCTTTCATATAGTGTTGGGGTGCTGAGTAGATATATGCACGATCCCAAAAAATCGCATGGAGCAGCCTTGAAGCAAGTATTGAGGTACTTCCATGGATCATCCTCACTTGGACTTGTGTTTCGTCGAGAAAATAAGGTAAACTTGATTGGGTATAGTGACAGCTCTCACAACGTGGATATAGATGATGGAAAAAGCACAACGGGTCATGTTTTTTATCTAAACAATTGTCCAATCACTTGGTGCTCTCAAAAACAAGAGACTGTTGCATTATCATCATGTGAGGCTGAGTTTATGGCAGCTACGGAAGCAGCAAAACAAGCGATTTGGCTTCATGAGTTGCTGAGTGAGGTTATCCGAAAAAACTGCGATAAGGTGGTACTACGGGTGGACAACAAATCGGCCATAGCACTTACCAAAATCCGGTATTCCATGGACGAAGTAAGCATATTCATACGAGGTACCATTTTATAAGAGAATGCGTCGAGAATGAGCAAGTAGAGATGGAGCATGTACCAGGTAATGAGCAAAGGACGGATATTCTAACTAAGGCGCTTGGAAGAATCAGATTTAAAGAGATGAGAGATCTTATTGGATTAGTGGATGTTGGAGAAGGCAATCTCAAGCTTAAGGGGGAGAATGTTGTTGTAAGCTTGAGATAACTTGAGGACTAAGTTTTAATATTTTGGAGTAATCTAAATATGCATAATTTCCTTTATTTGGTTTTGTGAGTTTTCCTTTTAGTTAGAGGTTTTCTAATCAAAGTAGGATTGGGTTTTGTGGATTATAAAAGGAGAGATACCGAGTTATGGTTGTGGCGTGAGAGATTGAGGGTTTGTAAGGTTTTTGAGTTATTTTTCCTTGAGATTAATAAGAGAGGAATTCTTATTATTGTGTGATTGCTTTGATTTTGATTTCTATACAAACTTAAGAATTTTAAAATGGGTTAATAACTAGCAAGCCTAAAGAAGTTTAAACGCAAATAAAAAAAAATACTGTGATTTTTGTATCAAAATAGAAAAAAAAACTAAGATTACAAATTTTAAAAACTAATTTTTGGTTCTGTATTTCTACATTTCGTATTTTTGATATTCAATTTTAAATATAAAATTTAAATTTTTAAAAATTAAGATTTATAAATGGGTCTAAACGGGTTTAAACAGACATGTGTTACTTCTGACGGATTTAAACGGACGGATCTAAATAGATCTTAAGTATAAACGAATGTAAATTATACGGTTTAACATCTGTATTTTAAACCCAAATATTTTTTTAAAACCTAAAAGTAAATGTTTTACTTAAATAATTTAAAATTTATTCCGCGCTGATGCACGTATCAAAATCTAGTAAATCATTAAAACAATTGTTAAGTTTCTGGTTTTCCAACTTAAAAGTAATTGGTAATAAGTGAATTGGTTCAAGTCATCTCTACAATATTTAAATACCTTCCCTCGAGATAACAACATTTTGACATATAATGACTTTTTAGCAATTAATCTCGACATACCATCAATTTTAAGGTCCGAAGGCACTGGTCACTTTTTGGGTCGGATTACGAGAGTGTGTGAATCTTGGCACTGATGATACCATGTTAAGTTTCATGTGCTTTCAACTTAAAACCAATTGGTATAAGTGGATTGGCTCAAGTCTCTTATATATTAGTCAATATTTTTCTAAACTTCCAATGTGGAATAATTACCACACTCTCTACAAATTAAGGTCTCATGACCCATTAATCTCTACGATATCTCAAAAAATAAAAGAGATATATTATGTTACATTTTACGTCCACTTTAAATAAATAAATTATCTCATTATAAATTACTTACGTCTTATTTACATTTTCCATGAGAAATATTTCTGTACACATCATCGAGGTAATAATATGTTTATCCATTAATCTCGATAATATTTTGTTATAAAATAATTTTGAGCTAGGTGTTGAAGGTGGGTTTAGCACCTCTCTTTAGTCCGGTCCAACAGTTTGAACGACCCACGAAGATCAAGCCCAATAAAGAAGAAGGTAGTCAATTCTGGCGAAGCCCAGCGATCGTCCATGCCGACCTGCATCAAAAAGGAAAGTATATTTAATTTCAAATTAATATATTTAATAAAACGAAGAAGATAAAGATGAATCTCCAAAAATGAAAAAAAAAATCCAAGATTGTTCGGATTTAACATTATCGTATTAGAGATAATATAGAAAATAAACTCTAATTCTCCTGATATAAATATAATTGCGCAGGAAAATTCTATCTTGAATCATTGTACTAAAACACTAATTCCAGAGCAGATAAATCCCTTAAGCTATTTCGAACACTAAGTTAATAAAACGACTATGTTTTCCGGTGATTATGTTATTACCTTTAGATCCTTTACTCGAATTATTCAAGTCCCTCTAAAAATCGATCAATTTATTGAATTGATCATTGTGAATCTCGTACTCAACAATTGGCGCCGTCTGTGGTACTTTGGATATATTGATACGACCAAAGGACATATCGGAAATGACGGAAACACCACCCTCATCGCAGGAAACAGGAGGAATAAGCAACGCTGGCAAAATCATCAACACCAGCAATACAAGAGGTAGAGAGAGAGCGGATCCAATCCAACTCGCAATCGCAAGGTGATGGATCACGCGACAATTCGACAAACTTAGGATCACACGACAACACAGTACTAACAGGCAATCCGGACACTCCATCCGTAGCCGCGAGCAGAGAAAAAGTGATGACAGCCACAAAGGCGCAGTCAACGGACACATCGCCGAACTACGGAAGGGCGTTGAGAGAGGACCAGCCGACGAAAGAACCAACGGCTGTGCAGAAAAAGGGGTCCCCTCCAAGGGAATTCGACAGAGACAACCCCCGGTTGGAGTTGATCAAACACGTTAAAATCGACGACCGTCACCCGAGCAAAGTGTGGGAATCGGAGCTGACCTCGACCCTGCTGATAGGTGTCTAGTTTTAATCCTATTTAACTGCAAGTGCACAGATATGCAGATGTAGTATATAGGGTATCAAAATCCACAGAGACTCCGGTCAACGATAGATATTAAAACAGTCGAGATTAAACTAAGATGAAAGCAATGTGATGTAACTAAAAAGCAAGCAGGAAAGTAAATCAGATAGCAGATTGGTTTTGTAAACAGTTAACTTAAAGCGCTAAGTCTAGGGCGTTCTCAGGAAATCAGACAAGCAGATAAATCATTCAGTCAGGATCTAATTAAGCACAGTTCTAGAACTCAAAACACGGATATAGACTTAACCAACTGTCGTTGCGAGAATTCTCTAAGTCTAAGTGCAGCAATCCAAATTCCTTTGCAATTACTAACAGATTAAACCAGCATTAATTCCAAGTTCGATATGTTCACAATTAAACTAAACCAAATTCCTTTGCGAGTAATTTAATTGCTCAACCTAAATAGTTCAAATTCTAAACCACACTGTCGTGTCGTATTTAGCAACCTAAGATCTAGATTCTAATTGATCAGGTTAGAACTAGCATTAAACACAATTTAGATCGAAGAACAGATAAAGTTATGAATCATTAATTGAATTAATTATATCTAGCAAGTCATGAAATCTTATGTGAGAAACCCTAAACCTAACAATGAATCTACTCAGACATAGAATATGAAAACATAATCAATGAAATAATAGATATCATAAAAGAGATTAAACAAGTAAAGGGGTTCGAAATCTTCTCCAAAATCAAGATGAAGTACAGGTTCAGATCAGCCCCAAAATCTCTCTAAAATTCTCAGCTCAAAGTATGAATGCTTGATTATCAAAATAAAAGTCTAAAACCTAATTAATAGAGCTAAAACACGTTTTGGGGCTTCTGTGTAAATATCTGGAACTTTTGGACACTTCTGCAATATCTCATAACTTCATAACGCTCGCGAGTCTGGCCCATTCGCGCTATGCATCGATCGATGCAGGTGTGAAACGATCGACGCAGTCCTCTGTTCTGGACAGTGAGCACAAGCTCTCGGGTCAAATCCCCAAAATGCACCAAATAGCTTCATAATCTCCACTTCTGCTCCAAACGTGCGTGTACCTAATAAAACCTGTAAAAGACTCTAAAGAAACACTTATAGACTCTAAAACACACTTATATCATGGTCTAAAACTAGTAAAAACCATGATATATCACCTGCCATCTGAACCGAACTCATCGACTTTCTCAAAAAAAAACACCTCAACATTCGCATGGTCGGTCAAAGACATTATCGGCATCAACCCGAACATCGCATGTCACAAACTCAACGTTGATAGGACATTCAAGTCTATAAAAAGAGAGAAGGAAACTAGGAGTAGAGAGCGCAGGCAGTAAACGATGAGGTAGAAAAACTGCTAGGAGCTAGGTCCATCAAGGAAGTAAAGTACCCGGAGTGACTCACGAATCCAATGGTAGTCAAAAAGAAGAACGACAAATGAATTAGTCTGCGTGGATTTCACCGACTTGAACAAAGCATGCCCTAAAGATTGTTTCCCATTAATGCACATCGACCGGCTAGTCAAAGCAACCGCCGACAACAAACTTTTGTCCTTCATGGACGCCTTCTCCAGGTACAACCAGATCATGATGCATCCAGACGATAGAGAGAAGACATCGTTCATAATGGACCGAGGAACCTTTTGCTACAAGGTCATGCCGTTCGGGCTAAAAACGCAGGAGCAAAATACCAGCTACTCGTCAACAAAATGTTCAGCAAGTACCTCGGCCTTACTATGGAAGTATACATTAACGACATGCTCGTAAAATCACTACTTGAAGAAAATCACGTCAAGCATTTAAAAACATGCTTTGAAATCCTCAATGACTACGACATGAAGCTAAACACAGCAAAATGCACCTTCGGCGTCACCTCGAGAGAATTCCTAGGGTACATTGTAACCGAACGAGGGATAGAAACTAGTCCAAAGCAGATCACCGATAATGAACTTTCCCTCACCAACGAGAAATAGTGAAGTACAAAGGTTAACAGGGAGAATCTCCGCACTCAATCGCTTCATCTCCAGGTTGACAGACAAATTTCTCCCATTCTATCAGCTCCTGAGAGAAAACAAGAAATTCGAATGGGACGAAAAATGCAAAGAGGCTTTCCAACAACTAAAAGAATATCTCACAACTCAGGGTGAAACCATAAGAGGGAGAAATTCTCTATCTTTACATAGCAATGTCAAGTGCGGCCGTAGTGGGGTCTTGGTTAAAAAGGACCGCATCAATCAAAGGCCAATCTTTTACATCCGTAAATTTTTGGACGGAGCAGAGAGTCGATACCCAACTATCGAAAATTGGCATTGGCGGTCGTGACATCGGCAAGAAATCTCGGCCTTACTTCTACTCACACCTGATCACCGTCCTAACAACCATGCCCCTACGATCAATCTTACACAGCCCGAAACAATCCGGTATACTAGCTAAATGGGCAGTCGAGCTAAGTGAATATGACATCGAATTCAAGGGTCGAACTAATGTGAAAGCTCAAGTTTTGGCAGACTTTATCATCAAACTCCCGCCCGAATTAATACAAGAAGACATACCAGAAGCAAAAAAATGGATCCTACATGTAGACGGATCGTCTTCAAAAGCCAGCTCTGGAATCAGAATTTGTCTCGAATCGCCATCAAGAGAAGTATTTGAGTAGTCGTTCAGACTAGGCTTTCCGGCCTCAAACAACGAAGCCGAGTACAAAGCCATAATTGTCGGATTACGGTTGGCTAAGGCTATTAGAGCAAATCATATCTAGGCCTATTGCGACTCGCAGTTAGTTGCAAACCAATTCAACAGGGAGTACGAAGCTAAAAACGACCGAATGGACGTTTACCTTGGTATAGCCAAGCAGCTGATAAGCGACCTCAGTTCATTCAACCTAACAAGGATCCCAAGGAAAGAAAATACCTCGGCAAATGATCTCGCTGCATTAGCCTCAAGCTCGGACGCACACTTGAAGCGAACAATTCCGTAGAGCTCATTGAGAAACCGAGCATAAGTCCTCCAGAAATCTGTAACGTTATCGATGGAGACATACACGATGAAGATATTACAGACGGCAAGGTTCATGCCGACGAAGAACAGAGAGATGAGTGGACAACAGAGATAAAAGCATACATATCAGACGGAGAAATACCTGCCGATAGATGGACAGCCCGCAGACTCAGAGCAAAAGTATTTCGCTACATTATGATGGATGACGGACTCTTCCTTTACAACGCTTCTGGAACGCTGCTACGATGCGTAGAAGAGAAAGAAATCGACAAAATAATTAAGAAAACCCATGAAGGAGCAGGGGAAAATCTTGCTGGAGGAAGGTCCCTAGCTCTGAAGATCAAGAAACTCATGTTCTTTTGGCCAACAATGATAAAAAGATTGCGAGAAATATGCCGCGAAGAGTGAACCATGCCAAAAACATGCCTTGGCAATACATACGCCTACGAAACAATTGCAGTCCGTGACAACACCATATCCATTCATGAGATGGGCCATGGATATCGTCACCCCAATGCATAAGTCTTGACAGAACAAACACATCATGATCTTAACGGATTACTTCACCAAGTGGGTAGAAGCCAAGGCCTATCCTACAGTAACAGCTCGGCATGTCACCGACTTTCTGTGGAAATACATCATCTGCAGACATTGGCTGTCATACGAAATCGTCACCGACAACGGAAAACAGTTCACGTTAATCTTGTTGCGTCAGTTCGGTAAAAAATGGAATATCAGACTGACTAGATCAACGCCGTACAATCCACAATGAAACAGTCAAGCTGAAGAGACGAACAAAATGATCATTGCCAGACTTAAAAAGCGGCTCGAAAAGCATAAAGGAAACTGGTCCAATGAGTTATACGGAGTTTGGTGATCACATCGAACCACCCCAAGACGCTCTTCCAACCAGACCCCCTTCTCCCTAGCTAACGGAGTAGAAGCAATGTCGCCATCCGAAATGGGCTTACCAACCATTCGACGATCTATGCTTATCCAGAATCCCGAACTCAACGGAAAATGCTTTTGTATAGTTTCGACTCACTCGAAGAGCAAAGAAACGAATCTCTCCTACGAATCCAGAACTATCAGCACCTTGCAGCTCGATACTATAACAATAAAGGTCGACACCTAATGGAAGGAGATCTCATCCTACGCGAGGTACACCAGGATACAAAAGAAAAGAATGCCACCAAACTCGGCATACATTGGGAAGGACCTTAGCAAATCTAAAAGGTTGTCAAGCCTGGGGTCGACGAGCTCTCCGAGTTAGATGGAAAACCTGTCGACTTCTCATGGAAATCAATGCACCTCAAATGGTTTTTCTACTTAAAAAAAAGATTACGCTCCCCGAGGTACCACTTATGTAATAGGAACTACGATTGGTTTGATCTCCGTTTACGGGGTACGTAGGCCGTCCTAACGGATTCACCTATACCTTTAATAAAATCACATCTTTACAAGATAATATTCACGACGGCATCATGGTCAGATGACCGATCTGAAACGCACTCCTTGGGTGCAGTGGTAAAATAATCCACTCCTTTATCATGTATGTGAAAATTGCTAACTCTAGCTAGCTACATCGCTGAATGATTAAGCCGGGATCGCCTCCGCTCGCTTAAGTCTAGTCGAGTTAAGGAAGCCGACATGCCTCGCATAACCGATCCCTGACTAAGTGATAACCGTGATATGACGTCGGTATTACTCCACTCATATCACAAAAGGTCTCCATGCACACCCTTTTTTACAACAAAACGGAACCAACTTCGCAAGCGTTATCTACACTCAAAAACAATTCGTAGAGTATACTGCCGACGTATAATCCGGCAAAAAGAAAAACAATCACGAAAGCCACTAAACATTCGACTGTTTTCCAAAATGGGTTCTTATCTTCCAAAAAATATGAGTAGATCATTTCATCAGAAAGGCGTCAAAATATTATATTACATCGGCAACACCAATTACGACGACAGAAACTAATCAAAAATTTATTATGTCGGCGAGGACAACTACGTCGGCACGAACTAATCCAAATTTTACTATATGTCGACATGAAAATAATTACGTCAGCATATAAGTGAGCTCGGTAGAATATGTACGCCGAAAAAACATTGTCAGATTAAAATTCCCTGAAAGATTCATTACATTGGCACAATCTCTTTCGAAAGGCAAATTGATCACATCGGCGAATAAAAAGAAGAAAAGAATGATACGAAAGGAAAAATTCTTCGCTTCATTTATCTTCAAAAGATAATGTTACAAGCCGAGTTACAACAACAAAGAGAAAAAATGATACGAAAGGAAATTTTTTCCGTTTTACTTATCTTCAAAAGACAATGTTACAAGCCAAGCTACAAAAAAGCTAAAAAGACGAGTTCGTCCGAACCCGAAGCTTGAGTTGTAAGATCGGTTTCATCCCGCCACAAACCAAACTGCTTTCTCAAAAACGATTGCGTTGTCTTCTCCCAGCAAGGCCGCCGGTGCAGATGGAAACCGTTATGAAATCAAGACCGGCTGAGATTCTTCTTGGGACAAAATAACTCAAAGGAACAGATCTCAAACGGACATCTCGCCGCCGAGCTGCCTTTCTTGAATGATGATTTCGTCATATGTTCCTTGCAAGGCTTGTCCCTGATAGTCAGCTGCACAGATGGAAACTGTGATGAAATCAAGACCTAACGGAGAATCTTCTTGGGGCAAAAAGAATTCTGAAGTGTCGGCCTCAATGTCCAAAACAACCATCTCGCCGCCAACCGAGATTCGCTGAACAACTTGCTCAAAAGAGCAGTATGTTATGCGTCTTCCGGGATTGTTCTGCTCCGATATACCATCAGCTGCTCTACAAAAACAACAACAAAATCAGAATGTCAAGCTATGAGTATTCGGGATAAAGGAAAAGAAGAAGGCACTTACGCGGGAGGCAATTGATCCCGGAAGGAGCAGACCAGAACACATTACTAAAATTAACGACGCATCAGGTCGATCCCAATGAAAGATCTTAGTGCCGCCCTTAAGTTTGGAAGGGCGACAAATGGAGGCAACCATCGGCATAAATCCATGTACCGACGAGCTACTCCTTAGCAAAAAGAGCATAAGCTCAGCGATGAGTTCATTCAGGTATAACTCTGGAGGTCGGCATAAGCCTGAATACGATAAAAACAAAGAATATGTCGGCATTTCGAAGAAAAAAAGAAGATAAAAGGGAGGCCGAATTGAGGTTTTCACAGAGAAGAAGGAAGAAAAAGAAGTGAAGATGAGGAGAAATGCAAAAGAAGGGCTCGTATTCATAGTGAAGGAAGCGGTGGTTATCGAAACGATGCGACAATTACCGAAGTAGAGTTAATGCGACACGACATCCTAGGCACGCGGAGTGCATTTATTGATGGAGAAAAATCGCTTTGAACAACTCTGGGAAACCCGTAGGAAACCGGTCAAACACATTAATTAGTTTTAAACCAACGAGCAGGAGATACGCCGATCTAGCCATTGCGCCATACAAGAACTAAATTCGCTGATCTAAGCTTCACGCAGTGCGCCGAACTGGGGGGTGCTTAGTGTTGGAGGTGGGTTTAGCACCCCTCTTTAGCTTGACCCAACAATTATGACAGCTCATCGAAGATCAAACCCAATAATGAAGAAAAAAATATGTTTAATGTCAAAATAATATATTTAAGAAAAGGAAGAATATAAAGATGAATTTCCAAAAAAAGAATGAAAATCCAAGGTTGTTCAGATTTAACATTATCGTATCAGAGATAATCTAAAAAATAAATTCTAATTCTCTTGATATAAATATATTTTCTCTGCGCGGGAAAAGACTATCATGAATCATTGTACTAAAACCCTAATTCCATAGCAGAGAAATCCTTTAAGTGATTTCGAACTCTAAGTTAATAAAACGACTATGTTTTCCGATCATTATATTATTGCCCTTAGGTCTTTCACTCGAATTATTCAAATCCCTCTAAATTGGTCAATTTATTGAATTGATCATTGTGAATCTCGGATTCAACACTAGGGCTAGACTAATTCGAGTTATGTCAATTTTAATCGAAATCAATTGGATTTGTTTTATAGATTGGATCAATTTCAGTTCGGATTAGACAATATATATTCAGATTCCAATACCAATTTGAATCGCATGGACTTTCAATTAGCAATAAATAAATTATCTATAACCTTTATATATTATGTAGGTCCTATAAACTTTCGATAAAGTAAAGGATATTCTCACACACTAAACAATGTGTAGTGGACAGTATACGATTAAAGGATATTTTAACATATGATATGGAGGACAAGACAAAAGTAATACAGTTTATTTATTTATTTATTTTTTGAATTTATATTATTCTTCATAAACATAACATATTTTATTCATAAATTATTCTTCGTCCACATGACCATATAGTCCTTACGTCTTGTTTAACAACGAAACACACATCAACACTGTATAACATGAATAAGCAAGCATACTTGTGTTGTAATAATTACTGGATAGGGTTCTTATTCTTAATCAGGTGAGATTAAGGGCTAGATACTGTTGGAGGTAGGGATGTTATCTTGGGTTTTAGTTATAGGGCTAGCCCTAACCCTGTACCAAATTTTTTAGCCCTAACCCTGTAATTTATGACAGGGTTAAAAAAGGGTTGGGCTAATTATAACCCTTAGGGTTAACAGGGTTAAGTTAGCCCTATATCATACAATCATTTATATAAAATTTAAAAAGCAAGTTTAGTTATACTTTTTTCCAAAATGCAAAATATTTTATTTTTCATAAAAATGCAATATCAAATTTTTATATAAAAAGCGTAAAATCTCGATTTTTCGCCAAAAAAATAAAATCTTGATTTATCGTCAGAACCGTAAAATCAAGTTTTTCCACTAAAACCGCAAAATTGGATTTCCCGCCAAGACCGCAAAATCGAGATTTCCCGCCAAAACCGCAAAATTAGATTTTTCCGCCAAAACCGTAAAATCGAGTTTTCCCGCCAAAACCGCAAAATCAGGTTTTCCCGCCAAAACCGTAAAATCAAGTTTTCTCGCCAAAACCGCAAAATCAAGTTTTCCCGCCAAAACCGCATAATCAAGTTTTCCCGCCAAAACCGCAAAATTGAGTTTTCCAGCCAAAACCGCAAAATTAGATTTTCCCGCCAAAACCGCAAAATTGAGTTTTTCCACCAAAACCGCAAAATTGAGTTTCCCCACCAAAACCGCAAAATTGAGTTTTCCCGCCAAAACCGCAAAATCAGATTTTTTTCGCCAAAACCGCAAAATCGAGTTTTCCGCCAAAACCGCAAAATCAAGTTTTCCCGCCAAAACCGCATAATCAAGTTTTCCCGCCAAAACCGCAAAATTGAGTTTTCCAGCCAAAACCGCAAAATCAGATTTTCCCGCCAAAACCGCAAAATTGAGTTTTCCCACCAAAACCGCAAAATTGAGTTTTCCCACCAAAACCGCAAAATTGAGTTTTCCCGCCAAAACCGCAAAATCAGATTTTTTCGCCAAAACCGCAAAATCGAGTTTTCCGCCAAAATCGCAAAATCAAGTTTTCCCGCCAAAACCGCAAAATCAAGTTTTCCCGCCAAAACTGCAAAATCAAGTTTTCCCGCCAAAACCGTAAAATTGAGTTTTCCAGCCAAAACCGCAAAATCAGATTTTCCCGCCAAAACCGCAAAATTGAGTTTTCCCACCAAAACCGCAAAATTGAGTTTTCCCACCAAAACCGCAAAATTGAGTTTTCCCGCCAAAACCGCAAAATCATATTTTCTCGCCAAAACCGCAAAATCGAGTTTTCCGCCAAAACCGCAAAATCGAGTTTTCCCGCCAAAACCGTAAAATCGAGATTTTCCCGCCAAAACCGTAAAATCGAGATTTTCCACCAAAACCGCAAAATCAAGATTTTCCCGCCAAAACCGCAAAATCGAGATTTTCCGCCAAAACCGCAAAATCAAGTTTTCCTACCAAAAACCACAAAATCGAGATTTTCCGCCAAAATCGCAAAATCAAGTTTTTCCGTCAAAACCGCAAAATCAGATTTTTCCGCCAAAACCGTAAAATCAGATTTTTCCGCCAAAACCGATAAATAATAGATGAGAAAGAGTATTAATATACAAAACTCATTTTACTTAAATTGTATATTAACTAATCTAACTTATTTGTTTTGAAAAAAAAAAACTTAACAGGGCTAAGTTAACCCTAAGGGCTAACCCTGATTTTGAAAAAAAAATAGAGGGCTGAAATAGGGCTAGAGCTATAATAGGGCTGGGCTTATATTTAACAGGGCTGGTTTGGGTTCAAGCCCTCAATTTAACATCCCTAGTTGGAGGTGGTGGACACTGAAAGCCGATAGGAAAAAACAAATTACAAGCGAAAAATATTCTTCTAACTTCGTCGTCGATAGCGAAAATCAAGGGAAGTTTCCTAAAGACAAAGCAGAGGCAATCGGCTACTTGAACGTTCGTAAGGCCATTGGTAGTACTGCAACACGGTCGTGCTCTGGTGTCGCCAGCAGTAACATTGGCTAGGCGAAGGACATTGGCGCATACACCAAGTTGCAATGGGTCTCTAGGGCACGTACCAAAGTCGGTGGTCGTAGCCGGTGAAGGCGAGAGGAAGAGGTCAGCTTCAGCGAGGCTGAAGATGAGGAAGATGAGGATGA